>CM076584.1:1642928307-1643545914 GCA_034641835.2 Pinus albicaulis | reverse complement strand
TTACTTCCTCAAAATCCTCTTCACATCTTTTTGAAAGACTCACAGCATGGCGTTTATCCAAGCTAAAATTTATCTTTTCCTTCTTGAATTTTGCGTAAATGGATTCAAGTGAAGGAGTTTGGCATGATGAAACACTAGTCATATTTTATTTATTCTCACCGAATCGCTTTTATTTATAGATAAATGAATTTTGGATTAATCACATCATTTTTATAGATAAATGTCTTTCGGATTAATCACAAAATTAGGATTTGGTCGACATTTCGAACCAACTAATGTGGTTCATCCTTAGGACAAGGTGAAGAAGGAAATCGATCTCATTGAATAAATAGTAAGGATGCATCATTGCCCGATGATAACTGTTAAAACTAGCCGTTAAAAACGAGCCGTTTATAGTTAATTAGTTAGAGAATTTAACTAGCCCTCTCTAGGTGATTCAACTGTTGTTGTCATTTGTCTCTCGATTTTATCATCCCTTTGTTTTGATTTTTTTATCTTTTCTTCGGGGTTTATGTTTTTATGCTATCTCCTCTTGTTTATTATTTCCCTTTTTATTATTTTGGTTATATATATATATATATATTCCCCCCTCTCCACTTTATAATATTTATAATTTCCCCCGCTCTCTTTTTATTTTTTATATTATTCAATATTATTCATTTACCCCTTCCCCTTATTTTAATATTATTCCCTTTATTATTATTAATTTCATAATTTAATCAATTTACTAAATTATTATATTCTTTGGTGACGCTTCTAAATAATATTTTTAAATATTTAAAACTTTTAAATTCTCTAACTAATTTACTAAATAATGGCTAGTCCCTTCCCCTTATTTTAATATTCTTCCCTTTATTATTATTAATTTTATAATTTAATAAATTTACTAAATTATTATATTATTTGTTACCCTTCTAAATAATATTTTTAAATAATTATAAAATTTAAATTCTCTAACTAATTAACTAAATAACGGCTAGTTTTAACAGCTATCACCGGGCAATGATGCATCCTTACTATTTATTCAATGAGATCGATTTCCTTATTCACCTTGTCTTGAGGATGAACCACATTAGATGGTTCGAAACGTCGACCAAATCCTAATGATGTGATTAATCCGAAAGACATTTATCTACATTATGGATCACAAAAGTCTTAGATCTAACATTAATGATTTTATTTAGTTTCCTCATAATGGTTCCACTCTTCTCTTTTCCCTTCATAGTCATGTTTTCCTCTCAACAACAAATTGCAAAGCTTCTAATGGTTCTACTCTTCTCTTTCCCTTCATAGTCACGTTTTCCTGTCAATAAAAAATTGCAAAGCTTCTAAGTTTGCCCAAACAAGAAAAAATAATAAAATGATAGAAAACCTCACAACAATGAAATGAAGTCAGAGTCAATTATAATTGGCTAAAATTATCATTATACTCACAATTTTGTATAGTGGGCTTCAAGATGTTTGAAAATGGTCACCATTGTTCCGTGAATTTTATGTTAAATAAGCTAATGTCAGTGGCCATGGATTTTGGTTGACTATTCAACCAACAAGAAAAGTTTGAGTAATCTTAGTGCAATGATAATGAATTATGTCAACAAATTGTTGAGAACTGATAAGTAGAAACATTCATGTAATGTGTTTAAAGAACTCATTATGGAACCATTACCTAATGGAGTAAGTTCATAAGTGGAATAACTCAATTTTTTTGGTAAGTATATTTTTTGTGGAAAGGAAAAAGTTCCACTTTTATCTAATCATGTTGAAATTTCAGTGATTTGAGTCATTTTTAAACAGACTAAAACCTGTAAGGCCAAAGTTCCATGGTCAAAGATCCTATTAAAAAGGTGTAAGGCCAAAGTTCCATGGTCAAAGATCCCATTAAAAAGGTGGAACTATAACTTTCGGCAAAGTTCCACTTGGATTTGGAGAAAACATTCTCTCATAGGCTAAAACCTATAAGGCCAAAGTTCCATGGTCAAAGATCCCATGAACTATAACTTCTGACAAAGTTCCACCTGGATTTGGAGAAAACATTCTCTCATAGGCTAAAACGTGTAAGGCCAAAGTTCCATGGTCAAAGATCCCATTAAAAAGGTAGAACTATAACTTCCGGCAAAGTTCCACCTGGATTTGGAGAAAACAGTCTCTCAAAAAGAGGTTGAGTCTATCCAATATTAACTTACTCCTTACCTTATAAGTGTTTCTCTTGAGCCTGTGCCACTCAACATGACAATGAAGTTGGTAAATTTTTTAGGGATATCCAAGATTCTCAATTTGTTTCCAAACAACTTGTAATATACCATGTTAGTCTATAATATATGAATATTTGGTCATCTCTATGATGCAAGATTATCTCTAATAATACTCGAACTTGCACAAAATCAAATAATTTCCATGATTGTCAAACTTTTTCTTGGAAGAGTAATTGAGTAGGTCCACGTTTTCTTTTTAGTTGACCACACATCATGTGGAGGAGTCAATCCAGAAAGAGAAAGGACGTTTCTGGGCTGAAAAACTTCACTTTGATCAAATTGATCAAGACTGTTCTTGGAAAATTCTCCATGGTAGTCACAACAATTGGTACCAAAGGACAAAATGAGTTAATAGTTTGACAAACTCAACCTTGGCCAGAACCCTTATGCTTGAATTTCCCATCAGTCAAGTGGAATTATAATATTTAGCAAAATTTCCATGGTACTTGGGGAAATTTTCTACCATAAAGGTGATGGGTTTGTCCACTTATTAACTTTTTTCAATAGAAAAAACAATTGGTTTATATTGAGTACTAGCACAAAATCTTCCATGTTATCTAATATATGTTTCCATTGTTTACATATTGTTTGTCTCAAAATGGTAATAACAACATTGATGGTTCTGTTCCCATCCAAAAGTTCTATAGTGTTTACTGACACCTTCTAATCAGTACATAAACTTTTCTTAATTTAACTATATGGTTCCAAAAAAATACGGAGATTATCAAAACATGCCAAAATTTTAAACTGTCATTCGTTCCCTATAAGCTTGGAGCTTTTTGCTCTCCTTCAGAATTGGAGAATTGTTTTTATACTGTCACCGATTGCTAATTGGCCAATACCTGAACTCAATTGAAAGTGTACCTTTGATATTTTAGTTATCCCGTCCTGAGATCCTCTTACATGATCTGCACATAAACAAGAAATATTAGAAAAAAATGACGGAGCCTTTAGTTCCCTCTTCCAACTTCTTCATACAATTCATAGTGAATTTCTCCATATCTGCCCTGCAGTCCCTTCTTCGATAACCTGTCTGCCTGTGTGTTCTTTTCTCTATAAACATGGCAGAAGGTGATAGAGGAGAAATTTTTGCGCATGATAGAAATGCGACCCATCCAGGATGTAAGAAATTCAGGACTGAGGGCCAAACCCATGTTCAAGTGGTCGATCAAGACTTGTTAATCCCCATAGATTGACAATATATCCACGCAAAGGTGGTATGAAAACCACATGAGACCCCGTAGTGCAATAACTTCTGCCCTCATGTTCGTTGCATTACGTCCTCCATACCAGTACATCTTATATTGGAAACTTGGATTTATCATCAATACTGCACCACATCCATGTCTCTGATTTTTTGCTGCTCCATCAAAGAAACCTGCGGGGTAGTACATTTCATGTGGTCTAGCTCTAATCGATCGGTCCACAGGAGGTTTATCAATAGTCTTCATATTTTCCATTGCCAGTATCACTTGATTGCTAACTTTCTCTGGTGTGCATGACTAATGCTCAAATATCCATATGTTCCTGCTGCACCATATAATCCAATGGAAAATAATAGGGATGATTGAAATATGCTTACCCTTTTTGTTCCATGAAATGAAACAACTTTCAGCGTTATCATACGATGGCACCTCAAGCTTGAGTTTTCTTCAAATTTCATTGAGAGCCATCTTGGAAAAAGTCCAATTATAGAACATATGTCTATTATCTTCCGCTTCTTGCCATAGTCTTCAGACACCTGGTCCATTCATCCCTCTCCGTTGTAAGTTGTGCCATGTCAAGTTTTTGTTTTGCCATACCAACCAGTAAAAGATAACTTGTTTTTTTGTACTCTTGTCTTCCACATATCCATTATCCAATTGGGATTCCCCCTGTACCCTTTCTTTCATAAAAGTATGATAAAGATCATTGATGGCGATCTATCCTTTGCTAAGTTTACCCCCACTTTATGCGGTCGCCCTGACTGCTCCTATGAAGTCCCTTACTTCTTAGCGTATCACAGTAACTATTCCAATCCTCCTCTAGTGTTTCAGGTATACCGAGCTTATCAACTGAGTACCATTTCGGAAGATCCCCCTGCCATTCCATGATCTGACATAAAAAGAAAATGCCTTTTTTATTTAGGAAAGTAAGAAGTTCCTCCCTAAAATAGCATGTGTCATCTACTCCTTCTAGCCCAGTTTGACCAATTTTTATATACACTCCATTCCCAAATTTCCATCTTAATTTTTTTTTCAATTCCAGCCAGACTTTTCGGAATCCCGTCCACATCGGAGAACCTTTTTTCTGTTGAAGGTGATCCCTCATATATAAATATTCCACCGATTTTTTATTAAAATATTTCTTTTCCATGATATCCTTCCATGGTCTTGGAGAGAATAGACACCTCCACAGGGATTTCATCCAGAGTGCCTTCCTGAAGGTGACTAAATCAATGATCCCCCACCGACCCATGTTCTTTGGTGCCGTGATATTCTCCCATTTTATTAAATTACTCCCTAGAGGACCCCATTACATCATGTGGTTCATCGATCTCACCCTCTTACTCAATGGCTTCAAGGAGGCTTGCAGAGATAAGAACAAAGGTGGAGTAGAAGAGTCTCACTTATTGATTCGTAGGAAATCCAAAAGGCCCAAGTTCCTTTGAGAAATCTAATGTGGAAATGTGTTGAGCTTCCCATGAAGTATGAAGTCAACACCTGATTAAGGTAATTGGCTTGGCTGTTGGGAATTTTAATGAGAGAGGCACGAGAAAAGGTTGGCACTATTATTATTTTGGAAAGGATTATCATTCATTTAAGGAGATAGAAATGGAGAAGATGAATATCTCTCATGAATAAGAGATGGAGAATAGGTTACACAATGGAAAGAAGATGAAGCCCAAGAAGAAATCTCTAGAATCCATTGTAGCCAAGCTGAGACTAAGACTGGCTAGTATATTTGAATGTATTTAAAATTTTGGCAATGGAATTCTTCCAATGTTTTGTAATCACTTGCAGCCATTGAAGTCTGCATGTAACACTTTAAGATAATAATTTAATATACCAGTTATATTGCTTTTGTTTCTTCCATTGTGCCTCATTTAATTGCTTACATTTATGTGCTAATTGCTTTTAGAGAATTGCAACCTTGTAGGTCTACACTAGTTTGATATCACTGGAAACCATTAAAGCCTGCATGTAACACTTTAAACTAAGAATTTAATATACTAGTTATGTTGCTTCTATTTCCTCCATTGCCTCATTTAATTGCTTACGTTTGTGTATTATGTGCTTTGAAAGAATTGCAGCCCTGTAGGTCTGCACTAGTTTGGTACCAGAGCAGGTTTGATATGTGCATTTGTGAAAACAATTCTAGTAAAAGAGCTTGTTGGGTAGGATTGTTAAAAGGAAGAAGGCAGTTTCAATGGAAAGGGAAGTTCATAGGTGGAAGTGTGAGAAGGGAAATTTTACATAGATAGTATAATGGCAGACAAAAGAGATGGTGATCATGAAATCACAAGAAGGTTGAGAGCTGTGTCTACCAGAATGGATGCTACAGAGGAAACCCATAGAAGAGGAGCCACATAAGATCTTTCTAATGTGAATGAAAAATAATGCAAACAAGAATCCCAAGGGAAGATGTTGAAGAAGCCCAATCTACAAAGGAGAGAATGGAGTCTGCTACCTACTCAGGAAGACTAAATAATAAGAACTCAGAGATTAGATTGGAGAAATAGAAAAATTATTTGAATTCGAGCAAATCAAAGACCCTTTGAGAGTGAAGCTTGCACAGACCAGGTTGAAGGGTCATACATCCTTGTGGTGGGACAATCTGTGATTGGATGGCCTAAAGAAGAGTACAGAGAAAATTAGGGCCTGGGACAAGATGGTGGCCAAGATAAAGAGAAGCTATTCCTTTATCTTACATGCAAACTATTTCTTGAATCTATTCAGGAAGCTACAAAACTTGAGACAAACAAAGATGAATGTTAAGGAATACATCGAAGAATTCTATAGGCTTTATATTAAAATCAGATAAAGAAATGAAGGTGAAAAGGCCATTTCTAGATACATTAGTGGTCTCAAATATTCTATCCAATATGGGATTTGCATGGTGAGAATTTGGTCTATTGTAGAGCCATACCAGCCTACCTTGAAGGTCAAAGAGAAATTACCAAGAAAGTAGCAGAGCTCTCATGGTAGAGAAAGGAAGGGTAGAGGAAAAACCATGTTTGGAAAAGGTTAGACAAGTGGAAGAAAGGGAGAAGAGACAGCACAAGTGTTGTGAGTCAAGGTTTTAAAATAATTTATGGAATCCCTAGAGGTCAAGGATCTCCTAGAGGAAGAGGAGGGTAGTTCAATAGAATTTTCTTCAGATGCAGAGCACAAGGGCATTGGGATTATGAGAGTCTAAAGAACTTAAATGCCAAGCAAAGATAAAAAGGAAGAACACATATAGCTCAAATTGAGAGTGCAACTGGGTCTGTTATTAAAGAAAACATAAGAAAAGTACAACAAGAGCATGGAGAGAATGTCATGTTCCAGAGTTTTATTGAAGCCAAAGATGCTGGGAGAGTAGGTCCATCACATCTTTGGATCTTCCAGAGATAGTCAGTTGACAATGAAAGGTCAACTAGGGAATCCATTAGGAGGTTAACTAGTCAGTTACACCAACTACAAGTGGTCCAACTCAGTGCACTAGTGGCCATATCAAGGGAAAAAAGCTAAAGATCTAGGTATACCTAAGGTGATCAAAATTGATTTACTTTCCTATTTTATGGGACTTAGTAATGCTTTGGGTTATATATATAGATGATTCGATGGATGGATCTAATGGTAATATATGGTGTTATCTATTATATGTTGAGCTATGCTCCTTTATTATGGTGGTTAAGTGCTAAGTGATGTCATTTTATTACTACCACTTTCTTGAATTATTGTTATTCTCTTTGCAATTCTGCATTTCCAATATGGTGTCATGTTGGTTTGAGACCTAGGTTGTTGTTAACAAGTCGCTTTGTGGAGTTTGTCACTTGAATACATACACTTGTTGAGTCGGATTCGTTCTAATATTGAATGGGGTTTTGATTTGCAAATTGTATCAAGGTTTTGTGGACTAATTATAAGTCCTAAGTGTTGAAAAGTGTAAATTAGGCTAGTCTTCATATCGAATTTTATAATTATGTAAAGAAGAAGACAAAGATAATAAAATGTATTTTGTAATTTGCTTCATGGGTTTCATGAGAAATTTTTTATTATAGGTTAAATACACTTCTTCTTGATGTCTATCTAGGGTTTTGTCTTCTGGTAAAAATATAATTAAGAGTCAATAAAGTGCCTAGAATGACCTCCAAAGATCTTGTGGGAGAATGCCTCGTAAACAGCCCTCATGACTATCATCCTTAATGCTGGAAAATATAGTTTTCATTCTAAAATAAAGTTGGCCTATATGACAGTTGAGTGGTCAGCCTACATGACAGCTGAATGGTCGGCCTAATAACCAAGCATGTGCCAATATATATACTTCCTCACAAGTACCATTCAATGCTGAAATATTTTTGGACAACTCGAAGAAGTAATTGTAGGAAAGTTGAAGATTCTTCAATATCGAAATCCATGACATCGAGGGGAGGAATTCTTCATGAGTAGCTAATTGTCGCGCAGAATGTCATATCCCGTTTCGTGGAAATAACTAAAACTCAAGAAAACCCAACTGTAGATGGACTGGGAGGGCGTTTACCAGATATTTCACCTCTGAGAAGAGGGTGAGATCTGGAGGCTACCTGGCCCTTTCCAGACTCTATCTAAGAGTATGGGGAATACACACCAAGTGGTATAGAACTGGAATGCTCAAAGATATAAAAATAACAGTAGTGCAATCATACAATAGCATATATAAACATGTAACAGATACTCCAGAAATATAGAGAGAATGCTAAGCCATTTTATTATACTGAGACATATAATGAAGTACAATAGGTGATCAGAGTGATGGCACCTAGACTTGCTCAAGGCAAGTGAAGAAATACTCTCAGAATGACCAAGAAATTGCTGCTCTTTGAACTGCGTCCCCACTGCTGGAAAATTGTCGTGTAGCTGCTACTGCTGAAACAAGATGATGATTTGGGGCTGCTCCCCTCCTCATAATGAGCTGAAACTCTGGAATCTGCCTTTGCTCACCAAACCCAGAAAAACCCAGAAGGCATTTCTGAAATGGCCGACCCCCGAAAATCACCCCCTTGAGGATCTGCGCTGTCCCTCAAGGCTCTGCGCTGGGGCTGAATAGAAACTACCAAAATACTGCCCCAAAATCTACCAAAATCCTCCAGTTAGCAAGGGCTGGCCCCTTGCTCAATCTCACAGCTCGAAACCACCAAAAAGAATCTAATTCGGAGCTCCTCTGAAATGGACTGCGTCCTCCCTCTCAAGACTATGCAGTATCTGAATGCTCTGCTCCGCCACAAAACCCAAACACCAAATCTCCTGCAAAATAATGATAGAACTACCTCACCCGATCAGGCACTCGAAGTCCCCCGGGGTTGAGGGTGAGATCTTCGAACGAAGACACTCGATGCACTAAACAGTGTTGCAGACAGGCTAAACAGCCAGTGTGCTCAAGAAGTCGAAGTGACTAGCTCAAATGCATAATAATCGAATGACCAAAATGAGGAGGCTCTCCTCTCTCTTATAGCGTTGGCCTCTCTCAAACCCTAAGGCCCACCTCCTCCAACGTAGCCTCCCTTTGCCACGTGCTCAACCCAACCAGCGCAGTCCCTCCATGTGTCTACGTGGGTCCCCTCTCTACGTGGTCTCTTGGCCCCCCTTGGCTAACTTAAGTTACAACGTTGTGTCTACTAGGGAGTGCACTTTATTTTTAGAGTGAGTTATGTCCCCCTCTACTCACCTTTATTTATAATTTAATTATATAAGGCAAAATTGATCAAAATTAATATTTCCAATTAGCTGCTGCTAATTGGGAACATTACAGTCCTCCCCGCCAAAAATTGCTTGTCCTCAAGCAATGCCTGAACAAGCCTCCTCTCTAGCTGATGCTCCCCACCGACACTGCAAAATGTGCCTGGGTCCCAGATGCGCCACTGAAACCTCCCTGACCTCTGTATCACCCTGATATGAAGGGATTTCTCAATGCCAGGATCCCAAATTGATCTCTCACGGTACTAGCCAACCAACAATCCTCTCGGATCCCATCGCCACCCTGGCCAATAATCAGCCAAGTCCCACGACTCACACTGCGCACTGCCTCTGGCTATGACTGATGCTCTAAGAGGCGAAGACCATGATCCATGCTGCGCTGTATCTGTGACTGTGTAAGCTGTCCCATCAGCTGTGTACCAACTCATCACCTCTCTCCAATCCAAGTCCTGACTCAATCCCATGCTGATCCTGCTCTGTTGAAATCGGGATGGAGTGCTGAAGAAATGACGACCTGTGCCCCCCTGCCAGCTGGAATGTGTAACATCTGCTATGTCCAAGGGCCCCTGCTCCGCTGTGCTCCCTACGAAGAATGCCGTACCATCAAGAGGGTACCAACTCATGATCTCCCGCCAGTCCATCCTGGAAGAAGAATTCGATGTAGCAACAACAACTGCATATGGAACACGCCTGGAGTGTTGCCGCCAGCCCATAATCAACTCCCACTGCTCTGCCCTATCTGCCAATGAAAGCTGCCTGTAGAAGGAAGCCCCTCTCTCTATAATGGGCCAAAGTGGGCAAGATATGCTGCAAGCTCCATCGATGTACTCCTGGAGAGTGCTACCCACTAAAAATACTGCAGCTCTGCTGACTGCGTGTACATCTATCTGCACCTCATCCCTGTGTCGACCCAGAGATGGATGCTCCACCATATCGAACAGCTCCTCCCACTCCTGATTAGGAATGTCATGCTCCCGCTGTCTATTGGGCCCCTGCAGAACAATCCCATCAACCTCCAACACCTCCAGAGGATATGGATCTGCAATTGCTGTCACCATACTAGATGTCAGTGCATCTCACTGCCCCACCTCAATGGCTGACCCCAATGTTAGCCACATATCCCTCATCGGCTCAATGTGAGCGCCCATATGGCTCTCCCCCAAAGGAATATCGTGCCTGATGTGAATAGTGGCCTCCTCTGTCGACTCAGGCTCCATCACCTGCTGCTCTAGCTAAATCGTCACAAGTGACTCTTCACCCAGAGTATCTCCCGCAGAGTCCTGTGACTGCTCACCCTGGACACTGGAATGCAGCTCCAGTCTACTATCACCATCTCTGCATGACTGCTCTTGCTCCCCAGGAGTGTCCTCAACTGATCCTATGGACTCATATGAAAAAGAGTCCTCACCCTGGCATACAGAAGGAATGCCCTCCTGTTCTACCTCCGCCACCTCATCTGCATTGAATATGCCATCCACCCTCTCGATAAAGTGTCGATACAATGTCTGGAGCCCAGACACATACTGGGATGCTACCTCTGCTGTACCCAATATCCTCTGCTCATGCATGATCTCGACATGCCCTGAGGGAAAAATGACGCATGTCTCCCTCATGACCCACTCCCCAAGCGTAGGCTCAGCGATGACTGATGTGCCACCCCTGCAGAGGATCATCTCATCCCCTAACCTGTGGTTGTCAACTAGCGCCCCGACCCAGTGCCACTGCTGAGAAGTCTCTCCCCTAGTGTGCTAAGTGTCATCCAAATATCTTGGGTGAGCCTCGCGTACCCCGCTGCTCATGTCCAAGGTGCCAAAGGACAACGAAAAAATCAACTGTGCCCGTGAGTGATGTAGAAGAGGGTCAGGTGCGTGAGTCCCCACAGATATCATCAAGTATCGATCATCTGTCTCCCCATCGATCCTGGGTGAAATACCCCCAAAGGTAAGCCCGGTGTCCCTGTCCGTGAGTCTCCCTCCGTTTAAGAACCCCCTAAATTTATATATATAATAAATAGGTGAATCCCCATGATACATAGGAAAAATGGAAGGCGATTTTATTAATAATATAATATGTATATATAATTTTTTGGCGAATCTCTCACGAGATTATATTATCCTATAAAATCATGGCGAATCACCGGTACAAATGGCGAATCACTACTACAAAATGGTGAATCGTTGTCTAGTGGAGTTTGGGGTGTTGGTTCCAATGAAGATATGGTAATTGAACCAGGAGTAGAAGGAAGAGAACCATCGAGACCAAGCATGGCACATGGTGACTCGTGAGGGAAGTAGTTCTCGTGTAGTTTGGAAAACACGTTCTTCTAGTTCTGCTAAGCGTAGTGTTGTTTCTCATGCTACTACTAGCACTGATATTGAGGTTGGAGAGGAGTTTGAGGAAGCATGGAAGGTAGCAGTGGTGGAGAATTACAAAGAGTACCCCATGATGGGCTCCATTTTTTCCTTTGGTATTTGTGCCTGCAAGACCTTCTGTCCATTGAACCAACAATTAGCCGTTCAACCAACAATCAACTTGACTAAGTTGATTAGGTACGAGTCAACTTAGACTAATCTTCAAAACTATGCTTTGCACTATCCCATATTTATCACACTAATGCTACACAACATTGTGCATTTGCACCTAACTCACAATAATTCTTTTCCAAGAAAAATCTATAATAAGAAAAATATTTTACTATATTCTAAAAGGTGAAGATGTCGAAATCATGCCACAAAGTGAAAGGAAATAAAATATCTGTCCTCAAACCACCAAATATATAAAGAAAACAATAATGATTATAATAATAGAACTAGATCTATCGATCTATCGATCTATGCATGATATGAGAACCATAAGCATTCAAGAGACTAATTTCAAACTCAAAAAAATCCTCTAAACAAGCAACAAAAAAACCACTAAAATTTTCAAAGATATCAAGGCTAGACATTAACACAATTTCATGTACTTGAATAAGCCCATTGTTGCTTAGCGTTAGACTTCTTAAATTAGTTCTTTATCATTTAATACTAGGACACTATCTATGTGAAAAGAAATAGGTCCCAACTTCATCAAATCCGACTTCATTTCCAATCAAAGATCAAAAATAGCTTCGTTTCCAATACCAATATAAAATCACACATTTTCCAAATATCAATAATTATTTTCCAAGAAAATATAAAACTCGAAACTCAGCAAAATTCCCCAAACACAAGCAACATATATACCATTAAAATTTTTCAAGATGTCAAAGCTAGACATCAAGGTAGTTTCATGTACTTGAATGAGCCCATTGATGCTTTGCATTAGTCTTGTTAAATTAGTTATTTATCATTTAATACTAGTCAAACACTATCTATGTGAAAAGAAATAGGTCCCAAAATCATCAAATCCAGCTTCATTTCCTATCACAAATAAGAAACAAACAATGTAAGGATTAAATATGAAACATCAATCTTAAAATAACACACATGAAAGAAATGTAGCTGCAATGTTACAATGAAAAATACAAAATATAGAACCCATTTTTAACTGAATTTGACATGTAGTAATCTTGCATGATCAACGGAACATGTATACCAAAATAAGAGTCCTAGGGTATTTCAATTTCCCAATTCTCATCTTGGTCATAATTTTCTACATTGTGAACATGATCTTCTCCAGATGTACTGTCATTATGAGCCTCCAAAACATTATGTTCTGTATCAAGTTCATTAGATAAATTTGTTATATTGTTTTCTCCCCTTCTATCACAATCTGATCGCCAAAGCGCTAGTGCTCTTTCATATGGAAAATTGTCAACGTCATACTTTGTTACATATAATCTTAAACATGTATCCACATGTTTATCAAGCTTGTTCCTCAAATTTGACTTCAAAAATGATAGTGCACTAAACATTCTCTCATCCTCCACTGATCCCAAAATCATAGTTTGACACAAATCTGCTAATTTAAAATATTCTGATATGTTTTCTTGCAGGTATTGGCTAGCACTTAAAGTATTCCATAATATTGTTATAGCACCGTTTTCATTAGGATTCTCCAAAAAAGGATATTGCTTCCACATTTTTTCAGCAAAGCGTCCACCTTGTTGATACAATTTTGATGAATCTAAAATACCTTCAATATGTTCTCCATGTATCGAGACTTTCTTGCAAAAGTGGTCTACTAAACATTTTAATCTCTTTTGAAAATCGGCTTTTAAATTTCTTGAACATTGACAATTGTTCCAATATTGAGGGTATACCACACACATGGCCTCCAACAATTCATCTCGAGGAAATCGTTCTCTTATCTCTAATGATAGTGATCTTGCAATTTCTATCAAATTTTGTCTCACTGAGATCACAATATTATCAAATTGGTCTCTTGACATGGGGCAATCTTTGGTGATTCGTCCTGTCTTACTAATATAATGAAAGGGGACCATATAACCACGCACTGTGATACATAGTATCCCTTTTTCATCAAACGTCAAATTTTTTTTAGTATTTTCTATATTGATGATCTTAGTCCAACTTGTAAACTCTGGACCAGTAAAAGAGTCCGGCATCATATACAAATTATCCAATGCAAGGCATGCTGAATTTCTCGCATTTGTGTATTCGGCAATATACATTGTGCGATTCTGAGACATTTTCATGAGGACATTCATTTCATGTAGCATAGGAAGAATTCCAGCCAATGTCAATAATGTTTCTATATCAGTTAGTCGAAAAAGAAGATCTTGAGCTTTGTCTACGTTGTAGCGATTTTCATACATCAACCCTACCAAAGATTTGAACTCACTAAATAGTCTTTGAGCTGGTCCATTTAATGAGATCCATCTTGTATCAACATCTTTCAGTAGTTTTTTTCCATCCGTAACACCATCTGCAAATTGTTGAAACTCTAAATATCATTTGGGACTACGAGAAAAGTATGCATGAGTCTCACGTACAAGATCTTCAACTTTTGAAACTGATGGAAACTTGCTTACTATTTTAAATGCAAGATTCATCCTATGAGCCATACAATGAATATTAATCATATATGGCGAAGCTGATAGTTGTAGTCTAACACAAATACCATTCCTTTGTCCTTGCATTACCGATGCTCCATCTGCTCCAACACATACCAACTTTTTTGCAATCATTAAATGATCCATACCACTTTCCTTCAAAGTATTAAGAACAAGTTCATAAATATTTTCAGCTGTAGAAGTCTCTCTCATCTTTTTAATCCCAAGTAGATAGGAATGCCTAATATGGTCATTAACCATATAAATGCTCATGTAGATCCATGAAGTATTATCAATAGCTGTAACCTCATCCAAAGACAATGCCAAAAACCTAGCATTTGCAATCTCCTATTTCAAATCATCAATTTCTACTTGAGCTAGATATCTTGCCCATTCCCAACCACTAGTTACGGACCAATGAGAAGATGGAAAGTTTGGCACGTGAAGAAAAGATAGAAATTTCATCTGATCTGGATAATCTGTCATAGGACGACCTTTACATAAGATGTGAAATACAGTGCTCAATTGTATCATCTTGGATAACAAACTTCTTTCCATCGTCTTTTCAAATTGAGATATGATGGTTCCTCCACTTGCCTCAAGTTTCTTCTTATTTATTAAATATTTTTTGTATTCTTCCACACATTGGCTATGTCGACATTCCTCCAAAGATTTCCATCTGAAAATAGATTTCTCTTTACCATTTACAATTTTCTTTTCATAAACCTTTCCTGCATGCTTTTGTACTGTATCTAGCTTCATCTGAAATTTCACTACCTTGCAACTTTTCAAACTACACGCAAGACATTTAACTTCTCGTAAATCCTCATTTGTAGAAGGTATTTCTTCAATAAATGGAAAACTTGAGAGCCAATCATCTTGGAATTTTCTCCCTATGGTCCACTGGCCTTTTTTCCTTTTTCGTGAATGGTTTGTGTCACCTTCCAAGGAAATATCTTTAACATTTTCATCATTAATTTATGTTGAAACTGCATTTATCTCACCCTGATCACTTGAGGAACCTATTATTTCATCCATCATATGGATATCAGATGCATTTTCACAAGAGTTAACATCTCTCTCAGTAATAGATTCTTCAAAGGAGCTTGAAGCATGAAGAGAATGTGTATTCTTGGATTGAGACTTTTTAAAGTATGATAATACATCAATTTGCCTTGATAGTTTCTTCCCGGGATTAGATTTTGACATCTCACTGAATATTGCAGAAGTAAAATTTCAAATCGATATAGAAACCTGCATCAATAGTTTCCAAGAGTTGAGAATTACTAGATTTGTAAGTAGCTTTCAAAGTAAAATAAGTGTAATGTTCACAAAAACCATTATGCAATTTTTTATTAAAATGTTGTGCCAAGGCCCAAGCCCAAAAGCAAAAATAAATCATTATACACAAAACAATAACATCATGGGTCATCATCTATAAAACAAAGAACATCATTCAAATATAAAATATAAAAAAATTTCCACTAAATTAAATCATATCTCCAAATCACCTAATGAACACTTGAAAGCTTTAAACAAAACAACAAAATATTACAATAACTTTAATCATCCTTTCCAAAACACCTCTCCCTTAAGTTGTAAAGAATTGGTTATAATAATTTGAAACATATCCTCTATCATTTTCCATGATAAAAGTGAGGAAGGAAACTAGTCAGTTACTAGTGATTCTTTTACTTATCAATGGAAAGAAATCCCTTAAGACATTGTCCTCATGTTGACCATAGTTTCCTTTCCATAGTGAAACACGTCCAGTATGGCCATGAAATAACCTAAAAAGACTCAAATGTTTTCCATGATTTGTAAACACACGGGTGCCATGTAAAGTTTCAGGCCCAAAAAAGCACATGTGGGATCCTATAAACCAAAATTAGTTATTGTATCAAACATTTAAAACTCCTAATTAGCACTTAGTGTTTGTTATTTAACCAAGTTCCATTGAAATAACAGTCATGGGATGTTACCAAAGAGTTAACCAATAGATAAATGCACACCACAAATCATACATTCATTGGAACTTCCCCTCCCATGAATGACCATCTAAGGGAAAGGGGCAAAAAAGAAGAAAAGAAGTCAGTGAATCACCACAGTCAACCAATGATTCTTAGTGTCAAATCATTGGAAACTGCAAATCAAGTGAAAATTTAACCCATGCATCCATGGGTTGACAAAAAGAGTTTATAGTAGCCACAAGCTAATCATTCTACGAGTCTACCCAAATCTGACACAAACTCCTAAAACTTGTTGATTAGAAATTCCCCAAGAAATTTCACTTGGTTCATGAGAGAATGAAAGATGAGTGCAAATAAACTTCCATGAAAGACGAGTGCAAATATCCTTCCATGAATGGATATCACTCTCCAAAATCATTTTGGGCATATTCCAATATGTAGGAGCCTGGGAAACATGGTGCATAACAACAGTCTATTGTGCCTGAATTTAAACCGCATCAAGGGAACATTTGCACTCTTCACACATTGAACATTGAAGACAATTAATTAATGCCTGACATGACCATAGCAACAAAAGCATCAAGCAGAGGCTATAAAAAGATTATGTGAAAGTGAGAAAGAACACCCATCATGAAGCATCAAGTAATATCATCCACAACATCAACATCACTGTTGGGCAGATTTTGATCGCCTTCGCCTACTAGAAGTAACTTCTAGTGGTAAAGGTGGTTTTAAATCTAATCTACGCGAACGACGGGGGGTAGGATTATGTTCTTCCATGATTGCTGATTAATTTTAACCAAAAATAAATAAACAAAAGGAGGGTAATGCTAGGCAAAAGGGTTTACCAGTAAACTGTGAACTGCAGAATACCTCCTGGCAAGCCAAGAAGTACGGGCAGGCAATCTCCCCGAATGCTGTGTTCGGTGTATCACAATTTAAAGGCGGCCGACTCGGTTCACTATGGATGGATAGCACCTAAAAGTTGTCCTCCCAAATATACCCGAAGATACGTGGAGGCCCAAGTCCGTAATAGCGTTGTCTAATGCGAAACCGCACAGTGAGAGCACCACCTATATACTTATCGTACTGTAACGCCGCCCCAAGGGACGTGCTACGATATACTTACATACGTGGGGTGAGATATCACACTCGGAATGTATCGCAGACAAGTTAACGACAGCTGCTATGTTTTACGACGCCGGAACACGTCTCTAGCCTAGACCTTCTAAATGTTATCGTTATGGTTCCAATGCGTTTTTAGATAAATTGAGATTAATTTTATGTTGATCTTGCTTAACAATTTGCCTTTCAATGGTACCGCGATGATGTATGTAGAAATTCCTAAATGCAAACTAAGAATGATAAGCAAAATTTTCACTTTTAGTTTTTCAATGAAAGACCTAGCTACAAAGGGAAGAGAGCAAATAATTTTGTGAGCAAACAAATCAATGAACAAAAGAAAACATTGAGCACAAAACTAAATGCAGATTTCCTAATGTTCCTTTTTTGCAAAAAAAAACACAATCCTACATGCAAATGCAAGTTTTTCTTTTCAGTTCCTTTAATGTTATGAATGCAGAAAAGAAACTAAGTGCATCAAACAAATGCTTTTTACTTTTCGAGAAATGAAGAATATGAATGACAATTGTATAACCGCCATCATTGCCAAAGTATACATGCCATTTAAAAAATGTCAAGGAACTATATTAAGAAGAGATATCTCAAAGATCGAATTAAAAAGGAAAATAAAACAATCATCATGATACAAGAAACAAAAATATCAAGTGAAAGAGTTAAGGAAATAGCATCTTCGTGTTGGAGGAGATGTGAATATGTAGCCTTAGATGTTAGATGAAGTGTTTGGGGTTTGGTAATTCTCTAAAACCCTTAGGAAATATCCTTCCATGAATGGATATCACTCTCCATTCACTACTGAGAGTAGCATAAAATACTACGATGTTGGATTTAATCACCAACTAGTGTTTTTAGTGTGGGAATCTACTATTTTTGTGTGGTTTGATCTCTTAGATTTTATAGGCATGTGATCATTTGATTGTTTCTTTAGTGACCTTAGGATTTTTTATTGAAATTTTCTTTGATTGTGTGTGTTAATCATTTTTAATCGTGGTTGAATTACCAATACAATTGCATAGGACTCAGGGGAAACCCCCTGAGTATACACCAAGCCAATTAGAAAGACTTAAAACTCTGATGCCACATACTATCAGTAGAACTGGATCAACAGAACAAGGAGAATCATTCGTAATTACTAATCCAGATTTTGAAGTAAATCAACCGCAATTAGCAGAACATACTCCACAACAAATTTCAATTCTAAATTAACTGGAGTGGGGTCTCACATTAGGTACCTAAGGCTCCTATAGTCCAGACAATGGCCATGGTTCAATGTTTCAAACAAATCTTAAATCTGCATGGATTCCATGTGAAGAGTATGAAGGGACAGTTCCTCAAATTCCTTTTGTTCTTAAGACCTCAAATTTATTTTGGATTGTAGTTATACACATAAAAATCCTGTTACAAAAAACATAAACTCTCATAGACCAATGGTCCCATTGCCTATAGATCTTTGCTAGGGAAGAAATGATGCAAATACTAGTATAGATTCTCTGTAACTCTAGATCTATTAAGCAACAAAAGGGATAAATATCAAATAACTTCTCAGGCTTAAAAAAATATAGGGTCAAGTGGATCTATGCTAGTTTATATATATTTGTAACATTAAACATCGAATATGAAATACTTTCCATGTTATTTTATTAGTGTCCATGTCTATTACAATGATGTCTCTGCCACCCAAGCTTTAATGCACCTCACTTTCTGTCGGTGCAACTAGAGATCTAAAATGTAGTTAGTTCTATTATTGTTTAATACTTTTAGGATAGAATTAAGTGTTTATTCCCTATATGCTTTGCATGACAAATGAATGCCTTTTAATGTTTTTCCAATTTAGTCTTTTTATAGTGAAATCGAGTACCACATAAAACAACATGAAAGAGGAGGACAGACTTTTGTTGGCTAGCTTAAGTGTTGTATCCGCTGACCCAGATGACATTGAGCACCAGCTACTTGCCAAGGTATCCCTTCTTGTGAAATTAGCTTAATAAGCTTACAGGATGATCTTATATCTTGTAATTGATATGTACTTAGTCTTCTAGAGTGTAACACATGCATTTTATTTTTTTGTTAAATGTAGCTCATTTTCCTGTATTGCTTCCCACTTTTCATTGTACTTATTGGTATGATAGGATGAGAACAGAGCTCATGAAAACATCAGTCAACCTGCACAGGTAAGCGATGGTGAAAAAAATTTTGAAAGAGAAGAAGGTGATCAAGAATGTTTGCTTAAAAAGGTTCAAATTCATGCTCAATTAAGGGTAGTGGAGGCTGAAATAGCTGCAGTTTCAGCTGGCCTTAAAATAGTTCAAAGCATTGCAGGCAAAGATTCAGAGAGTTTAGAAGGTGAAAAGTATGAAAATGATCAAGACTTAAGTGAACACAAGCCTTTTGTAGTGGATGGAGGAGTGCTTCAACGAGCATTGGCTACTGAAAGGCTTAGAAGCCTTAAGCAGAAAAGAGGACATCTTAAGGAACAACTGAAAGCTTTTGAGAGAGATGGAAAGACACGGGAACTTGAGGAACAAAAGGTGCTTCTAAATTCAGTGAAGAATAAAGAAGAAACAGTGATCAATAGAACTAGACGTCTGTTGGATAAGCCAACAAGAGGGAAAAGGAATAATTTTTCATTGCAGGAGGATGATGAGTTTGATGCGGCAACGTCAGGGCTCATTGAAACTGTAATTTGCATTTCCCTTTAGTCCTGTATTAGTATCAGATGTCTTAAATGCAATACAAATACTTTTGAACTTTATTTTAAAAGAGTAAAATTCAGGGGCAGTAAGCAAAGTTCTATGTTTTCTGTGTTATATCATGCATCTTGAAGATAGTTTTGTACTATAGATAACATAATTTTGAATATTTGAATGAGACACCTGGCG
This sequence comes from Pinus albicaulis, assembly GCA_034641835.2. NCBI lineage: Eukaryota > Viridiplantae > Streptophyta > Pinopsida > Pinales > Pinaceae > Pinus > Pinus albicaulis. Next base: position 1,643,525,760 of record CM076584.1, on the reverse strand, counting down.
ATTATTTTCTTTGGCAGGAAAGTGATAAGCTTATCCGTAAAGGAGTGTTGACACCTTTTCACCAAGTCAAAGGTTTTGAACGCTGTGTTCAAAGGTCTCGCCCAACAGAGGATGATGGGGACAAGTTTTCTTTAAATTCTGTCTCAAAAGCTTCCAGATCATTGTCTGCACTCTCAATAGCTCGACATTCAACAAAGTTGCTTGATGCAACATATTTACCTAAATTGAATCCTCCCACGCATGAATTTTGAAGGCTTAGAAGGCCTATCAATATTCAGAATCCAACGAGGTTGAGAAACTTCCAAAGGATCAAACAAACCATTTAAGAAAGCAAAGAAGACGACCTATACCTGATCAATACTGGAGGAAAGCTGCATCAAGCGATGATGAGCCATGGAATGATTCTAATCACCATGAAAGCTATGGCAAGCAGATCATAAATCTTTTGTTTATTTCAAAGCATGTAGGAAATCATCTAGATGATACTATGGTATTTTGAAACTTGATACTTATATCAAACTGAGTTCATAATCACATTCTTATAATGTTGTAGGTGTGCTTATGTGGCAAACATATAGATCCATGCCTTCTGTCATTTTCACATATTCAAATCTACATTACTGGATCTGGGTACCAGGCCCTTGGATCTGTCCAGATCCTGATACTGATACAACTTGGATATAGTCTGAATCTAGCTGGAATATGCATTCATCTTGGAAATTGGTTGGATACATATGGGCTATATCCTGGATAAATCCTCAATCGAATCTCACATAGTATCCAGTGGAAGAAAAGAAGGAAACAAACCAATAACAATAACTTAACCAAAAAAATGCTATCTTGATTGTTTACATTGATATATTTTAATTAAGTTTATATATATATATATATATGTTTTGTAGATATTTTCAGCTGTATATATTTATAAATACATATTATAAATAGATTACACAAGTATCTTTACGATAAGTATCAATATAAAAATAAATGTATTTAATTGCACATGGTGTGTGTTGTGTGTGTGGATGTCTTGGTATTCTTTTTTCCAAGGAAAAAGCTGTAATTTTGTATTCAAGAAGAAAGTTACCTTCTGAAGGTGCTCAGAGCACTGATATCAAATAAAAGATGATAAAAAATCCAGAAGAGAAAAGTCTTCTGCCTATATTATCTCTGTACCGGGACTCCGAGTGGTAGGACTCATGAGTGGTGGATCCCTTGCATTGGAGCACACCATATGATCTTGCCTAGGATTATGTGGAAGGGGCACGATTCCAGTGCCTTTGTTGAGATCCATGCTAACCTAACTCTGTTCTTACAGATTTCATTGGAGCCTGCCATCTTTGTGATACCTTAGATTTTAATCTTTCATATTTCATGTTTGGTTTTATTATCCGTTAATGTCAAGTGAGAAACATTACAAATTCTCAATTTTATTTTGTCCCGTTGCATCATTTTCCAGTGAGGCTCAATATTCTTCTTGCTTTGTTTATGAGTAACCTAGCTGGAAACCACCAAAGAAGCTAGAATTGATCCCTCCTTGGTGGTTTTGGATTTTGGTTCTGATATGGCTTGGAATCTGGTAGTCACCAAATGTCTTTGAAATAACCATCTAAGTTGGTCATTCGTAATTAATGGCAATTCTGATCTAACTGGCACTGGATCTAGTCACTAGAAATGATTCTGTCAGGTCAGAATTGGTCAGGAAATGATTCCAATATGACTATCAAACAGGAAGCACCTCCATCACCTGGAAATTCTGCTATAGAAAATAGAGAAAATTGCTTTAATAAAAATGTTATACGTTATCTTAAGTTTGAACACACTGGCATTTGCTTTATATCACCTAAACTTTTTTATACTGAAGCATTTTTCAGTGTATTTTTCGTCTTTCTGGGGCTGCAATTTTCTTTCTTCTAGAAAATTCTTTGGCTGGTAGCTGACCATCTGTTGGAGTTATTTATTTAGTATTAGTTTTTAAAAATTTATCATAGAATGAAGCATTTACTCTTAATAAGAATTTGCAGCATATTGTTCTTGGGGTGTTTTGCTGGGGGGGGGCATGGTAGTTTTTAGAAACTAGAGCCTAGAAGAATTATTATTATTAAAAAATAAAATATTTTCTTAACAGAAACAAGAAAATAAACTACATTGAAGTACACAGAAATATAGATAGTCACACCAGCTATACCTGTAAGTAATATGAATTGATGAGTAGCTGATTGACCCACCTAGAGGATGTAAATTTAGGTGTTGTATGGGGTAGATGATATCATGAAGACGGTTATCAGTGATTTAGTCGTATTTCCTTTGAGAAGATTGACCTTTTCCAACACTGGGTGGAGGCAGATATTATGCATTTCTGTTTTCCCATTTATCCAATCAATTGATAAATTTGAATCTTTAAAGACTTGTAGTAGTTCACCACTTGCTCCATAGCAGTTCTTAAAAAGGCTGCCAAGGCTTTCAGTTCTGTCCAATTATTTGAGCTCTTCCCGAGACCCAATTTGAATGAGAAGTAAAGAGAGTTAGAAAGAAATAAAGCACCCCCTGCACCACATCCCAAGGGTTTCCTTTACGTTTACGATCAAAGAAACTCCAGGGTGTCTTTATGGTATTTCTAAAGTCCCATTCTCTCTCACAGGCTTTGGGCTTGGAACCAATTTAATCTCATCATAAACAATACATAATTCGCCCCTAATAAAATTTAAAATCCCTTAAAATTCACCTTTGGGCTAAAATTCGTCCCTAAAATTTTCCTTAGTCTCCCTGGAGGCAATGCTCTAAGACCCTACTTGCTGTGCACCACCATACGCCCTCGCATACCACCGATCATTCTTGTACTCCTCGACATGCCACTACACACTGAGGCATACCCCTATATACTGTTGGATACCCTAAGCTACTACTGTACCACCCTGTATTGTCTCGTGCCCTGACTGTGTCCAGGCATCGGTCACTCCCCGCGTGCTCTCAATGTGATGTAGGACACTCCTACTCCACAATGCAGTCCCACACACTACGGTACACCACCATGTAACTCCATGTCCACCGGTAGTCCACTGCTCAATGCTAGAGGCTCCCACACATCCCTGGATGTGATGACCTAGAGCTGTGCCTCTACATGTCAGACTACCCCCAATCGGTATCATCGTCTCCACCGTCGCATCACTATACCCGCCGACGAATGGATCATCACTCCAAACCCTCCTTGAGGGGTCCAAGAAGTGAATCTCCCTATGTGTCAGTAGTGTTACCACCACTGCTCGGCTCCGCTGCATCCTCTGTGCCCCACACAAAGGTGAAGAATCCTTGGCCCCATACAAGGCGCCATCTGGTGGCCTGCCAATGCCACCTCCTCCGACAAGCTCCTGCCAAGGTATGTTGACCACCCCGTGATCCCGTGTATAAGTGTCATACCAAGACAACCTAGGGAGTCTGCCCATAAACTGGTTGGCCACTGGAGCTGACCAAAACTCCTCTAGCGGATGCGCATGCTCTACTGCTAGGCCAACTGTACCCTCCAAGACATAGTCAACCGACCTGCCTGGGAAATGATAGGTGATCCCGCCTAGATCCCAATGCCAATCTGGGGTTCCTGTATTCCCAGCACCTGGGAACTCCTGCTGAACTACACTCGGGTCCACCACCATCTCCATAACCCACTCCACCGGGTACCAACTCAAAATTTCTCGCCATCCAACCTCAACATGTGGATGTTGCACCATGTGCAACCCCGATCGTCTCATCCTGCTAACCAAGTCAATGTATGAGATCTGACTAGACTCCGTCTCTCTCTCTCCAATGGGAAGAGGTGTCCCAACAACGCTGCTAGTCCCGTCCATGCATGCCTGAAGGGGAATGATTTGATGCTCCAACGTGCCCTCTGGTTGTACCATTAGGGAATCCAGTCGTTCCCCAATGCGGGCCAACTTGGCTGTCGACTCGGCACAAGCCACTCTCATGCCCTCCAGCTCCTTGTCCTGCAGCAAAATGGCCTCCCGTACTATCGTGGCCTTCCCTTTCAAAGCTAGAAGGTCTGCCCGAAGCCGATGGTACCGCTGTCTGTGACCATCATCCAATACCTCTGGATCTCCTAGTGCCTCATCGAAGGTGGATACATCTCCTGACACCTCACCCATCTGTCGTGTGCTGCTACCACCCGAAGACTCGGACACGACTTCGGTCTTCACCTCAATGGATGGCTCTACTGGGGTAGGCTCTACCTTCTCCCCTACGATATCAACCGACACGGTCAAGGAGGTCTCCAGTGAGGGTGAGTCCTGTGTCACACTAGGTGTATCCTCGAACTCCCTGCAATCCTGTGTGCCCTCATCCTCCAAGCGCGAGGTAACCATTTTGATGGTTTCCCCCTCCGATACTCGGTCAAGCTGGAAAGAGGTATCCAACTTCTCCACCCAAGCTTTTTCCGAACGCTTGGATGACCCGTCAAATGTCAGTAAATGGAGTCTGCCCACTGTGCGCTGTAAGCCCCCATCATGTGAGTGCCTGTTCCCGCTGTGAAAGTTGTGGGGTCTGCTATCCCGCTGGAGCTGAACAAAATCTCTGAATGGAAGGGCATCCCTGAACTCCTGCCCATATGCCGGATACTCGGCGAAATAATCACCCATGTGGCCAGGCTCTGGCTCCTGCTGTGCTCCTGCCCCTGTGTCTGCACCTAGAAAAGTGGGCATAGTGGAACGTGTGGGTGTATGTGATGCCATACGCTGAGTGGCATCATGCTCCGGCAAATGGTGGGATATGCCTGATCCCTCACCAATCTGGAAACCCCTTGGGGTTTCACGCTGTCTAGCCTCCACAGCGATGAATCTTTGCCCCATTACCTTAATCTGCCTCGACGGATCCTGAACTGATTTGAGGAGCATCTCCCCAAAGCTCTTCGCATCATCATCACCTGCCATCGGCTCCTCCTGCTTTGTGTCTACAGGCTCCTCCTGTTCTGCGTCTATCACAGGCTCCTCATGTTCTGTGTCTACCACAGGCTCCTCCTGTTCTGTGTCCACCACCCGAACGCAGTCCCCCTCTCCGTAGGTGTTCTCCAACCTAGGCTCAATATCTTTGTACTTCCTACCTCTGTAGCAGATGTAGGGCTTCTCCCCCGGTGTCATAGACTACTAGCTCCACAGGCTGAGCCAGATCTATGCTCTAATACCACTGTAATATCCCGTTTCAGGGATATCTCTAAAACTCAAGAAAACTCCAACCAGAGAAGGACAGGGAGGGCGTTTACCAGATATTTCACCTTTGAGAAGAGGGTGAGATCTGGAGGCTACCTGGCCCTTTCCAGACTCTGTCTAAAGGTATGGGGAATACACACCAAGTGGTATAGAACTGGAATGCTCAAAGATAGAAAAATAATAGTAGTGCAAGCATACAATAGCATATATAAACATGTAACAGATACTCCAGAAATATAGAGAGAATGCTAAGCCATTTTATTATACTGAGAAATATAATGAAGTACAATAGGTGATCAGAGTGATGGCACCTAGACTTGCTCAAGGCAAGTGAAGAAATACTCTCAGAATGACCAAGAAATGGTTGCTCTCTGAACTGCGTCCCTGTTGCTGGAAAACTACCGTGTAGCTACTACTGCTGAAACAAGATGATGATTTGGGGTTGATCCCCTCGCTGGAATGAGCTGAAACTCTAGAATTTGCCTCTGCTCACCAAACCCAAAAAAACCCAGAAGGCATTTCTGAAATGGCCGACCCCTGAAAATCACCCCCTTGAGGATCTGTGCTGTCCCTCAAGGCTCTACGTTGGGGCTGAATAGAAACCACCAAAATACTGCCCCAAACTCTGCCAAAATCCTCCGGTTAGCAAGGGCTGGCCCCTTGCTCAATCTCACAGCTCGAAACCACCGAAAAGAACCCAATCTGGAGCTCCTCTGAAATGGACTGCGTCCTCCCTCTCAAGACTGCGCAGTCTTTGAATGCTCTACTCTGCCACAAAGCCCAAACACCAAATCTCCTGCAAAATAATGATGGAACTACCTCACCCGAGCAGGCACTCGAAGCCCCCCGGGGCTGAGGGTGAGATCTCCGAACGGAGACACTCGATGCACTAAACAGTGTTGCAGACAGGGTAAACAGCCAGCGTGCTCAAGAAGTCGAAGTGACTAGCTCAAATGCATAATAATCAAATGACCAAAATGAGGAGGCTCCCCTCTCTCTTATAGCATTGGCCTCTCTCAAACCCTAAGGCCCACCTCCTCCAACGTAGCCTCCCTTTGCCACGTGCTCAACCCAACCAGCGCAGTCCCTCCATGTGTCTACGTGGGTCCCCCCCCCCCTCTCTATGTGGTCTCTTGGCCCCCTTGGCTCACTTAGTTACAACGTTGGTTCTTAGGGGTGCAATTTATTTTAGAGTGAGTTATGTCCCCTGTACTCACCTTTTTTATAATTTAATTATATAAGGCAAAATTGATCAAAATTAATATTTCCAATTAGTTGTTGCTAGTGGGAATATTATAGCTTGGTTGATGAGGAGCCTGGTGGTAAGTTTATTGCTTGGAAGAAACTTGAAATATGTCCTTCCTGTGTTAAGAGGGAGTGACGTATGTGATTCTCTATTACATGTGTCATGCACTAGACGGGGACTGCTGCTTAGTAAGTCTTAGTGAAGGCCATGTGAAGGAATGGATAGACACATCGTCCCGGTCTTCACACGGATGACAGGGAATGGAGGATTGGGTAACCATCTGGCATTTGATACTCTTTGAGAATGAGATAGGGCATTCAAGATAAGGTAATGCATTAGACCGATATTATTTGAGGCCCTTTACCCAAGAAAACGGTCCAAAATCCAAGAAGGTCATACTGCGGGAACACCCGGGTGCGGTATGTATCTTGGAGAGACAATGACTATGGTGTCTATTATTTATGTGTCTCATTAACATGACATTGTCTCATTGAAGAGATGGGGCTATTAGTGAAGGAAATACTTGACCCAGGACAATCTTGGTTGATATGATGCTATATAGATGCGATTACCAATCAGTTCTTCTTATGAGATTATTCGGTTTGAAAGTGACCATGTACTGTATGAATACTATGGATACCTCCCAAGTTAAGGAGTGTTGAAAAGTGTAACTAAGTCGGTCTTCATATTGACTAAGTAATTATGTAAAGAAGAAGACAAAGATAATAAAATGTATTTTGTGCTTGCTTCATGGGTTTCATGAGCAAGATTTTATTATAGGTTAAATAGACTTCTTCTTGATGTCTATCTAGGGTTTTGTCTTCTAGGTAAAAATATAATTAAGAGTCATGAAAATGAAGTGCCTAGTATGAAGAATGACCTCCAAGATCTTGTGGAAGAATGGCTCATAACCAGCCTCATGACTATCATCCTTAACACTATAAAATATAGTTTTCATTCTATATTAAATTTGGCATATATGACAGTTGAGTGGTCGGCTTACATGACAGTTGAATGGTCGGCCTAATAACCAAGCATGTGCCACTATATATACTCCTTGCTACAGTCCATTCAACACAGAAATATTTTGGGACTGCTTTGAAGAAGTAATAGTAGGAAAGTGTGCATTCCTCTACGGATTACAGTGGTCATCTAGTTGCGGATGGTTTTGAGATAACAACAAATAAAGATCCGTATATAGGTGAGTTTAAAAGGAAGAAAATGTGGATTTGTATTGGGAATAGAAAATGTGGATGTCTCTAATGTAACACAGTGTTGGTAAGCAAATTTTTATTCAGGAAGGATTGCAATCATACTGCAATGACAAATGCGGAATTCTATATGGGTATAATACAGAAGTATATATGAATACAAGTAAGGGCTCCAGAACAGAAAAATGATGCGAATTGATCAGAAGAAAAAAAACTGTGGTCAATTTTGGAAAGATTGCGGTCAAACTATATCTAGTCCAAAGTATGGAAGAAATATATATATTATGTAATAGAATGTGACATCATCAGGACTAAGATATAAGCATAAGGGTTATGATGAATTCTGAAGTGTAAAGTAAGGAAGGTAAATCTGTGATTTATCTTCCCACAATAACAGTGCTACTCCTCAAGGAAAGAAGGTTCACCAATATACCAAGTAAAGAATAAGATCTCGAATGATCTAGTATCCAATATATGAATCAGTGAGAAGTAGTGTTTAAAGATAAACTCAGTGCAAGTTAGCCCAGAAAAGAAGGATCAACATTAAAGGCAGCAAAATAAGCAGTGACAAGATCTTGGAAGCATATCTAGGTCAAGGGTTTGAGTCTCAGTCATGGTACATGGTACTTGTCATTTGAAGATCTATAAGAAGAATTCTTTGTGGGTTTTCCTCTCCAAGAGGGAGAGGTTTTTCCCTGGCTCTAGGAGCCTAACCTTTGTGTCTCGTGCCCTTTGATAATTGACTTGATGAAAGGTTAACTAATCTAAAAGAAGAGAATATATAAGTACTAAAAATAAGGTCACAAGTAATTATCAAGAAGAGAATTTGTATTAATCTCCATCCCTACAAATTCTCAACATGGTTTCGGAGCTAAGGTGCTAATCTCAAGGGTTGCTTGAAAAAGGAGACACTCCAGGAAGCGAAGATCAAGTTTGGGTTGAAAAGTCAAATCAGTTTGCAAGGAAGACTCTCTAGCTACTTCAAGAAAGATATCCTATCTCATTTAAAGGATCAACTCAATCAAGAAAGTAATCTTTTGCCATCAAAGATTCACATTCAAGACATTGTTAGAAGGAGGACTTCAATCTCTGAAGATATCCTTTATCATCATGGATTCAAGAACATCTACATTGAAGATTTCTATCTTAGAAGAAACTCATGACTTCATCTTCAAACATCATCAAGGAAGTTGGTGAGGGAAAAAGTCACTCTATCAAGTATCTATGACTTTATCTAAAACTATCAAAATGTCTTTGCAAAAGAAAGCAACAGACCGGTTAGGGTTTCAAAACTTTCTTGCATGGAAGACAAGGACAATGAAGTCATACATGAAGGAAGATTCTTATAGAATCCATAAAAGACTCTATCATCTCCGATGTACAAAATCCAAAATCATCAAAAGGAGTATATAAGAAATTAGTGGAGCTATTCTCTGTGAGTACTGCAGGAGAAGCAATCTCTCCAATCAACTGCAGGAACTAGGAGAAGAATATACTGGTGTTAAAAGCTCCATGAGAAGAGTGGGGAAATCTCACTTCACAATTATATGGGAAGATAGAAGTCACACCATTCCACAATTTAGGGTCTCTATGTAAATAGAGGAAACAAGATTGAAAGCCAAAGCTGTTACGGGATCAAGTGAAGGAATCAAGCCTTTGCAGCCATGTCCAGGAAGAAAGAAAGATTCGGTAAGTTTTGAAAGAAGAAATCTGCACGAAGCATGATGCCTTGGATATGATGAACTTGGGCATTAAAATAGAAATTGTCCTTAATCTAAAAAAGGACAAGAGAAATAGGGAAGAAGCCCATGTCTCTGAAATGAGGAAAGAGTCTGATAAGAAAGAAGAAGCAAAGGATCTCCATTACGATTGAGATCATCTTCTCCTTTAAGTGATTTATGTTAGTTATATGATAGGAAGCAGTGTAGCATCCTGATAAAAGCATGGTCGGAGCTCCTCGTGAATCAAGCTCCAGAAAAACCTCTCTGATAACATTACTAATGGAAAGCAGTCATCTAGAGCAAAGGTCATCATGGAAATAGATTTCTTGGATGTGACGACATATTGATGCAGCAGGCCAAGAGAATGAAGCTCTTCATTCTTGAGAAATTGCTACAGGATGACTCAAGGGAAAAGGGTATGAGGTATGTATATATTTATATGCTAACATTGGATGCTGTGAAGCCATGCCATATGGTTGCAGGTAATGAACTTCTGCATTTAGAAGTATGATCTATGGAGAAGTATCTCTCAGTGCACGGACAGATGAAATCAACATAAAATTTCCTCACGGAATATGAGGTGGTTGTATATGAACGAGAAAATAGAAAGGTTGTAAGTTCCTGGGAATGGAGAATGTGCAGAAAGGAAGAGATCATGAAATGCAACCATGTCAAGAGGCAGTTATCATCCTGAAGCCAAGAAGATGTGACTAGGAAATTTCTTGGAAGGATATGTATACTCTGACAAAAGTCTGGTAAATAAGAAGACCCTTGACAAAACATATCATTAGGAGATGTGTCAATTTGTATGAAGGATGTCGATGTTTACAGGAAGATGTCATGGTGAAAGATCATCACTAAGGTAAATTTTGTTTTAAAAGTTCATATGTATATGTTTATTTGGATGAATTTGTGCAGGGCTGCTAATCATAAGAAAGGATGTATGATCCTTGGGGATGATTCGAAGGAAAGTAGCATGGCATAATGGTGGACCAAATGAGGAAGACTGATGAATCACTTTCTGATAGATGACTCGTGACTGAAAGTGATGGATTATATGTGCCCTATGAAGCCAAAAGTTGAAGATGCCTCAATATGGAAATCCATGACATCGAGGGGAGGAACTCTTCATGAGTAGCTGGATTGCTGCTACAGGACCCTGGTTGATGAGGAGCCTGGTGGTAAGTTTCTTGCTTGGAAGAAACTTGAAATATGTCCTTCCTATGTTAAGAGGGAGTGACATATGTGATTCTCTATTACATGTGTCATGCACTAGACCAGGACTAACAATCGTAAGTCTTAGTGAAGGCCATGTGAAGAGAATGGATAGAAACATCATTCTGGTCTTCACTTGGAAGAAAGAATGGAGGATTGGGTAATCATTTGGCATTCGATACTCTTTGAGAATGAGATAGGGCATTCAAGATAAGAGTAGTCATGGACTGATATTCTTTGAGAAATTTGGCTACCCAATAAGAAAGAATAGTCCAAGAAAGGTCATACTGCGGGAACACCCGGGTGGGGTATGTACCTTGGAGAGACAATGATGAAGGTGTCTATAAGTCATGTGTCTCGCCAGCATTGAAGCCCATTGTCTCGTTGAAGAGATGGGGTTGTTAGTCAAGGCCTTGCACTAGGACAATGCTGGTTGATATGATGCTATACAGATGCGATTACCAATCCGATTCTTCTTATGAGATTCTTCAGTTTGAAAGTGACCATGTACCTGTATGAATACCTCCCAAGTTAAGAGGGAGTGTTGAAAAGTGTAACTAGGTTGGTCTTCATATTGACTATGTAATTATGTAAAGAAGAAGACAAATATAATAAAATGTATTTTGTACTTGCTTCATGGGTTTCATGAGCAAGATTTTATTATAGGTTAAATAGACTTCTTCTTGATGTCTATCTAGGGTTTTGTCTTCTAGGAAAAAATACAATTAAGAGTCATAAAAATGAAGTGCCTAGTATGAAGAATGACCTCCAAGATCTTGTGGAAGAATGGCTCATAACAACGCTCATGACTATCATCTTTAACGTTGGAAAATATAGTTTTCATTCTATATTAAAGTTGGCCTATATGACAGTTGAGTGGTCAGCCTACATGACAGCTGAATGGTCGGCCTAATAACCAAGCATGTGCCACTATATATACTCCTTGTTGCAGTCCATTCAACACAAAAATATTTTCGGACAGCTCTGAAGAAGTAATAGTAGGAAAGTGCGGATTCCTCTACGGATTACAGTGGTCATCTAGTTGTGGATGGTTCTGAGATAACAACAAATAAAGATCTGTATAGAGGTGAGTTTAAAAGGAAGAAAATGCAGATTTATCTTGGAAACAAAAAATGCAGATGTCTCTAATGTAACACAGCGTTGGTAAGCAGATTTTTATTCAAGAAGGATTGCAATCATACTGCAATGACAAATGCGGAATTCTATATGGGTATAATACAGAAGTATATATGAAACAAGTAAGGGCTCCAGAACAAAAAAATGATGCAAATTGATAAGAAGAAAAACTACGATCAATTCTGGAAAGATTGCGGTCAAACTATATCTAGTCCAAAGTATGGAAGAAATATATATATTATGTAATAGAATGTGACATCATCAGGACTAAGATATAAGCGTAAGGGTTATGATGAATTCTGAAGTGTAAAGTAAGGAAGGTAAATCAAGGTAAATCAGTGATTTACCTTCCCACAATAAAAGTGCTACTCCTCAAGGAAAGAAGATTCAAGAATATACCAAGTAAAGAATAAGATCTCGAATGATCTAGTATCCAATATCTGAATCAGTGAGAAGTAGTGTTTAAAGATAAACTCAGTGCAACTTAGCCCATAAAAGAAGGATCAACATTAAAGGCAGCAAAAGAAGCAGTGACAAGATCTTGGAAGCTTATCTAGGTCAAGGGTTTGAGTCTTAGTCATGGTACATGGTACTTGTCTTTTGAAGATCTATAAGAAGAATTCTTTGTGGGTTTTCCTCTCCAAGAGGGAGAGTTTTTGCCCTGGCTCTAGGAGCCTAACTTTTATGTCTCGTACCCCTTTGCCTTCTGACTTGATGAAAGATATAATCTAAAATAAGAGAAGATATAAGTACTAAATAAGGTCACAAGTAATTATCAAGAAGGAATTTGTATTAATCTCCGGCCCTTCAAATTCTCGCACTAAGCAGGAACCTGTGGTTCTAAATGGTCACAACCATGGCATGTATGTACAAGATATGGGAACATTATTGGAGAGTAGAGCACTTTGGCATTTTAAAATTTGTGGTTCCAAACCATAAGGATGAACGTGGTAAGTTTGTTATTAATGGAAGAACGATGATGCTATAGGAGTCATGACAACCTACATCTATAGCGAGATTCATTTTCATATAAGTGGTATCCAATATCCAAATCAAGTCTAGAAAAAGTAGAAGACTCTGTTCAACAATATTGATGAATGTTAGGTTATGCAGATTGATAAAGATTTTATCTATCTTAATCCTCTCTCCTTTGATGGGATTGAAGACTATGTGGCTTGGGTTAAGGAGCTACAATTGAAAATGGGTAAATGTGGAGAGCATTTTCCTAAGAAAGACGATCAACATATATAACTGATCTTGATGAAACATATAGAACTGATCTTGATCAGACAATGATGCTTTCTATTCAACATTTTGTGCTGGTTGGGTTTCCCGAAAAGAAGATGGTAATGAATGTACCTTTGATTCCTCATGTGATTTGCAAAATAGGGAAAAGGAAAAGTTGCTTAATGAAGGTAAACTCGAGAATAAGCAATGGATTCATCTCCTTAAGGGAAAATTTTGACAAACTATTGAGAAAGAGATCGACAATACAATCAAGATAAAGAATCATGAATGTTATCATGATAAGGATTGTATCAACAAGACTAAGCAAAAGAAGCATGCTGATCAACTATTGACTAATAAAGGTAAGAAGAAGAATGTCAGTTGATATTTTTGAAATATAGGGCATGTTGAGAAAGTTTGCTAGAAGAATACCAAAAAGTTTGAGGATTAGGTTAAGAAGCTTTAAGGTAAGGTGTTGGTATTGCCAAGAAGCTCAAGAGGGAATGATTCTATCTTTGTAGTTGTAGATTGATTCTTGAAACTGGCACATCTTATTCCATGAAAGAAAATTGGTGACACAAGAACCATAATTATTTGTTCTTTACATTAATGTGTTTGCATGGTTTACAAGAAGCATAACCTCAAATAGAGACAACAAATTTATTTGTCACTTTTGGAGGATCTTGTCATTGGAAAAGTTCAACAAAATCGCAACATAGTTCTATATATCATCTGCTGACTAATGGGAAAATGGAAGTGGAAAATAGGAGCCCTGGAAACATGTTAAGATGTCAAGTAGAAGGAAAACTAGTGCAGTAGGATATGGTGTTGGTGCAAGTAACATTTGAATACAAAAATTCAGTGAACAAATTTATGGGAAGGAAACCTTTCCAAATAGTGAATGGGAGATCACTGAGAGGAGTGATATATTTGGAAAGCTTTGCTAAAGCAAGCAAGAGAAGCGCAGATAAAAATTCATTTTCAGATCACATGACGGAACCACATGAACAAGTAAAACAACAACTACCATGAAGCAGTCAAGGATATAATAAGATGTTTGATAAGAAAATAAGAGTGAAGAATTTTGAAGAAGGTGACTAAGTCATTTGCAGATCACATGAAGGAACCACATGACCAAGTAAAACAATAAATACAATGAAGTAGTCAAGGATATAAGCAGATGGTTGATTAGAAAATAAGAGTGAAGAAATTTGAAGAAGGTGATTGAGTTTTAGAGCACTTGCAGAAAAAGAGGTTCCCAAGAGGAACATACAACATGTTGGAAGTCTAAGATAAAGAAAACTGGACCTTGTAACATTCTGAAGAAAATTTTAGACAATGTACATGTTCTAGAATTTACACGAGGCTCTTAGGTCTCTCCAACATTCAACATGGCAGCTTTGTATAAGTACCATGAGGACGATTTGGATGAATATGAGAATATTATTCACTGGAAAGAGTGGAATTATAGAGCACGAAAGAGAAGTGATTGCATTGATATTGGAAGACAAGGTTGCTGGAAGAATGAGTCAAAAGACCAAATAATTCTTGGTTCAGTGGGAAGATAAAGGTTTGGAAGAAGCTACATGGATTTTGGAAGAGATATAGGCTGAATTAGGAAGCCATTCTCTACATTATCAACAATAATTCCTTAAGAAGGATCTTATTTTTCAAAATTGAAAATACCATGGGAGTCTAATTGTTAATTTTAGATAACCATGGTATTTTCTATGCTTAATGCAGTTTTACTTCAATCTTTCATATAGGCCCAATTCGATTTAGAAATCACATAAACATGAAATTAAAATGCTGATAGAATGTAATAATAGATCAACAGAAGACAAGCCAAATAATATATCAGAAATTGTAATTCTTCTTGTCCAACAAATACAGAGAGAAATGTTTGTTACAATAATCAACAGGATGCCCTAGCCAACAAAGACTTTGGCTGGCCAAACCAACTCTTCCAACATACAAGATCAATGTTCCTCCAGGAGTCTCACACACCTCAAAGGCAGCTCACAAAAATTCAACGCACATCAACAGAAACCAATCAACTCAGAAGTCAACGCTGGTCAACACTGCGGTCAAAGGGGCTTTGGTCAAAGTCAACGTTCAACCTCGAATTTTGTGCCCAGCAGTATAGCCTCCAAAAATAAAAATTTTTGTGCAAGAATCGAAGCCAAACTCCGAAGTTTGGGCCACATTCAATGCTGGTCAATGCTTCAGAAAATGCCCTAAAATCAATCCGAAATCCTCTAGCTTCAGATTCACACGTGGGAGAGAGAGAGAAGCCTCCAAAGGCTGTAAGAACCAATCAGACGGAGAGGAATGTGTGTGATGAGATAATGATGAAATGAGTATCATCTCTCTCCAATTTATATCCATCAATGAGAGTGTGTGACACATCTTTTGGGGCTTGTGAGCCTACATTACAAATCTGGCCGACCTTAACAATTTGCACGTGTGTGGAAAATAAATTCAAAATATAAGTTCTGCTTATCCAAACAAGATGATCTTTAGATCAATCTTGCACCTCTCCAAAAGAGAAATCCAAAAAAAATATCATCATCATCATATGAGCAATGCAACATGGAGTTTGGACCTAGTTGCCCAAAATTAACACTAATGCAAAAGCATTCCTGGAAATTGCATGATCTTGCACAAAATCGAAATACTTCCATGACTGTTGGAGGAGTTTTAGCTGTTTTACTGGAAAAGTAAATGAGGAGTTGGGCCATGTTTCCTATTTTGTTGACCACATGTAGTGTGGAGTTGTCAGTGGGAATAGAAAGTGGAAGGAGGTTCATAGGTTGGATAACCATTGTCATCATATTTTCTCATCACCAACCTTTAGGAAGGGGAAAATTTTGAAATTACAATAGCCTATATTCAGGCAACTTCTTTGAACCAGAAATTTTCATCAAAACACACATTTACATAGATGCATGTGGAAACATAGAAAACCAAAATCCCCTTCTCTGAGTCTCTTATGTTGTTGCCTTAGGTGAACACAACCTGAGACATTACCCAGATAAATGGGTGCATGAAAAGGCATAGATATATGATCAAAAAATAATTTAAATTAGTACCCTCCCCAAAGGTTATTTCATTTTTCAAGTTTCTTGTTGTGTAGCCTGCTAATGATCTCAGCAGAAGATTCCCTTAGATGTCCAAGCACATTCTTATTGTCTTTCTTCATTGGTTCAATGAGTTCTTTGTTAGTACCTCTGGCATTTTGTGCTTCTCTATGTGGATTGAATTCCCTTGCCTCGTGCTCCTGTGGAGCTGTTTGGATAATCTTGTAAAAACCCTATAAAATTTGCATGCAACAAGCCACACCGACATTTTATCCATTTCCTAAGAGGTGTGTTTGCATCTCAATTGAGCTATCACAATAACTTGGTGAGATAACCAACACAAGAAAAAGTGGTGCATATCAAATTAATATATGGATTTTTGTTGCCAAGATACAAGCAATACATTTGAAAAATGTTTACTAGATCTAGATAACGAAGGATAAACCACACATAAGAAATAGGCAGAGGACAATTGCTAGATCAAGATTGCGCAAAAGTCCACAGAGTAAACTTTAACAACAACAAAAACAAAACATGTGGTAATTGTCAAGCAACCCCTAATGTCACACAAGACAAAGATTTCAACATCTCTTTCTAATAAGTGTCAAGCAATCACAGGCACCTAGTATTGATGTCAACCCCCTCCTTCGCACCTCTAAGAATGTGATTTAAAAACATGGCCCTATAGTCATTGAACACTACTATTGTGCTCATCTGTTTCCCCTTCTATAATTGCTTCTATACCATACTATGACACATGCTAGACAATGAGTAGGAGGAAGTTGTGCCATGAGATAGAAAGGACTAGGAGATTACACTAGACCTAAGTTTTAGTGGAAGCTAATAGATAATGAAAAATATTAAGATTCATCAATGAATGTCCCGTTCATTTACATATCCAACTGTAACCCAATTGGTGGTCACAAGACTAGAAGATCTCCCTAGAGAACAATTTATATAATATGTACCTTGGTGAACACTTCTGCAGATTCACATGATACTAGATGGGCCAAGCAATATTCTTGAGAAAGGAGATTTAGAGAGTAGAAAACGTAGAAACAAGTTTAAGGATTAATAGGCTTCTAGAGTTAAAGAATCATTACGAGGAAATTAGAGGGGGATTATGGCATGATGTGTAAGCCTTTTAGATAACCCTATGTTTGAATTTTGCATTGATTAGTAATCAACAGATTGAGTTACTGGAGTAGGTAACTTAGTGGTGGCGGATTCCAAGAGAAGGAATTGTAGGAGGCTTAATCAAACTGTAAAACCAGTGGCTAACTGTAACCTAAAATCCAAGTGTAAGATTCACAGCCATCAGGTTATGTAACTGACCAGCAGTATAGAAACTAATGCCCCACGACAGAAATTGAAGAACAGAAACCCAACATTGTAGGGAATTGGAGCCTCACAACAGATCATTGTGTAAACTAAAGACTTACCAGCCAAATTTGGGAATTTGGAAAACCAACATCACCACAAACTATAAAAGCTTACAATGCAATGTTATGGAAGGCACAAGTACCACCAGACAACACTATGGAAGACAAAATGCCACAAGGAAAAAATACAAAAGACAGAATCCCACAATACCACATTACAGAACAAATACCTACAACGCAATGTTTCAAGAAAGAAAACAAACCAACACTCCAGCAAACAGAAAGTGGACGAAGCCAAGGAAGAACAATCATATCGTTTGACTTGTTACTATGTTTATCATAGGATTACAGATTTTATGTATTTTAATGTATATAAATAAACAGCCTTGGATCCAATAGAAAGTGGTAAGCCTTTCAAGATATTTTACATAACTTGAGGAACATTTCAATTCTGTTTCCACTATTAGACAGAAGCGACATTTCATTGGAACCCGAAGTGCAGAAGTAGTTGCAAGTCAGATTTGAGTTGACACTTTTTAAGCTTGAACTACTGTCTACCATGCCTGTTTTGTTGCTAGAATCTAATAAAGGAAGATCTGTTTGTATCCAACTTATGGGTAGTTGGAACTCATCTGTTGGTGCAGTTTTACAGACAACTTTGTCTGAAAGAGACAAGGCATTCCTTTCTGCTTCAAATATGCTATTACCAACATTTTCACCTGAGCCTTTGCATCTTTTGCTATCCAATGATCTTCCGCATTGCACCCTCTTCGTATTTTGGCATGCTTCAATTTTTCTTGTCTTCTTCGTTCTGTCCTTTTATTGATCAATGCTTCCTCACTAGCCTCATCATCTTCTTTCTCAAACGCATACCACTCCTTCCATTTGATGATGACATTAAAATCATTCCCACTGGTACCAGAGCCAACAACAATGTTTGACTGTTTTTGTTTCATCCTCAAGTCCTTATACCCTATTTGTTCAACCTCAGACGTCAGTGTTGAGCTTGAACATTCTTTTTTCCTTTCTTCAGTTGTGCATTTTCTTCTTTTGAAGATAAGTACCTCCTCAGAATCATATTCACTATCTTTTTTATCATGTATAAGACATTCAACCAATCTTGAATTTACCTTTTTCTTCTTGAACTTTGGGTAGAAGGAATCAAGTAAAGGAGGTCAGTGTGATGAAGAACTGGTCACATTTCCTTTCTTCAGAACGTCCGTTATTGAGCTACTCTTATTTAGTTTTCTCATAATGGTCCCATCATTCTTCCTCCCTTCATGGTCACGTTTTCCTGTCAATAGAAAATTGCAAAGTTTCTAAGGTTGAAGAAACTAGAAAAGGGAATAAAAGGACATAAAACCTTAAAACAATGAAATGAAGTTTTAGGTAACTTATCATTGCCTAAAATAATAATCACAATAAGAATTTTGTATAATGGACTTCAAGATGTTCAAGAATGTTCACCTTTGTAACCACTCGTCTTATGTGAATAAATTAATATGAGTGATTATAGAGTTTGGTGGACTGTTCAACCAGGAAGCCAAGTTTGAGTTAGGCTTACTCCCATGACAATTAAATTACATCAAGGAACATGTAGAGAACTGATAAGTATAAACATTCAATGTAACATGTTTGAAGAACTCATCTCAAAACCATTACCTTATCCGTGCTTCTCTTACGTGTGCACCACTCGGAATAGAGTTGGTCAAATTTGCAGGGATATCCAAGATTCTCAACTGCATCCCAAACAATTAGCAATCCACCATATTATTCTATCATATTTGGATACTTGGTTATAAGTCTTTGCTCAAATTTGAGCTCTTTATTCTTGTGTAATACAAGCATGTTCGTGCAGATTTCTTTTCAAAGTGTCAGTTCCCACACATGGCACTTAATTTGGGAATAATAGTTAGGTCCTATGTTACATTCTTACAAAGCAGATTAATCTGCTGAAGATTTCAATGTAGACTGGTCACTGTACTGCAAACAAATTTGCAAGACATCTTCTAACTGGATAGATTTTAGAGATAATAAATTAGTGGATTGTGATCAAACTAGTTTCCTTAACATCAAGATGTATCCAACTTAATATTTTGAAACAAGTAAAAAATTCGGCTCTTTGAGAGAACACTGGAGTAGGGTTCTTTCTAAATTCTTAAAGTCATACAGGGATTGTGCAATTCTAACATTATTATCCTATACAGTAATAGGATGTTTTTTAACTTCTTACAATTAATGATTTAAAATGACTAATCAAAGCAGCTCTACTATCTTTTCTCATATGGAACCTTCAGAAAGGGGAGGGTAGCCTATCACGAGGTAACTTCACTGAACCAGAAATGCTCGATTCAATCACCAAGATGCTTGTGGCCACACATCAAATTTATGCTCTATTTATATGAGTCTCTCATGTTATATTTCCTTGGGTAAATAATGCCTGAGACATTAGCCAGATAATTGTGTGCATGAAAATTCAGAGATACCTGAAAATAAAATAATTTATATTTGTAATATCACCAAAGATTATTTCCATTTTCAAGATTGCTGTTCTTTAGAATACCGACAGTCTCAGGAGTCAGCAGAAGAGTCCCTTGGATGTCCAAGCACATTCTCATTGCCAACGATTTGTTTGTTAACACCTCTGGTACCTAGCACTTCCCTCAGTGGGTCACATTACCTTTCCTTTACCATGCCTTTTCACGAGCTGTTTGGAGAAGCTTGTGTTACCTTATAGAAAGTTCATATCCAATGAGCCACAAGAAGGTTCTATCTGTTCTCAGAGGCGTGTTTGTATCACAAAAACTTGCTGAGATCATCAACATTAGGATCAAAGATCAAAGACAAAGCAAAAAGGTGGTGTATATCAAATTCCTATATGCATTTTTGTGGCCAAATACAAACAATACAAAATGGTATTGGAACTTAATAAAGAAGTCGCAAGAAAGAAGAAACCACAGAAGCAATACACAAAGGATAATCACAAGATCAAGGTTGTTAGAATTAAGCAAAAGGTGACAAAGTAGCCATAATCATATTTTCAGGCAACACTCTTTTTACATTGTAGTTGAGAAATGCATGCCGCAAAAGTTCAAAGTAAACAGTCTGGTATTCATTGATTGAAGTCTTAACAAGACAGTTACAATGAGGCCAGCGGGATTACCTTGTGTTACACCTTAGGACTAAACCGCTTGCCTATTTTGGTGGCACCATGCTCAACAGTGACACATGCAGAATGTGCATCGTCCCTTTCCAGAGCGATGCTTGGCCCCGCCCCTTTTGTGAGAAATGCCTAAGTGATATAATGACAACTGAATGTAGGTGAGATCTAACGCATAATACATACAGAAGATAAAGGATGATTACAGGCCTACATACATGCTCATTCAAAACCTCACATCAAAAGGCTTCCATAATGCATCCCCTCGTCCCCTCCAAATTGGCTGGTGGCACCATGCTCAACAGTGAGTAATTATAATTATTAATTAGTTGGTTTAGTTTCCTCAGACAATATTCAACGTAACATTCAACATGAATATAATGTATTTTCATTTTATTAATTTTCATTATTCTTTCTTTCTATTAATAATAATAATAATAATGTAAGGTTCTCTTTAGATAACTGATGTATAAGAAGAAGATTTACAGCATGGAATCTAAGAGGCTCCCAAAAATTGCTTCTAACTTTAATCAAAACCCCACTTTTGCTTTAAGCTCGGGTTGTGCTCAACCATTGGGGGATTAAGGAGAAGATCATCATGGAAAGCAAAGATAGCATCAAAAGATACTATTACCTCCAATTTTAAGGATAAGTTGTGGGATGATAAGGAGTTAGAGGGTAAAATGAAGCTAAAATACTATAAGGAGGTGATCAACCCCACCCTTGATAACTGGAAATATATTTCTCTATGTTGACCAACACTAAGAAAAAACTGAACATCTCTAGGATAAGAACTAATTCTCATGAGCTTTGAAGTGAAACCGGGCAGTGGTCTACTCCCAAGGCTCCCTGGGACAATAGAATTTGTCAAATTTGTGATACTATGAGGGTGGAAGATGAAAAACACTTCCTTTTAGACTTCCCGGCTCTTACTCACATCCGCACTCAATTCCCTAACATCTACCACACTTCCAATCTTCTTGACTTAATAAGTCAGCCCAACTATAGTGATTTTGTAGAGCTTATTTACCTTCTTTTTACCATAGAAACAAGATTTTGAAGAATTACAATTAAATTCTTTTTTTTTTCTTGAGGTTCAATAGACTGCATTTGTCTTAGTCGATGTTAATCATAATTCATCATCATCATTATTTTTGTTAACAAGACAAGACATGACATTACAACATCTCTTCCATACTAGGCTGCATAGTGCTTTTCTATACAATAAAACATTTTGACTCCGTCAAATTACATCAAACTAAAATAAAATTAAAAAACATAAAATTAAGAATTATATTTATAATTATAATAATAATGAACTAAATTAAAAAAATAGATAAGAGTTATATTTATAATTATAATTATAGTTAATAATTAAACCAACTTAGATCTCTTGAGGTGCAAACCTCATTTAGAGTGAAAATAGATATAATCTCTCTTGGTGTTTGGTAGATTTGTATTTAGAATGGATCTAGACTGGTTCCTATTAAATAATTAATAATTTCAAAATTTACTTAAATTTAATTAGTTTAAAAAAAGCCAGTTTGATGAGTGAATTAAAATTTGTTCGTATTTGTTTATGTATTTGTTAGATATCTTATCTAAAAGTCCAAAACTATAAAAGAAGATATTGGTCACGCTAATGTTTAATTAGTTTTTAAAAAACCAATTTGCTGGGTGAATTAAAAATTGCACATATTTGTTTATATATTATATATGTAAATCCTACAAGTAAGTCTAAAATTATAAAAGTAGTCTAGCAATCTAGATTACTAAGATTTTAAGATAAGTATAAAGTCTGTAGCATTCACATTGTTAAAACCTTAAGATAAATAGATTGTGTTCACAATATCAAGATTACATTCATAGTGTTAATATTTCAAGTTGAGTACAACTTGCATCCACAATCAGCCTTGCGCATGTTAGAGAAACTTTGTCACCATCCCGACTTTCATTGTGCAATCTTGCAACATGCTTGTCAAATCATAAAGGTTGAGACTCACAAAACAACACATCTACAACCATGGGCCATTGGTATGCTATATAAAACATTAGCTTGTAAAAATAGAGCAATTAGATTGAAGGATCTTTTTGTTGTTCAATAGAAATAATAAACAAGACTTCTGTTATTTGTATAGGTAAAATAGTAATTTTATGTTTGATTTTGAGAGTTTTTATATAATTTATACAATGTTGGTATTTTGGTGATAAAACCCATTTTTTATAAAATAGGTTTATTTATCAATTTGATTAAGAAAATAGGTATTTTGTGGTTAGATATAGAATTTCAAAACTATGATGCATTTGATAAATCTATAATTGAATCTTAACGAGATAGGGTTTAGGTCAAGAAATGTTTTGGGGTGTTGGTGGGAGATCATTCTTAATTGTAGAACAATTATGATTTCTTGAAAATGCATCCCGTGTATATTGTTGTTACTTTAAATGTTACAAGCATTTAAAATTTCTATTTAAAAGTGGGTTCAAACTTATTTTATAAGGTCTTTTGTTAGTATAATTCGTTGGGTTGAAAGTTGAGATCAATTGTTCCTCTTCAAAACACATTATAGTTAATGGGTTTTGAGCAAGCTATTTGAGACTTTTTTGAAATGGTTTGGCATGAATCACAAAAGCTTTGAAATTACATAAACAATGACTATACATAAGTGCACCAAATCGTTGGCTAGTTTGATAGTAGGAACAAGCGTGATTGAATATTTTTTGTTTTTTTTTTTAAATAATATAAAACATGTATGTCTAGGATTAATTTTCTTAATTGTAGAACAATTATGATTTCTTGAAAATGCATACCATGTATATTGTTGTTACTTTAAATGTTACAAGCATTTAAAATTTCTTTTTAAAAGTGGGTTCAAACTTATTTTATAAGGTCCTTTGTTAGTCTAATTCATTGGGTTGAAAGTTGAAATCAATTGTTCCTCTTCAAAACACATTACAGTTAATGGGTTTTGAGCAAGTTATTTGAGATTTTTTTGAAATGGTTTAGTATGACTTGCAAAAGCTTTGAAATTACATAAACAATGACTATACATAATTGCACCAAATCGCTTGCTAGTTTGACAATAGGAACAAGTGTGATTGAATATTTTTGTTTTTTTATTATAAATAATATAAAACACGTATGTCTAGGATTACTTTTCTTAATTGTAGAACAATTATGATTTCTTGAAAATGCATACCATGTATACTGTTTTTTTCTTTTCTAAGTTGGACTAAATTCTATTAATATAAGATAATGTACAAGGAGAGACGGGCCTCTGGAATCATTGTACTAGCCAATTTCGGAGGCATTATATGTCAAAAAAGAAAAATATTATTTGCCCAGGATGGGGCTTCCAGTCACCAATACAACTTCCATCAGAGGAAACTGGCTTGGACAAAAAATAGTTAAGTGTTGTGAAAATATTCAGGAAAGACAATTTAACATAGAAAATAAACATAGTTGTAAAAAAATACCTCTCCATGCTAGGTGTCATTTTGTTGAGGTGGTGGTTCCTCCACAATGAGGCACCTGTAGTCTTCGGAAGAGTCATCTGCATGCGTCGTTTGATGAGTTGTTGGTTCAAGTGTTGTCGCGGTGCGAACAACACTGGAATTGCCCTTGAAATCTTCTTCACCTGACCATTCTGAACTACCACTTCCACTGCTGCCATTTCCCTTGCTGCTAGAGGAATTGGCACCCGGTTTGACATGAAGGGCCTCTGACTTAAGCGAGAGCTGAAGTGGCGCAACGGCTATGGTGGAATTTCTTTATCTTTTCGTGGTGCTTTGACCTACTTTGAAGGATGCCTCTTCCTTGAAGCTGATGGTGATGGTAGCAGTGAGGAGGGGATGGTCCAAGGCACATGTGTAATGGAATTGCGTGGAATTCTCCTCAGGCAGAAGAGGTCGCCTCTCCAAGTGAAAGGACTAGGGAGGCTGAGAAGCTCTGCCTCATCCTCTGCCAGGGCTTGTGGCTTGACGCTGATCCGGAGTCTCATCAGGAGAAATAAAATGAGGCGGTCGAGAAGCTTGACCTCTGCCTCTGTCACGGCGAGTGGAGGGATAATGGGAAAAATTCTCTTCATGAGGCGGTGAATGAGACTCAGAGTAGATGGATAGAGGGGGAAGAGATGCATGACTATGCCCACTACCTCGATCGTAATGCATTCTATGCCGCCTAGGCATGTTGGAGCCATCGGAATCGTTTGGGAGGCAGTTGAGCAGGGGTGGTGGAACAGAGGGAGCTGAAAGCTAGGAATTCTGAAACAAAGGAGTAGAGTTAAAGTTGCAGTAAAGGCTATGAGTGAAATGGAGACTAGGAGTGAGCATGAGGTAGCAATGAAGGCTGCACCACTTCCCTGTGTGCGTTCGAGAGCTCGGCTCTAAGATCGTAGAGGGGAAAATGCAGCGGGAGGGAGATGGAAAAATGATGCATCGAAGAGTCATTATGAGGAGGGTGAAGTGGCATTGCTATCTGAGCATATTAATGGCAGGAGGATGCGAGCAACTGGCTGTTATAAATGCAGCTAGATTGAGCCCATGCGTGACCATGTGGCATGGCCATGTGTCACACACTGGGCTCACCATCCGCCTCCCAAAATTATACACCCGCATCCCAGGAACCATGTATACTGTTGTTACTTTAAATGTTACAAGCATTTAAAATTTCTATTTAAAAGTGGGTTCAAACTTATTTTATAAGGCCCTTTGTTAGTCTAATTCATTGGGTTGAAAGTTGAGATTAATTGTTCCTCTTTAAAACACATTATAGTTAATGGGTTTTGAGCAAGCTATTTGAGAATTTTAGAAATGGGTTGGCATGACTTGCAAAAGCTCCGAAATTACATAAACAATGACTATACATAATTGCACCAAATGGTTGGCTAGTTTGACAGTAGGAACAAGGGTGATTGAATATTTTTGTTTTTTTTTTAAATAATATAAAACATGTATGTCTAGGATTACTTTATAGTCAAATTGGAATGAAAGAATTCCCTAATAACACACACACATACACATCTTGTAGTCACAACAAAAATGAACAAAAACACATATAATATATACTATTTAAGTGATGCGCAAAAATAAATTCAAAATGTCATGTAAAGGATAGTTTTACAAGGAAAGTCTTCATAAAAATTTCAATTGATGTATAGGAGTACCTGTGAAATTTATACCCACATATCGAGGAAAGTAAGGGTACGTTCTTAAGGAAAAATTGGGTAGTATTTGGTTTTTTTGTATATAGGATTGGGTTTAAATGGTATTAGTGTTAATATTGTAGCTTAGATAGGTGTTATATTTACGATTCTCCTTGGCCTTATTTTTTTTTTTCACCCATGATAAAAGCATGTGGCTATGGAGTTATATTTTATCCTTATTCCATCTCTAGTTATCTAAATTGGACGAGTAAATAGGAGGTAGCTTTGAGAGGTGTCACTAAGTCTACGAACACAGAGGTATTAATCATCTCCAAGCCCAAGTAATTTTTCTTAAGTTTCATCTAATAAAATGTCTTAATTAAGCTATTTATTTATTTTTAAATATTTGCTAAGTTAAAACTTAGGAAAAGTGGATAATTAATTGACATTAGTTGGGATAATATCGATTTTCCTCTATAAGCTTGTAGAAAGTTTCAAAAACGATTTTAACAATAGATTAGGAAAAGTTAACTTCTAATCGTGGTCATTCATTTGTGAATGAGATATTATAATGGGAAGTCGATGGGAATCATTGGAGACACTGAGTGAGTATTGTTGGGTGAGTTTTCAGTGAGACGCCAGGAGGTTTCAGCGACAATGACTGAGGAAGAGTTTTTGTACGGTTTTTCTTCATCCAAGAGACTTCTAGTTTCTGATTTTCGTAGGGAGTTTTTCTAGTCGAGTTATTTTCTGTAGGTGGCAAAGTTTTTCTTGTGAGGTTGTGAGCTTCAGGAGGGGACAGGGTTTCCCAGTGAATGCACACATGTGGAGGGCCGAAATTTCTCTAGGAAGTTGTGTGAATTTCCACAAGGCCGCACTTATGACTAGTGTGAGTTGCCAAAAGGAAGTGTGAATTGGCTGAGGTAGTGAGAGTTTCCAATGTGAGGCAATGTGAATTTCCAAAGGAAAGCCGAGTTGTTTCCTGAGGGCCATATAGATCTATAGAGGGAGATCGTGAGATTTCTTGGTTCGAATTTGATCAACTTTGGTGAAGACAATTTTTGTCAGAGATTTTACAGTCTCAAGAAAACCGTTATGTAATTTCTCAATAGCATATTTTCTAAAGATAATAATAAAACCCTCAAACCGAAGACTACTTTCCCCACATTGGGTTTTAACAAAGGAAATTTGTCCAAAAATATTTGTGTCATTTGTGTGATTGATTTATTGTGTATTCTGTTGCAATTTTATTTAGTGAATGGTGTTATTTGTGTATTTATTCATTACTTTTAGCTAATAAATTAATATGATGTGTATTAGTAATCACAATAATTAACTAGGTTAATAGCACCTTCTGGGTAGCATAAATTTCACATGGTATTAGAGCATTCAAGCTCTGAGGTTATTGTTTATTTGAGTTTGAGGGTTGTGAAGAGAAATCAAAGGTTTTCACATATGGCTTCAATTGGTTTGAGAGATCAAGGTAGACTTGATAGTGCATCAAACTTTGGTATATGGAAATCCATGATACTTTTGTTACTGGAGGAGCATGGACTGAAGGATATGCAACATCTATTGTTGTTGTACCTATATTTCCAACATAGTTAGTGACATACTACAAGGAGTATGCCAAAACTAGGCATATTATCTAAGATGGGGTCAAAGATCATATCGTTCCTCATATTGCAAAATTGGATATGTGTATGAAGATGTGGGATATCATCCTGAATATGTTATAGAGTGCAACTTTGAATAGGAAATTGATCCTTGGAGAGAAGCTACACAACACTAGATAGAATAAGGGAGAAGGCATTGTCAGTTATCTCACCGAAGTTAGAAAAGTCAAATATGAGTTAGCACATGTGGGAGAGAAAACAAATGATGATGAAATCAAGAGAACTATGTTTAATGGGTTCTCAAAATAGTTGGATGCCTTTTTCCAAGTGATTAATGGACGACAAGATCTGCTTGGATGGGATTATATTTGGAGCGATTTCACTCAATAAGAGATTGGGTTGAGCCTTGTAATGGAGGCAATAGTAAAGGGTAGAAGGGTGAGGATGAAGAGAATTTTTCTCTTGTAGGAAAGACAAACCCATGAAAGGCTTAAGCATAGGGCCTAACTCCAAGGGAGAGAAGAAAAAGAAAAACTTGAGTAAAATGAAGTTTTTTGGTTGTGGTCAACAAGGACACTATGTCAATCAAATTTTGAATAGAAAGAAGGGTGAAAAGAAGAAGAAGGAGCAAAAAAACTTCAGTAGACATTGATGAACTTCCTTCAAGATTTGAGGATGGGTTCACTCTCATATCTTTCCTATCTAGCTCAACCACCACAGGAGTCAAGTACATTGAAAATGGGGCATCATGTCATATTACAGGAGTATGAAGAGGAGATAGGCTTCTAGATAAAAATGGGAAATAAATCCAAGTGCAATCCAGTTGGGATAGGGATAGTCACATTTTAGAGGGATTTCGGAAAAAGTATCCATGTTACGGATGTGTTGCATGCGACAGGTATGGGAAACACCAAGATTGGAAGTCAACAAAAGAGATTGGGGTAAAAAGAAACAAGTTATATAAGTTTCAATTCGATACTCCAAAGGCACTAGTTAGCAGCAATAGTAATGGATATATGGGAGAGTTGTAGCATAGAAGGATGGGTGATATCCATCATTGGGCACTGAAATTGCTAAGAGAAATTGTGACAAGTATTCTAAAGGTGAGTACAGAACATGATGACATATGCGGAGGGTGCATACTTGGAAATTTTTCAATAGTAGTATTTCCAAGGAGTGGCAGTAGAACCAAGGGTGTTTTGTAGTTGATACATTTTGATATTTTTGGTCCATTGTCCACAAATTATATTAGGGGCTACGAATATTTTTTTACCATTGATGATTTCTCTAGGAATACTTAGATATACATCTTGGAGACAATATATGAAGTATTTAATCACTTCCAAGAGTTTTAAGCTCTTGTGGAGAGCTCGATAGGAAAGAAGAAAAAGGTACTTTCAGAGAAATAATGGGGTAAAGCACATCGATAAAGACTTCAAGGAGTTTTTTTCCAAGGAAGGAATTAAGAGAGAGTGGAAAACTCCATACAACCCGTAATAGAATTGGGTTGCAGAACAAAAGAACAAAACCATAGTTGGAGCATCAAGGGCCATGCCATATGACAAGGACATGCCTAGATATCTTTGGGAAGAAGCATGTAGCATAACAATTTACATTCAGAATAGGGTCCCATATAAGGTGTTGGGAAAAATGACACCCAAGGAGGCATTTATAGGGAAGAAGCTAGAAGTCAGTCATTTCAAGATTTTTGGTAGTATCACATATTGTCATGTTCTGGCCAAGAAGCATACCAAGCTAAATTCAATTACAGAGAAGGGGTATTTCATTGGTTACAATTGACTGTCCAAGGAATACAATATCTATATTCCAAGGAATTGGAAGATCATCGTGAGATGATACATTAAGTTTCAGGAGGAGAAGGCTCCAGGAGACCTCACAAGTTGCCAACAATTGAACATAGTTAGCAAGAAAAAGCTCCAAGGGTTGAACAAAAATCTTAGACTCATGGCATAAGTACTAGTACAGTGACTAGTACAAGCATAGATATAGGTGTTGAGGAGAGTTTGTAGCATGTGGAGAAACAAAATTCTAATAAGCTTGAAGTGCCATCCATTATAGTTGGGAGAATGAATTGCGAGGTGCTTCAGACATTGAGGGATGCATAAAAGTTTGTAGGATCTCCTAGATCAAGCACCAGGGAAAAGATACCATTAGAGATATATTCAGGCTATAAGGCATTGATGAGTTAACTCATTGATAGTGATCCTTCCAACTATGAAGAGGCTACACAACACCAGGTGTGGCAGTATGTTATGGTAGATTACAACTCCATCATGTAGAATTCCATTTGGGAGGTGTTTCCTAGATTGTTGGATAGGGTAGTGGTTGGTTCTCGTTGGATCTATAGGATCAAGCATGTTGTAGATGGAAACATTGAAAAATTCAAATCCAGGTTCGTGGCCAAGTGTTTCTCTTTGAAAGAGGGAATAGACTATGAGGAGACATTTTCTCCCATGACCAAGTATACTTCCATTGGGGTGATGATCTCACTTCATTATAGATGGGATGGAAGATCCATCATATTGATATCAAGAAAACATTCCTAAATGGAGTTTTAGAAGAGGATGTGTACATCGAAAAACTAGAGGGATTTGAGATGCACAGGAGGGAAACCCATGTTTGCAGGCTGAAGAGAACACTATAGGAACTCAAGCAGGCTCCCAGAGCTTGGAATAGTCATATTAAAAACTACTTGTAGGAGATAGGTTTCATGATTAGTGAGACAAATTCAAATCTCTACTATCTTATTGTTGGAGGTGAAACACTCATCCTCGTTTTGTATGTGAATGATCTATTTTTTATTGGGTAACCAAGGTTCATATAAGACTACAAGAGGGACTTAGAAACATAGTTTTAAATAAAGGATTTTGGCTTAATGCATTATTTTATAGGACTTGAGGTGTCATAGACAAATGAGGAAATCATCCTTGGTTAAAGGAGATATAGTTTGGATTCCTTGAATAAATTCGGGCTGTTGGACTGTAAAACCATGTTTACACCTATGATAGCTAATTGGAGGAAGATTGACACATAAAAGTAGGAGGAAATGGACTCCACCATACATAATAACTTATTGGCTCTCTCATGTATGTGGTCAACACAGGGGCATACATTTTATTTTTAGTCAACACTTTTAGTCAGTTCATGGTGGAACCAAAGGGAGTGCATTGGACAAAAACAAAACATATGTTGTGATATTTACAAGGTACAATCGAGTATGGGTTGAATTATACTTGAGGTGATGGTGTCAAACTGATGAGCCATACTAATGCAAACTGGGTAGGTAATGCAGTAGATTGGAAAACCACTCTAGGGTGTTGCTTCAACATTGGATTAGGGGTTGTCTCTTGGTACAACAAGAAGTAGAAGTATGTTACATAAAAATCATCAAAAGCAAAGTACATGGCAACATGTGAGGCCATACGGCTTCAAAAGTTGCTAGTGACACTGTTTGGTCAGAGGATGGAGTCAACCATTATTCACTGTGATAATTAAAATTGCGTTAAGCCATCTAAGAATCCAATATTTCATGATTTATCGAAACATTTCGACATACGATACCATTTCATCAGGGATTTTGTACAACATGGATTAGTTTGAATACAATGTGTGTCTATAGATCAACAGGTGGTAGGAATTCTAACGAAGGCCTTGAATAAAGGAAAGTTTGTTTTTTTTAAGGATAAGTTGGGTGTTTTGGAGAACACCTTCCTCACTAAGAGGGAGTGTTAAATATTGTAGTTTAGAACTATGTTCTAGCCTTGAGAGGTGTCACTAAGGCTACGAACACAAAGGAATTAATCATCTCCAATCACATGTAATTTTTCCTAAGTTTCACCTAGGGAAAATGTCTTAATTAATTCAAATAGTGATTTTTAAATATTTCCTAAGTTAAAACTTAGGAAAAATAGATAAGTAATTGGCATTAGTTGGGATAATATTGATTTTCCTCTAGAAGCTTCTAGAAAGTTTCTAAGATTATCTTATCCATCGATTGGGACTAGTTAACTTATAATCATGGAAATTTATTTATGAATGAGAGATTATAAGGGGAGGTTGATGGGCAACATTTGAGACACATCAAGAGAGTATTGTTGGGTGAGTTTTAAGTGAGACACCAGGAGGGTTTTAGGAATAGTGATTGAGGAAGAGTTTTTGCAGGGTTATTATTCATATGAGAGATTTTTAATTTTCTGAGTTTCAGAGGGAATTTTTCTAGCCAAGTTATTTTTTTGCATATGGTCAAGTTTTTCCAGTGAGGCTGTGAGCTTCAAGATGAGGCAGATTTTCCCAGTGAATGCACACATGTGGAGGGTCGAAATTTATCCAGGAGGCCGTGAAAATTTCCAGAAGGTTGCACATGTGACCAATGCGAGTTGCTAGAGGGAAGTGTGAATTGGATGAGGTGGTGCGAGTTTCCATTGTGAGGCAGTGTGAATTGGTAGAGGAGAGTCAATTTTTTTCCTTAGGGTGATGTAGATCTTTAGAGGGAGATTGTGAGATTTCTTATTTTGATTTTGATCAACAGTGGTGAAGATAATTTTTTCCGAACTTTGCTAGTGTCAGGCAAGCCATTTATGTAACTTCTCAATAATGGATTTGCTAAAGATAATAATAAAACCCTTATACTGAAGACTTGTTCTCCCCACATTGGGGTTTTTCCAAGGGCATTTGTCCAAAAATATTTGTGTCATTTGTGTGATTGGTTTCTTGTGTATTTCGCTGCTATTTTATTTGGTTAATGGCGGTATTTATGTTTTTATTCATTACTTTCAGCTAATAAATTTATTTGATGTGTATAAGTAATCAAAATAATTATTGGGTTAATAACACCTTCTGGGTAACATAAATTTCACAATTAGAAATCATATGATTATCCCATGGAGATAACCTCAACATTGAGCACAAGGAACAATGATTTTCTTAGATTTCCTTTTAGGTTGAAAGTGTGTATTGATATTTGAGTAAGTAAAATTAAATTTTATTAGCTATGGGTTTGTCTTCCTCGGATGTAAGAAATCAAGAGAATGTCTCAAAATCAAGAAATATTTCCCCTACCACCAATGGTGTGTAATTTAAGTTTGAATAATGGTGATGACTCAACGCACTTTCCAACTATAAAGTCATCATAATTTTTTTCTCAAAAAAATTTAGTAATTTTATCAAAGGCAACAAAATTACGAGATTAGATACCATGAGTTATTTCAAAATGCCTCCATAGGATCTTATGCATAGTGATCATGAGGTCTTATTTGATAAAGAGCTTTTTTCTATATGATTACTCAACAAGAAAAAATGTCTTTGGCTAAATAAAATATGTGGGCTATCCATATTTCATAATGGCATCATTTTTTCTCTATATAGAATAAGCAAGAAAGTACATAATCTCTAAATGGTCCAAAAATGTGCCATCAAGCCCTTGAATTACATTTAAGCCATTCAACCACAAGCTTTGATATAATAAAGAAATTAAAACCATGATTTATGGTCATAAAAATTAGATGTATTTGATGGGACTCATTAATATCCCAAGTTTTTATTGCAACTTTAGGATTTATTTAGGAAGTCTATGGTCTCTGCAACTCTGTGACTCTGAGCTTGTCTTAGATTCATCCCCCCTAATCCATTGTCTATTTCATTCCTAACTCTGCTAGCTTGGAAAAAGATACCTTCGTTGCTCTTCCTGTTGAGAATTTAGAGGGCCGGTGATTAATTCAAATTATCTTCTTGATAATTACTTGTGAGCTTACTTGAGTTACTTAGGTCTTATCTTCTTTAGCTTATTTATTATTTCATCAAGTCAATTACCAAAATACAAAAGACAAAAATTTAGGTTCTGTTAGCCCCCTATGAATTTTTTGACAAGAAAACAGGGGGATAAAATGTTTCTTGAGCCTTCAAGGAATGAATTTCCTCTGAAAACACATCATCCTTGAAGCCTCCTTGTGCCTTTTTCCTTTGATAAATCCTCACTGTTGTTTTAATTATAAAACCTCTCTGTTTGTGAAGAAAATGCCCAAAAGGCCTCCATTTCCCCCTATTTCATTCCCACTAAACCTCTGTTCTCCCCACCTTTTTCTTCTCCCTTGATTCCTCATTAACCCTATAAATCATCCTAACTCCCCTTTTAAACCTCACGAAATCCCTTCATCTGGTTTTAAAACCCATTTATTCCCCTACCGGAACCCTTGTTTAGCCTTGAAAACTCTGTTTCTAAGCTTAAAAACCCATTTTTTAACATATTACAGGCTTAGCACCTTTCGGCCAGCCCCCGATCACTTCCCCTCCATAAACCCGAGCGCTAAGGCATAAGGCGTTAATCGGAATCGGAAGATGTCGGGAGCACATTTTCTTTGTTAAGGAGAAATCTTCCGATGCGAGGAAGAATTATACTGTTGGTCTCGGAAGCAATCTCGACCGTTGATCTGAATAGATCTGACGGTCTGCGCAGATCCTATCGCGCCCCAATCACAATCCTTGGTAAACCTTCCGATGGCCATCTCCACCGTCGATTCACATTTTAATCCGATGGCCATCGTTGTGCCGCTTCAATCGCCAATCAGAGATTTTAGAATGTGCCACCCTCCGATGCCCCGATTGAATCTGAGCTGTCCATCCATTCTGATCCTACGACCTAGATCTCTTCTTGCTCCGCCTGTTTCCTCTCTCCTATCACCCTCCGATTACACGAGAGTCATCGATCTGTCTCCAGATCGGACGATGGTCTCTCAATCGCACCATCACAATCGCCCAATCCCGTATCGTTGGTCCTCCTGATTGGCGCGCCCTGATTGGATCATAGCCATCCATCCCGCTTGATCCAACGGTTTGGATTATTCCTCACTCTGCCCCTGTGCCCCCGTTTGGTCATCCTCGACCCAATCTCCACCGTCGATCTCCTTAGATCAGACGGCCAAAATCAAACCCGCCTTTGACTTTTCATCATTTAATCGACCGCACATCTCCCCTCATTGTGCTCCATCCTCTGCCGCCCGATCTCTCTGCTCCAGATCCAATGGTCAGCGTGCATATCGCATGATTTTTATGTCCGAGTTTTAACACTTGAGAGTTATGCGATATAATCAGTTTTTTGAGGCCACGTGTCGCTCAGTGACATATATCACATTTTTTCGGGTGAATTTCAAAATTGTTTTTCTGCAGCGCGATACCGGCGGTTTTCCTTCCTGAAACCACTTTCCTCCTTTTTTCCCCACAACCACCATATCCAATCACAGCCGTCCATCTAAGCCAGATCAACGACCCAAAATGCATCTCGCATTCCCTTCATTGTTTTTCATCGCGCGACCATTGAAACCTCATCACATCATCTCAACCGTCGATCTCCTCCTGAGATCTGATGGTCCATAGTAAATCACCCTCCGCCCATGACCGGGTCCCACATCATAGACCTCACTTCATTCATTTCCCGTGATTCCTTTGTAAATCACTTGAAACCTTAAGACTTTGGGTTTACACTAAGTCTGATTTCTTCTGCTCGATTTATTCCTAACCCCTCCGTTCATTGATCCTGACCGTTGATCATCGTTCCAGCATATGGTCGGACGGTCTGTGACCCTAATCATACCAGATTTTCATCAGCTCATTATTTAGCCATCTGCAATGTTTTTTCACCGCCTCCACCATTTCCACCATTCCTCCAGGCCTCCACAACATTTCTTCCGCCACCCCCTAGATTTTATAATTGGTTTATTTTATTGTGCACGATTCACAAGAGTGATGAATTCACTCTATTTTCCATAATCGCAGCCACGGTGATTCAGAACACAGAGGAGGCCATTACAACATCGGCCAGTGTATCAGCAGCAGGGATTAAGGGTGTTAAAGCCTATAATTGAATATTTGATGTTTTAATCCTTATTCAAAGGACAAAGATGTAGTTTGAAGACTAATGCACATGAAACAAGCCATATCTGTGTATATGTCAGCAGAACGTATTTTCTTAGAAAGTACACCTTCCTACAGAAGTCTCCATGCCTCCTTGAGTTCCTAAAATCCATTTCACTAACAGAAAGCTTCCAAAGACTGCCAGGACAATAATAATGGAAGCATGGAGGCCCAAAAGACCTTCAGTCACCTTACTTGATTCAAAAGACAGAACATAGTGCCTTACAGCCAGAAAGGACTTTAGAGAAACATATGAGGTCAAATATTGACCTGACAGAGACTCCAAACCAAAATACAGAGTACAGTGCAGAGCTATTAAGTAGAGTGGGCATGGATACTTCCTCCACTCTGTCTTAATGGATCCATTTAATTTATATCTACTTCCACAGTTACGCATTCTCCTATAAGAACCCCTGAAGAACATATTGTAGTGGTTGTTGCTATTAGTGTAGGGACTCATTCGACTGTCAGAACAGTTGTTGAGGGAGAGTAGCTGAGTAGTTTGCAATGTAGTAGGCTGGGAGGAGAAGTTTGGACTGTAATCAAGCCATTGAACTCAGTGTCTGCGACTGGTTTTGCACATCATTTAATCAAGAAAATTTCACAAGATCCTGGTCTATATTACGGGTGATGTTTCTCTTATTGCATTGTCTATTTACATTATTCATGCTGTCCATTTATTCTACGATAAGAATCAGTAAATCAGGCCTAGGATATACCCCTGTTTGGTACCCTAATGCCCACTACTCTTCTTGTCTTTGATGTTTTCTACTGATAGTGAATCTAGGAGAAAATTCATGTAATTTAACTAGTTAAAGAAGTTGGTCTAGCCCATGCTTACTGATGTGTGAATTCAGGGTCTACTGCCTAGATGTTCTTGTTGGGTTCAGGCTGCAAGAATTGGGATACCGGGGATTTAGTGTAAGCCCTGTCCACTGGGTTCCTTTTCAAACATATTGGCCTTTCAAAGATCTCTTGTACTAGTGTCAAAGCATCGAAGGTTAAAAGTCCTTCTCTGACCTTAGGCCTAGTTTTGTGTTTAAATCTAAAGTGTTTTCTCTTTGAGAGTATGCTGAAGCAGATCTGGAGTTAGATGACCTCTGGTATGATCTTAAGCTGCCCTTTGTGTATCTCCTTCACTCCTTAATGTCCCATTTCACCATCTATCTAGAAGATCCTTTAGTATAGATGACTTGCCCTCTGAAAGCCTTGCTTAGTTGTATGCAAGTAATCCCCTTTCATGACTCCATAGCCCAATGGATGGCACATTCATAACCCATCCTCTTTTGCAAAAAAATCCTGCTACTTTTCTCCTTTCCTTTCATAACATTCTCAGTCAATGATCTCTGACCAACCCAACAACCAACAAAATCATTTAAAACCCCCATTTGTGCTTCATACCTAGCCTAATACCTCATTTTTGAGCTTCAAAGACATATCATTCTTTGCTTTATGGAGAGATCCCTCTCAGAGTCCAGGAGGGCTAGATCTTAGGGCCCCAAAGTGGTTTTGATGTTTTACGGTCTTTTGGTCTTGCCAATCTGGCCAAAACACTGGAACCCCAATAGGTTCTTCGAGCCAGGGCAAACCCTCTCCCTCTTGGAGAGGAAAACCCATGAGAAATTCTTCTTATAGATATTCAAATGACAAGTACCATGACCAAGACTTAGACCCTTGACCTATGAATGTCTCCAATACCTTGACACTACTTCTAAGTCTTCTTTCAATGCCGATCCTTCTTTTCTTCACCAACCCGCACTGACCTTTCTTTTATGAATTGTGAGTAGGGAGGTAAATTATAAATTTACCTTCCTCCTTTTTCCATGTTGTAATAGACCTTAAACATAACATAAAAACATGATTATCCACCTAGACCTTCACATAGAAGATATTTGAATGCTTCTAGACACACAAACCTTATTCCACCATTTGAATATCAGTGTATCTCTTACAGGTTTGACCGCACTCCTTTTGACCATAACTCCTTCATTTTGATCTGCATACTCTGCTTTAGGATGCTCCACAACAGATCCACACCATACTGATCATTTCCTTAACTCGCACTTATATAATGCCTTGTCATGCTCTGGAATATCTACACTTGAATCCTTCCTAAAATCCACACTTCATCATAGATGTAATCGCAGACTTTTATCTCAGAGAAATCCGCATTTCTTTCTATCTATTAGACCGCACTTAATCATAGATATATGTTGCATCTATTTCAACATTATATCCACATTTAATTCTGATCTTGAGTCCCCATTCAAATAAATGTAATACGACAGAGAGATCCACATCTTTTCTTACTTCAGAGTAGTCCATTATTCTTCTCACAAATGAGCCATAGACGGGGGTATATATAAAGGCTGCTATGCTATTGGGCCGACCATCCAGCTAACACATAAGATGAATTTAACACAATATAATAGGCTGCCTAGATCACAACATATGGAGCTTATCTT
Source organism: Pinus albicaulis (assembly GCA_034641835.2). Lineage (NCBI taxonomy): Eukaryota > Viridiplantae > Streptophyta > Pinopsida > Pinales > Pinaceae > Pinus > Pinus albicaulis. The sequence goes on along the minus strand of CM076584.1, from coordinate 1,643,488,035 downwards.
CCAGCGTTGAGTGAGGGCTGTTATGAGGGTTGTCATAAGCCATTCTTCCACAAGGTCTTGGAGCACATTCTTTGGACTAGACAATTCATAATCATGACTCTTAAATACATTTATAAATAGAAGACAAAACCTAATATACATCAAGAAGAAGTCTATTGACCTATAATAAAATCTTGCTCATGAAACCCATGAAGCAAGTACAACAAAAATACATTTTATTATCTTTGTCTTCTTCTTTACATAAATACATAATTACATAGTCAATATGAAGACCGATCCTAGTACTTTTTATTATATTTTTCTTATTCTTTACATAAATACATAATTACATAGTCAATATGAAGATCGATCCTAGTTACACTTTTCAACACTCCCTCTTAACTAGGGAGGTATTCATATAGGTACATGGTCACTTTCAAACTGAAGGATCTCATAAGAAGAATAAAATTGGTAATTGCATATGTATAGCATCATATCAACCAACATTGTCCTAGTGCAAGGCCTTGACTAATAGCCCCATCTCTCAACGAGACAATGGGCTGCAATTCTGGCGAGACACAGGACTTATAGACACCATACATCAGTAACCTCCGTGCATACTCCTTAGTACTCTTCATGACCTTCTTGGACTATTCTTCTCTTGGGTAGCTAGCCCTCAGAGAATATTGGTCCTCGACTACTCTTATCTAGAATTCCCTAACACATCATTAAAGAGTATCAAATGCCAGATGATTACCCAATCCTCCATTCTGTCTTCCCAAGTGAAGACCAGAATGATGTGTCTATATCTTTCTCTCAGCTAGGGAGGACCTATTCCACAAGGGAATGTACTCATTCCTGTATAAGGAATGTACCTAAGCTCATTCATAGGAATTATCCAGTTTCTTCCAAGTAAGAAAATTATCACTAGGCTCCCTCTTAATCAGGGACCTACAACAACAATGATGAGGCACTCATCTACTCATGAAGAATTCCTCCCCTCGATGTCATGGATTAAGATATTGAGGAATCTTCAACTTTAGCTCTATAGGGCACAGATCATCCATCACTTTCATTCATGAGTCATGTAATCTACCAGAAAGTGATTCATCTGTCTTTCTTATCTAGTCCACCTCTTATGCCATGCTGCTTTCTTTCGAATCATCTCCAAGGATATTACATCCTTTCTCATGATTAGTAGCCCTGTACAAATTCATCCAAATAAACAGATACATATGAGCTTTTAAAAGAAAAGTTACCTCAGTGATGATATTTCACCATGAAATCTTTTTGTAGGCATCGACATCATTTATTTAGATTAACACATCTCCTAATGATATGTTTTTTCAAGGGTCTTCTTCTTTACCAAAATTCTATTAGAGTCTATATATCCTCCCAGAAGATATTCTAGTCACATCTTCTTGGCTTCTGGATGATAACCGCCTCTTGACATGGTTGCACTTCATGATCTCTTTCCTTTCTGCACATTTTCATTCCCAAGAACTTCCAATTATAGTTCCTTGTTCATATACAACCACCTCATATTCCATATGAGGATATATTGTGTTTATTTCATCTGTCAGTGCACCGAGAGAGATCCTCCTCCATAGATCATAATTCTAAATATAGAAGTCCATTACTTGTAACCACATGACATGAATTTACAACATCTAGTGTCAGCATATATATATATATATATATATATATATATATATATATATATATATATATATATATATATATATATATATATATATATATATATATAGATATATATATATATATATATATATATATATCTTACCTTTTTCCTTTGAGTCATCCTGTATAAATTTCACTAGAATGAAGAGTCTCATTCCCTTGACCTGCTTCATCAATATGCCATCACATCCTAGAATTCTGTAGCATATAATTTTTGATGAAACCATTCTACTTTCTTTCTAATCAGTGAATTCATATAGTATTCCATTATAAAATGTCAACACCTGTTTCCATGATGACCCTTGATCTTGATGAATACCTTCCATTAGTATTGTTATCAGTGAGGTTTTCCAGGAGATGATTCATCAAGAGCCCTTACTATACTTCTATCATGATTCTATTAATATACAATATTTATTCCTATCATACTAACCAACATAAATCACTTAAAGTAGAAGATGATCTCAATCATAATAAAGATCCCTCACTTCTTCTTTCTTAGATTTATTTGCATCAGGTTCTTCCCTCATAACTGTGACAGGGGTTTCTTCCTTTTTCCACTTGTCCTTTCTAGATTTAGGACAATATCTTTTATAATTCCCAAGTTCTTTATTTCCAAAGCATCTTACTTTGTCCATATTTCTTCTTTTATTCCGAGGACCAAATTTTCCAAATCTTCCTTTCTTCCTGGATATGGTTGCAAAGGCTTGATTTTCTTCACTTGATCCTGTATCAGCTTTGGCTTTCAATCTAGTTTCCTCTATTTCACATAGAGACCATAAATCATGGATTGGTGTTGCTTCTTTCTTCCCGTATAAACTTGAAGTGAAGTTTCCCCATTCTTCTGGTAGAAAATTCAACACCACTGTAGTCATCTCAGTGTCAGATATTACTTTTCCCAGTTCCCGCAGTTGATCTCTTATTTCAAAAATCCTCATAAAGTATGAAGTGATTCCTTCTTCTCTTGAAAATTTCACTTTGTATAGTTCTTGTCTTAGAGATATCGCTTCTCTTGCAGTACTAACAGAGAATAGCTCCACCATTTTCTCATAAATTTCTTTAGCATACTTTAGTTTTGAAACATAGGGAAATAGTGAGTCCTTAATGGATTCTATGAGAATCCTGTGGGCTCTAGTTTCTCCTTTCATGTACTTGGCATGAGATGGAGCATTTTTTTTTTGAGGTTTTAATTGTAGATCCTTCGATGTAATCCATAACTTCATCTTCAATTAAATTCAACTCTTTCCCCTTCTTCCAAGCACTAAATTTTGATGACCCAACTAATTTGTTGCTCTCTTTACAATAAGTCATCTTGACAGATTTAAATAGGGTCATAGATACTTACTTGAGTAGAGTGGCTTGAAGCTTCCTTGATGATGATGAAGATGAAGTTAGGAGCTTCTTCTAAGATTGGAATATCCAATGAAGGTGTCCTTGGATCCTTAATGCTAAAGGATATCTTCAAAATATTATGTTTCTTCCAACAATGTTTTTGAATATAAATTTTTTATGGCGAATATTGTTTTCTTGATGAGTTGGTCCTTTGAATGAGTTGAATATCTTTCTTGAAGTAGCTTGAGAGTCTTCCCTGCAAACTGATTTAACCCAAAATTTGATCTTCACTTCCTGGAGTGTCTTCTTTGTCAAGTAGCCCTTGTGTTCAACACCTTAGCTCTGATTTGAGAATTTAGAGGGCCAATGATTAATTCAAATTATCTTCTTGATAATTACTTGTGAGCTTACTTGAGTTACTTAGGTCTTCTCTTATTTAGATCATATAGTATTTCATCAAGTCAATTACCAAAATACAAAAGACACAAAATTAGGCTCTTCGAGCCAGGGAAAAACCTCTCCCTCTTGGAGAGGAAAGCCCACGAGAAATTCTTCTTATAGATCTTCAAATGACAAGTACCGTGACCAATACTTAGAGCATTGACCTATGAATGTCTCCAAGACCTTGACACTGCTTCTATGTCTTCTTTCAACGTTGATCCTTATTTTCTTAACTAACCTGTACTGAACTTTATTTTATGAACTATGAGTAGGAAGGTAAATTATAGATTTTCTTTCCTCCTTTTTCCATGCTGTAATAGCCCTTAAACATCACATCATAGCATGATTATACACCCATACCTTCACACAACAGATATCCAAATGCTTCTAGACACACACAGACCTTATTCCAACATTTGAATATCAGTGTAACTCTTACAGGTTTGACTGCACGCCATTTGACCACAGCTCCTTCATTCTGATCCACATACTCTGCTTCAGGATGCTCCCCAGCAGATCCACACCATACTGATCATTGCCTTAACTCACACTTATATCAAGCCTTTTCACGCTGTGGAATATCCGCACTTGAATCCTTCCTGAAATCCACACTTTATCAGAGATGTAATCACCAACTTTTATCTCAGAGAAATCCACATTTATTTCTATCTATTAGACCACACTTAATCATATATATATGTTGCATATATTTCAGCATTATATCCACACTTACTTCTGATCTTTAGTCTGCATTCAATTCACTATAATACGATAGAGAGATCCACATCTTTTCTTAATTCAGAGCAGTCTATTATTCTTCTCACAAATGAGCTGTAGATGGGGGGTATATATAGAGGCTCCTCCCCTGCTATTAGGTCGACCATCCAGCTAACACATAAGTTGAATTTAACACAGTATAATAGGCTAACTAGATCAAAACATATGGATCTTATCTTCTAGCGTTGAGTGAGGGCTGTTATGAGGGTTGTCATTAGCCATTCTTCCACAAGGTCTTGGAGCACATTCTTTGGACTAGAAACTTCTTAATCATGACTCTTAATTACATTTATAAACATAAGACAAACACTAATAGACATCAAGATGAAGTCTATTGACCTATAATAAAATATTTCTCATGAAACCCATGAAGTAAGTACAACAAAAATACATTTTATTATCTTTGTCTTCTTATTTACATAAATACATAATTACATAGTCAATATGAAGACCGATCCTAGTTACACTTTTAAACACTTCCCCCAACAAAGATTCGCCTCCTAACTTTTTCTTTTCTTCAAGGGTGCATTTCCTTCCCTCTACAATTCACCCATTGGGTTGGACCTAGCCTGGTGGTCTGTCATGACCAACATAGCCTCCCCCTCCCTGCTCAACCTGGAGATAGCGGCCTTCAATGCAAAAATTATGAATCGGCCAAGCTATTAGAAGGATACAAATTATAGATTCATGAAAAAGCTATTGGAATTATGATGTAATATGTTGTCCTTGATGGCAACCTACTCGATGAAGTTTTCCTTGATGGAAACCTACTTGATGAGTTGCCTTTTGATAGCAACCTATTTGTTAAAGATGTAAAAATGATGTATCTACAGGTCAGTTCAGAGGTGACAAAAAAAGAAATTTCAGTCAGTGAAAAAAAAATGATAAAAGTAATATTTCACAATGTATACACAGGTTTGATGAAGGAAACCCATGTATACATCCAAAATTAGAGTATACACAGTTTTGATGAAGAGAAGTCACGTATACACGCGGGTACGAAGAAGCCAAGTTGCATATGTACTTACGCACTCACATTATGATACCAAGGGTCCTTACCATGGTTTTAGCACACAGTATTGAGCGTTGTGTCATCTATTTGATTCCATCCAAGAATACCATTGACACTTGTGTGGTTTTGACTCATGGTATTGGGAAATGCTCAAACTATATAAGGAGAAGAATATCATAGTTTAGTGTGTGGATGTGTATGGGTATTGAATGAATAATTCACTATGAAGTATATCTGCATGGAATGGGTTACAATTTATTGATAGATATGAAATAATGATGCCCCTATGAATACAATGATGGATTAAGATATCTAGACCTGAAATGACTATGTATTTTCTTGATCTGTTTGTGAGATGTTTAGATATGTGATGTGGTGCATGTTTTCTGAATTGAAGGGTATGATATGAGTAAGTCTGTTGATTTGAAATTTTACGCAGTCCTAAATATTTACATATCTATACGCTGGTTCATCACGGTGAAAGCGCGTATACACGCAGGTTTGTTTCAGCAAAAATACGTATGGAAGTTAGGGTTTTTCTGGAGTTTGTTGAAGAAAATGTTTGATCATTTCTAATATATGTCTATTGTCTATCAATGAAGTCTTCATGTAGATCTAGATTTTTTGAATACTATTTATGCTGCTAGTTGATTATGTATAAATATGATCAGTGACTGGGTGATTGAATATGATGGATGTTGTTGACTGAATATGGGTTATGTAAATATGAGAAAGTATGCATGAATATCTCTGATATGTTCTGGGTTTGATCAAATTATTCAAATTTAGTATACAAAGATATATACACAGGTTGGTGTGCAGGAAAGCATGTATATATGCAGGTTGTAGTAAGTAAAGTAGCGCATACATTCTATTTTATGAATGATCAGGGTTGCAGTTGATTTAGTATGTTGATACAATAGTCCGGGTTCAGTTCTGATATTCTGGTTATAGTGATCTCACTATGAATTGAGTTGTTAATTGTTTAAGTGACTATTTTCTTCAATGGTTGGTTCAATGTTTGAGTGATTGGGTGATTGATGATTCAGTGAATAATTTGATACAGTTATGAGTTTTAGTTTGATGTATGTTCTTTGGGCTTAAATGAGTGGAGTGGGTACAGTTTGAAAATGTGATGAAAATAGGCCTACAAGTTGTGTTGTGTTGAATTTGTTGGATCCAGTGTGAAAATTGATGAAACAAGGTCCATGGTAGTGCTGAGGGTTGGAGCCTTTAGTGAGGGGGTTGCAACTCCCTTCTAGTGGTTGCTGGTAAAAAATATCAGGGGGTAGTAGCTCCCTTCCAGGAGTGGTTGGTAAATGAGAGCAGGGGGTCGTAGCTCCCTTCGAGTGGTAGCTGGTAAACAAGATCAGGGGGTTGGAGCTCCCTTCTAGTAGCAACTGGAGAACGAGATAAGGTTGCAACCTTCTGCAGGTGGGTGCCTGCGTGCTAGTATGAGACTGCGCCAGTACAATATTGTAAGCAGTTTTATTTATAATAAATATTGAAGACAAAGATGATAGCAGTGGTGGTTTTCTCCCGAACTTGTCCAATTGTGGCTGAGCAGTTCTCCGATATTAAACGAACTTCTCCAGACGGTAATCTTAATGTGGCTGATCGATCTTCTTTTGCGATCAGTTCTGCTACAGCACCTGCCGTTGGGTTTCCACATTAAATCTTGGTGTTCATGTGTGTTTCTTATGTGTGATGATTTATTATGTTATTACTACACATGCTTACTTCTTACTAAATGTATGATGAATTAATGATGCACTGATCTAAGTAAATATTTATCTGCATAATAATATCTTTAGGCATAAAAAATTTTCATTAAAAATAATCGCATGTATACGCTAGTTGTATTAATCAAAGTTGCGTATAGAAATCAGTAAAGAAAAAATAAAGATTACTGTGCGTTATAAATACCAATTCACCCCTCTCCCCCACTCTTAGTATTTTTCCCAACAATTGGAATCAAAGCAGGTCCTTCTATAGAATCTTGATTGCTTGAAGGAGATCCGTTTGAATGGGAAGGAAGTAAAAGAAGAAGGTTACTCAAAGGAAGAATATATCTCAGAAAATGTATGCAGCAGAAAATTAATAAGATGAAACAGGTATTGATTGTTGTTCTTGTGATTCACTTCCATGTGCATGCAATATTGAAGATAGTGGATATGAAAGTAAAATTAATGTTATGGATCTAGAAGAAGAAATTGCTAATCTCAAGAATGAAGTTGAAGATCAACAGATTCTATTTAATGAAAGGGAATGTATCTTCAAAGATATGATTTCTAGATTGAATGAATAGTTACAAGAAAGAAATTCAACTGAGCAACTAAAAAAAGAACAAATAGACCAGTGTCAAAAGCTGGAGGATGAAGTAACCAATCACAGTGAAGGACTTGAAGTAGAAATCATCTCTTTCAAAGCAAATATAGGAAAATCAAATAAGAAGAATGAAATAAATTCTACAAACTTTTGAAGAACAAGAAAATGGGTTGAAAGAAGAGATTCTAAAATTGAATGAGCAAGTAGAAGGAGGAAGAAGGGTCGAAGAAAGTATGAAGAAGTAGTGCCAAATATTGGAGGTTGAGGTAAACATTTTAAAAGGTAAATTAGAAGAAAAGGATAAACATTTGAGGTTTCAATGTAGTACTAAGATTCTAAATAATATTCTTAGTAGTCAAAGGTCTCCTTCTAGTAAATTTGGTCTTGGTTTTCATGAAACTGTTAAAAGATAATCTAGTTCACAAGACAATGCTCAAGATTCAAAGGATATCAATGCAAAACCTGAAGTGTTTAAAGAGACAAAAGGTCAATCGACAATCATGAATTCTCAAAGGAAATCCTTCGCTCCTAACTATAGAAGTATCAATCGATTTTCTCCCTTGATCAATAATGTTGAATTATTTGTATATCATAAGTATGGAAATGTTGCAGCCAATTGTAGAAGCAGATTTTTTCAGACAGAGACAGATAGACACTACACAGAAAGACCTTCAGCTCCCAGGTACTCAAGTTTCTTTAAGGGATATTGTTTTTCATGTAGAAATTTTGGTCATAAAGTGATTGAATGCAATAGAAGAAAGATTAGAAAAACATATTACGATTCCTCTGCTCCCTTTTCTGGTCACATAAGAGGTTATGCTTGTAACAAGTTTGGGCATGTACAAAAAGAATGCAGGAACAGATCAATGAATCATCAAATTCAACATGCAATACAAACATATGATAGTGTAAGATCAAAGAAATTTGGATTCACCAACATTCATGTTAAAAAGTAGAAAGAAGAAGAGGTAAGATGTGGTATTGCTCTCCATGAAGTTAAAAATAAAGATGAATGGTATATTGACAATGGATGTTCTCATCACATGGCTGGTGATAAGAGTAAGATGGAATCTCTCAAGAAACATCAAGACAATAAGGTTATTATTTCAAATGATGCTCCAACAAATGTTTTGGGAAAATGTAGAGCCATAATTAACAAAAATAGAAGGGAAGTTGATACCTTATTAGTTCAAGGCGTAAAACAAAACTTATTAAGTGTAGGCCAAATGGCAGATAAAGGAAATGAAGGAAATGTAATTGTGTTCACATAAACCAAATGTAAGGTTATGGACGAAGAAACTGGAGAAGTCATAGCAAGGGGATACATAAACGCTAATAAATTATACATTTTTAAAGATCTGACCTCTCACAGATGTGAGGGGGATTCATACTCAAATTGAAATAAGACAATGCCCATTGCAGTCCAACATACTTGAAAGAATAATATCATCAACTGCAATGTATAAAGTATGGTTTGGTAATTCTGATTATTCATATTTCTGACAGTGCATCCGATGTGACAACAGAAGACAGGTATAGAATGTATAAGTCCAGGGGGGAATGGAGTTGTGAAATTTTCTGTATTTCACTTTCTGTACGCGGGTTTCATAAACTAAAGTCGCATATACACGCAAGTTCCATTGTATACAGTTGCGTATGTTTTTCTCTAATAGAAAAACAATGAGTCATCCTTAAGAACAGATTTTGATATGCTGTTGTCAGTTATTATTTAATTTTCTTGGTCAGGTGTTGATGGTTAAAATCTGCTGATATGATGAAGGAATTGATATGGTTAGTCTTGACTATGAACAGGCAGCATAGTTCAGGGGTAGCATTAGCCTAATTACTAATGTTGCATTGTTGGCATTTTGTTTTCTTATTCCTTAATTCTTGTGATTCTCATGTTTGAATGATGTTGCCATGATATATGGATTGCTTATGATAAGATTATGGATGGGCCCTGATAAATTTTTTGCAGAAGATTATATTTATTTTCACACGTGGATTTGATGCAAGTCTAATTTCAGATATGAGGACAAAACATGCAGATTTTGTTGCTGATGACTTTTGTCATGAATGAGGCCTATTGTACTTGATTCCTACACATGTTACATCGTGATTATGAAATAAATATAAAACATGAATACCTTGGTGATAACAAAACACATGGATGATTAGTTGATACATATTTATTCTTGATGAAGTAGTTATGGTATGATAATTCTTCTTGGCAAGAATATGATGTTGTTTCAATGAACCAAAAGACTTGGTTATTGATGTGCTTATGCTACAACTGTTGGATGATACTTGAATACATGGCTACATTGTCTTATCTTCTATTTGGTTCTCTTATATATTGTTGACTCAAGTCTATGGTGTTTTCTCATGCTATATGGTGCTTCACTACTCTATTTTATTTCATGATGATTCCCTCATATGTTTCTTCAAAGGGAAAATGGAAAGTTCACTTTGATGAAGACAAGAGATTGAGTTGATAGCTGATCTTTACAAAAAGATATAATGATGTTGAAATTGTAGACCCAGTCGTAGGTTGATGATATTTAATTTTACCCATGCTTTTGCTGACAGACATGGTTTGGCACTGATAGGATGCACAGGTTTAGGGGGAGCAATGGATTTTCTGAGAATGCTGCATTATTGGCATTATGTTGGTTGCTAAATTATGATCTCTCTCTTGAGATCCTTTGGTCTTGGTTATAAAAATTCATATCTGTAACTTGATGTAAAGATTGTCATATTTAGTCATGTATGGATTAGTTCAAATATGTAAACCCACTTGGTTCGGTAGTTGAGTCAAATTTGTAAACCCACTCAGTTGGGTAGTTGAGTCTGTTAGTGTCAGTATTTGCATCCTGCCATCAGTGATCAAAATCCTCTTTTCATATCATTTTAGGAGTCCCACTCAGAATTTTTTTATCATTCCACTAGGTCATGCAAAAAATTAGTCACTGATGGTAGCCCTAGTCCAAAAACATCACTCTTCCATAAATGTGATTACTTGCTAGCATATTTTCATACCTTGCTGACTATACATCATCCATAAAGTCAATTTTATGATGCCATTTGCATTAGTCATGAGGTCATCATTCCATCTTGAAATTCAGTCCTTCAAAGGTCTCATTAGGTCTTTTAGGGTTTTTTGAAGGTTTCATTAGGTCATTAGGGTTTCCAAAGTCCAATAAAAATCCATTTCATTGCATAAGATCAAAAAGTAGAGAGTGATCAAATAAAATTATCTTCTCCATGTGAAGATGACTTGTAAAGAAAAATTCTCATTTCAGCATGTAATTTGGATTTCACAATGTAATAATTTTTATTTTCACTATGTAATTTTATGTCATTCAAATGTAATAATTTCACGGTTCCCAAGCTGCTAAATTAGAGTTCCCAAAGCTTCAAAAATTTCAAATTCAAAGAGTTCACAAAGTTCCATCAGCCAAATTAGTCAATTTATAAAACTCATTAGTGTTCCTGAACACTTCCCATCACTCATATCCCTCAAAATCATCATTTTCCACAAGCACCAAACCCTAATTTACTCTCCCACTGATCTAGGGTTTTCTATGGAATCAGATACATATGAGCAGAGGAGGCATAAGGGAGGTCATTTCAGCAAGTATGGGGCCATTCCAAATCATAAACATCATGTCTCCATTATTTTTCAAGAAGTCATTCCAAGGGACAAATCATTTGCTACACATAGGGCCGAGTTTTCTTCAAACTGTGTTTCTAACCAAATGGTGATGAATTTACAAAAATGAAAGAGTTTTTTGTCCATAATAGGCCATGGAAGAAAAAACTCCTTCAATTTTTATACAGGTTTCATGGTTTTGGAGAAATGTCAAAAATACAGGTGCCACAGGAGAGTTGTTGTACTTCTGGAGTGACGTTGGGAAAATAAAGTTTTATCCTACATGGATTGTAAAAATGAATTTCTTGATGAGTCAAATAATAACTATACTGGAAGATATTTCCAAAGAGCTATCATTATCTAAATTTGGAGTTGAGGAAGGCCTCCAAAAGTTGCATGCAATATTGCACTTCATTTTTGCACCCTCATTCTACAAATTTTGACCAGTCTTGGGAGAATTGATTTTTTAGGGTATATACTTGATCATTTTCAGTGCTTGATAGGTCTATTGTGTATCCAAGAGAAATATATTTCCAAAAAGCTATCTTAAGCTCAATTTGGAGCTCGGAAAGGCCTCCAAAAGTGGCCTGCAATACGGTGATGCGTGCCTGTGTGTTGCGCTGCGCATTTCCTCTTGGCGCTGCACATTTGACCTTTTTCCACAAAAAATTCTAAAACTTGTGCTATGAATTTCAAATATTCAGAAAAATCACTCCACAGCCTCCAGCAATCAAGTAAGTTTCCATTAGCACCATTCCTCTCCTCATCAAGTCAATTTGTTGGTGTTTGAGCTTGTTTAAAGAATTGATGTTTATTTTTAAGTTTGAAACCCTAGTCATTCCCTAAATCCAAATTTTATAACAAAATTTCACTCCCTAGCACTTTCATTCCCTTCCCACCTCATAATTACCCTATCCTTACTCCCTATATCACATAACCCCTTTCCCTAAACCTTTCATCCCCAAATCCTAAGCCTTAGGTGCTGCATTTGCCTAGGCTCCCCAATCCATAAACTAATTAAATTCCCTATTCCAGACCCTTATACATTCCTACTCCCTGTCACTCCCCTCAAATCATAAACCCCTTTTCCCATCTCCCTAAATTTCCCTATCTCATTCTTCACTCCCCAAAATTTCATTTCCATTCCATTACACCTCCCTAGGGTTTTAATACCAATACACCATGTAAGAAGAAGACAAAAAATATAGTGAGGGAGAAAAAAAGAGAGAAGAAAAGACACCAAAAAGGAGGGAGAGTCTCAAGGCTTGAGCCATCGGACACTAAGGAGTTGATATCATTACCCCTAATAGTCAAATGTTTTCAAACATGTGGGTCATTATAAGTTTTGTGAAATGGTCCAAAGAGTGGAGGAGGTAGGTTTTCATGAGCAGCTCACAGACATGTTTTCCACCACTTTTAAAGGATACAAGGCCATCATTGTAGGTTTTTATTTCATATTCTCAGTAGATACCATATCTCAGCCACAGACATGCCCAACCAAGGTGAGAAATGGTTTAAAAAACCTAGACCTGGAAGTTCGAAACTACAAACTCTAATCAAGCAAAAAGAGAAGGGTAAGTTGGATTTGCTCATTTATGCATCCAAGATAGCATAACATACCATATCAGGTCTCCATGAAGTATGTCTGAAACAATTTTGAGGAAATTTGAAGAAAATTTGGGAAAATTTGAAAAACTCTTTGAAGGCACATTTTCTAGAAATGTCTTGTTTGGTCACCTTCTTGCAGAATAGATTGTGGCAAAAAAAAATTGAATTTTGGGAAACTGGAGGAGATTTGTGTTCCTAATATATCAAAGTACAAAAAACCTATCTCAATTTTTACACAGGTATTACAGAATGAGAGATTCATTCACATCTTCACAACCTATTTTTCTGCCTGTGAAAAACCCAGTTTGAGACACCTTTTTGCAGAGAATATTGTGGCCAAAAGAAAATGAATATGGAGAAAATAGAGGATTTTTTTTGTTCACAACATGCTAGAGAAAAAAAACCTCTCTCAGTTTTTCAAAACACCTCATTTTTAGTGATATATATCTCCATCTTGGAGGCCAATTTTCTAGAAAATTTATAATTTTTGCACAACTGGAATGCTAGGCGCGCAATGCCCTTGGCGCTGCACTCTTTTTTGAGCCACTTTTTGAAAAAAATGCCACCACCATTGGATGCCCAATGACAAAAAAATATAATAAATCCACTTTTCCAGCCTTGGTTTGCAAAACTAGCAGGTCAAAATGTCAACAAACAAGAAAAAAATCATGGTTCTGCCTTATTTTTGGCCTTGGCGTTGCATGCTGAGCAGTCTTGGGAGAATCATTTTTTTATCGGACAAATCAATTCCATTATGTAAAATAAAGGCATATTTGGAAATTATACAAGATACGATTTCCAACGAGCTATCCTAGGCCCAATTTGGACACCAAAAAGGCACCTAAAATTAGGCTGCAACATGGTTGGCATGTTTGACAAAGGGATGGCGTGCTTGATAATTGTTTATTTTTTTATAGTTTTTGTGCAAATTTGACTTTTTATCTTGGGGAATCATGTTTTTACCTCTGTAAATCAATGATGTAAATTTAATTATGGTATTTTTATTATTACATAGGGTAAACACATTAGGTTAAAACTCATGATGAGGTGTAATGAATCAGTTTGCAAAAAGTTAGGGTTGAGTCACTTGGACCTCCCTACACTTCAGCTTTCAGCTCAGCCTTTGGTGGAACTATTCCTCCTCTCATGGATTCGACCCCTGAGGTTGGGAGAGGTTATTTGAGGTCTATAACTTGTACTGTTAGACTCATTTTCAAAGGTTGGAATCAATTGGATGTTGTTGTATTGATCAAGGACCATAATGTAATCATTTTGGCCATAAATTAATGAAGAGTTGCAACTATTTCTTTGGGATGCCTGTGGAATGAATGTTTGGCATTGTTTCTTCTCTATTATCATTTGTATGCTAGGATATTCCGACACATAGGAAATAGTTAAGAATAACTTAGTCTAGTGTAGAGTTAGGTAAAGTGTGTTTCTTTACTATGTACATTTGTAACTTATAATCCAACGGTCACAATTTGTAGTGATCCGATGGTTCACTCTCTCCTTGGTATTAATGACACTTGATCCGTGGCTTAACACTCGATTGGTCCATGATCTCTATTTAAAGAGCATGGAGGGTCATTTTTCCGGTAATTGTTTATGAGAGAAACATATGTAACTTTTCTTTTTATATTAATAAATTTCCTGAAGTGGCCGCGTTGGCTCAGGCCGTGGATTTTTTCCCTCTTTGAGGGTTTTAACCACATGATAATACTGGTGTACTGATTTGTGATCTGTTTGGGAGTGGTGACCTTTGGTTTTGTATCTAAGGAACTTATCCTGTAAATTCCTACATGGTTTCAGAGCTATTTTGAGGGCCACATCCGTTGTTGATCAAAATCCGAAGCCAGTTTGACTGCATGCGACTACCGTTTTCTAGATCTACTATTTCTGAACATTTTTGGGCTTGGAGAACCACTCTTTTGTGTTTGGAGCTTCTGTTACAATGAGGAACGCCTTTTGTTTCATGCGAAAAGGTTTCCAATTGCCCAAGTTATGTCAGTTTAGATCTAGAGGTATAAAGTATCTGTTTTGCATTTTTATTGTTAAAAGATCTGTTTATTTTTTATTTCAGTTCCCTCTATTTATTTTGGTTTTAGTTTTTATTTATTTGTCGAATCTATACCCTCTTCTCTGTGTATGCTCTTTTCTCTGCGCTGTGTGCGATCTCGGCAAATCAGAAATAGGAGGAAGGGATTTTTTTGCTACGTATGCTCTTTCCCCGCGTCTTTGTGCGATCTTGGGAAATCAAAAATAGTGGAAAAATAGATAGTTGCAGGTAAGGCTAACCAAAAATCTAAAAATCTGCCGCAAGGCTTGCATTTTTTTTTTTTTTGCTCGGATTTTTGTGTTTTTTGGTGCAGGAAAGGGCACGCACACCAAAGAGTAAAAAAAAAACCCCTTCCTCCTTTCAAACAATTACAAAATCCTTTTACTATCTCACTTGGTGAGAAGTTAGTTTATGAGAATAGAGGTCTTGAGTTCAAGTCTCTTTCTCAAGCTTCTTTTGTAAAAAAAATTTGTTAAAGGGGCGGGATTTTATTTAAAAATTCGAACTTCATCATCAAATTTCAAACTGTTCGCGTAACTATTCGGCATCTTCAACTCGTTTTTTCAAAAAGGCATAACTTCTTCATCCAGAAGCCATTTTTCTAGCGTTGTTTTTTGAATCAACCTAATTTTTCGAGATCTTTCCATTGGACTAGTTAGTTTTAGCTTTTCTCAGATTAAATTTTTTAAAATGGAAAGCGCATTCCCGATTATTCTTAATAGCACCAATTATTTCCAATGTCTACCTCACATGGTAGATATACTTAGAAGTAAATGGATTTATAGAATAGCCACATGATAAGAAACTAAACCTTCTGATGATGATAAAGTCGCTAAATGGGAAAATAAACAAGATCAAGCACGAGGGTTGATAGGAATGTCCATTGCTCAAGATCTTCGATTTCATATCCTTGACATTGACACCCCTCATGAAGCCTTGGACAAGCTAAATAATGTCTTTGGAATTCAAAATCAAATCAGGGCTCACCAGCTTGAAAATGAGTTATTTACTTTGGACCCTAATAATTTCTCCTCTATTGAAGACTTTTTGTCCAAATTCAAGACCCTTAGACTTCTTTTAGAAGGTTGTAAGGTCAAAAAGGAAGATGGTAGTCTCATCTATTGCATTCTTGCTAAGCTTGGCCCTGCATACTCTGTATTTTTTGAGATTGCAACAAGATGATGAGCTTAGTGGAAAGAAGTCGCCTTCACTAAGTGGGCCCGTAGGCTATTTTTGGCGCAAAGTCTATTTTTAGACATATGGATCATGTTCTATGAGTTGCAGGATGCTATTTGTGGATGGTTGGTCAAGTCGAGAAAAATAGATGGACTTCTATTTTTAGACATACTAGGCGGAATCTATTTTTAGATTGCCAGTCTAAAAATAGATATGTCGAATATTATTAGCTCTTAATAATATTTGGACTCTAAACATTATCTTATCCTCTTGGAGCACTTCAGTTCGAGTCACGGATGTGGCACATGTAGCTGACAGAAGGAATTACGCTATTCCTAGGGTTTAGTGGAGCTATTGCATGTTGACTTCAGTTAGAACTCATGTGACAGAGTTTGGTGGAGTTGATTGAGGAAGTTAGTGGAGTTGTATTCAGTTTAACTCGGTTAAACATAGTTGAGCTAGTTGTATCTAGTCTAACTGATTGATACACTAGTGAGAGTGGTGTGAATTAATTATTAATTAATTCACTAATTATAAACTCATAAATCAACTAAAGAATACATCAGTTAACTTCAGTGCATGGACAGTTTCAATGGAGACCAATGAAGAGGTAGGTGAAAGAGCAGTGTTACTATCAGTTGTGACTATACTGGTGCATGAGATTGCATCACACATTGATGGAGATGTAAATGAGGATTGCGCAGTGCATACCAGAGGGATTCGAACTTGGATTGAGCCATTATTCATCTTGGATTGTGCAGTAGAGGCAGGCTAACAGGTGGAGCAGATTGGAGCATGTGTTTTGTTAGATCTGAGCTTGTGTAGTGTGTAACAATTGGAGATTGTACTGAGAGCTTGTGAGGAGTTTGTACAATGATTGTTACAAGATCTCTATCATTATAATATATAGATAGTTGGGGGTTTTTAGCTTTAAGCTTTCCCATAAATACTGTGTTTATATGTGTGATTGTTTATGGTTTTAATGTGCGCATGCGATTGTTTATATTTCCGAAATTAATGATCAATAGTAGAAGAGGTTATGTATTATGCATGAAGCTCAAATAGTGTGTGATCAGGATAATCTTAGTGAATAATTTAACAGTTATTCAAATTTCTACAATATTTTTTTTCGACTTCCATTCCACTAGAGAAGCCATCATTTATTCAAGAACCACCTACAAGAATCCCTCTTTTGATTCCTTTTGTGATTCTTTGATAAGAGAACAAGAAAAACTCTTAGACCTTGGTCTTATCACTCTTGGAAATGCTTCTAAGAAAGCCTTAGCAACCCAATAGCAATCATATCAAAAGAATCCCAAGAAGTAGTATCCTAAAAAATATGGTCCAAAACCAAACAAGGGTCCTAAGCAATTTCAACCGCAAATTGAAAAAGCAACTCACCAAAATGATAAGGCAAATAAAAACAAAGGGAAGAAGACCCATAGACATTGCAACTTTTGTAATCGTGATGGCCATATAGATTCCAAATGTTTTAAGAAGATGGAAGCCTTAGAAGCAGCAATGAAGAATCACAATATCAATTTGGAGCACTCTTTACCTTCATCTTCAGGAATGGCACTTGTCTAGTCAACTTAGTGTTCCTAAATTTATATCATAAATTTTCAACCAGGGCTACTAAAATGTTGAAGTGAAGTGCACCATATGTGCCTAGGTATCTTCTTCCTACTTCGTTGTGCTTAGTGTTTTTCTAGTGTTTTTGGTTTTGTGTTTTTATGTTAAGAGGAAAAACTAAATTATTAGCAAAGAGAAGTTACTGATCACACTAAAACAGAGTAAAATATACTCTAAACTATGAATGGTACCAAGGACAGAGAATGCTAATCCACAAATTGTAAAGCTGCTAAGAAAAGTAACTCATAACATTAAACTTAGTCCAATTCATTCATTAGAGATATGTTGGAACAAACTGAGAAAAGGATTAGTTTTGATGTGATGAGGTTCTCTTAATAAACAACAACTTAAAACATCACAGAGAAATCTTATTCGTTGTTAGAAATCTATTGGAACATTTTGAGAAAAATATCATTTGTAACATAGTAAAGAATCCTATGCTAAAATAACTTATGACACTAGAATTAATTGATTCTGCAACTCACAATGTTACTATTAAGTCTCATTCAAGGATTAGAGATTTCTTGGAACAACTTAGGAAAAATACTGTTTGTAAAATCATGAGAATCTCTTACATCATTGCAGAACAGTCAATAACTCAAAATAATATAACTAATTCTCATTCATATAGTAGTGATGTGTTAGAAGAGTTTGAGAACAAGAGTAGCTTATAAAATAATGAGGATCTTCTAAATCTAGTTAACAGGACTGAAATGCAATTAACAGAACTAAAATGAAATTAACTCAAAGTACTACAGTTAAATCTCATTCACGTATTAGTGATATATTGGAACAGCTTATGAGAACAAGATTTACTGTAATATTCGATGTAAATAAATGACATAAAACATGATGCAAGAGGATAAACTCAGAAAACTACCTAGGTTAAGAACAAAACAGAGTTAAAAGTTACTTATCTAGAAAATATGCAAAGGTCTTTTCAGATAGTAGGGGCCCTCTACCATCAAATTGGCACACGAATCCTTGACTCTTTAAAGTTGCTTCAGATTATGCATCAAAGTTATACTTCTTTCATTGGAAGAAAACACTCAGAAACAGAGTATCACAGTCTTTGAAAACTAAAAACAAAACATAAACTAACTGTTTCTCGGTTCACCGAGTGATTTTTATAAGCAACTACATAACTGACATTGAGTAGAAATAGGCATATGTGTCTTTTATAATCAAAATTGAACTAAAACTCCTCTTGAGGACTCGTATTTTGCTGAAGACACCTCAAGAGTCCTTATCCTTATAGAAGTATGCTTCTTGGTTTTGGCTTTGTCCACGTGCATAACCACTTCTAGATTTTTGCTTAGCCCTCGTGGAGGACAAGGAATGATGCAAGAGAGTTTTGGAGTCTAACCATATACGTCTTTCCCTTAGATGACACCTGTAACCTGTTAAAGCACAAAGATGGCTACGGAACATACGACTAGCTATAGAATGACTGCATTCTGTAGCTAAGTCTGCTCAGAAATCAATACGACAACAAAACCACAAAAGTATAATAAGTCAGTCATTGCATGTATTCTTAAAGTGATTTTAATCATCCTTATTGATATTTTAGGCCTATAAATGATAAAGGATAAATGGAATGAAGTGGAGTTTGGTGAAAAGAAAAGACATTTTTAGGGCTCAACATACCCCTACTGCAAAACTTTTGCATGTCCTCATGCAATCAATCCATGTATTCTGAAACTTCAGCCAGGACATCTAGCTTCCTTTTTCTGCTTTTCTTGGTGTTCAGTGGCATCTTAGGCTTCTTTATGACAAATTTGAACCTCAGATTTATAAGTGCCCTATTTAATTTCTTGTTTTTCTTCTTCAGCTTCTCACTAGCCTTATACAATTTTTTCATTTGCAGAGATAGAGTTGTGTTCATGTCACTTTTCAGTTTGACTTGTTCCCTTAAAATTTCATTTTCATTTTTTATATGCCTATTGAGTACTTCCAATTCATATTTGTCTCTTTTCAGCATTTCAATTGAAGTTTCTTGTGGACTAGGAGTTCTTTCTCTGTTTTCTGAGGCTCTTTTTTCTAATGTTTCAACATAATCATAGATCTGTTGTTGGGCTAGATCTACATCCGGAGTTCCTCTATCAGGATCTTCTTCATACTGATACTCAGGAGATCTATCAATTGGTGTCTCTTCATCTTCAATATCTATGATTCCTGTTTGCTTAACTCCTATATTTTTCAATATGCCTTTAAGCCTATGACTTCTTCTCAGTTTAGATGGTCCCTCATCTTTCTCTTTAGCATCCTTTCTTGTTACCTTTTCATTTTTGAGTTGTTTCTTGATTTTGGCCAATTTTTCAGAGATAATTTTCTCACTGTCTTCTTGTGTTGGTATGTCAATTTTGATTTCAGCAACTTTTCCCCTCCTGCTTCTCCTTACAGGTTTTTCTTTAGATAGATTTTCTTTAGGTTCTTCAAAATGATTTCTCAAGAGGAATTCGTCCCAACTATCTCCTACCATCTTCAAATGATGCTCAATTAAAATTTTAATTAAACCATGATGATATAAGGTGGTTTCTAAGAACTGAATCCTTTTCTGGACATTAGAAGCCATCCTTTTTAGACTATTGAGCAAGAAAAAGGGTAGATTTATCTCTTCATCTAGGAAATTCATCATAAGTCTAATGTGATAAACATATAAGGTGCCAAATATCCCCTCATAGGTTATAAAATTTATCAGAATTAGCAACATGTTTCTTCATTTATTTTTCAAGGCTGAACTAGGAATGCCTTTCTTGAATACTGAAATTTCCATACCTGGTGTTTTTAGCATATGTCTCCAGGCTTCATTGTGAAATTCCTTGTTTTTAAACCATCGTTCACCTTGCCTCGGCAACTCTGTTGCTTCTGCTATGAAGGATTCCGTGATGAAAAACTTGACGTCACCAATTTCGACCTCTGACCCGTTGAATGACCGGGAAAATGACTTGGTGACCTCCTTGTGAAATCCATTGAACTTATCCAAAAACTTTAGCCATCCAACCTACTGTAACATCTATTTAATTTGAGGGTAACCTTCTAGATATTTATTTCTGACTAGCTTAAACCTTATAATAAGTCCCATTGCTTCTTTTCCTCAGCTTCAATTTACTGCTCTGTTGTTGCTCTCCTGTTTGAGGTAAAAATGGCTGTAGAGGGTTGTCTCGCCCTAAAGATGACTTCTTTGTTTCTACAGACAGGAATTGGCTACGGAATATAATAACATTAAGTGGATACGGAATGAGTGAAATACGGTGAGGGTAAATCATAAGAATGATTGAGTTTGAGAGTTTTTCATGGAGTAAAAGACTGCGGAGAAATCTCATGAAGATTTTCAAAATCATCAATGAATGTTTCGGGTTAATGACGTGACCTAATAGGTCACTTCAAGTACTGACCGTTAATTTCTAATTAATGATGATTTGATATGGAGCAGAATGGAAGGGATTTGTTCAAGGATTTTATGGTAGGCTTGATCAATTCGAATAATCAAAATAACTTTATGAAACATACATATGACTTAACCATACTATATCTTTCATAATTTGCTATCATAATAATTTCACACACAATTTTACCTTAGCCCTTCTTTTGATTTTTGTTGCTTTTATATGCTTTGTCTTTCCTTTGAAAATTATTGATCTTTAGACTCCATAATCCTTTTGATTTTTTTTGCTGAAGTAGGTTTGTAGGATCAATTGGCTGCTGAACATGTCGTTGCTGAATGGTTGGCTACAGAAAAGATGGCTGCAGAATATCTAGCTGCAGAATATCTGGCTGCAGAATGTACCTGTAAAAGCTTTGAGACATGGAATGAAATGATTTGAAATATGGATGGAATGAAGTATGAAATGAAATGAAATGGATCATGAAATATAGTGGAATGAAGCATGAATGAAGTGAAATATGATGGAATGAAATGGATCATAATGAAATATAAAAAGTGAGCCTACAACTTATGATCTTGTGATACTTGATTGCAGAGAAAAAAACAATTTTGAAAATCTGAAATGAAATGGGATGGATCATGAAATGGAGTGGAATGAAGTGAGATATGATGGAATGAGATGAATCATAAATTTGGAATGGAATGAAATATGAAAAGTGAGTCTGCAACTTATGATTTATGATACTTGATTTCAGAAAAAGAACAATTTTGAAAAGTTAAAGTGTCAAAAGGATTCTGATTTTCACTTTATCTTTTATGTATAAACATGCTAATCATTGATTAGTTTTCATGTTTACACCCCCTTTTTTTTTCTCCCTCTCTTTTTTTTTTTTAGCATCTGATTACAGAAAATACAATTAAGTTGATGAAGAAGAAGGATTCTTCTTCATTAACTTCACATCACTGTTCTCTTAGAATGTCTTGACAAATTCTTCTCTTGAAAGTGGCTTATGATACAGTTTCAGTCTATGACCATTTACAAGAAAAGTCACCTTATCTTCATTTATTGTCCTGATTTTTATTGCTCCATTGTCAAAAAATTTCACAATTTCATATGGCCCAAGCCAATGTGTTTGGAATTTACCTTGAAAATATTTGAACTTTGAATCAAACAAGAGGGCCAAGTCACCTTCTTTGAATTTCTTTTCCTTAATGTACTTATCATGCCATCTAGTCCTTTTCTGTTGGACTATATTTGTTCTCTGGATTGCATCCTGTCTGATCTCATCCAATTCATTAATATGCTCCAATCTGTGCTTTTGTGCCTCTGTTAGATCAAGTCCTAGCTGGACTGCCATTTTAAAAGTTTGAAACTGAAACTCTATGGGAAACAAGACTTGTTTTCCATAAACAAGTTCATAAGGGGTATGACCTATTGTGCTTCTCCATGTAGTTCTATAGGCCCATAAGGCTTCAGGAAGCCTATCTGCCCAATCTCTTCTATGTAAATGAACAATATTTGTTAGGATCCCTTCAATGACCTTATTGGTAGATTCCACTTGGCCATTTGCTTGTGGATGATAGGGAGTAGATTTTCTGTGTCTGATTTTGTACTTCTCTACCATTTGTTCCACCAACTTTGATGTGAATTGAGCTCCTTGATCTGTAACAATTTCTCTTGGGACACCAAAACGAGTAAAAATATCCTCAAAAAGAAAATTAACTACAGATGCTTCAGTAGTAGAAAGTAATGGCTTGGCCTCTACCCATTTGGTAACATAATCAGTGCAAACTAATATATATTTCTTTTGTCTTGATGGAGGACTAATAGGTCCTACAAAATCTAAAGCCCATTTCTCAAAATGTTCAATATGTACCTGAGGCTACAATGGCATCTCACCTGAAGGAGAAGGTTTCCCTACCCTTTGGCAGCTGTCACACCTTTTGACATACTCTTTAGCATCTTTAAAGAGGGATGGCCAATAGTATCCTAAATGAAGGATCTTATAAGCTTTCCTTTTATCAGCAAAGTGTCCACCACAAGGTTCATCATGACATTCCTTGAGGATCTCAGGCATCTTGTCTTCTCAAACACATCTCCTAATAATAAAGTCTGGACCTGTTTTGTATAACTCATTAGCAACCCATGAATATCTTGCACTTTCATAAATGATCTTTCTTTTATCTCTTGCATTCATAATTGAAGGAAATTTCCTTGAAACTAGATAATTGGCAATGTCAGCAAACCAAGGAGTTTGAGTAGAAATTTCAAAAGGATATTCATCAGGGAATTGATCTTCAAATGGAGTATTGTCTTTGATGTTTTGGAGTCTATATAGGAAATCAGCTACTGTATTTTGTTTTCCAGGCCTATCTAGAATGGTGATGTTAAATTCCTGTAAAAGCAATAACCATCTTATGACTCTGCCATTAGTAATTGATTTTTTCATTAAATATTTAATTGCAGAGTGATCTGTGTGAACAAAAGTTTCATAGCCTATTATATAGTGTCTGAATTTATTTATAGCATGAACAACAACTAAGAACTATTTTTCAGTTACAGTATAATTTAACTCCGAAGGGGTCAAATTTTTACTTGTATAGTAGATGGCATAAGGAATCCGGTCTTTTTGTCCCAATACAGCTCCTAAAGCTGTATCTAAGGCATCTGTTGAAATATGAAAAGGTAATTTCCAGTTAGGTCCCCTTAAAATAGGTGCTTCAGAGATTTTTTTTTTTAGGGTCTTAAAGGCTAACTGGCAATCAGGATTCCACTTGAATTCACAGTCCTTGGTAAGTAGTTTGAAAAGTGGAGATGCTATCTTGGTGAAGTTTTCTATAAATCTTCTGTAATACCCTGTAAATCCTAGAAAATTCCTAACATCTTTTTGACAACTTGGAACATATAAGTTAGAGATGACTTCAACTTTTGACTCATCAACTCTAATCCCATCTCTTGAAATGTGATGCCCCAAAACAATCCCTTCAGTAAACATCATGAAACACTTCTCATGAATTAGTGAAATATTTGCTTCTTTACATCTTTTTAAAACTTTTTCCAAGTTTGTTAAGGCTTCTTCAAATGTGTTCCCATAGACTATGAAATCATCCATATATACCTCTACACAATCATGTATTAGATCTGAAAAGATTCCTAGTACTGCCCTTTGAAATGTTGCAGGTGCATTGCATAGTCCAAATGGAAATACTCGGTAAGCATAGGTACCCAAGGACAGGTAAATGTGCTTTTTTCTTGATTTTCAGGTGCTACTTGAATTTGATTATAACCACTAAACCCATCTAAACATGAGAAGTACTTTTTTCCAGCTAATGTATCTAACACCTGATCTATGAAAAGTAGGGGAAAATGATCTTTAAGAGTATCTTTGTTTAATTCTCGGTAGTCAATACATACCCTCCACTTACCATTTTTCTTGGCACAATTACCAAAGGAGAAACCCACTGACTATCTGAAATGGGATAAATAAAGTTGACATTTAACAATTTCTGCAATTCTTCTTTAACAATCTCCCTAAGGTTTGGATTCATCCTTCTCTGAGGTTGTCTGATTAGTTTACAATTTTCCTCTATGTAGATGTGATGAGTGCAAGTCTTAGGGCTTATCCCTTTCATATCAGTGTACTCCCATACATATTCAGAAGAATGTCTCTGTAATATTTTGACTAGCTTTTTTTGTTGAAATTTTTCTAGGTTCTTGTTTATGTTTAAAGTTTTACCTGGAAATATCTCAATTGTAGAGCTACCAAATTTATCCATGGAGTAAAGAGACATCTGTCTTGATAATAAAACTCAATGTTGGATTCTTCTTTAAATTGTTCATGTTTGTATTATGAAGAGGATTTAAAATTTTCTAAGGTATTTAGAATCTAGCTATCTTCACTAATTTCTGAAATTGTGAAGAGAAGTTGTATGTCTTCTTCATCCTCAATCCATTGAGTATCATCTAACTCTGTAATTGTTCTTGCTGGAGGATACAAGGTAAATTTCTTGGTTGAACTACCATCAGAGATGTACATATCACCGGATCTACAGCTAATGAAAGCATCAGCTGTAGCTAACCAAGGTCTTCCTAATATAATAGGATGTCCTCCTAGATTATTTTTAGGAGTTAGGATCATAAAATCCACAGGGTACTCCCAAGAATCTAAGGACACTGGAACGTCTTCTATTACCCCATCAGGTTTAATCACAGATCTATCTACCAATTGTAATAATGTGGGTGTAAAAAGAAGATTAGGAAGTTTTAGTCTATCCATGATTTGTCTACTCATGATATTGGTTGCTGCTCCTAAATCAATAAGTGTGTTTTGGATCTCAGTTCCATTGATGTGTATTTTAACAACTGGATTTCCTGGGTCTAGATACTTTGGAATAGAAATCTTGCCCATCATTATATCTGCTATTTTTCCTGCCAGTTGAATTTTCTTTGTCTCTTTTATTCTTTTTCCTTTTTTTTTCATGCTCAACTCCTTTATTGTCTTTGCTAAGATTGGAATTTCATTGATAGCATGTAATAATGGGATCTTAATACAAACATTCCTTAGCTCATCTAGGAAATCATAATTAGGCACCATAATTTGTTTCTCTACACCCTTATCAATTTGTAATCATTCTGGAAAGGGAGGTGTAGAGGTGAATGTTGTGGCTGCTCTAATATAGGAGTTGAAAATATTGGTTCTTTTTGTTTTGATTTTTCAATATTTGGGTCTTGAAAATATGTGCTCTCTTCAAGACTTTTATTTACCCATAGAGAATCTTCCTCAGAGTTGTTTTTCTCTTGTATGATTACAGAAGGTTTCTTCTTTTCAAGTATTCTTCCAGACCTAAGTTGAACATCATTAAGGTCTAAAAGAGTAATCAAATAGGTTGGGAACTGTTGGCCTTCTATCATGTATGTGTTCTGAGGATTTTTATTGTTGGGGTTTGGTATAGGTTCGACAGGTAACTGATTTGCTTTCTGAGGAAATGGTAATGGAAGTGGTGGATTTTGATGTTGTGGATTTTGTTGAGGAGGGAAATTTGGATATGGTGGATAAGATGGTGGATATTGATAATACTGAGAGTATTTTCCATAAGGATTTTGTGCCCCTTGTGCCCAAGTTTGAGATTTTTTTTGGAATTGGGGCCAAGGTTGCTGCCAAGAATTCCAATTTGGTGGGGTTTGATTATACATATTATCATTGAATCCTTGTGTTTGAGGTCCTTGCCAAGGCCTCCTAGAGACAAAATTGAGAGATTCTGTGGAATTTATAGGGCTTTCTTCTTGAAAGACAGCTTTAAGACGAGGAAGTGAAGGACAACTCTTGGTCTCATGTTTTTATGAGCAAATCACAGAAGTCTATACTATTTTTGCATCCAAAGGGCACTCTCTCAAGGCATGCTTCTTTCTACATTTGGGACAAAATATTGCTAAGGCATCAGATTCAGCTTTTTGCTTGTTTTGTAACTTAAGGGTGTCTATTGGTTCACTAAGACTCCCTAAAATGTCAAATTTGAATTCATAAAGCATATGTCCTATTTATGCCCTACTTACTGTCCCAGAAGCAAACTTACTTGCCCTTGCAAGAGCAGGGTCTCTTGGTCCTTTTACAGTTTTAGATTTCCCTCTTGAAAGGTTGATACATAATTCAACTATTTCAGGTAATGTGAGCTAAGATATATCTCCTTTTCTCATCATATTAAGGATATCTAGCCATTCATCCCTAATTGTCTTCAACAAGAGAGCTTTCAAAGTATCTTGGTCTAGGTTTTCCATTTTTTCTCTCTTGATGTTATAGTTAAATCTTTCCAACAAATCTTCCAGATTTTCATCATGTTTCTGTATCATTTTGAACACATCCTCCTTATGGTTGATTAGCATACAGTAATCCAAATACCTCTCTAGAAATGCTTGTTTCATATCTTCCCATGTCCTAATAGAACTATTGATTAAACTCATAAACCATTTTAATGCTGCTCCTTTCAATGTTGAAGGGAATAGTTTAAGTTTTTGGGCATCTTGTAAGTAATCATAGGTTCTACATAGGACTTCAAATTAAAATAGGAAGGTTTCAGGATCTTAACTTTTGAGTCTATAAAAGTTTGGAAGGACAGAGGGTGAAATATTTTTCATAGTTGCATTGGTTTCTTCATCTACTATAGGAAACCCAAAAAAGCTTCCCATTTCCCTTCTACCTCTTCCTCTGCCTCCTTCTTTGCCTCTACCTCCTTCTCCTTCTGCACCTCTACCTCCTTCTCCTATACCTCTACCTCTACCTCCTCCAAATAGTGTATGTTCTCCATTAAATAATCCTCCTCCCCCTTCTTCTGCCATGGTTGATTCTTCTATGGAAGTGAAAAATTTTATGTCTCCAGCAGGGCTCCTTTAATCTTCTTCTAAGACAGGTTCAGTGGATGAAGTAGAAGGTCTTTCTGATGGAATATCTGATCTTAAGTCTTCTGGAAGTCTATGATTAGTATAACATGGAATGTAGGTTTGAGTTGGAGGTGTGCTATCTCTTGGTCTTGGTGGAACAAGTGGTGTTCTAGGAATCAAGCTTCTTCTTCTTATAAATCTACCCCTTGAGTCTCTTTCTCTACACATATCATTGTTTTTGGGAGGTAAGAAATAAGGCTACCTAGTTACACTTCGCCGGCAACGGCGCCAAAATGTCTGGTCAACTTAGTGTTCCTAAATTGATATCATAAATTGTCAACCAGGGCTAGTAAATTGTTGAAGTGAAGTGCACCATATGTGCCTAGGTTTCTTCTTCCTACTTCGTTGTGCTTAGTGTTTTTCTAGCGTTTTTGGTTTTGTGTTTTTATGCTAAGAGGAAAAACTAAATTATTAGCAAAGAGAAGTTACTGATCACACTAAAACAGAGTAAAATCTACTCTAAACTATGAATGGTACCAAGGACAGAGAATGCTAATCCACAAATTGTAAATCTGCTAAGAAAAGTAACTCATAACATTAAACTTAGTCCAATTCATTTCATTAGAGATATGTTGGAACAAACTGAGAAAAGGATTAGTTTTGATGTAATGAGGTTCTCTTAATAAACAACAACTTAAAACATCACAGAGAAATATTATTCGTTGTTAGAAATCTGTTGGAACATTTTGAGAAAAAGATCATCTGTAACATAGTAAAGAATCCTATGCTAAAATAACTTATGACACTAGAATTAACTCATTTTGCAGCTCACAATGTTACTATTAAGTCTCATTCAAGGATTAGAGATTTCTTGGAACAACTTAGGAAAAAGACTGTTTGTAAAATCATGAGAATCTCTTACATCATTGCAGAACAATCAATAACTCAAAATAATATAACTAATTCTCATTCATATAGTAGTGATGTGTTAGAAGAGTTTGAGAACAAGAGTAGCTTATAAAATAATGAGGATCTTCTAAATCTAGCTAACAGGACTGAAATGCAATTAACAGAACTAAAATGCAATTAACTCAAAGTACTACATTTAAATATCATTCACGTATTAGTGATATATTGGAACAGCTTATGAGAACAATATTGACTGTAATATTCGATGTAAATAAATGATATAAAACATGATGGAAGAGGATAAACTCAGAAAACTGCCTAGTTTAAGAACAAAACAGAGTTAAAAGTTACCTATCTAGAAAACATGCAAAGGCCTTTTCAGATAGTAGGGGCCCTCTACCATCAGATTGGCACACGAATCCTTGACTCTTTAAAGTTGCTTTAGATCATGCATTAAAGTTATACTTCTTTCATTGGAAGAAAACGCTCAGAAACAGAGTATCACAGTCTTTGAAAACTAAAAACAAAACATCAACTAACTGTTTCTTGGTTCACCGAGTGATTTTTGTAAGCAACTACATAACTGACATTGAGTAGAAATAGGCATAGGTGTCTTTTATAATCAAAATAGAACTAAAACTCCTGTTGAGGACTCATATTTTGCTGAAGACACCTCAAGAGTCCTTATCCTTATAGAAGTCTGCTTCTGGGTTTTGGCTTTGTCCACGTGCATAACCACTTCTAGATTTTTGATCAGCCCTCGTGGAGGACAAGGAATGATGAAGGAGAGTTTTGGAGTCTAACCATATACGTCTTTCCCTTAGATGACACCTGTAACCTATTAAAGCACAAAGATGGCTACGGAACATACGACTAGCTATAGAATGACTGCATTCTGTAGCTAAGTCTGCTCAGAAATCAATACGACAACAAAACCACAAAAGTATAATAAGTCAGTCATTGCATGTATTCTTAAAGTGATTTTAATCATCCTTATTGATCTTTTAGGCCTATAAATGATAAAGGATAAATGGAATGAAGTGGATTTTGGTGAAAAGAAAGGACATTTTTAGGGCTCAACAATACTTTCTGCTTGTGGTTGTCAAGCATCAAGATCTGGTTATGCATTAAATGTATCTTCCTCTTCTCATTCTCATGAGTGGCTCATTGATTCTGGAACTTCTTATCACATGGCCAAAAATAAAGCCATGTTTTCTTCTTTAAATGATTGTAACACCAAACATATTTATGTTAGTGATGATAGATCTCTTAGTGTTGTAGGATCTGGACCCATTCATCTCGATAATGGCCAATTTAATGATTTACTATGTGTTCCTACCTTGTCATGCAACCTTCTCTCTGTTTATCAGATAACTCATTCAGGTGAAGGGAAAATAGTAGAATTCTCACCTCATGCTGTTGTAATCAAGGACCTCAAAGATCCTAAACATTATTTAGCTACTGGCATTGCTAATGATTCCACAAGGTTGTATAAGTTTGACAACTTTGGGTCATCAGGTCTTCCCTCTATTTTTGTTGCTCATGATGATGAAGTGAGAAAAATTTGGCATGAACGATTTGCTCACTTAAAATATCGCTCTCTTCAAACTCTATGTAAGGAAAATATGGTGAGGGGTCTTCCTATGGTATCTTTTCGAGATGGTGTTTGCTTTGGATGTGTACTCGGAAAACATCATCGAGATAGTTTTGACAAACGTGCCTCTTGGCACGCTTCTGCCCCTTTGCATCTTGTGCACAGTGATTTATGTGGTCCACTTCCTGTTGTTTTTTTTTTTCTGGTTGCAAGTACTTCTTAACTTTCATTGATGATTTTTCTAGACACACTCATGTATACTTCTTAAAACTCAAGAGTGAATTTTTTAACATGTTCTTGGCCTTTAAGGCCTTTGTTGAGAAACAATTTGGACATCAAATTCTTAAGTTAAGATTAGACAATGGAGGAGAATATGTTAACAACACATTTATCAACTTCTGCACTGAGCATGGAATTAAATTGCAACATACTGTTCCATATACTCCACAGCAAAATGGTGTAGCTGAAAGGAAGAATCACACCTTAAAATAAATGGCTAATTTTATGCTTCAATCTAAAGGACTTGGTCTCAATTTTTGGGCAGAAGCCATTAAATGTGAAAATTACATAGTAAATCACACTCCTACTAAGGTTTTAAAGAATATAACTCCAGAAGAAGCTTGGAGCTCAATCAAACCAGATGTAAGTTAATTTCATGTTTTTGGAAGTGATACTTGGGCCCATAATCCAGATGCGAAACATAAAGCCTTAGAACCTGAGAGTGAAAAATGCATTTTTGTTGGATATTCTAAAGATGTCAAAGGATATAGACTTCTTCAACCAAAATCTAAAAATATAATCATTATAAGAGATGTAAAATTTGATGAAAATATATCGGCCTGTGAGCCTAGTTCGGTGGGTGTGCCACCTTTGGCTTGCGAGCCTGATTCAGCATATGTGCCACCTCTCTCTCTCTCTCTCTTCTATTTTTACTAGAATTCCCTATAGTTCAGATTATGAAAACGAGGATGAAAATCCTCCACCTCTTGAAATTATTCCTCTTACTCCACAGCTTCCAAGATGGGTCCGCTCTACTCGGGATGAAGTAGGTTCTCTTGCAGGTGACCCTGCAGATCGATGACGTACTCGTTCTCAGTCTGAAAGAGCCTATTCCTTATTGGATCAAGTTCCAGAAAATACTGATCCAGAAACCTTTGAATAAGCCTCCGGTCATCCAGATTGGGATGAAGCTATGAATGAAAAATATCGTTCCTTATTGGCGAACGATACTTGGGATCTTGTTCCTCTTCCAAAAGGAAGAAAACTTGTCAGATGCAGATGGGTATACAAAACAAAGTTTGGACCAGATGGAAAAGTGGATAGACATAAAGTTCGTCTTTTCGCTAAAGGATTCTCACAGGTTGAAGGCATTGACTATACTAAAAATTTCTCCCCTGTTTCCAAAATGAATTCTATCCGCCTTGTTCTTTCCCTTGCTGCCTCTTTTAAATGGGAAGTCCATCAGATGGATGTTAAATCCACCTTCTTACATGGATATTTTCATGAATAAATCTACATGGAACAACCCCCTGGCTTTATCTAAAATGACTGTAGCCTTGTTTTTTGCCTTAGGAAGTCTCTCTATGGTCTCAAAGAAGCTCCTCGGGCTTGGTATGCCAAAATGGACAGATTTATATTAGATAATGGATTTCTAGGTGTCATTCTGACAACACTGTCTACACCAAGAAAGTGGGTAAGTCCTTCACCATACTTGTTCTTTATGTTGATGATCTTATCCTTACTGGTAGTGATCCAAACCATATAAACCATGTGAAGTATAGCCTCAAAAAGAAGTTTGAAATGACAGACTTAAACACTTGCATTATTTCCTTGGTCTGCAAGTCTTGCAATCCAAAGAAGGCATTACCCTCTCCTAGTCCAAGTATGCCTGTGATATTCTACACCACTTTCACATGGAAGACTGTAAGCCAGCCCCTTCTCCCTTTCAGTCTGGAGTCAAGCTTTCGGTCACTTGTACTACTCCTGAAGTTGATGCTACCTAATACCGTCAACTTGTTGGTAAAATTTTGTATCTAACCCATACCTGTCCTGACCTTTCCTTTGTCGTTGGTATTGTCGCTCAGTTTATGCACAAACATCATGAAAGTCACTGGAAAGCAGCTAAAATAATACTTTGATATATTCAAGGAATAGGTCAGTTCGAGATTCATTACAGTGGAGGAGCATCTCCATTGTTGATTGGTTTCATTGATTTTGATTGGGATGGTGACCCTAATGATCGAAAGTCTACTGCAGGATATGTATTCACTCTTGGTTCAAGACCTATTACTTGGTCTTGTAAGAAAAAAAGTGCCATCTCTCTTTCTTCAGCTGAAGCAGAGTATCGCAGTGCAGTGTAAGCCAACAAGGAATCCATGTGGCTTCGTCAGATCCTGTCCGAATTTTGTCTTCATCAGCAACATCCAACTACACTTTGGTGTGATAAACAGAGTTCCATTTAGCTATGTAAATATCCAGTTCGGCATCAGTGTATGAAACACATTGAACTCCACTTACTCTTCATCTGAAAGCTCATTCATGATCGTGTTCTTGAAGTGTAGTACTGTCCAACCAATGATCAAGTAGCCGATATCTTTACGAAGGCTCTCACAGAAGTGAAGTTTACCAAACTTCGATCCATGCTTGGAGTTCAGGAAAGTTGTCATTAAGGGGGGATAGGCTCTAATGCCTCCTTCCTTCTCCTATTGTGTCACTTTTGTAAATCCTTCAATCCTATCCCAATTTGTTCTTAAGGGGGGATGTTAGGATATTCCGACACATAGGAAATAGTTAAGAATAACTTATTCTAGTGTAGAGTTAGGTAAAGTGTGTTTATTTAATATGTACATTTGTAACTTATAATCCAACGGTCATGATTTGTAGTGATCCGGCGGTTCACTCTCTCCTTAGTATTAACGACACTTGATCCATGGATTAGCACCCGATTGGTCCATGATCTCTATTTAAAGAGCATGGAGGGTCATTTGTCCAGTAACCGTTTATGAGGGAAACATATGTAACTTTTATTTTTATATTAATAAATTTCCTGAAGTGGCAGCGTTGGCTCAGGCCATGGAATGTTTCCCTCTTTGAGGGTTTTAACCACGTGATAATATTGGTGTACTGATTTGTGATCTGTTTGTGAGCGGTGACCTTTGGTTTTTGATCTAAGGAACTTACCTTGTAAATTCCTACATTGTATGAATGTTTTGTAAGCTCATAAACCATTTCATGTCTATTATATGATGATTTTCAAGTTGATAGACATAATACATGTTATTTCATGCTCTGTTTTGGGAAAGTTGTCATAATTTGTCCATTTTCTTCAGTTTAGGAAGAATACATCTCCTATGCTCTTCCTAAATCCTCATCAGTCTTAAACCATCTCACCAAGTCACTTTTAAGTGTTAAGCCTTCTACCTACCTTGCCCCATCGAATGGACTGAAATTCCATCTCATTTTCCCTGACCTAGTCCCCTTCATCTAATACTCACCCAACACCCCAATCAAAACAAATAAAAACCTTATGCACTTCTTAGTTGACCTAAAATCCTTCTCATGCAGCCCCATTGGCTGTGAAATTAGTGGAGAGAGCCCTCTCTGGTTTGTTAGGGCTAGATACCAAGCCAAAATATTGGTCTGTGGTTACCTCTGTTGTGATTTCTTCTTCAGCCTTAGAAATCTGGTGGAGTGATAACATACTGGCACCGTTGCTGGGGAACAAAAAGACAAATCTTCCCTGGGAAAGAACAAAAAATATCAGATCTAATTGTCGATGGTGAATAACGATCAAGAAATAAGAAGGTTGTGCATCATTCACCCGGCGACTCCAAATCAGTTTCAAAATCAAATCCAAAGACTCCACTAGAGGATGAACTTTGCCAAGAAATATGAAAGGACAACATGTGAAAATTCTACTACAGTGTATTGGTTTATTTCTCCTACTTGATTTAATTAATACAAGTTATTTTCAGAAATTAGATTTAGAAAATAATGAAAATAAACACAACTACAACCTACACATGCAAATAATTTACTAAATAATGCGTTCATGCAACAAAGTGACACATGGATTTTTGGACATAAGTCCCCAGAAAAACCCAAAGCGGTAAAACCGGTGCAACATATATGAGGGTTTATTATTAAGTAGTTCTGAGTACAGTAAACCTGAGTTCCAGATCTGGAAAACCCAACAGAGAATAAAAGAAATAAAATCTATAGCTAACCTGAAGTTCTAGTGCCAAATATCTTACTGATCCATGCCCTCAAATGAGATTTACAGAACTCAGCCCGAATCTGGCCCTAGAAACCCTCAGCGCTGCCCATGAAGCCCCAACGTCAAGCCTGCTAGCCTTAGAATGCCACTGCGCTACCCAGAGAGGGACTGTGTAACCCCTGGAAGGGTGAAACAGGCCTTACACTGGCCTAGAATCCCTCCTGCATAATTCTAAAACCCTCTAAAGCCTCTGTGCTGTCCTGTGTAGCACCTACGTAGCGGTTGCACAACACCTGCGTAGTTGCTGCTCTACTTCTTTGTGCTGTCCTTGTTGTTGCTCCTCTACCTCATACTGACTCTTGGCCCTAGAATCAGATCATTCCCTTGGCCAATACTACCCCTCACTGCAAGAAATTCCTCCATAAATTCTTAGCAAACCAGCCCTAGAATTCCAGATCTATTCCTCAGCTCTGTAACTCTGTGTCTCCTCCAATTGATCCTCAAGCCTTTCTCTTATACTTTTCGTTGAACCCTTCAACGACCGATATTAAATCATCCATCAACGACTGAGATTAAAAGACTGCTTGATCCATGTGACTTAAGACATTTTTAGCACATGTGTTAATTAATTCACTTTAATTATTTTATTTTCCTAAGTTTAGACTTAGGAACTACATTAAAATAATTGATTATTTGAATAACTTGAACACCAACTGAAATTTTTCAAATCCGTTTTTGGGTTTTGGAGATAAATTGTATCCTAGCCCCTCCACAAAATTTTAGGGCTAGAGCTGTTGGCAAGAAAAGAGATCTCAGGGGTGAGACCTAGGTTCAGGAAGATGGCCAACAAGGGTTTCCACAGTAGTCTAGCACAATGCTGGCATTTTCACCCTGCTTTGAGGAGCATAGAGTCTCACTCGAGGCGTGTCGCGACCCTACTAAGGCTGGGATCGCATCAGATATCAATCAAGCATGACAGATGCATAACCCATATAGAACTAAGTACCTCGAAGAAGTGTAAATACAAGACAGATAACAATACTCATGAACTTGATCAGAATGATAACCAAAATTTTAAAATAGCCGCATGTTCCACTAAACCATAACACAAGACAGAAATTAGAACAACAGCCTTATATTAGAAAGTATTGCATTAACAGTAAAAGACAATTACAACACTCTTCATAGTGTTCCTGGCATAACTGATTACAATCACATCACATGATGCAGAACAGAACAATGACAGAGAGAGAGAACATAACAACATGAACAGAGCTCTCCTACGCCTCCTGCTCTCTCATCTCTACTGAGTCGACCTCCTTTCTCCGCTGACCAGCTGCCTATTTGTTCTGTTGCCAGCGCGACTGATAGTCCTTCATTCCTTTCCACTCGACTATTTACTTTTTTTACCTGATTATTGGGAATTCCACTAATTGTCTTATGCCACTTCCCTCTGCCATCTGTGTCTGCTTCTGCAACAGCTGCGCCACCTAATCTTCAGTTCTTCGCAACTGTGACAGATCTCTGTCTACCATGGTTGTGCTCTGCCATCTTTTCTCCACAACACAAAACTCTTTAACTTCAAAACAAGGGCCCCAACAGGCCCCAACCACATCCTATTGACTCATTCTGAGTCAATTGTTTCCTGCTGCCTCGGTCTCCATTGGTCTGCTTATCTCCGTGGCCCGTTTTGTTTGCTCCCTTTCTTCCGCGTGCCAAAATAAGGGCCCAAACTCTGGGACCTTTGTGAGTGTGGAAGCTTTTAGCTCTCAGAAACTATCAATGGCCTGTTTCCATCCCTGCATGAGCAAGTCAGTTTTTTTTGTGACCTGAGTGACCTCTTTCTCTCCTGTGACGATCGATAGACCACTGAAGACGCTAGTGATTTGAACATTGGCCTCGGCAGCGATTTTTTGCATTTCTTGTGTAGTGGTCTTCACCGGCTACCTGAGCTCTCGAAGGGCTTGCTTGGCTGTGGCTGAATGCTCTTCAATTTGTTGTATCTGGACTTCCATCTCCTCTACTTGAGTGTACAATTGGTCGAGTCTGTTTGGGTCTGTAGCTTCCTGAATCTCTTTAGATATTTTCTGTAGTTTTGCTGAAAATGGCTGTGAATTCAAGGTGAGAGAGGTGGAACATTCATGTAGACCCTTCAGTAGGTCGTACGCTTCCTTTGCTGCAGTACTCAAAATTTTCTGCATCCCGGCTACCTGTGTTTGTCACTCTGCAATATTCTTTGTGTAAATGACTGCTGGGTTCGGTAGCGCGGGCCTAGTCTCCAATGCTGCTCTTAGTTCCTTGTTTTCTCTATTGAGATTCGAACAGGCCACTCAGACATGAATGGACCGTCTGAATATGTCGTCCGCTACTATGTCACTTGGTATCTGATTGTTGTGGGTTGTCACTGTGGGCTAGAGATCCTGGAAGACCTTGGTCACCATGTCCAGTTGGCCTTATAACTGGCTCTTTTCTATCTTCAGTTGTTCACGCTCTTCAGTAAGCATGATAATTTTTACCTGTTGCTGCTCGAATCTCTGCTGAAGTTCTGTGTGAAGCCCTTTGGCCTGCTGCGTCACCCACTGAATGAAATTGTACAATTGTGCCATTCCCCAGGTCTGCACACTTTTAGCTCCAGAGATATCTTGGTTTGGTTGTCGTTCTTGGAGTGGCTGACCGCTTGCAATGGATATTGCTGAATGCTCTTGTGGTGACTGTGGTTGGGTTGGTTGTGACACCGGATCACTGGGCTTACCCATGCCTATATTGGGTTTCACTTGCTGAAATTGATTTAGCTCTTCAGTCTGAGTTGTTATGTCTGCAGAAAAGATGCGTCTTTACTTAAAATTTCTTGAAAAGAACCTTATTCAACCAGGGTTTGGCTAACCTCGGGTACCACTGATGTACCAAAGTTAACCTCCGCCTCGGCATCTCCACTTGTTTTGGTTTGCACTCTGACTGGGTCAGATATGGTGGCTGATGTGGAGGGTGTGCGAGATGGATGATCTTTGGAGGTGAATGAGGTGGTGGCCGATGATTGGTGAGTACGAGGAGGTGATATACATACATTTAGAAAATAATAGGGGTTTATTGGGGGTAGCTCTTGAGTTTTCTGGGGCTCTGTCACGGGCTTTTCTCTGATTGGGACCCCTGTGTCCATAAGTTGTGTTTGATCTTCTCCTGTGAGATCAACAACTTGGCTGGACATTTTGATTTTGCCTTCTTGACCTTGGGTGTGGCTACGGGTGGTTTCGAGTTGGGGTCCCTTGATGTTTTCGAGGGTGTGAACTTCATTGCTAGTGGTTGTCCTGGTGCCAATTCCAGTGGTTGCCTGATTCCTGGAAATGTCTGTTTCCACATGGCCAACACCATTATAAGGTAATCGTATATGAATCCCGTGGCCCACCTATAGTTGTCCTCACATGCTTCGAAAAAATCATTAAGTAGAAATGAGCACCAGTTCAGCTGTGCCCCCTGGAGACAATGCTCCGCAAATGAGATAGTATCAAGTGTACATTCCCCTTTGGTGTAGTGTCTCATCGTTTTTCTTGAAATCAAGTAGCAGGAAAAATTGATCGCTGGGTTGTTGATTAAGTCTATCTTGGCTCCTTTTCCCCCTCTCTTGGTGTCGTTATTCTGATAGTAGTCACCATCCCTTGCTTTCTTCGCTCTCTTGGACACAGTCTGGAAAGCCGTGGAGACATCTCTCCCTTCCTATGACAACCCGATCAATCTATGAATATCTTCCACATGAATTGGGATTTCTCTTCCCAGCCGTAGCGACCCATTGTGAATTATGCTCAGTAGAAACTTGGTTCACTACATTGCAGCCCCTGTAGTGCCGAATACTGGGAGGTTCCTTAGGTTCAGTATGGTGGATTGATGAACACCTCTGAACTTTGGAAGTACTCTTGCTGCTTGTTGTCCAACCTCTGTAGCATAATTCTCCATGTAGACCTGTTTCTTCATCGTTGGAAATTGGAAGGAGTCTGTTAGGTTGGTATCAATCAAAGAGGCACTATCATATTTTCCTACCAGGGATAACATCTTCTGAATCCTTTCATTGAGCTCATGCTCAACAATTGCTGGCGCTACCTTGGTCATTTTAGATCTGCTCTGGTACACTTGCAGTGCTATTCCTCCTCTTTCCTTATGAATTCCTGCTTCTAGACTCCTGCCTTTCTCCTTCTCGAGTGATGTTTCCCTTGCTACGATTGTTGTTTTTGATTCTAACTTGGACTTCTTCGGCATTCTTGCGCTTTCTTTCATGCAGGTTATGTAAGTAACCGGCATGCATGAGGTTGATAAGACCCCATAACTAATTAATTTTCCCTTCCTTCCCCCGTGACTATAATTGTGCGATTAGTTACTGGGTTGAGGTGGTTTATGAAAAAGCTGACTGTGGCTTCAGGGTCTGGGTAGACATCATGGGTGATGGTTATGGCTTATTATGGAAAATTTATTGCAGTATGGATGATGCTAATTATGGAAATTATTTTTCAAATCTCGGTAATCCTACAGACTGACATGGGTACTATGGGTAATGATGATGGAATTTTTTTCGACATGCTTTTCCTTCTGACATGGATGACACGCTGGACACTACCCTCCCCCGACCACAATCGGCTGCGTTGCGGTCTCTGCAACTCAACATTGAAATTTCTTCTGCTACAAAATTTCTTTATTGGAAATCCTATCTAAGCTCTTCTCATGTGCGAGAGAGTTATTGACTCTATCTAATCTAGCCTAATCTACCCTACTGACTCCTCTCGGTTGTGAGAGTTATTTGAAATGAAATGTGAAACTTACTCGTGTTAGGGTTTTAGGAGTGCGTCGTTCACCCATCCTGGCAGTATCTGGCCATCCAGTTGTGCTAACCGAACTACTCTTGACTCTTTGATTTCGACTACGTGGTACAGTCCTAGCCAATGCATTTGCAGTTTCCCTGGAAACTTCTGGTACTTACTATCGTAGAGTAAAAATTTTCTGCCAACTTTGAAAGTTTTGTGCTTGATATGGTAGTCGTGCCATGCTTTTGTCTTTCTTTCTGGATAGTTTGGTGGAATTATGCTAAAAACCTGTCTTCTTCCAGCCCCTGTAGTTCCTGTAATCTTTCCTTTAGGGAGTCTTCCTCTGATAGATGGAGTGAAGTTGCGATTAGAAGGCTTGGTATGGAAAACTCTGCTGGTACTACAACTTCTCCCCCGTACACGAGCTGGAACGACGTTTGGTTATTAAGCCTCTTGACAGTCATTCTGTACGCCCACAGAGTTGCTGGTATACGCTCGTCCTAGTCGTCTTGTTGAGCATTGAAGATCTTCGTTAATCCCTTTTAGAGGATTTTGTTGAATGCCTCTACCGTACCATTGGCTTGTGGGTGGTAAGGGCTTCTCTTGTGATGTTTTACCATGAAGCTTTTGAGCAGGGATTTAATGGTTGCATTGATGAAATGCGCACCCTGATCACTTGTCAAACTTTTCGGGTAGCCAAAATCTGTTGATTATGTTTTAAAATATGAACCGTGCTGCTATTTCGCCTGTGAAATCCTTCACCGGCATTGCCTCTGCCCATCTTGTCAAATTTTCTATTGCTGTGATGATATACCGGGCCTGTGAGTGTCTTGCAGCCGGTGCAATCGGGCCTATAAAATCAACTGCCCATTTCTCGAATGGTTGTAGTGATTTTACTAGGTGTAGTGGAAGCTCATCTATGTGCAATGGATGTCCTGTCCTCTAGCAAAAATTGCATTTCTTTACGAATGCCTTACTATCAATGTGTACCATTGGCCACCATAAGCCCGCTTGTAGTAATTTCCTAGCCGTCGGTTTAGCTCCTACATGTCCTCTCGCAACTCCAGAGTGGCACTCCCGTAGTACAAATTCCCTCTCGTGGTCCATAACAAATCTTCGTAAGATTTGGTCTAGCCCCATCTTGTACAAGTGTCCTGCGATGAGCTAGTACTCTGCTGCTCGGAATACTAGGTGTCTTTTCTGTATTAAGGTATATTATTTTGGGCACTGTCATGTTGTTAGGTAGGTTGCGATCTAATCTAGGTATTATGGGATGGCTTCTACTCTGAAAATATCAGTGTCTGGCATCTGATCATCTAGAGATCCTTCGTTTTCTCCGTTTTCGAGCCTTGACAGGTGGTCTGGTCCCACGTTCAGTCGCCCAGGTTTGACTATCACCTCAAAGGTGAATTCCTGAAAGAGTAGGAGCCATCTGCATATCCTTCCTTCTAAGACCGGTTTGTTTACTAGGTACTTCAAAGCTGAATGGTCTGTAAAAAACTTGAACATACCTCCCAACAGGTAGTGGTGGAACGTTTGAAAGGAATACACCATTTCTAATGCCTTCCTCTCTATCGTGGTGTAGTTCCGTTATGATATTGATAGTTTTTGACTTGCAAAGTACACTAGGTGATCAACTGTAGTGTCCCCTGGTTGAGCTAGAACCACTTCAAGTGCGATGCTTGAAACATCAATGTGGACATGAAATTGTTTGTCCCAATTCGGATGAACCAATATTGGCGCACTTGCCAATTTTTCCTTCAAGGTGTCTAGGGCCGTCGTGCAGCTCTCTGTCCAATTTAATTGTTCCAATTTCCACAACAACTTCTCCAATGGGGCTATTGTCTTCGCATAATTGCGGATGAATCGCCTGTAATAACCCATATGTCCTAACAGTGACCTCAACTATTTCATATTTTCTGGAGCCTCGATGTTGATTATCACTGCTACCTTTTCTGGATCCACACAAACTCCTTGTTTGCATACAACATGTCCTAATAATATTCCAAACGACACCACAAAGATGCACTTCTTTAGGTTCAATGAGATTTGTAGTTGTCTACACCTATCAAACATAATTCTCAATAGCGTGGCATGGTCTTTTAACAGGTTGTAGGCAGTCTAGTCATCCATATAAACCTCCAAGAATTTGTGGATGTAGTCGCGGAATGCTGCTATCACAATGCGCGAAAATACTGCTGGCGCATTCTTCAAACTGAATGGAATTACATGATATGCGAAGGATCCCCATTTGGTGGTGAAAGTTGTCTTTTTCTTATCTTCCATAGCTATCCATACTTGATGGTGCCCTGAAAACCCATCTGTAAAAGAATATGCCTCGTTCCCCGCAACATTGTCTAGGACTTTGTCACTGAACAGGGTGGGGAATGGGTCATGTATATAGGCGTTGTTCAAGTTCCTATAGTCAACACAGACTCAGATTTCCGCCTTATCCTTTTTGCTTTGTATGAATATAGGACTTACCCATTGTGCTTCCTCCACCGGGAATATCAACCCCGCCTTTATCATTTCATCTATTTCTGCTTTAACCTTTTCCTTTACTCTTGGATTCAATCGATAGGGTCTGTGCTTAATTG
The DNA here is from genome assembly GCA_034641835.2 of Pinus albicaulis. Taxonomy (NCBI): domain Eukaryota; kingdom Viridiplantae; phylum Streptophyta; class Pinopsida; order Pinales; family Pinaceae; genus Pinus; species Pinus albicaulis. The sequence continues at coordinate 1,643,446,474 of CM076584.1, read as the reverse complement.
GTATTGCGTCTGGCTTCAGGATTATAAAAATTTCTCCCAGGTCCCCTTTGATTCCGTTCAAGTCTGCTACGGACGATGAGAACAAGTCCTCGTATTCTTGTAGTAGACTGAATATTTCCTTGGTCATCTCAACATCCCAGTAGTCCCCGATTGATGCCAGTTTGGGCTTTTCTTTGGTCCCAATATTAATTTTCTTGGTTTTGAGTGGTAGAAAATGGATTCCTTCGGTTTTCGGGTCTTCCAGAATATCCCGCTCTCTCTATGTTTCTTCAAAGTACAAATTTCTAAGTCCCTCTAGATCATCATCGTCCATTTCGTTGTTTATCTTTTTGCATGCTACTGACTGCCGGATGCTTTGGTTCGGGAGTGGTTGCTCGTCCTTCTCCTGATTATATGTGAAGAACAATACCTTTTTAATGGCCTGTAATGCTTGGGTGACTGGTTCTGTCCTTCCTTCAAATAAGAAGCACTGTGTAAATTTCCCCATAACTTCTTGATAAGTGCTAGTTTCCCTTTTCCTCTCTTCCGTTAGGTACCAGGCTTGTGGAATCATATCCAGTGAGTGTATAAAATTGTGGATCCACAGCTCCTGCAGGTATCCTGCAGTGTTCCATTGCTCTTCACACTCCTTCAAATGCTTTATGGGATCTGAGTCCCCTTGGAATTTCTGAGTGCATTGTGGTCCTTCTTCTTCTTTAAACCTGGCTTTCAGTGCTGCTGCAACTCTGTCCCATCGCGACAGTGAGTTGCAATGGTTACTCCACCATCTTGCAGATGTGGATTGAAAGGCCACGTCCATGAGTGGGACCCTATGACCCTATGGTACTCTATCTTCTATTTTGGTAATGAAAGTATTTACAATGTTCATATCGGATAAAGTTGGGTAATCTCTTACATCAATTCCGATCCAATTGATTCTTCTAATGGTGGCGCATATCCTTGTGTTGGTCTCATATCCCCCTTGCTACCAATCAGCCTAGGCTACCTCTGAGCCCAAGTATGAGCTTTGAATGCTCCTCCAACTTATAGATCCTCTCGTCGTCGGGTTGATGTAATCTTCCCTTTTTCCTGCAGTGATTTGATAGAGATGGTAAAGAAGCTGAGCATCTTCTATGTTATCAACAGACTCTGTGTATTGGGGACCTTGATATGGGTCGAGCGGCTGGGTGACTCTGACCTCTCCATCCTCAAAGATCATCAGTTCCTTCTTTAAATCTATTACTACATAGTTTTCAAAAGCCTAGTCAATCCCCAGTAATGCTGGATAGGGATCTTTGTCTCCCATAATGTCAATGACCTCAAAGTCCGTGTATGTCTTTACTCCCGCAACATCGACCTCAACCTCCTCCAGTCTGCCTATGGGCACAATGCAGTACTGGTTCTCCATACGGAGTTGAATTGGTGAGTATGTTAGCCTTGGCTTCCCAAATGCTACCCATGTTTTTCTTGGCAAGATATTTACATCGGACCCTAGATCAAGCATTGTGTCCTTAATTTGGAATCTCGCAACTTGAGTATTCACCCAGAACTCTTTTCTTGTCCGTCTCTTATTCCTCTTCACTCTTTGTATATATTTTTGTGTTGTGTCAGTTGATTCCCTTGGCTCTATGGCCTTCTGCACTATTCTTTCCAGGTTCTGCTTTAAATGTTCCAACATAGGTTCGTTGATAACAATTTTTAGAAATTGATGGAACCATTCTTCAATTGTAGTATTTGAACAATATTGTTCTCATCATCTTCTTTTTTTTGTGGCAATTCAATTTCTTTGCTTCCCCCAAGCTGGGAAAACATTTCCATTGCTTCTTGAAAGAAGTGCTTCTATCTTTTTGGCTTGAACATTGGCTTTGGAGATGCTGGCCTTAACAGCTTTATCGGGTCCATCGTTTGGGCATCTTCCCCAGTTCTTTTGCCTCCTCTCGTCACTATGGCCATGCTCTGAATGGCTTGAGCCTCTATTATTCTTGGCTCTGCATTTACCATATTTTTTCCTCTTTGTCTTTCTTCCCATATTTTAATGAGCTCTGGGCAGTCCTCTGTTACGTGCATGTTAACCTTGAACTGAGAGCACCAGGGTCTTCTAGGAAGTGGACATTCCCTAGCTACGTGGCCCTCTTGGTCACAGTTTTAGCATCATACTATTCCCCTTCCTCCCGCTCGGCCTCCTCTCATGCCTCCTCCTCATCCTCTGGGGGCCTCGTTCACTCTATATGAAAGCCTGTCCAATCGTTCCGCCAAAGCATCCAGAGCTCTACACTACTCTGTGCTGTGTGTGGTAGACGATCATAACTCACAATATTTGTTGTTCGGGATGTTGGAGTATTTTTGCAGTATGGGGCATAGGCGGGGTGAGTGACCCATGCTTTTACATATCTCGCATTACTTAGTCGTCGCTGAATTCTTTTGCGCGAGGAACCCTGTGTATGGGTGTTGCGGCGGATATAAACCCTGGGTGTTTATCTGCATAATCCCTCCTACTGGCAGAGCTCCCGGTGCCCCTGTTGCTGGTGTTTCCACATTCTGGCCTCGCAATCGAGGACATTCGGTTACCACGTGTCCTTCCATTAAACAATGCATACACCATACATTTGGCCTCATCAGACGCATGGGTAGAATTTCTTTCAATTTTTCTGTTAGGATAGCTATTTGATGCTGTAGTCCTAGTATGGAAGGGTCCTGATATGATGCCCCTCCTTTAAATTCTTGCGGATATCTCGCCACGACCTCTATCTTCATAGCCTGCTCTAATGCATCTTGTAACGTCTCGATCTTTTGTTGTGTCAGCGGGGTTCTTGTCAGTGGGAGAAGGGCCTTGATAAACCAATCTCTTTGATGGTTTGGATTGATCGGATAGCTGAGTTTTACAACCACATCCTTGAATATCCTTATTAGATCCCATGTAGTTTCCCCTTCTCGTTGCTTGATCTCCCACTTCTCTGAAAAAACCTACTGATCTATTTGGGGTAATTTGAATTCCTTCACGAAATCCCTCTTTACATCGTTTAACACTGGGTTCTGATGAGTCTCAGACCACTTTATAAACCAGCACAGAGCTCTCTCTCGGAGAGTAGTTTTAAATTCTACCAACTTACCTGTGTCTGGTGTCTGTCGAGCCCTCCGTATGGCTTCAAAGAGGTACCAATGTTGTTCCACATCGTCATTACCCCACCCAGAAAACTCTGGGTACTAGGTAAATGAACCTGCCATGCTTCCTTGTGTGGGGTTTACTAGAAAAAATCCCTTGACCCTCGGTTTTGAAATGGTAGTACTAGCACTGTTGCTAGTGTGTATTACTAATGTGGACTGAACACTATTCAACTTACTCAATTCCCGTAACTTAACAAAAAATTCACCTAGTGGCTGATAGAGTACGAGGGGAAGGTCGGGACTAGAGCTACTTGAACTTTGGGGAATAGAGTTACTTGGGATTATGGGTGTCAGCCCTTCTCAGAATAGATGCTCCATCGCAACATGCAACTCCACATCGGACGTTTCCTTAGGGCACGTGTTATTTCCATCATACTCCTTTCCCTTTTCTGCTTGGGATGGGCTCCTATACACCTACCGCACTTCCTTGGTGGTCCCTCCATATCATGGGAACTCATCTGACCTTCCATCTGCTTTGTCATCTGAGGCGCCTCTTCCTTGTATTTTCTCTTCTTTTCTTGTATTTCCAATTCTTTCATCACCCTTTCTCGCCACTTCTCAGTGATTTGCACTCTCTTATGTGCTTGTTGTTCCCTCAACCTACTGAAGGTCTCGGCATCCATATCCCTATTCGCCTTTTCAACGTACTTGTAGCATCTCTCCCTTAGTTCCTTCCCCTAGTACTAGAGGTTTAGGTCTCCATCTCAGACTTTTGGAACTCCATTAATCCTTCTTCCACCATCAAAGACTTGATCCACAGGGGGATCTCCTTTAACAGTTCTCCGCGTAGCCCTGATCTGAATATGTCCTCTTCTTTCGAGAAAGACTGGTAGCATTCAACTGCGAACTCTACTATGTATCCTTCCAAGGTAGATTTCACCCAGAAATCTACAGCTCGGGTCAAATCGGTATCTAACCGATGGAGGGCTACCAGATATATGTGCACCTACTTGCAACAGACCTTCCATAAATCTCTTGGGACTGTCTTGGTATGTAGTCTCTGCAACAAGTTGTAGAGCTCCTCAGGAAGCTTTCCCTAGAAGATCTCATAGATATCACTAGCGGATTCAGAGAATAGAATCTAGTTCTTAACAATCTTCTCTTTTTGCTGTCTCACTTCCGCTTGCTGAGCTATGAACTGATCTAGGTGGCTATCCCACCACTTCCGTATTTCTTTCTCGAAGATCCATGATACCATGATCTAACTCTAGAATGAGATTTTAGGTCCTGACAATGGAACCATTTTTTGGCGAGAAAAGAGATCTTAGGGGTGAGACCCAGGTTCAGGAAGGTGGCCAACAAGGGTTTCCGTAGTAGTCTAGCACAACGCCGACATTTTCACCCTGCTCCGAGGAACAGAGAGTCTCACCCGAGGCATGCCGCGACCTTACTAAGGCTGGGATCAGATCAAATAGCAATCAAGCATGATAGATGCATAACCCATACAGAACTAAGCACCTCGAAGTAGTGTAAATACAAGATAGATAACAATACTCATGAACTTGATCAGAATGATAACCAAAATTTTAAAATAGCCACATGTTCCACTAAACCATAACACAAGACAAAATTTAGAACAATAGCCTTATATTAGAAAGTATTGCATTAAAAGTAAAATACAATTACAACACTCTTCATAGCGTGCCTGGCAGAACTAATTACAATCGCATCACATAATGCAGAACAGAAAAATGACAGAGAGAGAGAACAAAAAAACATGAACAGAGCTCTCCTACAGCTCCTGCTCTCTCATCTCTACTGAGCCAACCTCCTTTCTCCGCTGAACGAATGCCTATTTGTTCTGTTGCTAGCGCGACTGACAGTCCTTCTTTCCTTTCCGCTCAGCTGTTTACTGCTTTTCCCTGATTATTGGGAATTCCACTAATTGTCTTCTGCTGCTTCCCTCTGCCATTTGTGCCTGCTTCCGCAACAGCCGCGCCACTTGCTCTTCAGTTCTTCGCAACCGTGATAGCTCTCTGTCTACCGTTGTTGTGCTCCATCACTTATTCTCCGCAACACAAAACTGTTTAACTTCGAAACAAGGGCCCCAAAAAGAGCACACCCGATGCTATACAAACTATACAAAATCTCAACACTCCCTCTTAGCACAGGGTGTGCTCTAGGAAAGTGTACTCTAGCAATGCATCCACACCATGCACTACAAGATATTGAAGCCGGATTTTGTGCTACTGATGCTTGGCCTGTTACCCTCCATCCACTGCACTACTGCTTTCTGTACTGCTGCCCATGCCACTGCCACTAACACTGCCACATTTGTACTACAGCTCCCTCTCAAATTGTTGCATCATGCTGCCCATATCACTGCCACTTCTAACTACTACATTTCAACTCAGTTTCTCAGAAGTAAGCAACTGAAAGGACTCTGCCCAACTGTTTGACAAAAAAGTCAAGTTTCCTTCCACCACTGAAGCTCCCTGGATGCTGATTTACGCTTTCCTCCTAAAGATTGTCATTCTGCAACATTGCATTGTGTGAGCGCAAATTATTTGCACTGTTGAAGTCCCATCATCCCCTCTGTGTTGTTTCCTCCACGCTGTTGTTTCCTCTGCATTATGTCGCTCCCTCTTCAGCTCTTCAAATATTTCTTCCACTTCAATGTGGCCTTCTGCAACCATCTCCTGATTCATCCCGCTACTGTCTTAAGGATCCCGTAGCTCGTATGTGATCCAAGAGTAGGGATGACTCAAGGATCCTTCCACTTGTCTATAGATGCTCTACAGATCCATGTCACCCCACCTCTTCTCTCGAGGCACATAATCACTCATGGATGCATCGTCATCAGAGCCATCATCCTTTTCTGTTGCACCCTTGGAATCAGAAGAGACTTTTTCCTTCTTCTTAGGACAACTGTTGGCGAAATATATAAGATCACCACAGTTAAAACATCTAACCTTGGAAAGGTTATTCTTCTTCTTCCCTTACTATTTATTTTCCTTTGATGCAAGGGCCGCATCCTCCTCCTCTTCCTTGACTTTGGCATTTTTTCTTCCTCCACTGATATTCTGACGCTTGGCGACCCTCCTAATCTCCTCTTGCCAGAGGATAGCCCACATGTCAGCCCAAGATGGTAATGCTTCCCTTCCCAGAATGCTCTGGAAAAAAATTCCCCAATCTTCTGAGATTGCATTCAGAGCAATCCTCACTAAGGGTCTCTCATCCGAAGTAGAACCAATGCCAACCAGTTGATCTCAGAGGCTTGAAGCCTGAAGAGGAATGGATCTATCTCTTCACCCTTCATCATTTGGAACAACCACATTTGGAAGCATTATTGTTTGCACAAAGCCTCCTTGGTACATCGTGTCCAAGGCTATCCACATGTCATTTGCTCTAGTTCCCAACAATATTAGGTATAACGTGGTCCTTGACTCCATCTATGATAAAACGCTTTTTCTGCGCTGGATTTTCTTCATACTTCTTGAGAGGATCTGCATCGGTTGGTACATCAAGGACCTTCTTTTCATGCTCTTTGAGACCATAATCATCAAGAAATGAGAGGATTCTAGCCCTCGAGATAACATAGTTGGACATGCCGTCTAATCTATCTTGGTCCCTCAGTCCATATCGAGCCATATTTGCTCAGATCTGACAGAATTAGTATTTTTCCCTCTGGATCTAGGTTTCTTGGTGACTAGAAACCCTCTAGTAGCTTCTTCTGCTGAAGATTGATTTCCCTCCTAGAAATATTCCACCAAACCACAAACAGACAATATTCTCCGATCCTCATAATCGAATCTCAGATCTATTTGGCTTAGACCTACTGAGTGACTGTCTTCCTCCTGCCTTTGTTGCCTTAGCTAGGCACAATTCTACACCTACTAAATCTCTACACCACTAGCATTGCTGAAGATCTAAAGCACTAATTCCGGATCTTGGAAAAATTCTTCTGCAACTAGAGAAATGACTAGACTGAGTCTCACTAGATGGCCCAGCGTAGTCCCAACATTGCTCAGAAATGGACTGCATAACCCCAGACTGGGTGACGCAGTCCTTACGCTACCTTGGGAAGGGTCTGCGTAAGCCTGAAGGCCTTCTGAAACTTCAATTTTTTCCTCTTCTAGATATGTGTTCTCTTACTGTCAAGATGCCCTTTCCAGATCTGCTGCTTCTTTTGCCACCCTGCAGAAAAATATTTCTTCAGCTAATTGCTGCAGATTCAACTTGATCTGTTATCGCTCTGATACCATGTGAAAATTATACTGCAGTGTATTGGTTTATTTCTCCTATTTGATTTAATTAATACAAGTTATTTTTGGAAATTAGATTCAGAAATACCAAAAATAAACACAAATACAATCTACACATGCAGATAATTGATTGAATAATACGCTCATGCAACAAGTGACACATGGATTTTTGGACATAAGTCCCTAGAAAAACCCAAAGCAGGAAAACCGGTGCAACATATATGAGGGTTTGTTATTATATAGTTATGAGTACAATAAACCTGGGTTCCAGATTTGGAAAACCCGACAGAGAATAAAAGAAATCAAATCCATAGCTAACCTGAAGTTATAGTGCCAAATATCTGATTGATCCACACCCTCAAATGGGATTTACAGAACTCAGCCCATATCTGGCCCTAGAAACCCTTAGTGCTGCCCCTGAAGCCCCAACGTCAGCCCTGCTAGCCTCAAAATTCCACTGCGATTCCCAGAGAGGGATTGTGTAACCCATGGAAGGGTGACACAGGCTTTACGCTGGCTTAGAAGCCCTCCTGCATAATTCTGAAACCCTTTGAAGCCTTTGTGCTATCCTTGTTGCTGCTCCTCTGCCTCTTACTGACTCTTGGCCTTGGAATCAAATCATTCCCTTGGCCAATACTACCCCTCGCTACAGAAAATTCCTTCAGAAATTCTTAGCAACCTCGCCCTAGAATTCCATATCTATTCCTCAGCTCTACAACTATGTGTCTCGTCCAACTGACCCTCAAGCCTTTATCTTATACTTTTTGTTGAACCCTTCAATGACTGATATTAAATCATCCATCAACGGCTGAGATTAAAAGACTGTTTGATCCATGTAACTTAAGACAATTTCAACACATGTGTTAATTAATTCACTTTAATTATTTCATTTTCCTAAGTTTAGAATTAGGAAATCCATTAAAATAATTAATTATTTGAATAACTTGAACACCAACTAAAATTTCTCAAATCCGTTTCTGGGTTTTGGATATCAAGTGTGTCCTAGCCCCTCCACAAAATTTTAGGGCTAGAGCACACCCGATGCTACACAAACTATACAAAATATCAGCACAACTTGGGAAGATCAGGTATTCAACTTCTACTTTCATTCAAGACATGATGTTCTAGTATCATGAAATATTTCTTCTATTTTCTTGAGAATGTCCATAAATTTTTCCAAGGTATATTATGTTTGAGAAAATATCATGTACCTCCATTGGATTCTGCTCCTTTTACGGTTGTAAATACAAATTTCCCATACGCCTTTGATCTTAGTCCATACCCTTTTTCCGAATCATATGATGTCCATCTTTAAGCTGATGAGCCTAAAGAGACCAAAATTGATCCTACAGCTTCTGTACATACTCTTACACCTCGTCAAATTTAAGATAGATACAAACCACTCATCTTACATCCTATACTCCATGCTTTCCCTAAAATTCATTACCTATATCTGCCAAGGTTTGAGGGTGAATGTGACAACATCACTGTTGAGAGACATATGCAAAATTTTGAGACTTTCCTCGACCTTTTTGAAGTTGACAAAGAGGATGTTAGTATCAGGCTATTTTCTCTTTCTTTGCAAGGCGTAGTCAAGAGTTAGTTCAAAAACTTGACTGCTGTGAGCATCTTAGGTTTCCCGCAGTTTGTCAAAGTTTTCCTCGATAAGTGGGTGGTCAAACAAAACCCTTTCCTGATTTTAGAAAAGTATAACCAACTGAAAAGACATCTAGGGGAGATAATAAAACAGTTTTCTGCCAGATTCTATCAAGTCTATTGTTAGATACCTGCTACTATAAGACCTCCTCCTGGCTCAACGCTCTTACATTACCAAGATGCTTGTGATCTAGAAACGGAGTTTCAGCTGAGAGAAAGGAACCTTACAACACTTGAAGAGATGCAAAAGAGTGCAATAGATGTAGAGGCTAATCTGCTGATTAGAAAGGCAAAGCTGAAGGAAGAAGAGAGGGAAAACATTGTAGAGCACCTGACATATTGAGAGGTAAAGCTTGAAATTTTGGTATGTGCAGTGGAGGAAATGATGCAAAAGATCACCATGAGAGATGAATTTTCCATTCAATATCACCATGTCTTGCTTATTGCAGAAAAAGAAGAAGTTGTTGGCCCTAAACACTTTCTAGCTAATCCCAGTTACCGTAGATCAGAAAATGGATTTGTAGATTAGTCCAAGGAGAAACAATCTACTGATCTAATGTGTATGTTTGATGACATTCCTTCTTTTAATTATTTGCCTAAGTATGATCAGTATGACGAAAATTATTTTCTCCAAACAGAAGCTAATCTTGCGGACCGATCAATAACTGGTTTGTGGGAGGAGGAAGTTCAGTTTCAACAGCTCGAATACAGTGATCAACCGATGCATATCAGCTATGGAAGTGATGAGGAAAGTCCAGAAAATTTGAAAGTAAGTGAAGGATCTTTTCCTCTTTGTTTTACTTCATTTTAGTTCATCAGAGACAACTTTGATGCAATCACAAAACAACAGTCATTAATTTTTGATCTTGACAATCAAAAGGATAATGAAATTCTTGATCATAGCTCCTTACCCTTGTGTTCCTCCTCATTTGAAAAAATAAGAGAGAACTATAAGCAAGTGGTCAACACTATAAATGATAAACCTTCTCCTGAAATGGTTGAGTAAATCATTTGCGACAGAGAATCATTTGAGTAAAATTTTAAAATCAATGTACAAAGACTAGTTAGAGTAGAGCAGTAATGAATTATATGGGCTGGAAATCAATATGTATTCCTATGAAGATCCTTTTGAAGTATTCTTGAGGTCAGCTGGTGGGCTCATGCTTTGCAATTTCATTAAGCTTCAATATGATTACAAGTTTTCATGGGATTTTCCTTTCAGTAGTTCTCTCTTCTTGCTCATAAGAAAGCACTTGTGGAGAATTCAAATAGCAGCCAGAATGCTTGCATGGTTGCATTGGCTATTCCATTTCACTTGATTAGGTGATGAATGGATCAGTTAGAGTAGTTTTTGTTGAATAATCTCAATTCTGAGCATATTTTTCAGTTAATTTTCACTCATTTAAGTTTTTCTTGAGTCAGTCTATTTCATCTAATTTATCAATTTTCAGTCACATTATTAGTTTGATTTTTTGACCCTACTTGCCCAATGGATAAGGCATTGATCTACAAAATCCAGAGTTCTCTGGTTATTGAAACCTCTTTCAAAGTTATCATCCCTAATAAGGCCGATGTTAGTGTCAGTATTTGCATCCTGCCATCAATGATCAAAATCCTATTTTCATATCATTTTAGGAGTCCCACTCAAATTTTTTTTATCATTCCACTAGGTCATGCAAAAAAATAGTCACTGATGGTAGCCCTAGTCCAAAAACATCACTCTTCCCTAAATGTGATTACTTGCTGGCATATTTTCATACCTTGCTAACTGTACATCATCCATAAAGTCAATTTTATCACGCCATTTGCATCATTCATGAGGTCATCATGTCATCTTGAAATTCAGTCCTTCAAAGGTTTCATTAGGTATTTTAGGGTTTTTTCAAGGTTTCATTAGGTCATTAAGGTTCCCAAAGTCCAATAAAAATCCATTTCATTGCGTAAGAACAACAAGTAGAGAGTGATCAAATAAACTTCCTTTCGCCATGCGAAGATGACTTGTAAAGAAAATTTCTCATTTCAGCATGTAATTTGGATTTCACAATGTAATAATTTTTATTTTCACTATGTAATTTTATGTCATTCAAATGTAATAATTTCATGGTTCTCAAGCTTCTAACTCATATTTCAAAAAGCATAAAAAATTTCAAATTAGAATAGTTCTCAAAGTTACATCATCCAAATTATTCAAGTTCTAAAAGTCGTCAGTGTTCCTAGACACTTCCCATCACTCCTAGCCCTCAAAATCATCATTTTCCACAAGCACCAAACCCTAATTTACTCTTCCACTGAGCTAGGGTTTGATATGGAATCAGATACATCTGAGTAGAGAAGGAATAATGGGGGTCATTTCAGCAAGTATGAGGCCATTCCAACTCATAAACATCATGTCTCCATCATTTTTAAAGAAGTCATTCCAAGGGACAAATCATTTGCCACACATAGGGCCGATTTTTCTTCAAACTGTGTTTTTGACCAAAGGGTGATGGATTTTACAAAAATTAAAGAGGTTTATGTTTGTCATAGGCCAAGGAGGGAAAAAATCCTTCAGGTTTTACACAGGTGTCATGGTTTTGGAGAAATGTCAAAAATACAGGTGCTACAGGAGAGTTGCTACACTTATGGAGCGACCTTGGAAAAATCAAGTTTTATCCTACATTAAGTGTCCAAATGACTTTCTTGATGAGTCAAATGATAACTATATTGGAATCGATTTCAAATGAGATATCATGAGCTAAATTTGGAGTTGAGGAAGGCCTCTAAGCATTGCCTGCAATATCACATTTCATTTTTGCACCCTCATTCTTCACTTTTGAACAGTCTTAGGAGAATTTATTTTTTAGGGGCTATACTTGATCATTTCAATGCTTGATAGGTCCATTGTGTATCCAAGAGATAGATATTTCCAAAGAGCTATCCTGACCTCAATTTGGAGATCGGGAAGGCCTCCAAAAGTGGCCTTCAAGACGACATTGCACGTGTGTGTGTTGCACTGCACGTTTCCTCTTGGCGTTGCACGTTTGATCGTTTTCCATATCAAACTCCAAAACTTGTGCTATCAGTTTCGAATATTCAGTAAAAGCACTCCAAAACCTCCAATAATCAAGTAAGTTTCCATTAGCACCATTCCTCTCCTCATCAAGTCACTTTGTTGGTGTTTGAACTTGTTTTAAGAATTGATGTTTATTTTTAAGTTTGAAACCCTAGTCATTCCCTAAATCCCAATTGCAATCAAAATTTCACTCCCTAGCACTTTCATTCCCTTCCCACATCATAATTACCCTATCCTCACTCACTATATCACATAATCCTCTTTTCCTAATCCTTTCATCCCCAAATCCTAAGCCCTAGGTGTTGCATTTTCCTAGGCTCGAAAATCCATAAACTAATTAAATTCCCTATTCCAGACCCTTATACATTCCTACTCCCTGTCACTCCCCTCAAATCATAAACCCCTTCCCCCATCTCCCAAAATTTCCCTATATCATTCCTCACTCCCCAGAATTTCATTTCCATTCCATTACACCTCCCTAGGGTTTTAACACCAATACACCATGGAAAAAGAACACAAAAACTACAGTGAGGGATAAGAAAGAGAGAAGAAAAGAAACCACAAAGGAGGGAGAGTCTCAAGGCTTGAGCCGTCAGACACCGAGGAGTTGATATCATTAGCCCTAGTAGTCAAATGTTTTCAAACATGTGGGTTATACTAAGTTTTGTGAGATGGTCCAAAGAGTGGAGGAGGTAGGTTTTCATGAGAAGTTCACAGACATGTTTTCCACCACTTTGAAAGGAGAAAAGGTCATCACTGTAGGTGTTGATTTAATATTCTCAGTAGATACCATATCTCAGTCGAAGACATGCCCAACCAAGGTGAGAAATGGTTTAAAAACCTAGAATTGGATGTTCGAAACTACAAACCCTAATCAAGAAGAAAGAGAAGGGTAAGTTGGATTTTCTCATTGATGCATCCAATATAACATAACATACCATATCAGGTCTCCATGAAGTAAGTATGAAACGATTTTGAGGAAATTTGAAGAAAATTTGGGAAATTTTGAAAAACTCTTCAAAGGCTCATTTTCCAAAAATTTCCTGTTTGGTCACCTTTTTGCAAAATAGATTGTGGCAAAAAAAAATGAGAGATTCATTCACATCTTCTCAACCTATTTTTCTGCCTGTGCAAAACCCTGTTTGAGACACATTTTTGCAGAGAAAATTGTGGAAAAAAATGAATTTGGAGAAAATGGAGGAGGATTTTGTTCACAACATGCCAAATAAAAAATACCTCTCTTAGTTTTGAAAAACACCTCATGGATAGTGAGATATCGCTCCATCTTGGAGGCCAATTTTTCCTGAAAATTCAGAATTTTTGCACAACTAGTATGCTAGGGCATTGCGCTATTTTTTGAGCCACTTTTTGACCAAAAGGCCACAACCATTGGATGAAAAATGACAAATAAATCTAATAATCCACTTTTCCAGCCTTGGTTTGCAAAAATAGTAGGTCAAAATGTCAAAAAACAAGCAAAAAATTATGGTTTTGCCTTATTTTGGCCTTGGCGTTGTGCACTGAGCAGTCTTGGGAGAATCAAAATTTGACAGGTCAAATCAAGTTCATTCTGAAAACTAAAGGCATATTTGGAAAGTAGATAGGATAAGATTTCCAATGAGCTATCCTGGGCCCAATTTTTACACCGATAAGGCACCCAAAATCAGGCTGCAACAAGGATGGCGTGTTTGAAAAAGGGATGGCGCGTTTGATAATTGTCTGATTTTTTTTAGTTTTTGTGCAAATTTGACTTTTTATCTTGGGGAATGATGTTTTTACCTCTGTAAATCAATGATTTAAATGAAATTATGGCATTTTTACTATTACATAGGGTAAATACATTAGGTTAAAATTCATGATGAGGTGTAATGAATCAGCTTGCAAAAATTTAGGGTTGAGTCACTTGGACCTCCCTACACTTCAACTTTCAGTTCAGTCTTTGGTGGAACTACTCCTTCTCTCATGGATTCGACCCCTCAGGTTGGGATAGGTTGTTTTAGGTCTACATATTGTAATTTTTGACTCATTTACAAAGGTTGGAATCAGTTGGATGATGTTGTATTGATCAAGGACCATAATGTAATAAGTTTGGCCAGAAAATAACGAAGAGTTGCAACTATTTCTTTGGGATTCCCGTGGTATGAATGTTTGGCATTGTTTATTCTTTGATATCATTTGTATGAATGTTTTATAAGCTCATAAACCATTTCATGTCTATTATATAATGATTTTCAAGTTGATAGGAAGAATACATGTTCTTTCATGCTCTGTTTTGGGAAAGTTGTCATAATTTGTCTATTTTCTTCAGTTTAGGAAGAATACATCTCCTATGCTCTTCCTAACTCATAATTATTCCTAAACCATCTCACCAAATCACCTTTAAGTGTTAAGCCTTCTACCTACCTTTCCCCATCAAATGGATTGCAATTCCATCTCATTTGCCCTGACCTAGTCCCCTTGATCTAATACTCATCCAGCACCCAAAAAAAAAAAAAAAAAACTTCTGCACTTGTTATCTAACCTAAAATCCTTCTCATCCAACCCTATTGGCTGTGAAATTAGTGGAGAGAGCCCTCTTCGGTTTGGTAGGGCTAGATACCAAGCCAAAATATTGGTTTTTGGTTACCTCTGTTGGGATTTCTTCTTCAGCCTTAGAAATCTGGCGGAGTGATAATAGACTCAATATGTAATTCCACTCAGTTGGATCATTGATGTAAGTATGAGTCCTTGGTGATAGGAAAATTCATACTCAGTTGAGTTATATATTCATGTGTTCTATTGAAAATCTGAAGCCTCAACAAGTGATCAGGGGAGCATTAGTCCGCCCTTTCCTCTTGATGTCAAAGGGGGAGAGTTTTTGGTGTTTGAATAATGTTTTTATCTTATATCTATAGGTTGTGGTGATCAAACTCCAACATGGTTTCCATCAAGTCCAAAGGGGGATATTGTTGGAATTATGATGCAATATGTTGTCCTTGATGGTGACCTACTCAATGAAGTTGTCCTTGATGGCAACCTACTTGATGAGTTTCCTTTTGATAGGAACCTATTTGTTAAAGATGTATCTACAGGTCGGTTCAGATGTGACAGAAAAATGAATTCTAGTCAGTGATAGAGAAATGATAAAGGTATTATTTCACAATGTATATGCAGGTTTAATGAAGGCAACCCGAGTGTGCCCGTAGGTTTGATGAACGCAGCCTGCGTATACATCCAGAATTAGAGTATACATATTTTTGATGAAGAGAAGTCACATATACACGTGGGTACAAAGAAGCCAAGTCGCGTATGTACTTACACACTACTTTATGATACCAAGGGTCCTTACCATGGTTTTAACCCAGAGTATTGAGCGTTATGTCATCTATTTGATTCCATCCAATAATAACATAGAAACTTGTGTGGTTTTGACTCATGGTATTGGGAAAGGCTCAAACTATATAAGGAGAAGAAGATCATAGTGCAGTGTGTTAGGTCTCTGTAATTTATTAGCAAGATTGGGAGAGTCCAATTACAGAGTTAACATCATTTCAACCAAACTTTGGGATTCTAGGATCTAGCCCTCCTAAATCCGGAGAGGGATCTCTCCAATATGTGCAAAGATGGATATTGTCTTTGAAAAGCTTAAGGTAATGATATTAGGCTAGTTATGAAGGCCAAGGGTTTTGTTTTGTTTTGGATGGTTGAGCATGAAATGTTACTTGAGGGGAAAGCCCTAAGTGCAAAAGTTTCAAAAGTGAGAAGTTGCAAGCAAATAGAACAGTTTTGGCAGATAGATAGATATAACGCTGGTTTTTAGTCCATTGGGCTATGGAGTCATATCTGGGCTTTAATAGAACAACAACATCAAGTGTGATCCAAGGGGCAAGTCGTCTATGTCTAAGGATCTCTTTAAAGTTTGATTTATGAAATGGAGTGATACATCAAGGAGGGGAATTAAACAGATGCAGAACGAAGAGTAGCCTAGGATCTGATAAGTACTTTTAAACCAGTCAGCCTTTGACAAACACTTAAGAAGGACACGAAAGCAGACTAGGATCTGGTAAGTACTTTTAAACCAACCAGCATTTGACGCACTTCCAATAGAAAACATACAAAACAAGGGGAAACACAAAGGTAACACAGAATGGTCTAAGATCTGGTAAGTGCTTCTAAACTAGCCAGCTTTTAACACATTCCAAGGGAAACAATCAGTTATTTATGAAGACAAGTCTGGGACCAGGGCTAACCATATCTTCCTTCAGTTCATCTTCACATAACATATACTGAAAGTAACATTCAGGAATAATATTCAGCTAGAACGATAAAACGAGGGAACGCCAGCATTCTCATGCCTAAACTGAATTAAGTCATTCCTAAATAACACAGATTGGAAGAAAACATTCAAATAAAGATTTCTCAGCCAGAGAAGGTTACTGATATACAGCAGGTCCTAACCCTGTTTAAACTGTTCTTTACAGTGGAAAATGAAACAACATGAAAACAATAGTAAAATAACAAGTTACAAATGAGAATAACATCACCGTCAATATAGATCAGGATCCCATGAAACAGCTTTTATATTGATGTCAAACCAGCTACAAACTTCAAGTCCAATGTTTCAGTTCAGCAATCATCTTCACTATTCAACCTAACTACTCTAGCGCAAACAGAGCTTCAAGGGCTAGTGAACACTATGTACAAATAGAAGTCTCGGGCTCAAGTGTATTTCAAAGTTCTGCAACCAAGAATTTCTCATCTTCTGTAGAAGTACTTATAGGAAGATGAGGAGGTGAGATTTTAACAAAATATCTCAAGGACAGTTAATGCAGAGTGAAGACTTCTCGGCCCTTTGAGAGGCTCAAGGGAAAAATTTACAGGTGGATCACTACATTAACTGTTTCACAATAAATATCAAAGCTCGGTGGAAGCTTTGTTTGACTTTGAGGCTCTGTGCATGTTTTGGAGTAACTCTGCAGATATTTATTCATTGGTTTCCTTGCAGAAGTAACTCCCTGGTTGTGTTGGAGGCGGATATCTTATTTTCTTCAATAACTCAGCCTTTGGTTTGAATGGTTCGAGGCACCAGGTGGCTCGGTGGTAGCTGAGGAATCAAATCGCCTTTAGTTGAAACGGTGGAAGCCTTCTGTCTGATGAAACACTAAGGGTTTTTCCTTTAAGCTGTGTTTTAGATTGGGGATTAGGCTTTTGATAACGGTCTTAGCCATAATCCCCATAAAAACCATCTTAAATATTCATATGCTGTGCTCTGTCTTCAAATTGATACTCTTTAACTATGTTTGAATTAAAACCGTGTCTTGTCGATGTGCAGACCCGCACTGGGCTTTACGGCATCAATACTCATAGAGTACTGACGAGACATGGAATAGAGCCCCGTGAATGGCCTCTTTAAGATAGCCAGAAGGCACACGAAACGTCTTTCCCATCCCTCGGCTTTCCTTCATTCTATAATGGAAAACCATTAAAACAACTGCAAAACACAACAACAGTTAAGAAATCCTGCGGGAATAGGTTAAAACTGCTTTGGATGGCGGGGGAGGAGCGTAGCCGTCGGATGAGCGCAACCAACGGTGGAGATCTGCATAGAAAGGCAAAAAGGATAGCGGGAGAAGAATAAGGAGGAGAAGTTTTGGACCGTCCGATCTGGACACGTGGACGGTCCAGATCTAATCGGAGGGTCTCAATCGGGGGTGGCACAAAAGGGGATGCGATTGAACTTCCAGTGCGATTAAGCGCTGGCCGTTGATCTGCAGATCAGATCGACGGCGGAAAACGAATCGGCGGGTTTTGAAATGGCGGTAGGACTTGCGATCGGAGGGAATAAGGGCCGTTGGATAGGCGGGAAATTGGATGACCCAGATTTAATCGGAGGATCGCAATCGGGGAGGTCACAAAACAACATGCGATTGAAACTTTGCGATTGAGCCCTTTGCGATTGAGCGCTGGCCGTTGATCTGAGGACCAGATCGACGGCGGGGAATGAATCGGAGGTAATCGCAAGGGGGTGAAACATTGCGATGCGATTTTGCGCGGACCGTTGGATCAAGGATTAGATCAACGGTCGGGATTGAATCAGGGATCGGCAATCAGGGGAGCGACAAAAAACGCATGCGATTGAAAGTTTGCGATGCGATTGAGCGCAGGCCGTTGGATCAAAGGACTAGATCAACGGTGGAGAATGGAATCGGGGAGAAACCCTTGTATTTTATATAAAACCCGAACTTTTGAAATAAACAAAGGTTTTTATGGATCGGGGTGGAAAAACATATATACAAAGCGGATAGGCGCCCGACTGCGGGGCCTTTGGATATATGAAAATTGATGGGCCCGGGGCTTTATATATAATGAGGGCCTAATCGCAATCGGAACTGCGGGCCTGGTCTTTCCGATCAACCCATTGAAATTTCCCCGATCGCGATTGCGCGATCGGTCTTTTTGATCTAACCATTTTATTTTTAACATGTGACTTTGGCTCATTACATCAAAACTTTGGAAAAGAGGGTTTTTGTAATTAACAAAGGAAAAAGGGTCGGAAAAATATTCACAAGGTTTTAAGCGCCGGGGGCGGGCTCAGGGTTATATGAAAATAATAAGATCGGGGGTCTTTAAGCAGCAAGGCTAATCGCAATCGGAACTTTTGGAGTATGGCAAAGACTTGCGTCTTTGATTCTTTCCAATGTGATTAGCACCTTATCGTATTAGCAAATGGTTCCAGACCCAAAGCGTATGGTGGGGAAGTGGTTTAGGGCTTAGCTCAAGGGGCTTAGGCCTATAGCAATGAAACTTTGATTTTTTATGAGAATTTTCAAGGATTTTAATGGATTTGGGGGTTCCGAAATAGTTAAAAAGTGAGTTTTTAACTATGAAAGGGGAAATTTTCATAAATGGAAAGGAGAGGACTTATGAAAACAAGGTAGTTTTAATGTAGAAAAGGGGAGCAGATGAAGGGTTTTGAGAAGAGGAGAAATGGCGATCTTTCAACAGTCTTTCAGTTGGAGTCAGCAGAAATTCCTGAGTATTAAAAATGGGACAGCAAATGAGGATTTGGGACAGAGGCATGAGGCCTTAAAGAGACTTCAAGAGCCAACAATTTTTAGTGATAAAATTTGTTCCTTGGAGGCTCAAAAAGATCTTAGCCACCTTTTGGTATAACAAAATATTATAGGTGGCTAACAGTGGCTCCACTTGGGGATGGTGCCTTCTTGAAGGCATCAAGAATTCATACTTGATTTCTGGGAGGTTGATTAGTTGCCTCATCCATTGGGCTGTCCTTATGTGATTGAATGATCTTTTTATAAAAACATATTTGGCAGCCATGAAAGCAATGGACCTTTATCAACAAGCTTGCTACCTACCCAATCCTACAGATCTAGCATTTTTTCTTCATCAGAGTGCACTTGGATTGGCAAACTCTATTCACAACATTTTATTCTTTTGAAAGCAGGAAATCTAATCTATTTCTAATCCTTATTTCTCCATGAACTCAGATTAAACAGTTGAGCTCAGATATTTCTCTACCTAGTCTACTATTTGTTGGGATTAAACATTCCAACAAACTTTCATTCTCTAAATTCTACAACAGAAATTTACAAATAGTCAAGTCAAGATTGAGCTGTTCGACTTGCTATGATCTATGGCATAAAAACAAGCTGCTCATAGATTATTATTTGCAGAAAATTAAATCAAAATGGAAGGCTTAAGATCTGAAAGTTTCTCATTATGGCCTTCTTTTCTTTACAACTCTGTTTTTAATTTTGTTTTGAGTTGTCTCTTTCTTGATATCTGATTCAGATTTTGGGCAAATTAGAACCAGTTTTTCTCTTTTATGACTCAGAAAAATAAAACAGTTTTGAGTCATCTCTCTTTGGAAACTTTGGTTCAGATTTTGAACATGTTTGAACCTTTAATTTCTATCCTAATCTATCTACTGATAAGCCAAGATTAAACAGTTTGGCAAATCAAATTCACTACCCTATCAGCAGAAAATTGAAAGCTAATTAGTCAAGATTAAACAGTTTGACTAACTAGAAGTGTGTTTTGCAGGAGTGGCATTTTAAGCTTGCACACTTTCGGATTTATTTCTCTTTTTGGCATGGGGCTGTGCCTTTCTTGTTCTTCATTTCTGCCCTCTTTTCTTTCTTTCTTTGTTTTTGTATTTTTTGATTTTTCATAATTTTGAATGCAATGGTGGATGAAATATTCATAATGAAAAAAGAAAAAAGAAGGCTTAAAAACATATCATGAATCAAGAGAAGTAATGCTTGAGCATCCTTCCATTGACAGGACCCCCAAACAAATCTATTCCATCCAGCTCTTGTAAGAAGAATGCATTGTTTCCAGCAACTGAATGAATAGAGTAAGGGCCAAGCCATAGATTGTCAAATTTACCATGCTTTCCCTTGTCTTCTCTCTTTGAGTCCCACTTTAAAACTTTTTCCCCAATCTTGAAATTGCTGGCCTTTGTTCTTCTGTCAAAAAGCTTCTTAATGTTGTCCTGTTTCTGCAATGTTTTGTTGTACACTTCCTCTCTGATTTGCTGAAGATGAATGGTTTGATTTATTCTTCTGATCATGTCATTATCTTCAGTCTGCAATTCTTGGATAAACTTCATAACTGGTACACCAAGGCTATTAGGAAAGATTGCATCTATACCATACACAAGCTGAAAAGGTGACATACGAATAGATTTCTTCAAAGTTAATCTGTCAGCCCAAAGTGCATGGATCAGCTTTGTGTGCCAAGACTTCTTGTTGTCCTCCAACAGTTTCTTTATTATGTTCACTAAGCTTTTGTTGGAAGACTCTGCAAGTCCATTACCTTTAGGGTAATAGGCTGTGGAGTGTCCCAACGTTATCTGATATTTGCGACAGAATTCCACCATTTTCTTTGATCCAAATGCTGCTGCATTATCTGTGATGATCTTGGTAGGGCAGCCAAATCTGGAAAGGATATTGGTTTCTATGAACTTTATAATAATTGAATCATTAGCTTGCCTACAAGGAATGGCTTCTATCCACTTAGTGAAATAGTCTGTGGCAGTAAGGATCCATCTATGCTGGGCAGAAGATGAGGGATGGATTTCACCTATGAAGTCAAGTCCCCATTGTTGAAAAGGAGCTTCAACAGTGATTGGATGCAGAGGAAGGGGTAATAATTTTCTCTTGCCCTCAAACAATTGGCATTTATGGCAAGTAGTTGTCATTTTGTGAACATCGGGAAAAAGGGTGGGCCAATAGAAACCAGCCCTCAAAATTTTGTTGGCTGTTGACTTCCAGTACAAATGGCCTCCACACTCTCCTTCATGAAATTCCCGCTTAACCTTCTCTGCATCAAACTCAGGCAAACATTTAAGCAATATACCACTAGCATTTTTCCAATAAAGACACCTATCTACAATGCAATAGTTTACTGCTTTTAGTTTTAAGAACCTTGCCTCTGTTTTCGATAAACCAGGAGGTGTATTTAAATTAAGCAAAACATAAACGATATCAGCATACCAAGGAGAATTCATAAAATGGTTTTCAATAATGGGAGTTGAGAATTCTTCTTGGCTGTCCAAAGCATTAATCATATTAATATCAAGAACTTCAAAATTGGATTCAACCATTAATCTAGCTAGACCCTGGCCTTTGATGAGTTTAGTGGGTTTTATCTCTAAATCATATTCGAGAATAACAACAATCCACTTACCTCTCTTACCATCTGGGTCCTGTGTTAGAATGTCTTTAACCACCGAATTAGGGACAAAGGAAATGATGTGTGAGTGAAGGATGTATACTCTGAAGTCTTTCAATGCTTTAACCAAAGAAAAAGCTTGCTTTTCCATAATATTATACTTCAAAGGGGCATCCCTCAATGCCTTGCTAAAGAATGCAATAGGCTGCTCTTGTCCTTGTGGATTTTTCTGTAAAAGGACAGCAACAATGGTATGTTCTGATGCAAATGAGAAGATATAAAAATCTTTCGAAAAATCAGGGCTTATGAGAATCGGTGTTTTGGTTAATGCTTGTTTCACCAGCTCAAAGGATGTCTTTGCTTCCAAGGTCCATTTTATCCCTTGCTCCTTCTTCAACATGTTTGTGATATTTCTAAGGAGCTCTGCCAAGTTAGGGATGAACCTTCTAAAAAAGTTAATCTTTCCAATGAAAGACTGCAACTCTTTGATATTTCGAGGATGAGAGATTTGCAATATAGCCTCAATCCTCTTTGGATCTATCTTTATACCCTCTTCTGAAATAATGTGTCCAAGAAGCTTACCTTCTTGGAGACCAAATAGTGTCTTCTTAGGTTTTAAAGATATTCCAAACCTTTTGCACTTCTCGAAAACTTTTCTCAAATGTTCTAAATGTTCTTCATCTGTTTTTGAAAACACAGTGACATCATCTAGATAGATAATGATGAAGAAGCCCAATTCTTCCGAGAATGCTATGTCCATGGCTCTCCGAAAGGTTGCTCCAGCGTTCATTAGACCAAAAGGCATCTTCACATACATGAAAGTGCCCCATGGAGTAGTGAAAGCTGTCTTTAATTGATCAGCAGGGTGAACTAAAATATGATTATACCCTGAATAGCCATCAAGCAACGAAATCCTTTTAGACCCCACCACCCTTTGTAAAATGTGATCCATTTTTGGTAAAGGGTAGTTGTCTTTTAACGAAGCTTTGTTTAAGTCTCTAAAGTCTATACAAAGCCTGATTTCTCCAGTCTTCTTCCTAACGGACACCAGATTAGATACCCACTCAGAATATCTAATAGGGACAACAATGCCAGCATCATTCATTTTCATGATCTCCTTCTGAACCAATGGCAACTGGACAGGGTTTATTCTGCGCAGTTTCTGTTTAAATGGTTTTTGGTTTTCTTTAAGAGGGATTTTGTGCTGTATTATTTCAGTGTCATAGGATTTGAGATCTTTGTAACTCCAAGCAAAAACATCAGAAAATTCTTTGAACAGCTCTATGTATTTGAGTTTAATGTGAGCTAGCAAAGTTTTGGACAGTTTGATCATTTTCGGTTTTTCCTCACTGCCTATATTGCACTCCTCTACTTCAGTCTCTACAGGTTCCAGTTTTGGTTTATTGGCCACATCGTTAAAATCGAACAACTCCTCTAAAGGCGTTAGACCACTTGGCAGATTTTCATCTTTAGAATGCAGAGTTTGTAATTCTTCCGTTTCTAACTCTGCACTTAATTCTGTTTTGTGCCTAAGTTCGCTAGACAATAGGTTAATATTGGCAGGTTGAGGAGACGATTCTTCTTCACCAAGAAAGTTTTCTTCACTGTAGTCTGTATCATAATCTGAATCTGAACTGTGCAGTTCGAACTCATTTCTCAATTGCATGAAGTCTTCTATTTGTTTGTCATTGTCAAACACTTGCCAATATTTTTCGTTATCAGGCACTACCGGTCAAAATTTTATCGGAGTTGTGTTGTCTCTAGTCTCATATGGCGTTAGACATGTTCTGGCCGCAAAGGCTAAATTGTGGGCCATAATGTTCTTTTTCCTTGGGATGAAACTCAGGTTTGACTCCTCAAATGTTGTCAAAAGATCCATGACATCATTCCGATAGGCTCTAAGTCTGGGATGATTCGCATTATACTCCCCATTGACTTGCCTAATGATTAACTCAGAATCCCCGTACACATTAATTCTTCCGGCTCCTAATTTCTTCAAGAGATGCAAGCCTAAGAGAAGGGATTCATATTCTGCTATGTTGTTGGAACACTGAAAGTTTAATTTGCATGAGATGCATTCTGTGTGGTTGTTTTCAGTGTTAATGATCCAAACCCCTGCACCAGCATTATTTCTAGTGCATGATCCATCAAAATACATACTCCATAAAGGACTGTCTTTGGTTTCGTCTGTTTGGCGATTGTCCTTTTTAACTATGGTGCCTTCTGACTGTTCATGATTAGCAGCACCCAATTGAATTTGTTTTGACTCCTCAAATTCTTCAATAGATTGAGGGATGATGCCATAAATGTTAGGGGTATTTTCTGGGTTGTTAAGTCCTAAAAACAACGGACTCATAACCGGTAAATCAAGACCTATGCTTTGTTTACTAATGTTTTTACATGTGGCAAACTGTTTGGACGCTTCTGCGTTATTATACTCTTCTTCCCTGTCGGCCTTTAATTCGGTTAAAGCGACTTGCTCACTAGGAGTTTCATTGTTAAACATGACAAAAGAATCAAGGCCTGTATTGATAGAATATATAGGAGAGTTTCGTGGTCTGTCTTGACTTGTAACCGTGTATTGCATATGAGACTCCCTGTAAAGTCTTCTGGTCTGATTGAAAACCGGGATGGTCGCATATGTCATGTCCATCCGCATAGTCCCCTGTAACTTAGCTCCCCAGGATCTTGATAATAGCATTCCATACTTTGGGGGGACATCAGCCACAACAATGTCCATGAGTAAACATTTGGCTGGAATCTGGGCTAGGTTAACACAGAGGTCTTTGATCAATCCTATACATTTTACTCTATTTGAGTCAAAGGAGTATAGGTCTTTGTAGGGTCTGGTAATTTCCAAACCAAGGCTCTCCATCACAACTTTAGGCATTAAATTATGAGAAGCCCCGGAATCATGCATAGCGTTGTGTAGAATTTTGTCATGAATGTTCAAACTCACATAAAAGGGAGGAACTGGTCCCTCTTGAAACTTCCCTTCAATATTAGGGCCAAAAATCAACTCTGGTAGGTCGTCACTAAGATTAAATGTATCTCCACTTTCCTCTATATTTAAAGCCTTCAAAATTTGGTTCCTATATACATTTTGGGCAGCTAACTCAGTTAATGGAACAGAGATTTTGATCTTTAAGATTTCCTGTTCAAGGCTGAAAGGGGTTTGATTCTTTGAAGCACTTGTTTCAACCTTATTAGCTGTCACTCTATCAACAATTACAGCTTGCTGATTTGTTTTACTTGACACAACTGTTGTAGAAGGAGTACTAGCTGAAGTGTTAGTACTGCTGATGTCTTCACTCTGTTTTTCAGAATTTTGAGTGTTTTTCTCCATATCCTTATCAGAATTAACAGCCACTGTTTTGTCTTTTTGTTTGGCTGTTTTGGGTTTAGCTGCGGTGCTGCTTTGAGAGGATTTGTCAGAGGTTTTGGTGTTGGGGGCTTGTTGACTGGTCTTGCTTCTAAGGTCATATTCTCTTTGAGGTTCTATGACGACATTTTCGATGTCCTGATAATAATTTTCATTATCATCTCTTTTGTCGTCGTAAGGTGTGTAAAGACCTTGTTTATTATCATAATGAACCTTAAAGTCATCATCCTCTTCCCCAAACATGTTGATATCCTCTTCCTCTGTTATGTCTTCTGTTTCTTCAACCTCGCTTACATAGTTTTGATGAAAGGGAGGGGTGATCTGTTGATCATCATCCCTGGGTCTGTTTGGAGGTTGGTTCCTTCTAACATTCTGATTCTGGTTCCTATTTTGAGGAGCAGTTTGATTTTGATTTTCTTGTGCTCTCTTAATTATGCTCATCTCTTTCATCATTTCTTCCATCATTCTCTCCATCTTTGAGCTTGAAGTGGAAGGGGTGGATTCCTCTATAAAATATACTCTCTTCTCGCTCTTCATTCTTGCTCTTTTCTCCATCAAGTTTACTTCCACAGAAAGAGTACCCCTTTGCATGTCTTCAAGAGTTGCAAAAAATCTTTCTCTAAGTGAATATGTCATGTCTGGATCAAACCCTTCAGGAAATTTGTTTAAATCTGAGCCCTGAGGAGGTTTTAGTTCAGGGGAAAGCGCATTATAGACGCTATTAAATCTGGTACAATAAGATTGTACACTTTCCCCAGGGTTCCTATGGAGATTGTTATAGTCAGAAAGGACTTGGAGAGGATTCTTTCTCACTTCCCATTTGTTTAAGAATGTTTGATGGAAGGCTTGGAGATCGTTAATACTATGGGGGGTTAAACCTTTAAACCATTTTCTTGCTTCTCCCCCCAAAATTTGAGCAAATAGTCTCAACTTGACAGAATCATCATCAATTTCGTTTCTGTCAAAGTATTCATTCATCTTGTCCACATGTTGAGATGATGTTATAGTATTACTAGCATCATATAATGGAATTTTGGACTGATAGTCCCGTGGAAGATTGCCTAATGGTACAGGAAGGACTAAGGGAGCATACCATGTTGCCATGGCAAGAGGTGGAGGTGGATTTACATAAGGGAAAGTGGGCTGAGGTGAAGTGGTTTGAACAGTGGATGTAGGGTGAGTAGAAGTGGATGGACCAGGAGTAGACTGTTGAGATGATCTTGGATGAGAGACACCTAAATTATGAAGGAAATGTAAATCAGGAGGTGTTGTTTCCCTGCTACCAGGATGTTCACTTGTTTTAGGAGATGAAAGTGAAGATTCAGAGTCTAACTGGATTATATCATCAAATGACCTAGTCCTAAATGGGTTCACTAAGTCAGTTTGTGATTGTTGCAGAGTTGAAAGATTTTCAGGGACTGAATTAGCTCTCAAGGGTGATCTGAAAACAGTTAATAATTTAACCTTAGGAGACTCCAAAGGATACTTTCCGGATTATCAACTATCTCAGGTGGGTTAGGGTCTGGGTGGGCTCTAGTGTGAATCTTTTTAGAAGCCACTATGCTATGTTGTTTAGACCTAAAACAAGAAAATTTCAACCAGATATGACAATCTTGGAGAGGTTAACCAATCTGTTTTTACAATTTTAAATCCCACAATCCTCTAACTGAGTTTGAATGATTTTATAATGATAAGGGTTCTTCCCAGTGGAGTCTTAAGGTCTGCTAGGATTGTGGAGTCGCCAAGTGGAAATGTTTAGCTCCTTTCAGAGGTAAAAGGTCTTATGGTCCACCACCATGTTTATTTAATTCCAATCTGAAATATTTTTAGGTTTTTCTAAGTCATTTTTCAGTTTTTTGGTTGTTAAGAATATCCTAACTTTGTTTCAAAACTTAGCTAAGGTTGCGAGACAAAGGCAGTCTACTCTTATGGCTAAGCCAGCTGATTTTTCAAGGTTTAGATGAAGTCTTAAGAGAAACCTAGGGTTTACCTAGTTTGTCACTGATTCAAACAAGTTCCGTCATGGTTACCTATAATAGGCCGTGCTTGAAAAGGCTGCTTTTTACTCTGGTTAATAAAGCAAATGCTCTATGAACCAAATCTCTGACGTCGTATGATTATCTTTAAATGAAAATGATTCTGGGTTCGATGTCCCCAGCGGAGTCGCCAAAAATGTTAGGTCTCTGTAATTTATTAGCAAGATTGGGAGAGTCCAATCACAGAGTTAACATCATTTCAACCAAACTTTGGGATTCTAGGATCTAGCCCTCCTGCATCCGGAGAGGGATCTCTCCAATATGTGCAAAGATGGATATTGTCTTTGAAAAGCTTAAGGTAATGATATTAGGCTAGTTATGAAGGCCAAGGGTTTTGTTTTGTTTTGGATGGTTGAGCATGAAATGTTACTTGAGGGGGAAGCCCTAAGTGCAAAGTTTCAAAAGTGAGAAGTTGCAAGCAAATAGAATAGTTTTGGCAGATAGATAGATATAACGCTGGTTTTTAGTCCATTGGGCTATGGAGTCATATATGGGCTTTAATTGAACAACAACATCAAGTGTGATCCAAGGGGCAAGTCATATATGTCTAAGGATCTCTTTTACAGTTTGATTTATGGGATGAAGTGATACATTAAGAAGGGGAATTAAACAGATGCAGAACGAAGAGCAGCCTAGGATCTGATGAGTACTTTTAAACCGGTCAGCCTTTGACAAACACTTTAAGAAGGACACGAAAGCAGACTAGGATCTGGTAAGTACTTTTAAACCAACCAGCCTTTGACACACTTCCAATAGAAAACATACAAAACAAGGGGAAACACAAAGATAACACAGAATGGTCTAAGATCTAGCAAGTGCTTCTAAACTAGCCAACTTTTAACACATTCCAAGGGAAACAATCTGTTAGTTATGCAGACAAGTCTGGGACCAGGGCTAACCATATCTTCCTTCAGTTCATCATCACATAACACATACTGAAAGTAACATTCAGAAATAATATTCAGCTAGGACGATAAAATGAGGGAACGCCGGCATTCTCATGCCTAAAACTGAATTAAGTCATTCCTAAATAATACAGATTGGAAGAAAACATTCAAATAAAGATTTCTCAGCCAGAGAAGGTTACTGATATACAGCAGGTCCTAACTCTGTTTAAACTGTTCTTTACAGTGGAAAATGAAACAACATGAAAACAGAAATAAAACAACAAGTTACAAATGAGAATAACATCACCGTCAATATAGATCAGGATCCCATGAAACATCTTTTATATTGATGTCAAACCAGCTACAAACTTCAAGTCCAATGTTTCAGTTCAGCAATCATCTTCACTATTCAACCTAACTACTCTAGCGCAAACAGAGCTTCAAGGGCCAGTGAACACTATGTACAAATATAAGTCTCGAGCTCAAGTGTATTTCAAAGTTCTGCAACCAACAATTTCTCATCTTCTGTAGAAGTACTTATAGGAAGATGAGGAGGTGAGATTTTAACAAAATATCTCAAGGACAGTTAATGCAGAGTGAAGACTTCTCGGCCCTTTGAGAGTCTCGAGGGAAAAATTTACAGGTGGATCACTACATTAACTGTTTCACAATAAATATCAAAGCTCGGTGGAAGCTTTGTTTGACTTTGAGGCTCTGTGCATGTTTTGGAGTAACTCTGCAGATATTTATTCATTGGTTTCCTTGCAGAAGTAACTCCCTGGCTGTGCCGGAGGCGGATATCTAATTTTCTTCAATAACTCAGCCTTTGGTTTGAATGGTTTGAGGCAACAGGTAGCCTTTACGGTAGCTGAGGAATTAATTCGCCTTTACTTGAAACGGTGGAGGCTTTCTGTCTGATAAAACACTTTATGTTTTCCTTTAATCTATGTTTTAGATTGGGGATTAGGATTTTGATAACTGTCTTAGCCGTAATCCCCATAAAAACTGTCTTCAATCTTCATCTGCTGTGCTTTATTCTCAAAACTGATACTCTTTAACTGTGTTTGATTTAAAACAGTGTCTTGTCGATGTGCAGACCCGCGCTGGGCTTTACGGCATCAATACTCATAGAGTACTGACGAAACATGGAATAGAGCCCCGTGAATGGCTTCTTTAAGATAGCTCGAAGGCACAGGAAACGTCTTTCCCATCCCTCGGCTTTCCTTCATTCTATAATGGAAAACCATTAAAACACCTGCAAAACACAAAAACAGTTAAGAAATCCTGCGGAAATAGGTTTAAACTGCTTCGGATGGCGGGGGAGGAGCGTAGCCGTCGAATGAAGGCAACCAACGGTGGAGATCTGCATAGAAAGGTAAAAAGGATAGCGGGAGAAGGATAAGGAGGAGCAGTTTTGGACCGTCTGACCTGGACACGTGGACGGTCCAGATCTAATCGGAGGGTCTCAATCGGGGGTGGCAGAAAAGGGGATGCGATTGAATTTCCAGTGCGATTAAGCGCTGGCCGTTGATCTGCAGATCAGATCGACGGCGGAAAATGAATCGGCGGGTTTTGAAATGGCGGTAAGACTTGCGATCGGAGGGAATAAGGACCGTTGGATAGGCGGGAAATGGACGGCCCAGATTTAATCGGAGGATCGCAATCGGGGAGGTCACACAACAATATGCGATTGAAACTTTGCGATTGAGCCCTTTGCGACTGAGCGCTGGCCGTTGATCTGAGGACCAGATCGACGGCATGGAATGAATCGGAGGGATCACAAGGGTGTGCGATGGCCGTCGGATCGCGAAACAGATGGACGGTTGGGATCGAAACGGGGATCGACAATCGGGGGCGCAACAAAAACGCATGCGATTGAAAGTTTGTGATGCAATTGAGCGCAGGCCGTTGGATCAAAGGACTAGATCAACGGTGGAGAATGGAATCGGGGAGAAACCCTTGTATTTTATATAAAACCCGAACTTTTGAAATAAACAAAGGTTTTTATGGATCGGGGTGGAAAAACATATATACAAAGCGGACAGGCGCCCGACTGCGAGGCCTTTGGATATATGAAAATTGATGGGCCCTGGGCTTTATATATGATGAGGGCCTAATCGCAATCGGAACTGCGGGCCTGGTCTTTCCGATCAACCCATTGAAATTTCCCCGATCGCGATTGCGCGATCGGTCTTTTTGATCTAACCATTTTATTTTTAACATGTGACTTTGGCTCATTACATCAAAAATTTGGAAAAGAGGGTTTTTGTAATTAACAAAGGAAAAAGGGTCGGAAATAAAATATTCACAAGGTCTTAAGCGCCGGGGGCGGGCTCAGGGTTATATGAAAATAATAAGATCGGGGGTCTTTAAGCAGCAAGGCTAATCACAATCGGAGCTTTTGGAGTATGGCAAAGACTTGCGTCTTTGATTCTTTCCGATGCGATTAGCACCTTATCGTATTAGCAAATGGTTCCAGACCCAAAGCGTATGGTGGGGGAGTGGTTTAGGGCTTAGCTCAAGGGGCTTAGGCCTATAGCAATGAAACTTTGATTTTTTATGAGAATTTTCAAGGATTTTAATGGATTTGGGGGTTCCGAAATAGTTAAAAAGTGAGTTTTTAACTATGAAAGGGGAAATTTTCATAAATGGAAAGAAGAGGACTTATGAAAACAAGGTAGTTTTGATGGAGAAAAAGGGGAGCAGATGAAGGGTTTTGAGAAGAGGAGAAATGGTGATCTTTCAGCAGTCTTTCAGTTGGAGTCAGCAGAAATTCCTGAGTATAAAAAATGGGACAGCAAATGAGGATTTGGGACAGAGGCATGAGGCCTTAAAGAGACTTCAAGAGCCAACAATTTTTTAGTGATAAAATTTGTTCCTTGGAGGCTCAAAAATATCTTAGCCACCTTTTGGTATAACAAAATATTATAGGTGGCTAACACAGTGTGTGGATGTGTATGGGTATTGAATGAATACTTCACTCTGAAGTATATCTGCTAGGAATGGGTTACATTTTATTGATAGATCTGAAATAATGATGCACCTATGAATACAATGATGGATCAGGATATCTAGACCTAAAATGACTATGTATTTGCTTGATCTGCTTGTGAGATGTATAGATCTATGATTTGGCGCATGTTTGCTAAAGTGAAGGGTATGATTTGAGTAAGTTTGTTGATCTGAAAGTTTACGCAGCTTGAATATTTACATATCTATATGCTGGTTCATCACGGTGAAAGTGCGTATACATGAAGGTTCATTTCAGCAAAAGCGCGTATGGAAGTTAGGGTTTTTCTGGAGTTTGTTGAAGAAAATTTCTGATCGTTTCTGTTATATGTCTATTTTCTATCAATGAAGTCTTCATGTAAATCTGGATTGTATGAATACTATTTATGCTGATAGTTGATTATGTATAAATATGATCAGTGACTGGGTGATTGAATATGATGGATGCTACTCAATGAATAAGGGTTCTGTAAATCTAGAAAAGTATGCATGAATGTCTCTGATATGTTCTGAGTCTGATCAAATTCTTAAAATCCAGTATATAAAGATCTATACGCAGGTTGGTGTGCAGGAAAGCGTGTATAGATGTTGGTTGTAGTAAGTGAAGTAGCGTATACATTCTATTTTGTGAATGATCAGGGTTGCATTTGATTCAGTATGTTGATACAATAGTCTGGTTTTAGTTCTGATATTTTAGTTATAGTGATCTCACTATGAATTGAGTTGGTAATTGGTTAAGGTATTGTTTTCTTCAATGGTTGGTTCAGTATTCAAGTGATTGGTTGATTGATGATTCAATGAATGATTTGATACAGTTATGAGTTTCAGTTTGATGTATGTTCTTTGGGCTTAAATGAGTGGAGTGGGTCCAGTTTGAAAATCTGATGAAAATAGGCCTACAAGTTGTGTTGTGTTGAAGTTGTTGGATATAGCATGAAAATTGATGAAATGTGGTCCACAGTATTTCTGAGGGTTGGAGGCTTCAGTGAGGGGGTTATAGCTGCCTTTTAGTGGTTGTTGGTAAACAAGATCATAGGGTAGTAGCTCCCTTCTAGGACTGGTAAACTAGAATAGGGGGTTGTAGCTCCCTTCCAGTGCTAGCTGGTAAATGAGATCAGGGGGTTGGAGCTCCCTTCCAGTAGCAGCTGGAGAATGAGAGAAGGTTGTAGCCTTCTGTAGGTGGTTGCATGCATGTTGGTATGAGACTACGCTAGTACAATATTGTAAGAAGTTTTCTTTATAATAAATATTGAAGACAAAGATGACAACAGTGGTGGTTTTATCCCGACTTGGGTTTCCACCTTAAATCTTGGTGTTCATGTGCATTGATTATGTGTGATGATTTATTCTGTTATTACTGCACATGCTTACTACTTACTGAATGTATGATGAATGAATGATGCACTGATATAAGTAAAGATTTATCTGCATAATAATATCTCTGGGCATACACAAGTTTCATTAAAGATAACCACGTGTATACGGAAGTTGGATTAATCAAAGTTGTGTATAGAAATCAGTAAAGAAAAACTAAATATTATTGTGAGTTATAAGTACTAATTCACCGCCCCCCCCCCCCCTCTTAGTATTTTTCCCAAAAAAATCTTGATGATGTCCCTAAGGGTGAAATCTTTGATCCCTAAGCCCGATATCGTGCTCTTTAGTTGGCAGATTGAGGCCTAGTTTATCAATTCATGGGGCTATGTCCCTCCTCAAGAATAGTGCAACTCTAGGTTTTGAACAAATGGAAGCCTATGATCAAAGGTGAAAGTACCTCCTACTTTTATTGCAAGGGTTTCTTCACCTTCTTCTTCAAGAAAAATCAGATTGGGATAAAATATTTCGGAGCGGTCCATATTTTATGGGGGCTCAAGAGCTCTACCTAGACCGATGGAGTCCTGACTTTGATCCAAATTGTGATGTTCCCACCATGGTGCTAGTTTTGGTCAAGCTTCTTTTCCTTCCTCTTCACTACTGGAATGATGCATCCTTTCAAAAGATTCGAAATTCCCTAGGTAAATATGTGGATTGTATTGAATCTTGAGATCGAATTTTCTCTTGTGTCTACATTACTGTCGAAATAGATATAGAGAAATTCCTTCTAGATGTGATAAAATTAAATCTGGATAGTTGGTTGTACATTCAAGAGGTGGACTATGATAAACTCCCCTTTAAGTGAAAGATCTACCATGCCTATGGTCACTTTTCCAGAAATTTCCCTAAGAAGCTGGAAGAACTTAAAAAGTTAAGAGAAAAAAGTTATCAATGGAAACAATTCAAGAGATGAAAAGGTGCGTAGAAGAAACAACCCATTTCGGTGCAACATGAAAAGAAAGTTTCTTCCAAAGATCTTGGACCGTCCACCCCCAAGATCAATTCTCTCGAGATTGGGGAAGGTTCAATAAAATTTCCCTCTCAAGAGAATATAGGTAATAATATGAAGTTATATCCGATGAAGCTAAATATGGAGAGATATTGCATTTAGATTCACCAAACTTGGATCCTCCCTCTAGTTAATTTTCTCCCCAAGATTTGACTGAGGGATCTCATCATCAAAATATAAGGAAGTAAATGAACCTCTGCAAGAAGAATCTTTAAAAGAATAAGAAAATTTCCTTTTTGCATGAGATGGAGCAGTTGGAGCCCCTTTCAGATGCTTAGATGATGAGAAATATGAAGCGAACAAAGTTATGGAAAAAGATGTTGCACCCACCAATTAGGTTAGAAATCCAATGAAGGAACAAGGATTGAGTAGATGGAGATATAAAAAGAGATGGGACAATAACCCACCCTTAAGAATATCCAAATGTGAGAAACAAGAAGTAAATTAACCAAAATAAGTGTAGTCCCTAGCTCGTCTAAAGGGGCCCCTC
The DNA here is from genome assembly GCA_034641835.2 of Pinus albicaulis. Lineage (NCBI taxonomy): Eukaryota > Viridiplantae > Streptophyta > Pinopsida > Pinales > Pinaceae > Pinus > Pinus albicaulis. The sequence continues at coordinate 1,643,412,555 of CM076584.1, read as the reverse complement.
TCCCTAAAAATAGACAATGATGTTTCTCTCTTGGAATTATCGAGGACTAGGGTCAGAAAAAAGGAGATCGAAAGTGAAATACTTAATATACAAAGAAATGCCCTGAATAGTCCTTCTCCAGGAGGCCAAATTAGAAGAGCACGAATTATTAGCATAACAATGCCAAATGTGGCATGGAAGTGGATTTTTTTCAGTTAGTGCAAGGGGAGACTCTATGGGAATTTTCACTCTTTGGTATCCCTCTTAGATATGCCTTATCAAATCTACATCAAGTGTTCAATAGCTAGCCATGAAATTCCTTGACCTCTCTTTGAATCATGTACGTTTAGTGGTTATTGTTTATACTCCTATAAAATTTAGAGAAAAGTAGGAGTGTTGGGCCTCTCCTCACAATCTTGCAAGTTTTGAATTTTCAATTTTGAGTATATTTTGAGGAGATTTTAACACCACCCTTAATATTTATGAGAAAAAATGAGGCTCTCTAGTCATAGATCCTTTCCAAGAGAAAATGGAAGACCTTATGTCTCAGGAAAAATTAATTGACATCAAACTTATAGGACTCGAATGCACTTGTTCCAATAGGCCTGTCGGTCCCATCCATATAGCAACTAGATTAAATAGGTTTCTCATCTCTGATGATTATCTCCAGAGTAACCTCATCATTCAATCATCCATCCTACATTGAATGGTTTGGATTATCGCCAAATTAGACTTAACCTCTCCTCCCCTTCGAACTACAGTCCCATTCCTTTCAAGTTCAACCCTCTCTGGATTCTCCACCCAGATTTCCAAGAGGTGGCTTCACAAGCCCAACATCCCTAGGTGGATGGCAACACAATAGTTATTTGGGAGAAAATATTAAGAGGCTAAAGATATGTTTAAAATCCTAGGCGCATTCCATAAAGAATGAAAGACATGGAGCCATTTAAGATATGGAAAAAATTATCAGCAACCTAAACACTGCCATGGAAAATGAATTGGTAACTGAAGAAATGACAAGGCATGATAGAATTATTTTTGAAAAATACCATCAACTTTCGAAAGAAGAAGATGAGTATTAGAGACTGAAGTCACGAAGAATGTGGCTCAAAGGAGGAGATATAAACATAGAATATTTTTGTAAGCAAAAAAAGAACATAGAGAGTAAAAAGACCATTCAAGAGACATGATAAATGGAGTTAAGACTAGTGACTTCCAACAAATAAAGGAGGTAACAATTGATTTCTAAAGCAACCTCTACACTCAAAAAGAGTCCTTGTCTAAAGTATCTGAAAACCATATGCTAGAACATACCCCATTCCTAATCTCTCACAACATGAATATAGATTTTATCATCCCTCCGTCAAAGGATGAGATCCAAAAAATAGTTTTCTCTTTCAACTCTGACAAGGATCTTGGCTTGGATGGGTTCTCCACCTTCTTCTATCAACACTTTTGGGAGCTCATTAAGAAGACTTATGTATAATGATCATTTACTCTTTTTAGAATGTTTGCATGGGAGGTGGTATAAACTCATCATTTATTTCCTTGATCTCTAAAGAGTCCAACCCCTCCTCATTTCAAGGATTTTGATCAATATCATTATGCAACGTCTCCTATAAAATCATCTCTAAACTCCTAGTTGAAAGGTTAAAAAATTTCTTCCCAGAATTTATATCAGACAATCAAGGAGGATTTTTTCCTGAGTGTCGGATATTTGATATATAATCTTGGTTTAGGAAGCTATTTTCTCTAGTATAGAAAAAGGTGAAAAAGGTATGGCCATCAAACTGGACACGACCAACACCTTTGATAGCATTCGACACATCTTTCTCTTCAAAGTCCTGAAAAAATTGGGGTTTAACAACACTTTTATTTAATGGATTTCCAAATGCATATTTCTCCTTAGATCACTCCCCTAGTCAATGGCAGAGACACAAAATTATTTAAAGCTTCTTGTGGTCTCCGTTAGGATTTTATTTTATCTCCATTTCTCTATATTGAGGTTGCAGGAAACTTGAAAAAGTGACTTGAAAATGAATGTGAAATTGACCTCCTTCTTGGTCTCAGGTTCATTCCTACCATTAAAAGTTTCAACCATTCCCAATTTGTAGGTGACACCATTATCCTTGGATGATCATCAATGACAATATCTCAAAGATTGAAAATGGCCTTGGACCACTTCCTATCTGCTACTAGAGGTCTATCAATTCATACAAATCACAAATTTACTCATGGAACATTTCGGTGGTCAAGTGTCTCCAAATTGGTTTTATATTTGGATTCAACATAGTCGAAGGTTGGAAAAATTTAATATATATTGGGATACCCATTTTCCTGAATACTCTCTCCTCTTAGGCTTAGCTCTCTGTCCTCTCCAAAATCAAAATCAAGCAAGAATCTTGGGGCACCAATTGGATCACCCCAGTATGTTGCATATTTCTCATCAAGTCTGTCTTATTAGTTATCCCTCTATATCGATTTTCTTCTTTGATGGCTCCCAAATTCATCCTAGAAGACTTGGGAAATATTATTCAAATTTTTTTATGGGAAGGAAGCAAATCCACATCCAAAAAATTCCACTTGATCAATTGGAATACAATTCGAGCCCCACAAGACCATGGAGGTTTAGGGATTTGGGATCCTACCTTAATGAATCTGGCAATGGGGGTGAAGTTATTTCAAAAAATGAAAGTGAACAAGGAATATTGGTGGTTTCAAATCATTTATAGTAAATATCTACATCCCTATATGCATGATATATCAAATCCCCCCTCACCTCTAAGATCGTGTTTGCCAATGTGGAGACTCATTTTTTCTTCTTCCAATTTGATTAAAAACCACATCAGCTGGGCCCCTGGTAATGACACCAACTTCCAGATATGGTTAGGTTCCACCTTGACCTGTCCCCCTTTGAATGAATATGAAGATATCAAGCCACTTCAACATCATCTTTCACACTTTGGGATCGCCTCTTTAGCCCAAATCAATAAATGGGACAAAGCAAGCTTTTGGTTAGGATGGAATATGGAGAATGCCCTGCCCAATCTCATTCACCTTGTCATCATGTTAAAGGAAACCATTTTGGGTTGTGCTCCAATAGATAAGCACTCAAAATACAAGCTGGTATGGAAGAAGCATGTGTACACTACCAAGATAGGCTATGAAGAATTATTTTTTCATAGAAAATTCCTTCAAAATCTTCAATTAGGAAAAAGAATTGGTGTAATACTGATATCCCTAAAGTCAATTCCTTTTGTTGGATTCTCCTTCATAAAAATATTTAACCTCCAAAAATATTAAAAGAAGAGGAATATTTGGCTCTTTGTGATGCCCTCTCTACTCCTAGCATGAAGAATCCATTTTCCATTTGTTCATTTCTTGTCCCTTCTCCCTCTAATCTTGGGTAGTAATAGTGGGTCCCTTATTTTCTTGCCTGAATATTCCATATGATATTTCTAATTTATTTTCAAATTGGCATAAGAAATATCTTTGCTCCTTCAAAGGAAAGGAAAGGTTTAAATGGATTTGTACCTCCCTTCCCAAGTTTGTTTTTTGGCAGATATGAATTTCACGTAACAATATGACCTTCAGGAATGCCAAGATCCTACCCAGGTTGATTATTTCTAAGTATATCTCGTTATGTGTGGAAATGAACAGGAGGAAATTGAAAGAGTTCAACCCCCCCCCCCCCTTGATAACTAGGATAAATAATGGATGGAATAGTTGGTAAATATGATGGCTATCCTCCATGATGAGGCCCTCCCAACTCCCCAAGCTCCTCAAAAATGGAAACTTAGGCTTTCAGATGAAGAATTGAAGGCATGGAAGTTGTGGCCAAAAAGTTGGATTTTCTTATTTAACGGTTCCTACAAAAATAATCCAAGGGTGGTAGGAGGGGGAGGGATTCTCTTCAATATTTATGGAGATCATGAAATCAAGTTCATGTGGGGACTCGATCAATGATCAAACAATCTCGCTGAGATGTATGGACTTTATCTTGGCCTCCATCTTGCTAGAGAACATGGCATCTCATCCATTGTCATTCTAGGAGACTCCCTCATCATAATTCAGTTCCTCCACTCGGGCTCTCTGCCTAATAATACTATTCTATCTCATCTTTTTAGAAGAATCTACAACACTCTTGACGACTCCAAAAACAAGAGCTTCTTTCATATTCTTTGGAATCAAAACGAATTAGTTTATGCCCAAGAAAAAATCACTTGTCAATTGAAAGAGGGCCAATATGAGGTTGATAACTCCCTAGGATGGAAGGTCATTCCATGAAGGCTAAAATCAAGTTGGTCAGTTCCCCAACAAACATTAGAACTCATGATTTGAAAATAGACGAGAACAACCTTAGAAGATATGATAGAAGTGAATCTGCATTCATCGTTCCTTTGAAGTAGGTTCCTTCAAATGACATCGTCATGATCTCCATGAGGCATCACCCTATCATCATTCTCCATGAAGTGGCGCCTCTCTTGATTGGTGGAAAAGTTTTCATTTATGAGTTCCATGTGCCAAAATATCAATCTATATTTCATCTCCTCCTTGGATTAGGCAATGTTGTGAAACTATATCCAAAAATAGAAGAAAAGAGATATCAACGCCTTAGACATAAGCCACTTCGAGGGGGCAACCTCCAATACATTACATTCATGAAAAATTCTTGGATGATTCAAATTAAAAAACCTCCTATCTATATATAGGAGTCCATGGTGCCACAATGTAATCCTAGTGGGGCCACAATGTAATCCTAGCCGACCTGACAATAATAATTTAAGGGCACAATAATAACAGTATGGGGGTTACCAAGGTACAATAATAACAATAAGGGGGTTACACTAACAACAATAAGGGACTATACTAGTAATATAGGGACCTAACATGCCCCTCTCCTTCAAAAAAGTGTTGTCCTCGATGCTTGAGTAGCTCTGGGTGCTTCTGTATAAAATTCTCATCCTCCCATGTAGAATCTTCAGTGGGTAAGTTCTTCCACTTGATGAGATACTCTGAAATTGATCGATTCCGTAGCTGTCGAGCTCTTGTTTCCGTGACCGCTTCAGGTTCCAATATGATTTTTCCTTCCTCATCAAGTTCTGGAAATATTTTTTGAACTGGAAGATTTTCACCTATAACCTTCTTTAAGCATGAAACATGGAAAATTGGATGCACTCGTGAAGAAGCAGGAAGCTCCAATTTGTATGCCATAGTACTAATCTTTTGCAATAGCTTGTAAGGACCATAGTACTTTGGAGATAATTTATTATCCTTCTTAGCTTGCTTGAGGGACATTTGTTTGTAAGGTTGTAGCCGTAAAAATACCCAGTCTCCTACATCAAAACTTCTCTCGATGCGATGTTGATCTGCCTGTTGTTTCATTCGATTTTGTGCCAAATTCAGGTTTTCATTTAAGAGTTGAAGAACTTCTTGTTGATGCTCGATGTGATCTTCCACTGCTTGAACCTTATAATTTTCTCTTAAAGATGATGTGATGGATTGTGGATGATATCCATAAAGTTCCATAAATGGAGTCATTTTTTCTGCAGTATGGAAGGAAGTGTTATACCACCATTCAGCTAGAGGTAACCACTTGACCCATTGTGTTTGTTTATCATATACAAAACAACGAATATATCCTTCCAAAAATTTATTTACTATCTCAGTTTTACCATCGGATTGAGGATGACAAGATGATCTATGAGCTAATTGAGTACCCAAACAAGAAAATAACTCCGTCCAAAAATTTCTAGTAAAAATGGGATCTCTGTCGCTCACAATAACCCTTGGGTTTCCATGTAGCTTTTGAATTGTGTCCATAAATGTAGTAGCAACCGTACTTGCTTTAAATGGATGAGATAATGCACAAAAGTGTGCATACTTGGTAAGTCTATCAACTACCACCATGATGACATTCTTTCCTTCGGACTTAGGTAAACCCGTGATAAAATCCATTGAAATCTCCTCCCAACGTTGACTTGGAATGGATAAAGGTTGTAGAAGTCCTGGGGTCTTAATTGTTTCCACTTTATTCTGCTGGCAAACCAAACATTCCGCCACAAACTTTTGAATATCAGATTTAAGGCCATCCCAAAAAAATTATTTCTTCACTCTGTGGTAAGTTTTTAAAAATCCTGAGTGTCCTCCTAAAGGAGAAGTGTGCAATTCCAAAAGAATCTTTTGTTTTAGTTGGGAATTCTTACAAAGATATAAGTGATCTTTGTACCATAAGGAATCATTTTTCCAACTAATGTATCAGATATACTAGGATCTTGCCGCAACTTTTGAATGAGTGTCCACACTTCTTCGTCCTTCTTCCATTCATCTCTTGCTTCGGTTATCCAATCTCGTTGGATAATAGAAATGGCACAAAGAAATGCTTCCACCTCTTCATTCTTTCTTGAGAGTGCATCTGCAACAACATTAAGCTTTCCTTTTTTGTAGATTATTTCAAAGTCATAACCCAACATCTTTGTGACCCATTTTTGCTGCTCTTCTGAAGATAGTCTTTGTTCCAAAAAAGTGTTTAAGACTATCATGATCAGTTTTTACCTTGAAGTGTCTTCCCATTAGGTAAGTTCGCCATTTATTTAGTGCATGCAGTATTGCTAACATTTCCTTCTCATAAATAGGTTTCGGTAAATACTTTCCTTTGATTGGACGACTTTCAAAAGCAATGGGTCTTCCTTCTTGCATTAAAACAGCACCAATTCCATTTCCTGAGGCATCACATTCCACAATAAAGGTTTTTGTGAAGTCTGGCGTAGCTAAGAATGGTGCTAGGCACATTGCCTCTTTAAGATGTTCAAAGGCCTTAGTTGCTTCAGGAGTCCATGAAGATGCATCTTTCTTCAATAATGTCATTAGAGGTGCTGCTATTCTCCCATAATTCTTAAAAAAAATTCGATAATACCCCATTAACCTGAGAAATCCTCGCAACTGCTTTATGGTTGTGGGGACTTTCCATTTCTTAATGGCTTTAATTTTGTTAGGGTCTACCTTAACACCCTCGTGAGATACAATATGACCCAGATATTCCACCTCTTGTACTCCAAAGAAACATTTGGATGTTTTTGCATATAATTGTTTCTCCCGCAATAGTTTGAGCACCTTGTCAACATGTTGAACATGATTCTTCCAAGACTTGCTGTAGATTAGTATATCATCAAAAAATACTAGCACAAATTTTCTAAGGGTTTGAAAATGGAATTCATCAACCCTTGAAATGTAGAAGGTGCATTGGTAAGGCCAAAAGGCATGACCAAAAATTCATAATGAACCTCATGAGTTCGAAATGTTGTTTTTGGAATATCTTCAGTCTTCATTCTAATTTGATGATATCCTGAACGAAGATCCAACTTGGTAAAATAAATTGCTCCATGTAATTCATCCAATAATTCATCAATCACAGAAATGGGAAATTTGTCTTTAATGGTGAGCTTATTGAGCTCCCTATAATCCAGACACATTCGCCATGATCCATCCTTCTTGTGTACCAATACTACAGGAGCAGAGAAATAACTTTGACTAGGTTGAATTATACCCGCCTCTAACATTTTTGCAATCATACGTTCAATTTCGCTCTTTTGGAAGTAAGGATATCTATAAGGCCTGATGTTTGGAGGAACACTTCCTGGAATCAAATGAATAGCATGATCATGATCACGAATAGGTGGGAGTCCTTTGGGAGTTTCAAACACCTTGGAATGATTGTCCAAGACTTGTTGGAGATTTGCAGAAATAGATGATTTTGATGTTGAAACTTCTAGTGAGCATAATTGTGCAATTACGCCTCGCTGTTCTTTCTTTAGAAGCTTTGTCATGACATTAGAGCTTATTATCCTTCCTGGCTTCCCCGCAATACCCCGTAATTCGACTTCCTTTCCTTCTGAAAAAAATTTCAAGAAAAGTTCTTGAAAATTAAAAGCTACCGTCCCCAAAGATTTTAACCATTGTACTCCTAGTACAACATCAGCACCTCCCATAGGAATGGCAAGCATTGGACTAGTCAATACATATTCCCCCATGGTTAGCTTGATATTATGGCATTTTCCAGAGCAATTTATAGTTCCTCCATTTGCAACCATCACTTGACATTATGGTGTTGGGTATAGGAAACAATTCAATTCCTTGGCTACCTTACAATGAATAAAATTATGGGTACTACCTGAATCAATCAACACTATTACCTTTTTCTTCTTGATATGTCCTTCTATATTGAGAGTTTGAGAAGTGGTAATTCCTACCAATGCATTACACGATATGGTCAGAATCATTTCTTCCTCTTCTTGGGTTGGTTCTTGGTGTATATCCTCTTCTTGTTCATTTTCTTCTTCCTCTTCACAATATATGTAAAATAATTTCTTCTCAGGACACTTATGACCTTTAGTGTATTTGCTATCACAATTGTAGCAAAGTCATTTTGCTCTTTTTTCTTCCAATTGTTATGGTGTCAACCTTGTAGGTTGTGGAAATCTAGGAGTAGCAACACTTGTTTCGTCCTTCGGCTCAATCCGATGCTCAGAGAGAGAGTTATGAATATTTTCCCACGATGACCTCTTTTAGATGAAATTCAGAAGCCTCAAAAAGCCCTAACTTCCACAGATCATATCTCCAAAGATATTGCGAACCAATATCTGAAATTTTGTGAAGATGTTTCTCAAGATTGCGGATTCGCACTCTAAAAATTTCAGCTTCTGAACCTCCGTAGAAAAAAATTTATTATGAAAATACCACGATGACCTGTTTAGGTTAAATTTAGGAGCCTGCAAAATGACCTAACTTGCATAGATCATATATTTGAAAATATTGTGAACCAAGATTTGAAATATTGCGACGATGTTCCTCAGGATTTTGGTTTCGCACTCCAAAAATTTCAGATTCTGAACCTTCGTAGAAGAAATGTTATAGCGAAAATTCCACGATGACCTATTTGGAGCAGCGAAACCCTAGAATCTCAAGGCTCTAATACCAAATGTTGTGAAACCAGCTCCAAAAATAGAAGAAAAGAGATATCAACACCTTAGAAATAAGCCACTTCGAAGGGGCAACCTCCAATACATTACATTCATGAACAATTCTTGGATGATTCAAATTACAAAACCTCCTATCTATATATAGGAGTCCATGGTGCCACAATGTAATCCTAGTGGGGCCACAATGTAATCCTAGCCGACCTAACAATAATAAATTAAGGGCACAATAATAACAATATGGGGGTTACCAGGGCACAATAATAACAATAAGGGGGTTACACAAACAATAATAAGGGACTATACTAGTAATATAGGGACCTAACATTATACAAAGAAGGGAATACAAAGTATGGTATAGGTACATAAATTTAGAGCTAGAAACACCTCCTAGAGCATGGGAAACCTAGAAAACTCTATCCACACTCATTGCAGACGACTTCAAGCTTCACACATAGATGGTGGATCGTAATTTCTCACACAGGTACACCGGTGGCCATAAATATGTGAGGAGGAAAATCGATTCCTTTGTACATTTTAACCTTGTACAAAATTATCTATAAATGAACTCTTAAAACATAAAATAAAAAATAATGAGAGCATAAAACATAAATCAAATATACACAGGGATTTCCCCTTGGATCCCAAAATTGGGAATACCAACTTGATTTTTCATTATAATCCTTTCAATGATACAAAACCTATATATACATACCAAAGCATTCATAAACCCCAATCCATTAACCTTGGATTAGAACATAACCGTAGTTCCCTTGACCAGATCTACAAAATACCATGGGCAGAAAACCATGTGTAAACCCATGCACAAAACCATAGGAAAGTATGCCCAGCTAGTAATGGGTCCAAAACAAAATTTCAGGGCGTTTCTTTGAACCCTATGTGGGGGCCTGCACCCCCCCCATGACCCCCCTGTTATGGTGGACGCAAGTGTAAGGGGGCTAGTCGCCTCCCTCTTACCCCCCACTTCTCCCCTGAAGCTAGTCGTGGAAAGAATATAACACACACCCAACATCCTGCATGTCGAGGTTGAGTTCAATTCTTCAATCACTTTGAAGCTTCCCAGGTTGGTTAATGTCTAGCTTTGATCCTCCCACCCCTCAAAGTGTATATGCTCATCCCCAATCAACTTAATTTTAACGTTCATTTTGAATCATTCTACGCCCATGAGTTTCTACCTTTAGAGGTTGGAAATCTGGTAATCTTGCGACACAATTTCATATGTTCCTATTCCATATAGAAGGTGTCATATTTTGCAGCATAACCAACGCGAATCAACTCTAAAAATAAGGAAAAGCATGAGGCATTATGTTCTGAACAATATAGGGTCTTGGAGGATTCTTTGTGAACTCTTAGGTCTAGTCAGTGAGAAAGGTGTTTCTTCACAGTTAGTTAGTCTTTGTGACAGAATCAAGTTTCTTTCCTTGAGCATTTTGGGTTCCTTTTGCTACTAGTCCCAAAATGTCTCAATGGACTTCGATGACCCTCCTCCATGCAATCAGTGCCCACACCTCCTGATGGACAATCAAAGAGAAATTGAATACCTCCACCAATAGGTAATTCAACATGTATCAATTCTTTCATTAACTAAAACAATGCAAAATCACCAAGCTCGAATCAAACAAATTGAAGATGAGATGGATTGGGTGAGGTGGCAACTAGCTAACCTATAGGACCACCTTAACAACGAGGATACCAGAAGCACTTCTAGTAGCACATTCAAAAATCCTATGGATAAGATGTCAATAGACCCACCTTAGTATGCCATGATAACTCCATGCAAATGTATTTTTCTTTGCGGATAATACTAAAGAGTTTATAGGTGCAATAGCTTAAGTTATAGATTTAAGAAGAAAAGTAGTAAAAGGCGGGAAGAAAATTTTGGGATTCTCCTCTCAGATCTTCTTGAAGTTTTTGTATCTCTATAAAATATGTAAATCTCCAGAGTATTCTATTGCGACCGTGAGCAAAGTTAATAGAAAATCCTTGTCATTATTGTCACAAAAAAACTTTGGGCTTTTCTTCAACAAATTCTTAGCTTCAATGTTTTTTCCTTGTATATATGTGGAAATGTAATGTGAGAGAAGGTATATTGTAGGTTCTTTATGTCTCAAAATGATGATTGAAACAAGTAGTTTTTAAAAGTAGAATCCCCTTTCATTCATAAAATCACTAAGACAGATTCGCCCAAAATTTGGATGTGTGAGATCCCTTTTCCAAGGACAATAATGAGAAATAGTTTGAATATCACGATTTCACTAAAAAAATTTGTGGCTAACCAATCCTAATTTTGAAATAAATGAAATGATTTTTATAAAGGAAAACAATTTCCCTAACCTTACTTTTTGATATCTTGCTTTGTAAAATAATAATATTTATTTTTATTTCCAGTTTACAATTTATCACTTAAAAAAGGGTAAATATAATCCTTTAAATATCATAATATAATATAATACCTAGGTATAATTTTTGTTTTGTGGTAGATATTCTACCAAATACTTACATAAAGTAGTGAGCAAACATATAACTGGTGAGGATAACAAATTTCCTCTGTGTTATTTTTCTACCAAATTTTAAACGTTTGATTGTTAAAAAAATTGTAAAACGTCTTCTAGGTGATGATAATTACTTTACCTTGGTTAACATTATTGTTTTCATTGAGCATATTTATACATACTTAAGGATATATATTTGTTTCCTAAATTTTTATATATTTATTATTTTTTTATAAAAAATATAAAGAGTAATGTGTTTTTGTTTGTGTTAATTATAATATAAATTGGTTTAAGTTTTTTATTTATTTATAGTTATGCCTTTATGACTAAGTAAGAGCTAAGACATCCTATATTGACTGTGGTCAGAGTGAAAACTCCCTGGGGCCGCCTACTCTTTAAGCCTTATCAATATAGGCTAAGCATATAATTTTGGGGAATTGAACACAACTGGTCAGGGAGTTAACAACCTACCTCAACCACTTGGTCTACCCTTACTTGACTAAGATTATGAGTTTTATGTAGATAAGGTTATAATTTATAAATTAATTAAGTTTGTTTTAAATAGTTTGGAGGAATGGTTGTTATCTTTCCCACAAAAATTCAATTCCTACAAGTGGTATATTGAGCTTGTATCAAATATAATATTGTAATGACTTTGAGCCTTGTCGTTGAGCTCCTTTATACTCTAAGTATTGTAAGGTATACCATGGGTCTCTTCCTCAAAATGAGGGGAAGTACTCATAGGATTTCATTGGTTTAAATTTTTAAAATAAAATATTAAAATGTAAGGAGAGGGTGACGCATCACATTAAACAATAAAGGTAAGGCTAGCCAGGGCTCCTGATTTCATCAAAAGAATGGAGGAAATCCAAAATATCAAAATCTTAATAAGACCTTCAATAAATAACATCTTAAAATATGTTGGAATGGCGTGCATTAAGGAATTCACATATTCTTGGCCTTCTCCAAAGATGGTGGTGGGTTGGGCTAAAAACTCATGGATTATACTAACTAAAAGGAAGGTTAAGCCATATTATTATGGGAAGGTGTCACACTCCTCCCCTCGGGTTTTGTCTTGGGATGCAGGAGGTGTCACTTATGGCTCTAACATGATCTGCAAGGTATTTTATGAAGGTGGGGTTACAAAAATAATCTTTTTTCTAGTGTCTCCAAAACTAAAAAAAAATGCCACCATTGCATTCAACTCGTTGAGAGCTTCCTCGTGATATATTTTTTATCGGAATATGACACTTGGATTGAAATTTATGCCCATATAAATTTTATCCAATCATATTAGGCCACGTCATCATTGACCTACCATGTGGAACTTCTACATTAACATGACATAGATCCATGTCAACATAGTACCACCATGTGGTAGCCACATGTGGCACTTGCATGTCATCATAGCATGTGTCCATGTTATCATGGGTTTCTTGCGTGATGTCCATGTGGTCCCCATCAGATCCTCATGGCATTACCATCTCAAATTTGATGTGAGCACCACCTAGCCACTCCCCATCATGTTTTGTGGAATTTTGTTGTTATATTCATTTTTAAAGGAATCCTGGTGCTCACACCTTTGTCCACTATTGGTGTACCCAAAACGCTCAAACCTATGGATTAATTTCCTTCATTGAGGGAGATTTATCCTAGAGGACATCCGGGGATGCACAAAGGTGTGCACTACTTTCCACTCCTAAATCCTGTATTTCCTATAACTTATGCACAATTCAAAAAATCTAGTCTTGGCCCTATCTGGGACCTCTTGAATGGATGTACCCTCATCCAGATTTGAATTCCCCATATATCGTATTAAATAAAACATAACTCATTGTGGATATCGTGCGAGGTGGTCCCAAAGCAATAGTGAAAAGGTTGTTATTTGAGCCTAAGGATATCCAGGCTTCCCAAGGGTTGGACAACATTCACCACCCTAGATGTTCTGACCCTTGGATTCAACTCAAAATATAGTCCAACGGAGTCCAGACCAATTGTAGGAGTTATTGCTTGATCGCCCAAATGCCCAAATGTGATTCACACTTGGAGAAAGGTATCTGACCCAGGTACAAACTGCACTTGAGAAGGTAATCTACTTGAATATAAAGGAAATTGAAAATGAAATCTGGCCTCGAATGTAGTTTACTATAAAAGGTTAATTTAGTCTAGAGGAGACCCAAATTTTTGTTAAGGATTTGCGAAAAGGGAAATTCAATGAAAGTTTGGGGAATTATAGAGATACCATAATACTCAGGGAAATTACCCAGAACTCCAAGTTTTTGAAGGTGATGGCCAATTATTGAGAAGAAAACCTTCAGAGATACACAAATTTATCCAAAAGAGCTCAAAGGTACCAACAAATCTTATCTTCCACAAATTCAAAGCAAAAGACAGTAATGGATTCAAAGCCATATTTCACAAGAAAACTACAAATCAAGCTTTGAAAAATAAATATAATATTTCACAACAACATATAAGTATGCACAAACCTATATAATTCATCGCATCATTAATAAACTAAGTGACTATCATCTCTAACTAGATAACTGATTTAACACATAAAATACAACTCAAACACATCACATGTTAGATAACCTATAGTCATGGGTATGCTAGTGAACTGTTGAATTCATAATCATATAATATAGATGAGAACTCATAAAATAATAGGTTAACTGAGTGAACCTCATACACTATTTCGTTTTTCGTATAAGTGATCATGTAATTCATGAAGATGGTAACAAGAACATAGTTCTAACAACTCATTATTGCCATGGATATACAAGATGGTTGGTCAGCCATGATTATAGTGAAATAAAGTATTATTTCTTGAATGATACATGATTAACATTAATCATAATCACAATAAGAGATATCATAGCCTATAGCATAACATGCATAACCATGTATCTTATCTGTGTGTGTTGATTTGAATAACAACTAAAGGAAGGACTTCCACTCTCCACCCAACCATAGGCCAGCTACATTACAAAATTTCTCTTAGATGACCATCCTTGATCTAGATGCAAAGTATGAGGGGATGCATATCCAAGGACATTCATACCCAAGGCTTAATAACATAACCATGAGAAGGAGTCCATTGTTTAGGTGGTTTCACAACCACAAGGTAAGCACCACAATGACTCACTTGCTCTCTTATTAGAACACATGCATTTACCAAATATAAAATGAGTTTTTCCTCAATTCCAAGAGATGGAATCAACTAATTTTGGAGGTTTATCAACCACCTCTCACATAAAACACCTCAAGGGACGAAAATCCACTATATAGTGGTTTCAAATCCCCAAAGAAAGCACCAAAATGACCCAACTTTCCTTGTTCTGGTAGTTTATCAGCTTGGAAAAAAGCACCCATTGGATTCACAACCCCAAGAAAGAGCCATAGTGACCCAATTCTTACCCAAGATTATAATTCATCAATTAGGCTTAGACACACCATTTAGTGGCCTTAACACCATCATGGGAACACTTTCCCACTCAACAAAGCACAAGTTCAATTCACACTTTTCCTCGATCCTTTTAGTCTCCATGCCAATAGATTTGAATAAATATCCTCTCTAGTGTCTAAACCTGGAACTACCTTGTTCCTCATATTCTGGCACACTACGTACTGTCTATGCAGTAACTTATATGCCAATCACTTTTCTTTCTCCATAACTACTAGAAGATTAAAGAATGAATTATGATCCTCCCTCACCACCACGACCTTTTGGTTCATACCCTATTTCTCTCTCTCCACATTTCATGAGGAGAGGGGACAATATGGCATCGTCTTCCACTAAGGTTTCCCAATCCATGACTTCAACTCTTGTCAGCGTAGGCTAGTCTATGGCTAGGAAGGTAGCTATAAAAATTAAGGGTGGTTGGTATGTCCTACTCTCGAAGTAGGAAAACCAACCCATGTGAAATATGCACACAAAACCCTCCAATAATACAAAAAATACTCAACATCCCTCCCCTAAGGGATTTGGATCTATATCTCCCTCCAATCAGGCTAGTAAATTAAAATTCACATTTAATTTATTTGATGTTTACACATAATGTCTTAGCCATCCATGGCCTCCATTCCAATGTCACCCAATCACAATTTTAATATTACAACAATAGGGGTAATATGAGGGATGTTAGAAACCCCACCCCCTTAAAGGAACACCATCCTCAATGATCTAAGCCTTATGGCTCTTACATCCATGACATATTCCATGTGTTGACTTGCCACTTTGAGCAATTTCTGATCTGGATTTATGTAGGAACACACAAAATACAGAAATAACCATAAACATAGAGATGCAGCAGAAATAATGCTTCATTTCATTAATATCAAATAACAGAAATATGCTTATAGACATAATGGAAATAAAATAGCTAGGGTGCTGGTGGCGAATCTTTGAGAAGAGATGTGGTACCTACAGACCTCTGAACTGTGTTACAATGATTCTCGAGGGCCTATTTATTATTGAGAAAAAATGGAAAACTTAAAATTTCCAAAAACCTAACCTTAGGAGATGAAGCACCAAAACTATGGGTCCCGTTTGGGTAAATTGGTGTTTCAACTTCTCGGGGATGTAACTTTGGCATCCGATCTCTATTTGACGCGCTCAATATCTCATTAGAAATAAATATCCAAGGAGTACAACTTTTAGTGAGAGAAACATCAGTCCATGGACCCATGTTGCTCCCGATTTTCCCAGAAAACATAGTTTAGGGCCTAAAAACGACTCCAGAAGTTCAGGACACGAAAAACTGCTAAAAATAGTAAGTTGTGTTGCAACTTAAAAACTGAAAGAACTAATGGTGGGGGTTCAAATGGAATAGGTGGGTGGCCACCAATGTCCACTTGGATCATTAAGGCCCCAAAACGGCTCCAGGAGTGCAGGACCCGAAAACCTGCTAAAAATAGTAAGTTGTGCTGAAAGTGAAAAGTTGTAAGAATTGATGGTGCGGGTCCAAATGGAATAGGTGGGTGGCCACCGATATCCACCTGGATCATTCCTCCCTCCTTAAGAAGCAATGGTCCCAATTGCGTTGAGATCCTCCAAGAGATGAGGCACGTTCTGTTGTCGAAGATGTCATGGAACTGTGGGTGGACATGCTAGATGCAATTAGTAAATTTGGTTTCTTTATCAGCCTCAGACAGTACATGTGTGGATTATGTCTGTGTAGTCGCATGAGGTATGGCAACATTAGGCAGCGGCGTCGGGGGTCATATCAATGGAGTGCTTGTCTTGACAGTGTAGAGGAACCTCTGTGAGCGAGGAGAAAATTCCCTTGTATTCCTCCATGACTTTGTCCATCTGCTGTAGCCATGCAGGGGAGCCCTATTTCAAGGTTGTGGCCACAATAGTCTTCTTTCCCTGTGAGAAAGTTGTAATGAAAATAAATTTCCTAGTTTTGGAAACAATCTTACATTGTTGTTTTGCAGTAGTCAAAGAGATGACAAGAGGCGGTGCTACCTCCGGTATCCTATACAAGTTATTTCCCAAAGTAATAACAATCGAACGAGGCCTAGACTCATACACAACATGTCACCTCCACAAGTATGGTTGGCCAAATAATACATTAGCTACATCAAGAGGAGAAACATCACACAATACCTTATCCATGAAGGGCTTGATACTGTACGAAAGGCGACATTGTTGGCAGATGTGGAGATCTCTCCCTGGGTGGAGCCACCCGATGGTATAGGGTTTGAGGGTGTGCTATGGTCGGTAGGCCAAGCTGCTTCACGACCTCTGCTGAAATGAGGTTCTTTTGGCTTCCGCTATCGACTTGAAATTGTAGCGGAGAACCCTTCACCCACATCTGCGAATGGAAGAGGCACTCCCCCTCCTCTAGATCCTCTGGATCCTCCCTCTGGATCTTGGTGGTGGCAACAATGGCACTGGGATCCACATCAATGATCTGCTTCCCTTTGTCATTGCCTTTTTCTGGTTCTGACTCAAGATCAGAAAATGCATCTAATTCGGGTGCCTTTAGTTCGACCACCAATGACTGTTTGGCTTGACACTCGTTTGTGCTGTGAGTGGTGCTGTTATGAAATTAACACCACTTCAATGTGTCCTTTTTTGTGTTTGTGGTGTTGTTCTAAGTCATACCACTTTGGCCTTGCCCCTTGTTCTTCGGTTTGGGGGCACCTTTCAGATTCACAGATCCAAATTCTGGATTCTTTTTCTTAAATTTCTGCTCGATCTTGGTGGCATAGTGATATGCCGTGCTAAGCGATGTAATGTCGAGGAACTCCATTTCCTCCTTAATGTGTTTGTGCATACATCCGCGGTACTTGAGCACCAATGTCTCTCTGAATCTTTAATACCCAACTTTGTGCGCAGGGTATGGAACAAATTCATCAGTTCATGCACCTCTTGATCCCTTTGTTGCCACAGCGTGGTCCATTGGATGTATTTGTCCTCATAGCTCCCCATGGGGTAATATTGTTCCTTGATGCCGTCTCAAAATTAATTCCAAGTGGGTGTGGCTGAGAACAGAGAGGGTTCCCCTTTTTCCTCTTGTTCACAGTAGGTTTACCACCAGTCTTTGACATGGGGGGCGGCTTTGAGGAGTGAAAAAATAATCTTTTCTTGGTCAGAGAAATCATGGACCGAGAAACACCCTTCCAGAAAAATCAATCATCTATCTATGGTGTCTGCATCTATTTTTCCTTGAAATACAGGAATGTCAAATTTTACCTATACCTTGAAGGGAGTGGCGCCTCCAGAGTGGCTGTTGGATGCAGATGCGCCGTAGGTGGGTAGTCATTGAAGGATCTGAGCAAAGTTATCCATCATTGCGTTCCTTTGTTTCTCGAGGGCCTCCTCGAGCAATATTTTGATAGGATCTCCTGCTCCCTCATCTTTATTTTCTTCTGCCATGGGAGGTTGTCGGGGTTTGTGAGGCTGATCTTGCAAGGGTTCAACCAGATCGAGCCCTAACTCCTTATACCCTGACCGCGTTGGGGACATGCAAAGAAAAATAAATAAAGAGCAGACCGCTCTAATACCACTGATCTGGATTTATGTAGGAACGCAATAAAAATAATGCTTCATTTCATTAATATCAAATAACATATTTATGCTTACAGACATAATGGAAATAAAATAGCTAAGGTGCTGGTAGCGAATCTCTGAGAAGAGATGTGGCAGCTACAGACCTTTGAATTGTGTTACAATGAGGCTCGATGACCTATTTATTATTGAGAAACAATGGAAAACTTAAAATGTCCAAAAACCTAACCCTAGGAGATGAAGGCCAAATATGTGGGTTTCGTTTGGGTAAATTGGTGTTTCAACTTCTCGAGGATGTAAATTTGGCATCTGATCTCTGTTTGATGTGCTCAATAGCTCATTAGAAAGATCTATATGAGGAGTAAAACTTTTAGTGTGAGAAAAATTGGTACATGGACCCATGTTTCTCCCAGTTTTCCCAAAAAACGTCTTTTAGGGTCTCAAAATTGCTTCGGAAGTTCAACACCCGAAAAAATGCTAAAAATAGTAAGTTGTGTTGCAACTTAAAAACTAAAAGAAATGATGGTGGGGGTTCAAATGGAATAGGTGGGTGGACAACATTGTCCACTTGGATCATTAAGGCCCCAAAACGGCTCCGGGAGTGCAGGACTCGAAAACCTGCTAAAAATAGTAAGTTGTGCTAAAAGTGAAATGTTGCAAGAATTGATGGTGTGGGTCCAAATGGAATAGGTTGGTGGCCACCGATATCCACCTAGATCATTCCTCCCTCCTTAAGAAGAAATGGTCCCCATTGCATTGAGATCCTCCATGAGATGAGGCACGTTATGTTGTCGAAGATGTCATGGACCTGCGGGCGGGCATGCTGGATGCAATTAGTAACTTTGGTTTCTTTATCAGCCTCAAACAATACATGTGTGGATTCTATCTGTGTAGTCACATAAGATATGGAAACATCAGGCAGTGGTGCGTCAGGGGTCAGATCAAATGAGTGCTTGTCCTGAAAGTGTAGAGGAACCCCTGTGAGTGAGGAGAAAATTTCCTCGTATTCCTCCATGACTTTTTCCATCTGCTGTAGCCGTGCAAGGGAGCCATGTTTCAAGGTTGTGGCCACACTATTCTTCTTTCCTTGCGAGCGATTTATAATGAAAATAAATTTCTTGGTTTGGGAAACAATCTTACTACGTTGTTTTGCAGTAGTCAAAGAGATGACAGGAGGCAGTGCTACCTCTGGTATCCTGTACAAGTTATTTCCCAAAGTAATAAAAATAGCATGAGGCCTAGACTCATACACAGCATGTCGCCTCCACAAGTATGGCTGGCCCAATAATACATCAGCTACATCAAGAGGAGCAACATCACACAATACCTCATCCAGGAATGGCTTGATACTGTACAGAAGGTGACATTGTTGGTGGATGCAGAGATCCCTCCTTGGGTGGAGCCCCCCCATGGTATATAGTTGCGGGTGTGTTATGGTCGGTAGGCTGAGCTGCTTCACGACCTCTATTGAAATGAGGTTCTTTTGGCTTCTGTTATCGACAAGAAATTGCAGCCTAGAACCCTTCACCCACATCTGCGAATGGAAGAGGCGCTCCCCCTACTCTGGATCCTCCCTCTGGATCTTGGTGGTGGCAACAATGGAATTGGGATCTGCATCAATGATCTGCTTCCCTTTTTCATTTCTTTTGGCTGTTTTTGTCTTAGGATCAGAAAATCCTTCTAATTCGGGTGCCTTTAGTTTGGCCACCAATGACTGTTTGGCTTGACACTTGCTTGTGCTGTGAGTGGGGATGTTATGAAATTCACACCACTTCCCTATGTCCTTCTCTGGATTTGTGGTGTTTCTCTGAGTCTCACTGCTTTGGCCTTGCCCATTATTCTTCAGTTCGGGTGCACCTTTCAGATTCACAGATCCAATGTCTCACTTCTTTTGCTTAAATTTATGCTCGATCTTGGCGGCATAGTGATATGCCGTGACAAGCGATGTAATGTCGAGGAACTCCATTTTCTCTTGAATGTGTTTGTGCAGAAAACCACAGTACTTGAGCACCAAATGTCTCTTTGAATCTTTAATACCCAAATTTGTGCATAGGGTATGGAACAAATTCGTCAGTTCATGTACATCTTGATCCCTTTGTTGCCGCAACGTGGTCCATTGGATGTATTTTTCCTCATAGCTCCCCACGGGGTAATATTTTTCCTTGATGCCATCTTGGAACGAATTCCAAGTGGGTGTGGCTAAGAACAGAGAGGGTTCCCCTTTGTCCTCTTGCTCATAGTAGGTTTCGCACTAGTCTTTGACATGGGGGCCAGCTTTGAGGAGTGCAAAAATAATCTTTTCTCGGTCAGACAAATCATGGACTGAGAAATACCCTTCTAGAAAATTCAACCATCCATCTACGACGTCTGCATCTATTTTGCCTTCAAATACAGGAATGTCAAATTTTACCTGTACCTTGAAGGGAGTGGCACCTCTAGAGTGGTTGTTGGATGCAAATGTGCCGTAGGTGGGCAGTCGTTGAAGGATCTGAGCAAAGTTATCCATCATCGCGTTCCTTTGTTTCTTGAGGTCCTCCTCGAGCAATATTTTGATAGGATCTCCTGCTCCCTCGTCTTTATTTTCTTCTGCCATGGGAGGTTGTTGGGGTTTGCGAGGCTGATCGTGCAAGGGTTCAACCAGATCGAGCCCTAACTCCTTATACCTTGACCGTGTTGGGGACATGCAAAGAAAATAAAATAAAGAGCAGACTGATCTGATACCATTGATCCAGATTTATGTAGGAACGCAACAGAATACATAAATAACCATAAACATAGAGATGCAGTGGAAATAATGCTTCATTTCATTAATATCAAATAACAGAAATATGCTTACAGACATATTGGAAATAAAATAGCTAGGGTGCTGGTGGCGAATCTTTGAGAAGAGATGTGGCAGCTACAGACATATAAACTATGTTACAGTGAGGCTCGAGGGGCTATTTATTATTTAGAAACAATGGAAAACTTCAAACGTCCAAAAACCTAACCCTAGGAGATGAAGCGCCAAAACTATGGGTCTCGTTTGGGTAAATTGGTGTTTCAACTTCCTGGGGATGTAACTTTGGCATCTGATCTCTATTTGACGCGCTCAATAGCTCATTATAAAGATCTATCCGAGGAGTAAAACTTTCTGTGTGAGCAACAATATTCCATGGACCCATGTTGCTCCCGGTTTCCCAAAAAACATCGTTTAGGGCCTCAAAACGGTTCCGGAAGTTCAGGACCTGGAAAAATGCTAAAAATAGTAAGTTGTGTTGCAACTTAAAAATTGAAAGAACTAATTGTGGGGGTTCAAATGGAATAGGTGGCTGGCCACCAATGTCCACTTGGAACATTAAGGCCCCAAAACGGCTCCGAGAGTGTAGGACCTGAAAAACTGCTAAAAATAGTAAGTTGTTTTGAAAGTGGAAAGCTGCAAGAATTGATGGTGTGGGTCCAAATGGAATAGGTGGGTGGTCACCAATATCCACCTGGATGATTCCTCCCTCCTTAAGAAGCAATGGTCCCCATTGCATTGATATCCTCCATGAGATGAGGCATGTTCTGTTGTCGAAGATGTCATGGACCTATGGGTGGACATGCTAGATGCAATTAGTAAATTTGGTTTTTTTATCAGCCTTAGACAGTACATGTGTGGATTCTGTCTATGTAGTCACATGAGGTATGGCAACATCAGGTAGCGGTGCGTTGGGGGTCAGATCAATGGAGTGCTTGTCCTGACAGTGTAGAGGAACCTCTGTGAGTGAGGAGAATTTTTCCTAGTATTCCTCCATGAATTTTTCCATCTGCTGCAGCCGTGCAGGGGAGCCACATTTCAAGGTTGTGGCCACAATATTCTTCTTTCGCTGTGAACGCGTTGTAATGAAAATAAATTTCCTAGTTTGGGAAACAATCTTACTGCATTATTTTGCAGTAGTCAAAGAGATGACAAGAGACGGTGCTACCTTCGGTATACTGTACAAGTTATTTCCCAAAGTAATAACAACAACACGAGGCCTAGAATCATACATAGCATGTCACCTCCACAAGTATGGTTGGCCCAATAATACATCAGCTACATCAAGAAGAGCAACATCACACAATACCTCATCCATGAATGGCTTGATACTGTACGGAAGGCGACATTGTTGGCGAATGCAGAGATCTCTCTCTGGGTCGAGCCACCTGATGGTATATGGTTGCGGGTGTGCTATGGTCAGTAGGCCGAGCCGCTTCACGACCTTGTTGGAAATGTTGTCATTGATGGCAAAGGAGCACAAAAGAGCAGCACCTGAACCAACAATAAGGCAAAGGAGATGACAAAGGAGGAGCACTTGAAACATCAGCCAAGGAGTAGAGAAAGCATAAGAAGAGGTAGCAAGGCAGCAAAAGAAGCAAGACAAATAAGGAACTGAGGCAGCAGACAAAGCAGAGACAGTGAATATAAGCAGAGGAAACATAATGTACAAAAGAGTTGAACTTAAGAAATGTAGTGCAAAGAAGGCAGCAGATGCAGAGATAGGCAAAGAACAGAGGTACAGCAAAGGCAGAGGCAGAGGTCGAGTAGCAGAAGCAGCAAAAAGAAGAAGTAGGGCAGTAAAGAGAAGCAGAGACAAGACCATTTGAAGAAGCAAGGAGCAGCATTAGACAAGAAGAAGAGATAGAAACAGAGAGATAACAGAGACAGGCAATGGAGGCAGCAAAGAAGCAAATGAAGGCAGAGGAAGCGAATATAATAGAGGCAGAACCGTTATCTCAGCAGTAGAGGTAGAGGCAGAGCGAAAAAAGCAGCAGAGGCAGAGGCAGAGGCAGAGCAGTTATAAAATTCCGAGAATCATACCCCAAGCCGGGCATTACGCATATAATGCAAAACCAAATTCCGGGAATCGCACACTCCAACCGGCGTTATATATTTAACATAATTCACAAATATTATTCCAGGAATCGCATGACCCATTGGCAATGTATACATATTTATCTGTTATATATATGTGTGAAGCGCATCATATAAACAATATTCAAGGCATATACATTAATATATTTAATCGGAGCACGTAATGTAAAGTGGGACCCCTCCCCAATCGCAATCGGAGATCACAAGAGCAGCGTAATATGTAACCCACAGGAAATCACGATTGCGATGAGAATCCGGACCCGACGGGTCTATAAACCGCAATTGATAAGTCTTGCAACTCAAAGTTGCGATTGCGATCAATCGCAATTGGAAATCGCAAGGGGAGCGGAACATCACAATATAAGAGTTGTAATTGCGATTGGAAGCCCGGACCCGATGGGCTTATAAACTTTGATTAATAAAATTTGAGTCCCAATCGCATCGATATTAGTCAATCGCATCGGCAAAGAATAGTGAACAGTGACTCAATCGCATCGGAGTATTTGAAGTTGCGATTGCGATCAATCGCAATCGGAGCAGGAGCGATCAATCGGAATCGGAAATCGCTGGAGGATCAGTATATTGCATCGGAAAACGTGTCAGGTGGGCCCAAAAGGGCATTCGTTAAGTATTAACAAGATTATTCATTGATTATAGTAGAAGCGGCAGTTTGTTTGTTAAAACCTTATATAAGGACGCCGAGAGTCGATTTAAGATTGTATTAAAAGAAGTTGTTGTGTATATATAACGCTGTTGCGATAAGCCGCGTGGTCTGTAGACCCACGGGCCTCAACTTAACGGGAGGGCGATTATTAAATTAATAGAGTTGTGATATATGTATGTTACGGCCTGCGGAACTCGCCACATCAACAAGACACTCGTGGCATGAAAAGGGTTGGAATTCCTCCAGATTTACAGTCAGCGGATATAAAAGGCACAATTACACGTATGCAGCAGTTACACCACAGCAGAGGACAGAAGAGCAAACAGAGCCGAAAGGAGATAAAACACAGTCACAGAAAAGACAAAGACAGCCAAAGAAAAGACAAATGCGTACCAATTCAAAAGACTAAATGAGTTGAGCTGGAGTTCACATTGTAATTCGAATGTAAATGTTTTAATTGTTTTTATTGTTTGTGATGCATTGGCAAGTCTCCGAGAGAGAACAAATTCCCACTGTAATGTTAAATTGATACCTACATTTATATTTTCTGAATAAGCAGATAAAAGGATTGAGAAGGCAGAAGGCAAAGAGACATGACTGTCCATTTCGAATTCCAAGTAGAATACAAACAACCATGAAGCTAGTTTGTATAAAATAGGATAATACCCAAGGGGAGAAGTGTTGACGAAAAAAGAGTGAGAGAAGAAGAGAGTGTGCAGCAGAATTAAAGAGAGTTGAAGAGAATAAGCAAGCTGCAAGAAGAATGTGAATAAGGAGGAGCTGAGCAAAGAAGAAGAAGGGGCTGAGCAGAGATGATGCAGGTCTGATATAAGAGTTGATGAACAACATAGAAGAAGGTACAGAACAGAGCTGATATCCAAGGTAAATCAGCAAGTGTTTTTCTTTTGAAAGAGTAAGGAAGTTGGAGCTTCCCTATCAAGTTGTAGCTTGATAGATGTCAGTTGTAGCTGACTGAGGTAGGAGCCTCCTGTAGGTTGGTGCCTGCAGAAAATAGATTGGAGTTGGTGCTTCCACATCAAGTTGTAGCTTGATAAAATGTCAGTTGTAGCTGACTGAGGTTGGAGCCTCCTGTAGGTTGGTGCCTGCAGAAAATTGATGGGAGTTGGAGCTTCCTTGCAAGTTGTAGCTTGCAGAATTGAGGATAGAGCCTCCTGTAGGTTGGTGCCTGCAGAAAACAGTGGTGAGAGGGAGTTGGAGCTTACCTTTGCATCACAACAATAATAAGATGTGGTTTTCTCCCTTTATGGGTTTCCACTTATATCTGGTGTCTCTGTGCATGATGTTTATGTGTTGATATGATTTATATAATCTGCTTAATACTTGTTGCTCACATATTAAGACTGCTGTTACATTAACAAATCTGTTTGATACTTGCTACTCACTAATAAAGATTGCTCACATATTAAAGTTGATCATGAAGTGAAGGTGTAAATAAATTTTGAGAGAAAAGTTTTAAAAGTCCATGTATGTGTTAAACTGATTCACCCCCCCCTCTCAGTTTAACTAAGGGTTCAACAGACCTCTGCTGAAATGAGGTACTTTTGGCTTTCGCTATCGACAAGAAATTGCGTCGAAGAACCCTTCACCCACATCTGCGAATGGAAGAGGCACTCCCCCTCCTCTGGATCCTCTGGATCCTCCCTCTGGATCTTGGTGGTGGTAATAATGGCACTGGGATCCGCATCAATGATCTTCTTCCCTTTGTCATTTCCTTTGTCTCGTTCTGACGCAGGATCAGAAAATGCTTCTAATTCGGGTGCCTTTAGTTCGGCCACCAATGACTCTTTGGCCTGATGCTCGTTTGTGTTGTAAGTGGGGATGTTATGAATTCACACCACTTCCATGTGTCCTTATTTGGATTTGTGGTGTTGTTATGAGTCACACCGCTTTGGCCTTTCACATTTTTTTTTCGGTTTGGGGGCACCTTTCTGATTCGCATATCCAAAGTCTCGCTTCTTTTGCTTAAATTTCTGCTCGATCTTGGTGGCATAGCGATATGTCGTGCCAAGCAATGTAATGTCGAGGAAATCCATTTCCTCATGAATGTGTTTTTGTAGACAACCTCAGTACTTGAGCACTAAATATCTCTTTGAATCTTTAATACCCAACTTTGTGCACAGGGTATGGAACAAATTTGTCAGTTCATGCACATCTTGATCCCTTTGTTTCCGCAGCATGGTCCATTGGATGTATTTGTCCTCATAGCTCCCCACAGGGTAATATTGTTCCTTGATGCCATCTCAGAACGAATTCCAAGTGGGTGTGGCCGAGAACAGAAAGGGTCCCCCTTCGTCCTCTTGCTCACAGTAGGTTTCCCACCAGTCTTTGATATGGGGGGCAGCTTTGAGGAGTGCAAAAATAATCTTTTCTCGGTTAGAGAAATCATGGACCGAGAAATAACCTTCCAGCAAATTCAACCATCTATCTACGACGTCTGCATCTATTTTTCATTCAAATACAATAATTTCAAAGGTTACTTGTACCTTGAAGGGAGTGGTGCCTCCAAAGTGGCTGTTGGATGCAGATGTGTCGTAGGTGGGTAGTCGTTGAAGGATCTGAGCAAAGTTATCCATCATCGCGTTCCTTTGTTTCTCGAGAACCTCCTCGAGCAATATTTTGATAGGATCTCCTGCTCCCTCATCTTTCTTTTCTTCCCCCATGGGAGGTCGTTGGGTTTTGCGAGGCTGATCTTGCAAGGGTTCAACCAGATCAAGCCCTAACTCCTTATACGCTGACCGCGTTGGGCACATCCAAAGAAAAACAAATAAAGAGCAGAACGCTCTGATACCACTGATCCAGATTTATGTATGAACGCAACAGAATACATAAATAACCATAAACATAGAGATGCAGTGGAAATAATGCTTCATTTCATTAATATCAAATAACATAAATATGCTTACAGAAATAATGAAAATAAAATAGCTAGGGTGTTGGTGGCGAATCTTTGAGAAGAGATGTGGCAGCTATAGACCTCTGAACTGTGTTACAATGAGGCTCGAGGGCCTATTTATTATTGAGAAACAATGGAAAAATTCAAACGTCCAAAAACCTAACCCTAGGAGATGAAGCGCCAAAACTGTGGGTCTCGTTTGGGTAAATTGGTGTTTCAACTTCCCGGGGATGTAACTTTGGCATCTGATCTTTGTTTGACGCGCTCAATATCTCATTAGAAATATCTATCCGAGGAGTACAAATTTTGGTGTGAGCAAGATTGATCCAAGAACCCATGTTGCTCCTGGTTTTCCCAAAAAACGTCTCTTAGGGCCTCAAAACGGCTTCGGAAGTTGAGGACCCGAAAAACTGCTAAAAATAGTAACTTGTGTTGCAACTTAAAAATTGAAAGAACAAATGGTGGGGGTTCAATGGAATAGGTGGGTGGCCACCAATGTACACTTGGATCATTAAGGCCCCAAAATGGCTTTGGAAGTGCAGGACCCGAAAACCTGCTAAAAATATTAAGCAGTGCTGAAAGTGAAAAGCTGCAAGAATTGATGGTGCGGGTCCAAATGGAATAGGTGGGTGGCCACCGATATCAACCTGGATCATTCCTCCCTCCTTAAGAAGCAATGGTCCCCATTGCGTTGATATCCTCCATGAGATGAGGCATGTTCTGTTGTCGAAGATGTTATGGACCTGCGGGCGGACATGCTGGATGAAATTAGTAAATTTGGTTTCTTTATCAGCCTCAGACAGTACATGTGTGGATTTTTTCTGTGTATTCGCATGAGGTATGGCAACATCAGGAAACAGTGCGTCAGGGGTCAGATCAATGGAGTACTTGTCATGACAGTGTAGAGGAACCTCTGTGAGTGAGGATAAAATTTCCTCGTATTTCTCCATGACTTTGTCCATATGTTGCAGCCGTGCATGGGAGCCCTGTTTAGAGGTTGTGGCCACAATATTATTCTTTCCTTGTGAGCGAGTTGTAATGAAAATAAATTTCCTGGTTTTGGAAACAATCTTACTGCGTTTTTTTGTAGTAGTCAAAGAGATGACAGGAGGCGGTGCTACCTCCGGTATCTTGTACAAGTTATTTCCCTAAGTAATAACAACAACACGAGGCCTAGACTCATACACAAAATGTCGCCTCCACAAGTATGTTTGGCCCAATAATACATCAGCATACATCAGCTACATCAAGAGGAGAAAAATCACACAATACCTCATCCAAGAATGGCTTGATACTGTACGGAAGGCGAAATTGTTGGCGGATGCAGAGATCTCTCCCTGGGTGGAGCCACCTGATGGTATACGGTTACGGGCATGCTATGGTCGGTAGGCCGAGCCACTTCACGACCTCTGCTGAAATGAGGTTCTTTTGGCTTTCACTATGGACAAGAAATTGTAGTGGAGAGCCCTTCACCCACATCAGCGAATGGAAGAGGTGCTCCCCCTGCTCTGGATCCTCTGGATCCTCCCTCTGGATCTTGGTGGTGGCAACAATGGCACTGGGACCCGCATCAATGATCTGATTCCATTTGTCATTGCCTTTGTCTGGATCTGACTTAGGATCAGAAAATGCATCTAATTCGGGTGCCTTTAGTTCGGCCACCAATTTCTGTTTGGCCCAACACTCGTTTGTGATTTGAGTGCCGGGCTGTTATGAAATTCACACCACTTCCCTGTGTCCTTCTTTGGATTTGTGGTGTTGTTATGAGTCGCACCACTTTGGCCTTGCCCCTTGTTCTTCAGTTCAGGGGCACCTTTCGGATTCACATATCCAAATTCTCGCTTCTTTTGCTTAAATTTATGCTCGATATTGGTGGCATAACGATATGCCGTGCCAAGCGATGTAATGTCGAAGAACTCCATTTCCTCCTGAATGTGTTTGTGAAGACAACCACGATACTTGAGCACCAAATGTCTCTTTGAATCTTTAATACCCAACTTTATGCACAGGGTATGGAACAGATTCGTCAGTTCATGGAGGTCTTGATCCCTTTGTTGCCGTAGCGTGGTCCATTGGATGTATTTGTGCTCATAGCTCCCCACAGGGTAATATTGTTCCTTTATGCCATCTCGAAACTAATTCCAAGTGGGTGTGGCCGAGAACAGAGAGGGTTCCCCTTCGTCCTCTTGCTCACAATAGGTTTCCCACCAGTCTTTGACATGGGGGGTGGCTTTGAGGAGTGCAAAAATAATCTTTTTTGAGTCAGAGAAATCATGGACTGAGAAACACCCTTCTAGAAAATTCAACCATTTATCTATGATGTCTGCATCTATTTTGCCTTCAAATATAGGAATGTCAAATTTTACCTGTACCTTGAAGGGAGTGGCACCTTCAGAGTGGCTGTTGGATGCAGATGTGTTGTAGGTGGGCAGTCGTTGAAGGATCTGAGAAAAGTTATCCATCATCGCATTCATTTGTTTCTCGAGGGCCTCTTCAAGAAATATTTTGATAAGATCTCCTGATCCCTCATCTTTATTTTCTTCCGCCATGGGAGGTTTTTGGGGTTTGCGAGGCTGATCTTGCAAGGGTTCAACCAAATCAAGCCCTAACTCGTTATACCCTGACTGCATTTGGGACATGCAAAGAAAAACAAATAAAGAGCAGACCGCTCTGATACCACTAATCTGTATTTATGTAGGAACGCAATAGAATATAGATATAATCATAAACATAGAGATGCAGTGGAAATAATGCTTCATTTCATTAATATCAAATAACAGAAATATGCTTACAGACATAATGGAAATAAAATAGCTAGGGTGCTGGTAACGAATCTCTGAGAAGAGATGTGGCAGCTATAGACCTCTAAACTGTGTTACAATGAGGCTTGAGGGCCTATTTATTATTAAGAAACAATGGAAAACTTCAAACATCCAAAAACCTAACCCTAGGAGATGAAGCGCCAAAACTATGGGTCCCGTTTGTGTAAATTGGTGTTTCAACTTCCCGGGGATGTAACTTTGGCATCCAATCTCTGTTTGACGCACTCAATAGCTCATTGGAAAGATATGTCCGAGGAGTACAACTTTCATTGTGAGAAACATGGGTCCATGGATCAATGTTGGACCCATGTTACTCTCGATTTTCCCAAAAAACATTGTTTAGGGCCTCAAAACGGCTCCAGAAGTTCAAGACCCAAAAAACTGCTAAAATTAGTAAGTTGTGTTGCAACTTAAAAACTTAAATAATTGATGGCAGGGGTTCAAATGGAATAGGTGGGTGGCCACCAATGTCCACTTGGATCATTAAGGCCCCAAAACGGCTCTGGGAGTGCAGGACCCGAAAAATTGCTAAAAATAGTAAGCTGTGCTGAAAGTGAAAAGCTGCAAGAATTGATGGTGTGGGTCCAAATGGAATAGGTGGGTGGCCACCGATATCCATCTGGATCAATGTCATCCATATTTCATGATCTAGTTACCTCTAAACTTCCTGACATTTCAACACTTTTCTACTTGATTGTTCACTATTCCTTAAGGCTTCCATAGGGAAAAAACTCGTTCATTTCTTCTTGGGATACACCCAATGCATTTCTAATCCTAATGAGTAGGCACGTGACTCCTTGAAAACTTGTTTACTCACACTACACAAATATCTGTGATTAGCTTTCTCTTTAGCTCCCTTTTTTTCTTCCATTGATTGTTTTAGTGCAACTTTCTCCACATTTTGGAAAAAACTGGCACTATTTATCAGGATGGAACTATTTTTTGCATTTTTTTCACCAATCACAACCATCCAATGCTAAATATCGTCGAATTAGAATCGATATAAATGCCTAGTTTAACCTCTTGTTTAGCTCTTGATGTAGCTTCATGTATAACTTCCTGTGTAATGTCCTACTTTGCTCTTCATTATGGAATTGTTTTTAGCGTCCACTTTAGTTTCCTTTTTAGCTTCCACTTTAGCTTCTCGTTTAACATCTTATTTCGCTCCTCATTATGGAATTTTTTTTATCATCCACTTTAGCTTCCTTTTT
Source organism: Pinus albicaulis (assembly GCA_034641835.2). Lineage (NCBI taxonomy): Eukaryota > Viridiplantae > Streptophyta > Pinopsida > Pinales > Pinaceae > Pinus > Pinus albicaulis. The sequence goes on along the minus strand of CM076584.1, from coordinate 1,643,381,580 downwards.
AGCTTCACGTTTAACATCCTATTTTGCTTCATTGTTTCTTATATAAGATTACCTTGAAACTCTCTCATTTGGATCACATGATGGCTATATAGAGAGGTTAATTTTATTTTCTTATGATGCAATTCAAACACACATACTTTACTTATATGCTCTTCTATGTGAAGTCGTCTGATATTTGTAAGATATGCTCATTACATTATGATATGAAATCAATGATTAGAGATCCACGTAGTATAATTATGATATGAAGTCAGAGGTTCAAGATCTACTCATAATACTTATGATCTGAAGTATGAGATCTGTTGCATATATGTTGGTTCAAGATCTTATTTATTTCTTTCAGATTTGTGGCATATATATTGGTTCGAGATTTGATCTATTTCTCTCACATCAATGGCATATATATTGGTTTGAGATCTGATGTATTTCTCTAACATCTGTGGCATAAATATTGGTTTGAGATCTCATCTATTTCTCTAAGGTTTGTGGCATATATTTTGGTCCATGATATGATCGATTTTGTGGTATAGTGAGAAGATCAACCTTTCATTTGTGATCTTGTTGGAAGACTTTGTGAAGAGGATCTTAGAACTTGTGGAACCCATCTTGTGGTCTTGATTTACTTTTGAATGATCTCTCGAAAGAAGGGAAGGTATTTATTTTGTAGAACTTGGGACCACCATTCAGAGGATTCTATTAATAGTCCCCAAACCATGTTTTCCCCTAAATATAATTGCATGCAAAAAAGGTCATTTAAACCCATACTCCTTTCCTCTTTTGAGTTTTTAACCATGATATCCAATTAACTAAGTTGAATTTTTTTCATTATTTTTCCATTTTTCCACAAAAAAATTCTTATACACCTCCTAATATGATCCAAGATTCCTTTAGGGGAAAAGAGGATTGAGCAATGGAATATATACAAAGCCGATAGAGTGGATTTTATCAAGACCACTCTGCCAACCAAATTTAGCCAACTAGCACCCCAAGAAACCATTTTATTTTGAAAATTTGAAACTATTTTATGTCAGTCTTTAATAGTGGTCCCTTTCAGATACATTGAAATACTAAGGTATTTAAAAGTCTTCTAGTCCTTTTCACAACTAAAGTATAATATATCAGAGAGTTTATTGAGATTTTGAGGAGTGCAATACCATCCGTAAATTCTACATAATTATAAAATACCTAAACTTAGAATATAAACTTGCATAAGGTCTGAAAAATAAAATGCAAGCTGAAGCAAAACCTATACACAAATTTCATATACTGCAAGTTGAAGCAAAGTTTGGAATGTTTTATCAAATTTGAAGAAAAAATATTTAAGGATCAAAGTAAACATAAAATAATTCAAAAGAGTGTAAAATAATAAAATAAACAATCTACAATTTCAATCAATGAGAGTGGCCAATAAATGAAGCCTTGGTGTGCGTTTTAGTGAAGAAAGGAAATTTTTGCCTACTTCACAAAATGCACGTCCAACCTTCATTACAAGGCCAAATTGAATGATTCAAATTGGAAATTACCTTTTTTACTCATAATTAACATTAATTTTTCACATAAAAATTTATTTTGTGTAAGAATATGCCAAATTGGATTGATTTCGTAGGGTTAAAGTCAAGGTTTGTGTGCCTCAAATAAATGCACACCAAGACCTATAATTAATTGATTGTGTGATAATGATAATTCCAAACTAAACATAAGACGATTTTATGCAACATATCATAGTCATTTTAAATGTTATACACTGAAATCCAAGTCTGCTAGAATAACAATTGAGCATATCTGCCAATGATCACAGTTGGCACAAATATGCACTGCTAGGCCAAACCAATTACGCTGTTGGTAATGGAATTTTAAATGGGACATGATTGGAAAATTCCTAACCTTAGGATATAACCTTGCATCATGTCTAACAAATATCCTACATAACTACAATTCCCACTTATACACAACTTTTGCATAAGGAAAGTCAAATAAAAACTTAGAATGTTGTATGAAATCTGAAGTATAAATATTTAAGCTCAAAATGAATATATAACAATGTAAAAGTGTGTAAAATAATTAAGTAAGCAATCTGCAATTTGAATCTATCATATTGGCCTATAAATGATGTCTAGGCATGCATTTTAGTGAAGCATTAACACAATTTTGGCCCGCTTCACAAAAATGCACACCCAACCTTCATTTCAAGGCCAAATTTAATGATTCAACTTGGAGAGAATTTTTTTACTCATAAGTAACATTAATACAATTAAGTTTTTCTAATTTAGTGATTTGAAGGTCGAAGTTAATGTAAATAAAGTCAAAGTGTTGGAGCAATCATAGTTCATGGTGCCTCCCCAAAAGTGTCAACAATTTGTGAACAACAAAAACTTACTGGAAGAAAAATAGTGTGTAAAATTAGTAATTAAATAGTATACAATTTGAATCAATCATGTTGGCCAAGAAATGAAGCATGGGCATGCATGTTAGTGAAGCAAGGGAATTTTGGTCTACTTCACAAAAATGCACGCCCAACCTTCATTTCAAGGCCAAACTGAATGATTCAACTTGGAAAGTACTTTTTTACTCATAGGTAACATTAATACAATTAAATATTTTGTATCTTTCACATATATATTCATATTAAAAAATACTCCAAATTTCATGGATTTCATAGGTTAAAAGGTAGGGTTTGTGTGCCTCAAATAAATGCACACCATGACTTGTAATTAATTTACAGTGAAGTAATGATCATTCCATCCTAAAGATGCATACATTTTCTACAACATACATGCTCATTGTCCTAAAATAAATCTTATTCACTGAAATCCAAGTTTTCCTATATAGCAATTCATCATATCTGTGAATGTTCAAGTCAGAACAAATATTCACTCCCGGGCCAAACAAATTACACTTTTTGTAAAGAAGATTTAAATGGGACATGATTGGATAATACCTAACCTTAGGATATAACCTTGAATCATGTCTGACGAATATTGTACATGACTATGTTTCCCACTTATACACAACTTTCACATAAGGCAACTCGAAGCAAAACTTAGAATGTTGTATGAAATCTAAAGTATAAGTATTTAAGCTCAAAGTAAAGCTATAACAATGTAAAAGTGTGTAAAATCATTACATAAACAATCTACAATTTGGATCAATAAGATTGGCCCATAAATGAATCCTTGGCATGCATTTTAGTGAAGAAAGACAATTTTTGCGCTTCACAAAAATGCACGCCCAACCTTCATTTAAAGGCCAAATTGAATGATTCAATGCAGAGATATTTTTTTTAGTCATTAGCATTAATACAATTAAAATTTTCTAATTTAGTGATTTGAAGGTCAAAGTTAATGTAAATGAAAGTGCTTCAACATTCGCAGTTCACGGTGTTACCCCAACAGTGTCAACATATTGTGAACAACACAAACTTACTTTAAGAAAATTAGTGTGTAAAGTTAGTAATTAAATAGTATACTATTTGAATCAATAATTTTGGCCAATAAATTTAGCCTGGCTGTGCATTTGATTGAAGCAAGGCAATTTTGGCTCGCTTTACAAAAATGCATGCCCAACCTTCATTTCAAGGCTAAATTGAATGATTCAACTTAGAGAGTACTTTTTTACTCATAGGTAACATCAATACAATTAAATATTTTTATTTTTTCACATATATATTTCTATTTTTCAAGAATGCTTCAAATTGTTCGAGAATACTCCAACTGTAAATTGATCTCAAACTCAAGGGAAAGTCATCTTCTCCACAAATTTCATTCACATGGGGTATTTAGTCCAACTTCCCCTTTCCTTTAAGAAAATTATGCATCTTTAAACTGTTTTTTTGTTTGTTTTCAATTACTTGTTTTCATTAATTGTTCATCTTCCAAGTTGGTATATGTGCACATATTTTTGTTAGACATGTCATCAAATAAATGATCATCACCTTCTAGGCTGGAATTCAACGCTATAGGAAACTTTAAAGCAAGAAATTTATCCTACAACTAATCATTAAGAAAAATAATAATTATTAAATAATATAAAACAATGTTTAAAAGAAGAATACATATTATTTATATTAAATTGGAAAATTACTTACCAATGTTTAAAAGAAGAATACATATTATTTATATTAAATTGGAAAATTACTTACCACAATTCCTATTGGATTCAAATCAATTTTCAGAGATATACTATCCAGTAGAAGCTCATCATCTATGTAATGTCTTTGTATAATCACTCGTTTGAATTGTTTCTTTCCACGCCATATAAAACATCCACAAATAACAATTTTCTCAAAGTATTCATCCCATGTACTATAGTCATAACCATCCTCTTGTTCAATGCAATAATTTGTTGTGTCAGCACAATCCATTGCCATATCCTCTTCCAACCACTATCCTCTATGCGGTTTAACAGTTTTAGGTCCATGTCCACATACATATCTTTTTCTTTTCCTAGTTGAAAGCTTATGCTCTACATTTTCTCTAATCTCCATCTAAAATAATCAACAAAATGCATTAATTTCTATTAATATTGGATAATACAATATAAATTTTAATAATATCGTGAAGAAATGTAGGTGTATCACAAAATGTCATTATATTAATTTTTCCTAAGTTAAGTCAAAACTTGAGTACATGATGTCCCACGCCATCCATTGTGTCCTCATTTGATATGACACGATCTATTGCCATGACCTCATATGACTCCTGTAATACAAAACATAGTCAAGAATGTTTAGTACTACAATTATATCATTTCATGGAATATGATATCCAACACAAAACTACACTTTAGTCATATATTTAACATATTTATTTCATGTTAATTGGGAGTTTATTTTTTATTTTATGACCCAAGGTATATACATTGATCCAAAATTTTGACAAGAAAAGTATCCAACATCCCTATCTTGATGTAATACACTTTACCACTTTGTGTGTATATCAATTTTGTTTCACTCATTTATAACATACTTTATGCAATCATTTTAGAGATAATAAAATTGATATATAGTAAATGTACTGGATTATTTAAATTTTGGTTATTCATTGATTTTTTTCTATAAATCTTTGATTTTATTTGAGAATAATGTTATATTTTTACGCCCAAAGGCGTTCCCTTTGTTGGGTTTAGCTGAATGAGATTGTTCTTGCAGCCAATGGGAGGGTTTTCTCATCGTCCTTCCAGCCCGTGAAAATCTGCCATTTGGCACCTCCTCCTCTTACCAGCTCACACCAGCGCACCGTTCCAAAATTCGAGGCGGTTGCTCCACCCTCCTGCACTCACCTCCTTCCCGCGCGTCGGCTCCTTCACGTCCGTCCTGCTGTCCCCAAGAAGAAGAGGGTCCTAGTGAGGTTCCTCCTCCCAAATGGTTCCGCTACAATTCCTCTGTGACACAGGTGTGCCTGATTGCACTGGTCTGCTTCTGCTACCCGGGGATGTTCAATGCCCTCTCCAGAATGGGGGAGGTGGGCAGGAGGACGACCAGGCCGCCAACGACGCCAACACTGCTCTCTATACGACGTTTGCAGTGTTTGGGATATTGGGCAGCGGGATTTACAACCTCTTCGGCTCCCATGTAACCCTTTTCGCTGGGTGCTCCACTTATATCCTCTACGCCGGTTCCTTTCTCTATTACAATCACCACCACAACGACACATTTGCTGTTATTGCAGGAGCGGTTTTGGAAGTGGGAGCAGGATTTCTTTGGGCTGGCCAGGGATCGATTATGGCCTCCTATCCCACTGAGAATAAAAAGAGCAGGTATATTTCTCTGTTCTGGAGTATATTCAATTTGGGAGGAGTCATAGGAGGTTTCATTCCCTTTATATTGAATTATCACAGCACAGCCGCGTCTGTTGCCTACGGGACCTATATAGCCTTAATGTGCTTCATTGCCTTTGGGGCTTTTCTGACATTGGCTCTGCTTCCGCAGAAAATCCCCGTTGAAAGAATATGGTGTTGGTGAATCTAACCTTTCGTCGTTTATACAGTGAAAATGTTTGGGAAATTAATGCTGGGTGCTTTTTGCTTTTCCCATGGCACAAACGAGAGGCCTGGTCTTATGCCCCTGGCAATGAGCTGCATTATTACAATGGCAGAGAACACAGAGAGCATAGTAGAGATTTCTTATTGTGAGGTTTACATGGACCGTTGTTATGATCTTCTGGAGCCTAAGAATAAAGAAATTCCAGTTTTGGAAGACTCAGAGGGTCGTGTGCAACTCTCTGGCCGACTTTATCCATATAAGTCTGCTCGTGGGCACTCCTATGAAAACGAGTTATCTCTGCATATCTGGGCGTGTTCACTTCAGCAAAACGACATATGCACTCCCTTACCAGGCCTATTCTCTGCTGTGTTTATCAGCCCTCTTATACGGTGTATTCGGCGTGTCTCTTATGTATACCTCCTGGTCAGCGTATTAGTGAAGTTGTGGTTGCTGAAGTATAGTAACGTGGGGCCTGTATAGGTATTATTCATGGACTGCTAAATGAAACCAGGTTCGTCTTATCCTTGTACTGTGTAATCTTTCAATGGTTCGGTCAATGAATGGTAATGCCTCTAATGTTATTTCTGTGTCAGATGACTGATTTAATACTCCGGTCAATTTGTTGTTGAAAGTGTGTTTAGAGAGCCATTTTTTATTTGTCAGCTGTTGGGGTATTATTTGGGTATTTGTTCTGTTCATATACGTTTAAACCCAAACATCAAACGACACCTCCAGCAGTATACGACTAATGTGTTTGACGAAAATCTTCACTGATTTACTCAGAAAACACAGTGAAATTTGGGGTGATTTCCAAGCGGTAATCCTACAGAGATGGTGCCTATCCATGCAATGAGGGCGGCCAAGAAAACATAGAAGTCTAAAACAAAAATCCTAATCGCCAGAGCCAAATTTTGTAAACATATCGAAATAAAGCTTTTCAAACAAATGATCCTTTTGATTGCAAGTTGCATCTTGCATCGCAAAAGCCACTTTTAGTACTGATATTGCAATGTTTATACGGCCGGGTCCCCTTAGGAAGGTGAATGTTTCTGTGGTTTTAACAACAAAACCTTAGGAAGGTGACTGTTTCTTTGGTTTTAACAACAAAATTTCCCCTCTCTTGAGAATTTTGTTTTTATGCTGCGAGTTTGAATGAATGGGTTCTGTTCATGAATTTTAGTTAGTAGCTACACTTTTGTTTTTCGTGCTGCACATTTGAATGAATGGGTTGTGTCCATGAATTCTAGGGAGTAGCTACGATTTTGTTTTTAGCTACTTTCATTCAATTGTGTTTAATTCAAAAAATTATTTATTTTTGTTTAAATATTTGTTTTTTCTGCAGTCATCTAAGAGATGATCCTTTTGCTTGGAAATTGCATCTTGCATTGCACAAGCCACTTTTACTGCTGATTCGGAAAGGTTTAGACTTCATATGGCTGGTCTGCAAGGACTTGGAGTTAGGAAGATGAATGCCTGTTTGCTTTTTAACAACACAATTTTCCTTTTTCTTGAGCATTTTGTTTTTATGCTGCATGTTTGAATGAATGGGTTCTGTTGATGAATGTTAGGTAGTAGCTATACATTTGGATTTAGTTGTGCTTGCTTTGGTGATTGGTTTGTTATTCAGCTTAATGGCAAACTCAAAACAACAAATTTTCTCAAAAGGGTCCAAAAAGTTATGTCGAGTCTGCACTTGTTCATCGAAACAAGTGGACAATGCTGAACACATTCACTCTAGCCAAATTACCAACCAGCACATAAGTAATTCATCTGCAGGGACTGGTTATGATGGAAGTAGATTTCTGGTATAAGAATGTTCTGCACAAGGACTTGGGATTGATCTGGAGCTGCTGTAAGTTGTAACTATGTTATTATAGTATCTCCTTTAGTATGTTGTTGAGACATGGGTGTTTTTCCTTCCGGAGCAAGCTCTGGTAGACTTTTGGGGCTTGTTTGGCTTTAGTGGATCTATGGACAAGGGTGTTTGGTTAGTTTGTGGAGGCTTTCAGAATCAAAGTTGTATCGGGAATTTGGAGGTTAATGACCATATGAAGCACAAAGACAGGAGGTGTGAATTGATTTAGGTAAGGCATTTGAGATGATTTACGAGATTGGTAGATTGCCTATGAGAATCTAAATTCTCTTTTAAAATTGTCTTGGATATCATAGATGTTTAAAAGGATGGAGTTTAGATTGGCGGTACTCTGAAATTTTGTACTCATTTGTGTAGCATTTTCTCAAGATTACTAAAATTGAGGCTTTGAAGTTTGGTATATAGGAAAGAAAGTTCCTCAAATTGTTTTACGCATATTCTCCTTTTTTTTGACCCACCAAATTGCAAAGTCAGATTTATCATTTTTGTCATTATAATGCCCAAACAATGTCTTTCAGTTTTGAACGAAGAAGATGAAACACTTGTAAATTGCTTTAGAACAAGTGGAAGTGGAAAGTGAAATAATATAGTTGATAAAAAGTATTTTGTTTTATAAATGGAACAGTTTGACCCTCCAGTGAACATACTCTGATCTGTTTTCCCAAAGGAAGTTCCCCTTTCCAAAACTGTCATGCATATTGTAATTATATGCTTTTGTTTGTTGATTATTACTACAATTAATTAGAAATATTTTTAAATTTGGATTTACATTCAAATCCACCTAATTAACTAAAAACCTGTAGCAATTGGCTAAATATTAATGCTGGCAGAAAGCGTTTTTAACAAAGACGATGATTTTTCCTAAAATATATCAATATTTGTTCAATTTTGACAGAAATTAAACACAATATGTTGATTGAGTAATGTTACTGAAGATATTGTTGTGATTGAGCTCAGATTTCGTAGCATATAAACCTAATATGTTCATTGGGTAATGTTGCTGAAGAAAGTATGTTACTTCTAAAAGAACTTTAGTTTCTCCTTTAGAAGTTGCCACGGACATTTGGACAACTAATCAATCTAACTCTCAAGGACGAATTTCTCCACTGTATCAGTTTTTGTTGATGTTTCCGCTTTCAAAGCTTCCGCGTCCATTCCAGCATTATATTTTCTCAATTTCGTTCAACAATGGCTTTGATGAAACATTATCTGGATTTCGTGGAACAATTGATTTTGACAAAATACTCTTCCAATTAGGGATATATGTGGCATGATACTCTTGCCTGTCCTCTGCTACTTTTGTTTTTCTGATATTTTAATAATGATATGTAGAATTTGTTCTTCCTAAATTCAATGCAACTAATCATTTATGGTTGAAAATTATAGCTCTCTGCAAAAATTTTCTCAATCTTCGTAATCATCATCCTGTTCCCAAATTCTGAAGCAAGAAGCAGTGTCCTAAGCAATCATGGTCGCCCATGAAATCAGAGAAAAGTTAAAACAGCTTCTGTATTTGGCAAAGGTTTGGCAAAGGTCTGAGGCCTCCAGAGCTGATCGTTGGTGGCTTCAAAAAGAGACTCTCAAACAATTCTCCTCCACCTCCAGCTACTCCTGGATTGCAACTATCTTACAACTATTATACACAGCATAGCATAGTCTTGATAGATGGTTCAATAAATCTTACAACTATTATACACATCATAGCATAGTCTTGATAGATGGTTCAATATACCAGGGTAAATCCATTTTAAGTTCAGATTTATCAAGTATTGAGAGGGATCAAATCTCTTGTGCAAATTTTTCTCAGTGCAAAACTTGAAATAATTGTAATATTCTATACTGGTGTCTTTACTTTGTCAAAGGTCATCCCTACTTCAAACTCCATTAAACGCATCTGTTTCTGTCTGTCTGAAGGAATCCTCAAGTCAAAGGATCAAATTCCATGAGGTGCAAACCTCTTTTTCAGTACAAAACTTGAAGTAGCTCTAATTATCTAGACTAGTGTTAGATCTTGGACTTTTGTGATCCATATTGCAAATGAAATGTATTTCGAATTAATCATATCTACAGGATTGGGTCAACGTTTCGAACCAACTAATGTAATTCATCCTCAAGACAAAGATGAACAAACCAATCTAACATTGTCAAAGGCAAACCCTACTTCAAATTCCATTAATCTAGCTTTGTCAAAAGCCATCCCTGCTTCAATGTCCATTAAACGCATCTGTTTCCGTCTGCAGGAATCCTCAGGCAAACTCAACTATTGCTCTTTCTCTGATCCACTGCTTGTCGGCTTCCCCCCATTATTCATTATCGTGGTTCCCTGTGGCCTTGCTTGTTTGGAATCAGAAAAACAAACAAGCACGCACCTGACATTGCCAGCGAGGTCTGGCTAGTTTGAGTGAATCTTGGCATGCATCATTCTTAAGATAAGCATGACTATAACTCAGGCCGGTGATGAGAAAAGATGCCTCCTCTTCACGAAAAAGGGCAGATCACTTAGTCTCATGTTCTTCATGACCTCCATCAATCGATGTTTCTTCCTTCCATATAAAGACAGGGGCAGGCGATGTCAAATGAGCAATATAATCAGTGGATTCAAAATTTGAAAGTTTGCGTGGGGAGGATGCCATAAACTGTTAAACATAGGCAGGTAGACATTTAATCCACCACGTGAAATAATTCCCAATGTCCTCCATGTCCAGTGGACCTCTAACCAGGTCCATTGACATTTGGGGGACCCTGCTAATGGATTAAGAGAACAGATGACAAAACAGCATCCGGCCAAATGATCTGGACGCCTAGCCGGAATTGGTCAGGAGACCTGTTGAGAAAGTCGAAAATGTCCAATGGTTATTAGAGTATTCTCTTCCCAGTTTTTAAGTTTTTCAAGTCCATCAATAGTCTGCATCATAGATTGGAATATCTGAAATCTCACTCAAGAGAGTCCAAACTCTCTCTAAACATACAATGACTAGAGCCATCTTCAAAACTATTGCAGATGTGTTCTTTCTATATCTACAACCAAAGATCGGCATAAGCTCTACTTAAGATCAGCTGCAATTCTCTCTTGTTTTTTTCAAGATTTTCAAGTCACACCGATATTCTGTGTCATACGCTAGACCATATGAAATCCCATTCATGATAAAATTTTAGGAAAACTGATCTGAAATTCTAAACCCAGTCATTTGACAGAAAATAGATTACTGATTGTATTTGACATGCAAAAATAAATCATTCTTATTAAATGCATTATGGAGTTTAAATCTCAGATACACTGATTCTATTAAGTTGAAGATATCCTTCATTTAAATGTTATGACAGAAAAAGTTTTAATTCTTGATTCTTTATCATCTCCAACCAATGTAAGCATCTCCTTGTTAGGGCTAAGCTCTACGATCAGGTCTTCCCAAGTCACACCAATATTCTGCATCGTATGCTAGATCATCTGAAATCTCACTCAAAGAGTCTAAACACTTCTCTATCATACCATTAATGATAAAAGTTTAGAAAAACTGATCTGAAATCCTAAAACCAGTTATTCGACAGACAAGAGAATCTTAAACATATTCTAACATGCAAATATAAATCACGTATTCTTCTTTAAAGGCAGTAGATCTCACATACCATGTTTTTGAACAAATAATTCCCCCATTTAATGGAATCAATCCATAAGGAGCACCTTTATTTAAAATTAAAAGAATATTATACTATGATATGCAGTCAAATGGATTTGATCAAATGTCTCCGACCTCATACTTTGCTTCAGAAGGGATAAAGAAAACATTGATATGCCCATCAAAATAATGGACAAAGTATGCCTGCTGTCACAAACCCCCTGCTGCTATGCAGATGTTCTTTAATCTCAACATATGTTGAAACCTCCATACCATGCCTCCGAGTTAAACACCAACCTATGAAAAGCTTTCAACACACGGTATGAAACTCCAAGCTATAGAGAATGTAGGTGCCCAATAAGGACAGAGTTGAGTTTCAGCCCCAAGCTTCAGAACCTCAAGATCAAAATCAGAATCTGCGAAACATTAAATTACCTTAATAGTTTGGGGAAATTCTCCTGTGTTGTTTTTCCCCTCACAGCACTCAAAGAGAACTAAAATGTGATGAAGGTATTGGGCTTGAAAAAGGGAGATGAGCTGCTTCGTTTTTCAAATTTTGTATTGGGAAGCAAAAGTGGTCAAATTAGTTGTCCTATCAGGGATTGTGAAATACAAAAGAATAAGAAACGGTAAGAGATGTTCCTCTGCACAAGTAAGAATTTTGAATTGGGCAATTGATAGAGGCTAAAAATCTCTGACTCGACTAGGAGCAAAAGAATAGGAACAAATTTTGAATGAAGTTACTGGGCTAATCTAGATTTCAAAAGAAAATGTATACCAGCATTGAGCCAGCGAGAAGGCTAAAATATGCAAGACTTAGGAGCAATAATACCTCTGTTATAGACATGGGCATCTATCAAATCCTTCATCACATTACTCTTCATCTGTTTTCCGTACAGTCCTTTACATATCCGCAGAGCCCGATCCATGGCCTTTCTGTATGGGGTCAATCCCTTGCTCACCTTCAACTTATCCACTATAGTTGCAGCAGCACAGAGGGCAGTCTCATCCCCAGGCAATGCACCAGTAACAGCATCAATAACACCCTCAATGCAAGGCATCTGCCTGCCCCATTTTTTCAGAAGCACAGGAGACCTAAACATGGGCCAATAAGCCTCGGCGAACGAAGCATGAATCAGCTGCCTATCCTTGGCCTTAACTCTCCCCTGTAACTGGGTAAGCTTTTGCTCCAGCTTCAGAGCCAATTTAGTCATCTCCGTCTCTCCAAGCTTCTTATAAATCCTCCCAAAGTCGTCCTCAATGCCCCTCATATCGCCCTCTAGAGACCGCTCCAATTCACACCGGTGGCACCGACACACGAATGACCATGTCTTGCAGAGCTCCCGCTCTGTTGGCTGTTGCTGGTTATTTATAGATAATTACTGAACATTTCACTTAACTGCTTGTTCTAAGAGCTACTAATATCAGGTTAAATGTCGTCTCTCTTTTGTAATAAAACTATAAATTGTAAACTCTATATCTGAGAAGTTCATTGTTGACCAAGAGGAGTTACAATTGCATTTGACTTATTCTACAGAAATTCAATTTGTGTTTCCCAAATTTGTCCACAAAAAAAAAATGTGCGTTCATAAAATGAATTTCAAATTCGAAGACTATTGTAAATTTCGATCTCATCTTACACCAGACGAGTCCAAACCACTTTCAGAAACAAATCCAGTTGAATATATAACTACTCATCAAATCTATCTTGGTTTTCTCCTTGACAGTTTTAAGGTTTCGTCAAACATTGCGGGAACAGGATGGAGTTCTCATTCGAAACAAGGAGTTGCAGACCTGGAGATGTTGCGAAAGAACATCATAGTCTATTTACAAATAAATCTGCTTTATGGCAACATGCCGATGCGAACTCTCCGGACCCGATTCACCCTTAGCCCTGTTTATAATACTTCGCGTCCGAAAATTATGGCTATACTGTGTGATATGAAAGTCTCTTACCTCTCATATGCGATAACTATTGGAAGTCTCGCGCCGCAATATCTTTTTATGCTCCAGCTGTCGACAGTTGCTACAGCGCCGATGCGATATTCTGGACCCGATGCATTTCAAAACTGAGATGTATTTTAATTCAACTTCGCTTTGACAGATCTATAAAGTCTTCTACACCTTCCAAACTGCACCGCTATCATATTAATCGGCGATCGCAGTTCGCCAAGATTGAATGTCACTTCACTATCGCCCGATTCCACAACGCCGATGCGAACTCTCCGGACCCGATTCACCCTTTACCCTGTTTATAATACTTCGCGTCCGGATATTATGGCTATAATGTGTGATATGGAAGTCATCGGAAGTCTCAAGTCGCAATACTTTTTGATGCTACAACTGTCGACAATTCCTACAACGCCGATGCGATATTCTGAACCCGATGCATTTCAAAACTGAGATGTAATTTAATTCAACTCCGCAAATCGCTTCAGCAATTGCCAAGAACCAAATGCATCAACTTATGCTCATCACACATCGATGTATACAGCATTCAATTTATTCATAACATAAAAGGACAGAGTCTCGGCATTTGCTAATTACACAAGAAAAATAACTCCACTCACTGTTACACACAACACAGTTCTCATTCCCTTCTGAGCTTTCGCTCCATTCCGATCCCAACTCATTCTCCAAATCGCCAACCAGCTCTAGGCTCAAAGGATGTTGACTAAGAGACCTCATCGACCACCATGGATGCGTTTGTCAAAATGGTGTGACGGTGGGACCCAAAATACACCGTTCGTCTCCTTTCGGCGTTCCTTTGCACCACAAATGCAATTGCTAGTTATAACATTTCTATGTCTACTTTTTGATGGAAAAAATAACTTGATGTCCCTAGACTAGGTGTTTTTTGCGCCGAATTTTGCGCCTCAACAGGATCAGATTATGAGACTTCAGTCGGCGCTAAAGTCGACGATTGACGAGTAAAAATTTAAAAATTATCGCGGGCCAAAACTTCAAAATTAAATACCCACCAATTATTGAACTAAAAAAATAATCACTATTTCTTTCTCTAAGATTTTTTTTCATTGTTGATAGTCTCGGACCTGGACAAAAAGAAGAGGCTTCTCTTCCCTCGCCCTAGTCTCAATCTGGGACATCTGGCTCTTCCTCTCAATTACTCTCACGAGAATAATAATATGGGCATGGATCACTCTCACGAGCATAATAATATGGGCATGGATCACTCTCAAAATTGTATATTGTCCATTTTGAATGAGTATATATGTGTTTTAATTGTAGGTTGTGTGTATGTGATGACCACATGGGGATGCTAAGGGAATCACGGTTTTTAGCCTAACTATGTTATGCAGGTTATGTGTATATGCCAATCGTGTGGGAATTCCAAGGACATCCTATGCTTTTCATTTTATAATATGAATGATCTATTTTTTTTCATGCGTGATATATATTATGTGATGGCCATGTGGATGCCAAGGGCACCATGTGTTTTTCCCTAATTAATTTAGGCACACTGTGTATATGTGATGGTTGGATTGCTTACCTCGGCTAAAATTGTTGTGCTTCGCACAATGTGATCTCGTTCCTTGCATTTTATTTGCTTAAGCTTTCCTCCATGGAAAAAATTTTCTAGCCCAGCCTCAAAATGTCGAGCAAAGGGAGGGGAGTAGATGATGGAAAAAAAATCAGGTAAGACATTGTGAAATTATAGATAGGTAATTGTTTAAAAGTTTCTTTGATTATTTATTTATTTTTTATAATTAAAAAAAATTATTTATATATCTAGGGACATGAGACTAACTAAGAGAAATATGCCTTGGCTTCGATATTGGGGATGGAGGCACTTAACAAACTTGATGATGTGGAATTGGAAATTCTTGCTAGATACATAGAAAAACGATAAGTAAAACCACTGAAACATTGCAAGCACATCAACCATTTTAAAGGGAATCATTTGATTCCCCAACTATTCTTGGATCAAGCAAAATATTAAGGAGGAAATCATTAAGCATAACCACTAAGAATTTGGAATAGGAAACAAAGACTTCCAATGCCCAATCCACTTTTGGGACACAAATCTCTTCTTCCACCATGCTTCATAATGAATCTGGCATTACTAGCTATGATATAAGGATAGAATATGACATGGTTTCGAGTGAAATTCGCAAATCAGATGTTGGGAAATTTTTTATGAATAGGTTAAAGGAATCATGCCTTCAACGGTTCAAATACCATCTCCATTTTCCATTCTCAAAGATACTATTGCACCTACAAAATGCAGTAGATCACAACATGGAGATTGAATTTGGAATAGATTAGTCTATAAAAAAGGTTAAACTACAAATTTCTCAAATATGCAAGAGATTTAGGTGCAATAAAAAAAAGAAGATAAAAAAAATCTCGCCCAAGAAAAGGCTCAAAAGAAGGCCAGTTGATGTAAGTTTAAAAGTATGGAAAGAACTTGTAAACACGTATGAGAAGTTGGATGAACAAAGAAAGTTTGGTGAGGAGACTACCCAGGTACTTGAATTTTCTCATAAGATTATATCAAATTTCTTAAACGGTTTTATATTTTAATTCAATTAGTATATGTTTCAGGATAAAGCATCCAAGGCTAGGTTTGCAAAATGGAGTGCCACGTATCACATTGGCCAAAAATGTCTATGGGCCTTAATTTGTACTTTTGTAAGTATATTTAATATGTGAAATGATATATATTTTTTATTTCTTAGAAAAAAGTAAATGATTTCATATTAATTAGTTTAACTAGTCCACGTGCCATGTTTTTTCAGGAGGACAAATATGGTCGTCATCCATCACATTTCGAAAAGGACATGTTACAAAACAAAAAGTGGACCAACTTTATTACATGGATGGATAATGAGGTATCAATAGTTTAATTTCAATAAGTTAGTTGGATATTGTTGTGTTTATCTGTCAATTTGCATTTATTGCAACATAGAGTAGATGCAACATCCCCGTGTTTTCCATATTTATCCAATGAAAAATGTTGTACATTCTAATTGTAAAATTGGTTGGAGGATGGTTGGAACATGATAAGATAACTGGAATCCTCATAGGCTAATAATTAGTGGATTTTTTCCCACCATATCCGATCTAAAAATGTGTGGTTGTCCTCTGACACTTTGTAAGATTTTAAGGTTATGTTTTTAGCTCATGAATTATTCAGATATGAATATGCAAATTTTACTGAACTTAAAGATGAAAAATATTCAAAGAAAAAAATAAAATAAAGCAAACGACAAAACCAGTTAATGACAGAGTTCAGCCCTCTTGGGCTACGTCTCTGGGCCATACTTAAAGGCTAGGTCACTTTATTGATCTCGGATACAAAGAGAGTACATAAAAATTCTTTGTTGCTTAGAGTCAAGTTGATGATGGAGTGGCAATGTTTCCCTTCAATAAACGTCCTCCTACTGAGAAATATCACCCTTAAACTACCTCAATTTTAGAAAGAGGCGGTTGTGCCAATACAATGAGGACTATATACCAAATGTCCTCGTACTCAAACTCGAGATGGAAAAGCAATACTATCACTGCTTCACAACATAAGTGTTGTGGTTGTCTTCCCCCAGATTGCACTACCCAAAAAACTACTCCAATGAAGAAATTGACTCTTCCACTGCATCTGCAATGCCTCAAAACCCCTGTCGATGCTTTTGAAACACTCAATTTGGCCATCGAATGACTAAATTAGGCCAAAAATTGTCTCTGCCTGCTACACAAGAGAACTTGGCTCTAGAAAATTAACAAAAAATCTACCTTTTCATATCAACTTCACCATTCTAGAATGTGCTTACAAACATCAATGGCTACTATCAGAAGAAAGCTCTCAGCCTTAGCTTCCCAATGCAACTGACCGATCTCAAAAAGGCCCAATATATGCCAAGTTATGCCTCCAAAGGCATACTGAACGTACTAATAAGACTAAGTTCAGAGCTTCACACTCTAACTCCTATGGCAAGGGCGCATTGGTAATTATTTTATAACTCCACAGGCAGGTCCTGGGGTCAAACCTGCGTACCTCATGGGATTTGAATGGCAACATATAGAAATTTGTTTTAACCATATGGTATTACATATCAAAACATTGCAACAAACGTATTAACATAGTTTTATGGTGAAACTGAATACTATACATGGCATATAGTTTTAAACTATGGTCCCCATGGCATATACATATATACCATCGTATGGTTTCAACACCCATGGCACATTCATTACAACAAAGGTTTAAACTTAACATATATCAACTCTGCCTCCGCCATATCCATTGAATGTGCGCCGAGTTGGAGACTTCGCGCCAACTGTGGTGCATAACCTATGGTTTAATACCATTGGATCGACAATATTTGGTTGAACTTGTTATCACCAATAAAATTTCATTTTTGATTAGGAAGGTCATTTGGCATAGGTTTTATTGTCTTAGTAAATAATTCATGAAATTGATAAAATTTGGTGAATTAGTCATAATCCTAATTTTGAAGAGTCCCACATGTCATGTCATCATGGTCAAATCCATAAAAATCAACCAAAAGTCTCCATACATTGGTTCAAATTTTGGTTTAGACCACATGTCTGTTTTTTCCTGAGTTTGCAGCGAAATTAATTGAAAACAGGTTGTTTTTGCTATGGACTCACCTGACGAGTCTATAGCGAATCTGTTAGAATTATAATGGAAAGTGATATGAAATCATGTTTTTCTACACTGATAAAGGAAAGGGTGAGGTGTCAATTATTTAGAGGATAGAGGTCATTCTGAGGTCACGAGATCAATTAGAAGAGTCATGCAACATGCATAATCATCATTGGTCATTAATCATTTCACTTGACCTCACTTATTTGTCTTCATCCCTCTCATATTCGAAACTTACCTTTTAAATTACCCTGGAGAGTTGTTGTTTGTCATATTTACCTCTTACCTCTAAGTATAGTTGTTGTCATCATCCTTAGAAAGGTTCAACTTTGTTTGCAAGCTTATTTCCGTGAAATTATCTTCTTTGCAGGTGTCATACTATCAAGGAGGCCAACGCAATGTTAAGAGAGATGTCCATGCAGAAGAAGGCTAATAAAGGGGGTGCAGTGGTTAGGTAAGAGCCCATGGATTTAAAATTGCTCAATGAGGATCCTAGCTTTGCAACAACCTTCACCAATGTTGTTTGCATGAGATTTTTCCAGAAATTACAAGGTTTTCATGCCCAAGTTTCAAAGGACTTTACAGTGAATTTTTCAGTGGGCATTACATCAAAGGTGGGTGTGCTGAGTTTTGTGGTGTCCCCTGAAACAATTTCCCAAACTACAGAGATTCCAAGGATGGGAGAGGAGTGGTTTAAAGCCACTAAATTCAAATTACAGAACTGTGATGAATTCATGAAACCTAAACATATTGGAATGGACATGACATCTGGGATCCCAAGTAGTTTCCTTAAAGAAAACTACTCCAAACTACTGCTGGTAATTCATAAACACTTCACATGTGAAGGGAGGTTCCATATGATTTATTAGTATCATTTTATACTCTTGCTATATTTCATTGGTAATAAGCCCCTAAACCTTCCATTTTTCTTATTTAGAAGCCTAGGAAAGATGTCAGAAAATGTTCAAGCTAGGCCAGAAGGTAGTGAAACATCAATTTTTCGTCATGGATTGATCAAGCCACTAGTGTTGGAGGAGTTGAAAAATATGAATAGAGACTGGGTCACATTCATGTTTCTTAGTGGTTATGAAGTAGATGCGTTAACACCCAAGAAGATACCTAAATCATAAGCCACTCCTTCAATCAAGAATGATAAACCTATAGCTGAAGAAAAGGGTGTAAATGAATAGGAAATGGAGCCCATTGTAGAGCCCATGGAGGTTGAAATAGATCATGCACAGGAAACAAAGGTTTCACAATCCACACCTACAAATTTCAAGTCAAAGCCCATCAAAAAGAGTGGAAGAATAACTAGGAGCCAAAAAATGGGGAAAGGCAACCTTAAGTACATTATTCAAGCCATAGACATAGAAGAAACTCCAGTGGTCAAAGCTATGGATATCAAAGGAAGAAAGAAGGAAAAGAAAGGCCTAGCTGCCAAAAAACTTGATTTATCGGGTGAAGATGCAGGTTTTGTATTCAAACCAAGAAAACCACTTACCAGATTGCAGCTTGCCAAAGGTGTCATGGCTAAAAAAAAGATTAAAGTGACAGATAAAGAAAAAGAACCTATGGAAGAATTAATCATTGAATTATCTCTAGAAAAGGTAGAAATCATTAAGCAGAGGAAAGGTAAAGAGAAAGTCATGGAAAATTCTGAAGTGCAACTTATGAATGAGCAGTTGAGAGAAGTCAGGGAGGAAGTTATTGAAACCAAGTTGGAATTGGAGGAAGCCAAGCTAGAAATAAAAATGGTGGAGGAGTTCAAAGAAAATGTAAATGAGCAAATCAATCACTATGACAAGGCTTTGACCAATGCAAAGAAATTGTTGAAGATAACCCTTCCTCTTCATAGGGTAATGAAACATACAAGGAAGAGGAATATTTAGTTGCAGGCAGAGAGAAAGAAATTTAAAAGTCAAGTGAAAGAGTTAGAAGAGAAGATGGAAATTATTATCACAAAATTTCTTCTAAAAAGCTACTAATCAGGAAATCTCATGCAATTGTTTCAAACCAATATTTTGACTGAGGCTTAGCCTCCTCAATTTGAGAGGGATCTCTCAAGGGTTAATGATATGGAATAAAGATATAGATGGCTAACTCTATTTAGGAAATAACCTAGTTATGATGAATGTAGGTTGAAAATAATATCAGCATGTAGACATTGGGCTTATGGAGTCAAAAATTTAAGTGATTCAGTGAGTTTACTTGACATGGAAGTTGAGGCAGGTCAGACTTTTTAGTAATAGGACATACACACATGAAACATGAAAATACATAGTCAAATCACTTATAAAGGAAGTCAGAGCATCACATGGATGAATTCTGAGTAATATAAATGAAAACCACTGCAAGTGAGATACATAAAAGTTACAAATAGAATAGGTAAGCACTAAAAACTCCTTCAGAATCTCAATTTGGTCAAGTAACAAATCTTTGTATTGCTGAAATAGTCAATTTACAATAAGCTGCAATTTTGCCAAAAATCTCCAACCCTTGACAAATTTGCCTCAATGGCCTTTAATAGAGTTTTTACATCATGAGATGATATGCCTCCATGCTAGATACATAAAAAAATTTCCTAATGACACCTTGCATAACCATAAAGCATCAACTTTAGTGACAAACAAACACCTATCCTACTTAACAGTCCTATTTCAAATAGGACTGAAACTACTCATTATTATCTTTAACAGCGTTATCTACTAAAACAATTACATTCTTTGACAAGTATAAATTGACATGGTTGAATTGAGATGATGGGATTCATCCCTTTATGACCACTTAACTGACCTCCTTATAACTAGGAAACAAGACCCTGTTTTTTAGGCAAATGGTCTTCTTCTTCCTCGAATAATTTGACTATAATTTAATCTTCAATTCGTGGTCCTTGAGTGTTGAATAACTATTTGACAGGGTCTTTAACCCTTCTATAATCTCTAGATGTCCAAAAATACTCCAAAATCTATTGAAAAAGCTGAAATATAGTGCGCTACGAAAGTAAGGCAGTTTCGTAGCGCACTTTTGTAGCACTGCAAAACATGCCTTTAACCTTAAGATTCTTGAATCTTTCCTTTTGCATAAGGTTCATCATCATAAAACACATCCCTCATACCAATTTCACCTCTTAATAGCATTCAAAATTGGTCAAAAATTCAAAAGAATATCTACAGTAGTTTCATAGCGCTTTGCTGCCCTTCAAGCCCAGAGGCGCTACGAAACTACTAAAAAGTGCTAAAAATGAAGATTTTTTGTATAATTTTGAAATATGAAACCTGTAAGTTCCAAAAACTTGTATCTAACATGTTATTAGCCTCCATCAACCATAAACCAACTCACCTTATGCTCCTTGAGGCATTTCTTCCTCATTTATAATTGGTTGGGCTATTGGTTATTCAATCACTATCATTTTAAGCCCTTTTTTCTCTAATTCTTCATGAATCAGTTCAAGTTGCTCTTGAAGGTCCTTAACCTTGTCTTTAAGTATTATATTGGTGGCTTTCAGATGAGTGTTCACCTTTCTGTCATGCTTGGTTTCTATCCTTACTGGAATTGTCCACTTCATAAGCTGCTTTGTATTGTCTAAAGTTTTAGAAACAGTGTCAACCTGTTCTTCCCAAATTGTAATGTTCCAAATCTGGAACTTGCTGCTCCATGCGGGAATATCTTAAGATATTCCAATATTCCAATTTTAGGAGTATTAAAAATCAACACTGAACTATTTCAGAGATTGACTGCAGGGGAATTTACTGGATATGTCACCTTCACAAGGAAGGATGAGATCCAGAGGCTACCTGGCCCACTAGCAGACTCTGCCAATAGAACTTGTCAAAAGCTAATATTTCCCTTCAAGGAATTTCTGCAACAGTTGTCCATGAGGACGCTGTATAAGGAAGCCCATGTGAAAATAAGGCAATCCAGTGCTAGGATGCCTTAGAATATATCTGATACAAACTCCCTGTAGAATATAAGCCCAAAGAAATAACCCTAAGGGGGTTATTCAGATCTCCCACCAACAAGTATACCGAAATAATGCTTAATGAGAGAATCTTCAACAGTATTAAAACTTCAACATGTAACAACAGTGAAATAATGCCTCATGTAATGTAAGAAGGGTGAAAATCTGATACATAATCTGTAGCAGCAAATATAATACAAATTCCTTGAGGAAAATGCCTCTCAAGGTGAGCTTAAATCAACCTCAAGGGGAAATGTACATAAAACAAGAGAATACACTACTACATAACCCAAAAACTCTGTCACTGTGCAGTCTATGAGGGAAAATGACTGAAAACTGATATATATGAGATGATATAACAATATGTGCTCAAATAAAGATGGGGGAGCAAGATCTCAACCCCAGAAAACATTATTACAACAATCCTCCAAGGGATTGGCTGAAATACATAAAACAGAAAGATACCAGAGTTGTAGTGTAGCTGCTGCAACTCAAACATAATACAACATAGGAGAAGGAAGTAGATGCTGCAATAAACAATGATACCTCCTCCAATGATCTCCAAAGTGAAGGGTCTGATCCCCTTACTGAAGATTGCACTCTCTAGTGCACAAAATGAACTCCTCCTACAAACCCTCTCAGAAAATAACACTGTAAGAGAAAGGGACTGCGTTGGGCATGAGAAGAAACATATGGCCCAATGCCAAAATATGCAATATCAGCTCCGGGATTTCCTTTGCTGATCTCCTAGAGAAAGAGATGGCTCCTCCTCTACAAAACAAGCTCCGGAAATGAGATGATGAAGATCCCTCACTACAACACCAACAACTCCAAAATTTCTTGCTGCAAGAATAACGCAGTAGCTGCAAATGAATGCTTTGGCCTCAAGCCAAGATTTGAGGAAGATGAAGAACAATCTCTCCATGGCCTCCCATGGAAGAGAAGGGCATTCCTAAACTGGAATCCCTCTTGTGCTAAGTAACACAAGCTCCCTTAGTTGAAGGAAGCTTCAACTTCGAAATTCTTTCTCCAAAGATGAAACCCCAATAATGGCTTTCCTTCATCTTTTATGCAAGGCATGCTTCCTTGCCATGGACCCCACTCACATTAGGGTTTCTCTCATTTCAAATTTCCCTCCATCCAACTACGCAATCTTCTTGTGCAAGCTTCCCCTCTTGGGTACGTTGTTGACTTGGGTCAACCATGGTCTAGCTCACTTGATTTTGGCCCTTTTCACACTTGGGGCTGCTAACTTTGTTGGAAATATGATGCTGAGTGTTGTCCTTGATGGCAACCCACTTGATGAAGATGATGGAAACCTACTTGATGAAGTTGTCCCTGATGGAATATGTCTTGATGAACTTGTTAAATGATGTAAATCTGATGTATATACAATGAGTACAGAAGGTATTGATGGAAGGAATGTCAGTATGTGCTAGAACATGATGAAAAGAGTATGTCTCAAGGCATACGCGGATTTGTCTAGACAAAGTAGCGTATGCACGTGGGAAATAACGTGCCAAGTCGCGTATGGGAAAAAGTGCTCTAAATATGTAAAACCAGGGGTAACCACCATGGTATTGACCCATTGTATTGAGTAATGATTCGTCTATGTGACCCCGTCCAGGAATACCATCGAAAGTAATGTGGTTTTGGCTCATGGTATCGATAAAGGGTAAACCTATATAAGGAGAAGAAATTCATTGTGCAAAGGTGAGCAAGGAGTTTGAGCTTGAATGAAGCATATCTGAATGGAAAGGGTTACAGTTGAATGAAAGATCTGAATGTATGATGCACCAATGAAGAAATGATGAAGAAGGGAATCTAGATCTGGAATGTATTTGTATCTGCTAGATCTGTTTATGGAATGATTAGATCTGAGATGAGGCAAACATCTGTCTGAAGTAAAGGGTAAAATCTGAGTATCTGTTCTGAAGAATTGCAATGACCTAAATGTCTGAAGAACTATACGCTAGTTCGCCGCAGAGTAAGAGCGTATATACGCGGGTTTGCTGAAGAGAAAGCGCGTATGGGCAGTAAAATTAGCTCTGTAATATGTACAGAAGTATACGCGGGTTTGTATGGTCGAAGGCGCGTATATACGCAGGATCAATGAAAGGAAAGCGCGTATGAAGATTAGGGTTTGCTGAAGTATGAAGTATCAAATGTCTGATCTGTTTTGCTGTGTTACTACTATTTGTTGATGATGTATGATTGAGCTCAAATGTATGGAGTGGGTCCAGTCTGAAAATATGATGAAACGTGGCCTACAAGTTGTGTTCTAAAGGAAGCTTTGGATCCAGTGTGAAAATTGATGAAACGTGGTCCATGGTGGTGCTGAGGGTTGTAGCCTTCAGTCAGGGGGTTGTAGCTCCCTTCTAGGTGAGGCTGGTAAACGAGATCAGGGGGTCGTAGCTCCCTTCCAGGAGAGGCTGGTAAACGAGAGCAGGGGGTCATAGCTCCCTTCCAGGAGAGGCTGGTAAACGAGCGTAGGTGGGTGCCTGCGTGCTGGTAGGAGGTTGCGCCAACACATATGTTGTAAGATGTTTTCTCTATAATAAAATATTGAAGGCTGAGACAACGGCAGCGGTGGTTTTCTCCCGACTTGGGTTTCCACCTAAAATCCTGGTTTTCATGTGTGTTGCTTATGTGTGATGATTTATTCTGTTCTTACTGCACATGTTTACAGTTTATTGAACATCTAATGAATGAATGATGGAATGATATAAGTGAATAATTAATGGCATAACAAGACCTCTGTGTATACGCGAGTTTTATGAAGGATATCCGCGTGTATACGCTAGTTAGCTTCAGAAAAGTAGCGTATGGGTTTTAGTGAATGGAAAAGTAAAAAGTTTTGAGTATGCCCTAAATACTGATTCACCTCCCCCCCTCTCAGTATTTTTCCCAACAATTGGTATCAGAGCAGGTCCTTCTGCAGAAGCTTGATCGCTTGAAGGAGATCCGTCGAAATGGGAAGTCATGAAGGGTTAATGTCTATAAGGCCACCTCTATTCAATGGAAATAATTTGTTATTCTGGAAGATACGAACAAAAGCATATCTGCAAAGTCTTGGTGCAGAAGTATGGGCAATCGTGGAAGGAGGTTATTAGTATCCAGCAAGTATTCCTACTGATGCAGCAGAAAGGAAGAAATATGAAATCAATGCCAAAGCAGTCAATGTCTTATTAGGAAGCATGTCTGAACCAGAATTTGCTAAAGTGATGCAGCTAAATTCAACAAAAGAAATATGGTACAAAATCATTCTGAGTTATGAAGAAGATACAAATGTAAAAAGTGCAAAACTCCAAACTCTCAGAATTGAATATGAAAATTTAAGGATGCATAGTGATGAAAGTATTTCCAGTTTCTTTTTACGTCTAGATGATATTGTAAATTGTATGAGAAGTTTGGGTGAAACCATAACCGATACTACTCTGGTGGAAAAAGTCTTAAGATCTTTGACTTCAAAATTTGAGTCAAAAGTATCAGCTATTGAAGAAAGGCAAGATCTGCAAATTCTTACTATTGTTCAACTGCATGGTATTCTGACTGCTTATGAAATGAGACAAGGAGGTCCCTCTCAAATCAAAGAAGCTGCTTTTAAGGCGTGTGCAAAAGGAAAAGAAAAGGAAGTTGTCAAGGAATCAAGTTACATATCAGAAGAAGAAGAAGCAAATTTTGTGAGAAGACTCCAACCAGGTACTGGAAAATTCAGAGGTAAGCTTCCCTTCAAATGTTTTGATTGTGGAAGAGTGGGTCATTATGCTGCTAAATGTCCTTATAAACAATTTGAAAAGGGGAAGAGTTATTATGCAAATGAAGATAATAATGAAATGTCAAGTGAAGATGAAGAAGATTCTGACCAAGATCTGCTAGTGCTCATGGAAAAGAAGCAAAAGAAGAAGGCTACTCAAGAAAAGAAGATATCTCAGAAAACATGTGCAGCAGAAAATAAAGAAGAGGAAACAGGTATTGATTGTTGTTCTTGTAATCCACTCACTTGTGCATGCAATGATGAAGATAGTGAAAGTAACAGTATAAGTCTAGAAGAAAATCCCAAGATCACTGATGAAAGTAATTTTTGGGATCAATTTAAAAGGAGGGAATCTATCCTCAAGGATGTGATCTCTAGATTGAATGAATAGATAGAAACAATGAAGGGACAGATAGAAATGTATCAAAGATTGCAGGACAAAGTAACCAATCAGAGTGAAGGACTTGAAGCAGAAATCATCTCTCTGAAAACATACCTTGAAGCATCAAATAAGAAGAATGAAGAACTTGTACAATCATTTGAAAAGGAAGGACGTGAAGCAGAAATCATCTCGCTCAAAACAGATCTGGAAAAATCAAATAAGAAGAATGAAGAACTTTTACAAATGTTTGAAGAGCAAGAAAATGGGTTGAAAGAAGAGATCTTAAATTTGAATGATCAAGTAGAAGAAGGAAAAAGGGTTGAAGAAAGCATGAAGAAGCAATGCCAAAAATTGGAGGTTGAGGTAAACATTCTCAAAGGTAAATTAGAAGAAAAGGGTAAACTCTTAAGGTTTCAAGATAGTACTAAGATTCTGGACAATATTCTTAGTAGTCAAAGGTCTCCTTCTATCACACTTGGTCTGGGTTTTCATGAAACAGTTAAAGGAGAATCTAGTTCACAAGGAAGTGCTAAAGATTCAAAGGATGTCAAAGCAAAACCTGAAGTGTTGAAAGAAACAAAAGGTCAACCAACAATCATGAATACTCAAAGGAAATAATTCACTAATGTTGAATGCTTTAAATGTCATAATTATGGGCATGTTGCAGAAAATTGCAGAAGCAGATCATTTCAGTCACAATCAAACAGATTCTATTCAGAAAGGTACTTTGGTTGCTTCAAGGGATATTGTTTTTCATGCAACAAGTATGGTCATAAAGCAGCTGATTGCAATAGAAGGAAAAACAGAGAAACACACTATGATCCTTATGCTTACTTCTCTGGTCATATAAGATGTTATGCTTGTAACAAGTATGGACATGTGGAAAAAGAATGCAGGATGAACAGATCTGAGAAATTGGTTAATTTTCAGCACACAATTAGAAATTTCAAGCAAAGCTGGAATAGGACGGAGGACCGGTCAGAAACGTAGGGATTATTGACCCTACTGCAGTCATCCGCTTCTGAAGCTTACTTCTCTTAATGACTGCAGGAGTGATGTGAGATACATTATAGAGATCAGTAATGTATTGTCACAAGGGGAGCGATGTATGGTGATTTTCATGATTGTTTTGGTGATTCTGGTTATGATTATTTCTGACAGAGCATCTGATATGCAGAAGACAGGTACAGGTGGTACAAACTTAGGGGGAAATAAAGGAATGTGAAATTTTCTATGTTTCAATTTCCATACGCGGGTTCCGTGAACAAAAGACGCGTATACACGCAAGTTACAGTGGAGACAGTCGCGTATGCACTTCTGATAAGAAAATTTGTATGACAACTGAAGATCAGGAGCATAGGTTCAGGGGGAGCATCAGTCTGACTACTAATGATTGTATTATTTGCACTATATCAGTTTATTTCTTAGTTCTAAATGATGATGACATGTTACATGGTTTCTTATGATTGTGGATGAGCCCTGTTTTCTTTTTACTGAAGAGTTTTTCGTTGCTGAGATGGAAGTCTTATGATTCAGAGATAAGGACAGATTATGCAGAGATTGTTGCTGATGACTTGCTGTTGAAAGTATTCAGATTGCACAAGCTAAGGAGGAGTCTTGGTCATATTGAAAGGATGCTTGGATGCACAGTTTCAGGGGGAGCACAAGCCTTGCTGAGTATAATGCATTGTTGGAATTATGATGATTCTGAAATATGATCTCTCTCTTGAGGTCTTTCTGGTATTGGTCATAAAAAGTCATACTTGTAATTTGATAAAAAGGTCTTGTTGAGACCCATGATGTAAAATTGTAATATTCAATCATGTAAGGACTTGTCAAAATTTGTAAACCCACTTGGTTGGGTAGCTGAGTCAAATTTGTAAACCCACTTGGTTGGGTAGTTGAGTTGAGATGTGTAAACCCACTTGGTTGGGTATTTGAGTCTCATATGTAAATCCACTTGGATGGATCTTTGATGTAAGTATGAGTCATTGGTAATAGGAAGGTCATAGAGTCATGTACTTCATTGAAAAATATGTTTGTAGGTTCAGCATGAACTCAGGGGGAGCATGGTCACTTCAGTGTACATCAGATCTGCAAAAAGCTTCCTTCTACAAGAGGAGAAAAAACCTTGTGTTGGTTTTGGTCCGCCCTTTGCCCTTGATGTCAAAGGGGGAGAGTGACATGGTGTTTGAATAAAGAGAAAGAATTGTGTCAAGAGTGAGATGGTGTCATTGTATTCTTAATGTATCTATCTGTTGTGGTGATCAAACACCATCGTGGTTGCCATCAAGTCCAAAGGGGGAGATTGTTGGCAATATGATGCTTAGTGTTGTCCTTGATGGCAACCTAATTGATGAAGATGATGGCAACCTACTTGATGAAGTTGTCCCTGATGGAATATGTCTTGATGAACTTGTTAAATGATGTAAATCTGATGTATATACAATGAGTACAGAAGGTAATGATGGAAGGAATGTCAGTATGTGCTAGAACATGATGAAGAGAGTATGTCTCAAGGCATACGTAGATTTGTCTAGACAAAGTAGTGTATGCACGCGGGAAATAACGTGCCAAGTCGCGTATGGGCAAAAGCGCTCTAAATATGTAAAACCAAGGGTAACCACCATGGTATTGACCCATTTTATTGAGTAATGATTCATCTATGTGACCCCGTCCAGGAATACCATCGAAAGTAATGTGGTTTTGGCTCATGGTATTGATAAAGGGTAAACCTATATAAGGAGAAGAAATTCATTGTGCAAATTTGGGCAAGTAGTCTGAGCTTGAATGAATACTTCTCTCTGAAGTATATCTGAATGGAAAGGGTTATAGTTGAATGAAATTTCTGAATGTATGATGCACCAATGAAGAAATGATGAAGAAGGGAATCTAGATCTGGAATGTATTTGTATCTGCTAGATCTATTTATGGAATGATTAGATCTTAGATGAGGTGAACATCTGTCTGAAGTAAAGGGTAAAATCTGAGTGATGTATCTGTTCTGAAGAATTGCAATGACCTAAATGTCTGAAGAACTATACGCTAGTTCGCCGCAGAGTAAGCGCGTATATACGCGGGTTTACTGAAGCGAAAGCGCGTATGGGCAGTAAAATTAGCTCTGTAATATGTACAGAAGTATACGCGGGTTTGTATGGTCGAAGGCGCTTATATACGCAGGATCAGTGAAAGGAAAGCGTGTATGAATATTAGGGTTTGCTGAAGTATGAAGTATCAAATGTCTGATCTATTCTACTGTGTTACTGCTATCTGTTGATGATGTATGATTGAGCTCAAATGTATGGAGTGGGTCCAGTCTGAAAATATGATGAAACGTGGCCTGCAAGTTGTGTTCTAAAGGAAGCTTTGGATCCAGTGTGAAAATTGATGAAACGTGGTCCATGGTGGTGCTGAGGGTTGCAGCCTTTAGTCAAGGGGTTGTAGCTCCCTTCCAGGTGAGGCTGGTAAACGAGATCAGGGGGTCGTAGCTCCCTTCCAGGAGAGGCTGGTAAACGAGAGCTGGGGGTCGTAGCTCCCTTCCAGGAGAGGCTCGTAAACGAGCGTAGGTGGGTGCCTGCGTGCTGGTAGGAGGCTGCGCCAGCACGTATGTTGTAAGATGTTTTCTCTATAATAAAATATTGAAGGCTGAGACAACGGCAGCGGTGGTTTTCTCTCGACTTGGGTTTCCACCTAAAATCCTAGTTTTCATGTGTGTTGCTTATGTGTGATGATTTATTCTATTCTTACTGCACATGTTTACAGTTTATTGAACATCTAATGAATGAATGATGGAATGATATAAGTGAAGAATTAATGGCATAACAATATCTCTGTGTATACGTGAGTTTTATGAAGGATATCCGCGTGTATACGCTAGTTAGCTTCAGCAAAGTAGCGTATGGGTTTTAGTGAATGGAAAAGTAAAAAGTTTTGATTAAGTCCTAAATACTGATTCACCCCCCCCACCTCTACGAGCCCCTTTTACTTAACAAACTTAAGCCACTTAAGTGACTTTTTTCACCTTAGGAGTGTTTATTAGGTTGCTACATGGGCTCCCTCACCCATTTTATTCGCTTTATTAAAAATAAAGCAAATCTAATGTTCCAATTACCTTGTTGCAAAATTTGGAACATTATAGTCCTCCCCTCCCAAAACTTGCTTGTTCTCAAGCAAGAGAAAGTATGGACTGGAAAGAAAGTATTCCACTCAAGGCATGGAGTCTGAAATATCCTCATGTATATCCTTCATCCCCAAAGCAATCAACCAATAAAAATGAGTCACCTTCCAACTAGGAAACTCCTGAAAGTACTCCTCCACCTTGTGCTCATGAGAAATAGGTGGGCTGAATTTCTGAACTTGGTAAGCCTCATAGCCTACCCCACGCTGTCCTCTTTTCCACTTATGATGAATGTGGAGTGAAAGCTGAACTTGGGCTGCAATAGTGTTTCCTTCAAGAGGCAAGATGAAGTCTAGATCCCCAAGGATCTCTCCTCCAATGCTGCAAATCAAGCTGGCCCAAATCATCTCATATGTGATGAGTGGGAATTCATCATCATATGGCATCCAAAAAATCATATGGTTCACCTCATGGAAAAACACATAGCTGAACATGGTGACCATATCATCTCCCATACTCCCCTTGGAGCATGTGCTGCAAAAAGAATGGAGGTTTTCTCTCCCAAAGGGCACATCCACCCAATGAGTCTCTCCCTCCTCATGATACATATGAGGCTACTGCTAATATATGGCTGAAATGAAATGGTCTTCAAAAGAGGCCCAAGCCACCCCATCAAACATAAAAACCATGAAGTGCTTCCTCCAAAAATTCAAACTCTCCAAATAGCTCCTCCCACATGAAGGAAAGAGATGAAGCTTGGCAATCATGGGCTGCCCATTTTTTCTCCTGAAACATACAACATGCAAAGTTGGGAGAATCATACTCCCAATGGGAATCTTCAATTCATTTCCCCCCTTCAAAATAGTGCTTCCTTTGAACAACGTTCTACTAGTTAAATATGGAAGCATAAACTCATGAGAGCAAGGAGGTGAAATATAGTTCCATGTATGGAACCAGTGCAGGGCATCTTTAGCCTGCCTCAATATATGATGCAACAAGTGTCTTTTCAACCACTTTTTTGCTGCCACATTAATCCTGTAAGATGTGATCATGAAAACATACTTTGGTGCCAAAGGTGCTCATGGCAAAGAAGAAAAATAAGAAGGCTACTCAAGAAAAGAAGATATCTCAGAAAACATGTGCAGCAGAAAATAAAGAAGAGGAAATAAGTATTGATTGTTTTTCTTGTAATCCACTCACTTGTGCATGCAATGATGAAGATAGTGAAAGTAACAGTATAATTCTAGAAGCAAATCCCAAGATCACTGATGAAAGTAATTTTTGGGATCAATTTAAAAGGAGGGAATCTATCCTCAAGGATGTGATCTCTAGATTGAATGAACAGATAGAAACAATGAAGGGACAGATAGAAATGTATCAAAGATTGCAGGACAAAGTAACCAATCAGAGTGAAGGACTTGAAGCAGAAATCATATCTCTGAAAACAGACCTTGAAGCATCAAATAAGAAGAATGAAGAACTTCTACAATCATTTGAAAAGGAAGGATGTGAAGCAGAAACCATCTCGCTCAAAACAGATCTGGAAAAATCAAATAAGAAGAATGAAGAAATTTTACAAATATTTGAAGAGCAAGAAAATGGGTTGAAAGAAGAGATCTTAAATTTGAATGATCAAGTAGAAGAAGGAAAAAGGGTTGAAGAAAGCATGAAGAAGCAATGCCAAAAAATTGGAGGTTGAGGTAAACATTCTCAAAGGTAAATTAGAAGAAAAGGATAAACTCTTAAGGTTTCAAGATAATACTAAGATTCTGGACAATATTCTTAGTAGTCAAAGGTCTCCTTCTATCAAACTTGGTCTGGGTTTTCATGAAACAGTTAAAGGAGAATCTAGTTCACAAGGAAGTGCTAAAGATTCAAAGGATGTCAAAGAAAAACCTGAAGTGTTGAAAGAAACAAAAGGTCAACCAAAAATCATGAATACTCAAAGGAAATCATTCACTAATGTTGAATGCTTTAAATGTCATAATTATGGGCATGTTGCAGCAAATTGCATAAGCAGATCATTTCAGTCACAATCAAACAAATTCTATTCAGAAATGTACTCTGGTTGCTTCAAGGGATATTGTTTTTCATGCAACAAGTATGGTCATAAAGCAGCTGATTGAAATAGAAGGAAAAACAGAGAAACACACTATGATCCTTATGCTTACTTCTCTGGTCATATAATATGTTATGCTTGTAACAAGTATGGACATGTGGAAAAAGAATGCAGGATGAATAGATCTGAGAAATTGGATAATTTTCAGCACACAGTTATAAATTTCAAGCAAAGCTGGAATAGGAAGGAGGACCGGTCAGAAACGTAGGGATTATTGACCCTACTGCAGTCATCCGCTTCTGAAGCATACTTCGCTTAATGACTGCAAGAGTGATGTGAGATACATTATAGAGATCAGTAATGTATTGTCACAGGGGGAGCGATGTATGGTGATTTTCATGATTGTTTTGGTGATTCTAGTTATGATTATTTCTGACAGAGCATCTGATATGCAGAAGATAGGTACAGGTGGTACAAACTCAGGGGGAGATAAAGGAATGTGAAATTTTCTATGTTTCACTTTCCATACGTGGGTTCTGTGAACAAAAGCCGCGTATACACGCAAGTTACAGTGGAGACAGTCGCGTATGCACTTCTGATAAGAAAATTAGTATGACAACTGAAGATCAGGAGCATAGGTTCAGGGGGAGCATCAGTCTGACTACCACTGATTGTATTATTTGCACTGTATCAGTTTATTTCTCAGTTCTAAATGATGATGACATGTTACATGGTTTCTTATGATTGTGGATGAGCCCTGTTTGCTTTTTACTGAAGAGTTTTTCGTTGCTGAGATGGAAGTCTTATGATTCAGAGATAAGGACAGATTATGCAGAGATTGTTGCTGATGACTTGCTGTTGAAAGTATTCAGATTGCACAAGATAAGGAGGAGTCCTGGTCATATTGAAAGGATGCTTGGATGCACAGTTTCAGGGGGAGCACAAGCCTTGCTGAGTATAATGCATTGTTGGCATTATGATGATTCTGAAGTATGATCTCTTTCTAGAGGTCTTTCTGGTATTGGTCATAAAAAGTCATACTTGTAATTTGATAAAAAGGTCTTGTTGAGACCCATGATGTAAAATTGTAATATTCAATCATGTAAGGACTTGTCAAAATTTGTAAACCCACTTGGTTGGGTAGTTGAGTTGAGATGTGTAAACCCACTTGGTTGGGTATTTGAGTCTCATATGTAAATCCACTTGGATGGATCTTTGATGTAAGTATGAGTCATTGGTAATAGGAAGGTCATAGAGTCATGTACTTCATTGAAAAATATGTTTGTAGGTTTAGCATGAACTCAGGGGGAGCATGGTCACTTCAGTGTACATCAAATCTGCAGAAAGCTTCCTTCTACAAGAGGAGAAAAAACCTTGTGTTGGTTTTGGTCCGCCCTTTGCCCTTGATGTCAAAGGGGGAGAGTGACATGGTGTTTGAATAAAGAGAAAGAATGGTGTCAAGAGTGACATGGTGTCATTGTATTCTTAATGTATCTATCTTTTGTGGTGATCAAACACCATCGTGGTTGCCATCAAGTCCAAAGGGGGAGATTGTTGGCAATATGATGCTGAGTGTTGTCCTTGATGGCAACCCACTTGATGAAGATGATGGCAACCTACTTGATGAATTTGTCCCTGATGGAATATGTCTTGATGAACTTGTTAAATGATGTAAATCTGATGTATATACAATGAGTACAGAAGGTAATGATGGAAGGAATGTCAGTATGTGCTAGAACATGATGAAGAGAGTATGTCTCAAGGCATACGCGGATTTGTCTAGACAAAGTAGCGTATGCACGCGGGAAATAACGTGCCAAGTCGTGTATGGGAAAAAGCGCTCTAAATATGTAAAACCAGGGGTAACCACCATGGTATTGACCCATTGTATTGAGTAATGATTCGTCTATGTGACCCCGTCCAAGAATACCATCGAAAGTAATGTGGTTTTGGCTCATGGTATTGATAAAGGGTAAACCTATATAAGGAGAAGAAATTCATTATGCAAAGGGGTGCAAGAAGTCTGAGCTTGAATGAACACTTCTCTCTAAAGCATATCTGAATGGAAAGGGTTACAGTTGAATGAAAGATCTAAATGTATGATGCACCAATGAAGAAATGATGAAGAAGGGAATCTAGATCTGGAATGTATTTGTATCTGCTAGATCTGTTTATGGAATGATTAGATCTGAGATGAGGCGAACATCTGTCTGAAGTAAAGGGTAAAATCTGAGTGATGTATCTGTTCTGAAGAATTGCAATGACCTAAATGTCTGAAGAACTATACGCTAGTTCGCCGTAGAGTAAGCGCGTATATACGCGGGTTTACTGAAGCGAAAGCGCGTATGGGAAGTAAAATTAGCTCTGTAATATGTACAGAAGTATACGCGGGTTTGTATGGTCGAAGGTGCATATATACGCAGGATCAGTGAAAGGAAAGCGCGTATGAATATTAGGGTTTGCTGTAGTATGAAGTATCAAATGTCTGATCTGTTCTGCTGTGTTACTGCTATCTGTTGATGATGTATGATTGAGCTCAAATGTATGGAGTGGGTCCAGTCTGAAAATATGATGAAACGTGGCCTGCAAGTTGTGTTTTAAAGGAAGCTTTGGATCCAGTGTGAAAATTGATGAAACGTGGTCCATGGTGGTGCTGAGGGTTGTAGCCTTCAGTCAGGGGGTTGTAGCTCCCTTCCAGGTGAGGCTGGTAAACGAGATCAGGGGGTCGTATCTCCCTTCCAGGAGAGGCTGGTAAATGAGAGCAGGGGGTCGTAGCTCCCTTCCAGGAGAGGCTAGTAAACGAGCGCAGGTGGGTGCCTGCGTGCTGGTAGGAGGCTGCGCTAGCACATATGTTGTAAGATGTTTTCTCTATAATAAAATATTGAAGGCTGAGACAACGGCAGCGGTGGTTTTCTCCCGACTTGGGTTTCAACCTAAAATCCCGGTTTTCATGTGTGTTGCTTATGTGTGATGATTTATTCTGTTCTTACTGCACATGTTTACAGTTTATTGAACATCTAATGAGTGAATGATGGAATGATATAAGTGAAGAATTAATGGCATAACAAGATCTCTGTGTATATGCGAGTTTTATGAAGGATATCCGCGTGTATACGCTAGTAGCTTCAGAAAAGTAGCGTATGGGTTTTAGTGAATGGAAAAGTAAAAATTTTTGAGTATGCCCAAAATACTGATTCACCCCCCCCCCCCTCTTAGTATTTTTCCCAACAAACTTAAGCCCCTTAAGTGACTTTTTTCACCTTAGGAGTGTTTATTAGGTTGCTACATGGGCTCCCTCACCCATTTTATTCACTTTATTAAAAATAAAGCAAATCTAATGTTCCAATTACCTTGTTGCAAAATTTGGAACATTATAGTCCTCCCCTCCCAAAACTTGCTTGTTCTCAAGCAAGAGAAAGTATGGACTGGAAAGAAAGTCCTCCACTCAAGGCATGGAGTCTGAAATATCCTCATGTATATCCTTCATCCCTAAAGCAATCAACCAAGAAAAATGAATCACCTTCCAACTAGGAAACTCCTGAAAGTACTCCTCCACCTTGTGCTCATGAAAAATAGGTGGGCTGAATTTCTGAACTTGGTAAGCCTCATAGCCTACCCCACGCTGTCCTCTTTTCCACTTATGATGAATGTGGAGTGAAAGCTGAACTTGGGCTGCAATATTGTTTCCTTCAAGAGGCAAGATGAAGTCTAGATCCCCAAGGATCTCTCCTCCAATGCTGCAAATCAAGCTGGCCCAAATCATCTCATATGTGATGAGTTGGAATTCATCATCATATGGCATCCAAAAAATCATATGGTTCACCTCATGGAAAAAGACATAGCTGAACATGGTGACCATATCATCTCCCATACTCCCCTTGGAGCATGTGCTGCAAAAAGAATGGAGGTTTTCTCTCCCAAAGGGCACATCCACCCAATGAGTCTCTCCCTCCTCATGATACATATGGGGCTACTGCTGATATATGGCTGAAATGAAATGGTCTTCAAAAGAGGCCCAAGCCACCCCATCAAACATAAAAACCAT
The DNA here is from genome assembly GCA_034641835.2 of Pinus albicaulis. Taxonomy (NCBI): domain Eukaryota; kingdom Viridiplantae; phylum Streptophyta; class Pinopsida; order Pinales; family Pinaceae; genus Pinus; species Pinus albicaulis. Next base: position 1,643,345,167 of record CM076584.1, on the reverse strand, counting down.
GAAGTGCTTCCTCCAAAAATTCAAACTCTCCAAATAGCTCCTCCCACATGAAGGAAAGAGATGAAGCTTGGCAATCATGGGCTGCCCATTTTTTCTCCTGAAACATACAACATGCAAAGTTGGGAGAATCATACTCCCAATGGGAATCTTCAATTCATTTCCCCCCTTCAAAATAGTGCTTCCTTTGAACAACGTTTTACTAGTTAAATATGGAAGCATAAACTCATGAGAGCAAGGAGGTGAAATATAGTTCCATGTATGGAACCAGTGCAGGGCATCTTTAGCCTGCCTCAATATATGATGCAACAAGTGTCTTTTCAGGCACTTTTTTGCTGCCACATTAATCCTGTAAGATGTGATCATGAAAACATACTTTGGTGCCAAAGGTTCACACCAAAACCCATGTGGCTTTCCCCCACAACCCATTGCTAAAATAGCCATCACTTTTTGCTGCAATGAACCATAAGTACAAAAAAACACAATGTGCAAGAAGGAAGGATACCTCTTAATCTGATATGTTGCTCATAAAGATAAGAGAGTGCAAAGCATGTAACAAATAGTTACCTCTCTCATCATGTACTTGGGCCTTTGAGCTGAAATGGCTCAAGTGAAAAGTCCCCCTTACTGCAGCATAGTAGGGGAGTGGTTGTGCCAACCTTCTCATCATATTTGGGCTATGCATCTGTCCCTATGCTGATATGTAACCATTAAGATTCCCTCCCAAGTGGACTCCTCCATCAATGAACAATATGCATGAAAATGCATGAAAGAAGAACCCATAAATACTGCATGTAGATCCCTCTTCTTGTGCTTGTGCAACCAAGCCAAGAAAGTCAAAATGTAGTAAGGAGTGCTCTCCTCCATTACTCCTTCATTCTCATCAGCTACATGCCTCCAAAGTACATCACTTGTGAAGTGGCTTTGAGAACACTCCAACAAGTAATCCAAGCCTTCAAGTGACAGCGCTGCTGACCTTTGGAGTAGGGCCACTGTAATCTCAAAGCTCCCCTCTTTGACATGAATCTTGCCAAAGACTCCTCCCATCATGTTGCTACAAATGTAGAGCTCCTCCCATGAAGAAGGTGTTGCTTGGGCATCCAAGATCAAAGAGCAATCCTCTTGCACCATGCTAGTGCCTCCTCTTGCTCCCGCAACATCCAAACAAAATCTGAGCAACAAGAATGTTTGTTGCTCCTCCATACCTCCACCATACCTAATCTAAAATTGGAACATAATGAGTGGTAAGGGAAATTCCATTCCATCATGATGCACCCATGCTCTCCTCTTTGTTCATCAAGAGCAATAATTGTGAAATGATCCTGGGACTTGTGGGTTATGGATCCACCACATTTCTGCTGGGCACACTTCATCCATAAGGCTCTGCTCTTTGGTGTAAGTATCCTGCCACTTGGTACCTCTGCCACAAGAGCTACCATTTTCCCAAAACATATTTCTCCTTTTTCATTTCATGGGACATTGAAATGCAATCTCCTTCATGAAAAAATTTCTAAACCCCACCCTCACATGTGATGCATGGCTCATCAATAGTGCATGAGGATGATGAGGGTTTCTTTCCTCAAAATGGCGTAGTGTAGTGAAATTATCTTTCTCTAGACAAACAACTTGCCATGGTGTGCAATCCCTCATGGCATGTATTGAACCAACAGGAAATGAAAATTCATGTATACCTTGGTAAAGTTTGGAAGGGTCTTGTGTGCATGCAAGAGTCTCTTCCCCAAATGTGCTGGCTGCCTCAACTGCTAGAGATGAAGGCTACTCCTTCATGATAAAGAAAAAGCTGGTATGTGTCTCTCCATGCTTCTGCTCTATTTCTCTGTGAGAATAGGAAGTGCATGGTCCTTCCCCTTCTCCTTCTTCTGTCTCCTCAACCTCCTTGGAGAGGTTGTTGCTGGATTTGAAAATTTATGAGATTAATCTCATCATCTGCATCATTCTAGCCTCTTCTTCTCTAAAATTCAAACTTTATAGGCTGAGCCAAGTTCGAAGCTCTGATACCACTGTAATGTTCCAAATCTGGAACTTGCTGCTCCATGCGGGAATATCTTAAGATATTCCAATATTCCAATTTCAGGAGTATTAACAATCAACACTGAACTATTTCAGAGATTGACTGCAGGAGAATTTACTAGATATGTCACCTTCACAAGGAAGGATGAGATCCAAAGCCTATTTGGCCCACTAGCAGACTCTGCCAATAGAACTTGTCAAAAGATAATATTTCCCTTCAAGGAATTTCTGCAACAGTTGTGCATGAAGACGTTGTATAAGGAATCCCATGTGAAAATAAGGCAATCCAGTGCTAGGATGCCTTAGAATATATCTGATACAAACTCCCTGCAGAATATAAGCCCAAAGAAATAACCCTAAGGGGGTTATTCAGATCTCCCACCAAAAAGTATACCCAAATAATGCTTAATGAGAGAATCTTCAGCAGTATTAAAAATTCAATATGTAACATCAGTGAAATAATGCCTCATGTAATGTAAGAAGGGTGAAAATCTGATACATAATCTGTAACAGAAAATATAATACAAATTCCTTGAGGAAAATGCCTCTCAAGGTGAGCTTAAATCAACCTCAAGGGGAAATGTACATAAAACAAGAGAATACACCGCTAGATAACCCAGCAACTCTGTCACTATGCAGTCTATGAGGGAAAATGACTGAAAAATGATATATATGAGATGATATAACAATATGTGCTCAAATAAAGATGGGGGAGCAAGATATCAACCCCAGAAAACATTATTACAACAATCCTTCAAGGGATTGGCTGAAATACATAAAACAGAAAAATGCCAGAGTTGCAGTGTAGCTGCTGCAACTCAAACATAATACAACATAGGAGAAGGAAGTAGATGATGTAATAAACAATGATACCTCCTCCAATGATCTCCAAAGTGAAGGGGCTGATCCCCTTACTGAAGATTGCACTCTCTAGTGCACAAAATGAACTCCTCCTACAAACCCTCTCAGAAAATAACGCTGTAAGAGAAAGGGATTGCACTGTGCATGAGAAGAAACATATGGCCCAATGCCAAAATATGCAATATTAGCTCTGGGGTTTCCTTTGATAATCTCCTAGAGAAAGAGATGGCTCCTCCTCTACAAAACAAGCTCTGGAAATGAGATGATGAAGATCCCTCACTGCAACACCAGCAACTCCAACGTTTCTCGCTACAAGAATAATGCAGTAGCTGCAAATGAATGCTTTGGCCTCAAGCCAATATGTGAGGAAGATGAAGAAAAATCTCTCCATGGCCTCCCATGGAAGAGAAGGGCATTCCTAAATAGGAATCCCTCTTGTGCTAAGCAGCACAAGCTTCCTCAGTTGAAGGAAGCTTCAACTTCAAAATTCTTTCTCCAAAGATGAAACCCCAACAATGGCTCTCCTTCATCTTTTATGTAAGGCATGCTTCCTTGCCATGGACCCCACTCACATTAGGGTTTCTCTCATTTCAAATTTCCCTCCATCCAACTACGCAATCTTCTTGTGCAATCTTCCCCTCTGGGGTACGTTGTTGACTTGGGTCAACCATGGTCTAGCTCACTTGATTTTGGCCCTTTTCACACTTGGGGCTGCTAACTTAAGCCACTTAAGTGACTTTTTTCACCTTAGGAGTGTTTATTAGGTTGCTACATGGGCTCCCTCACCCATTTTATTCACTTTATTAAAAATAAAGAAAATCTAATGTTCCAATTATCTTGTTGCAAAATTTGGAACATTACACAAACTACCTTCATCTTTTCAAATTGAATTTTCTCAACACTATGTTTCCTAGCTTCTTTTTTCATGACAACAATTTCCTGATTGGCCAATTTCAATTTCTCTTCAAGGAGCTGCAACTTTGTTTTCTATATCACCTTCTCTTTTCCCTTTTTTGATTTGCTAACTGTATCCTTTACTGTGGGTGATGAGAGGTCAATAATATCTTGAAGTAGTTGAGCTGTCTCAGTAGGTGTTTGAACTTCTTTGCTACTCTCTATTAATTTCCTAGCATGCCTTGTCATAGGCTTTGTTGCTTGGAACATGAAACCTGCATCTTCTCCCTCAAACTCTAATTTCTTTGCAGATTTAGCCTTCTTTAACTTTTGCCCACCTTCCTCTATGAATTCAGCTTGGACAATAGGTGTTTGTTCTATGTCAATGGCATGTAAAATTTCCTCTAGATTTCCATCATCTACTGCTCTGTCTTCTACAACGGCTGTCTTCTCTTCCAAAACCACTGTTTGGCGTCTTGTCATCCTTTTAGTCCCTTGTTTGCCAATATTTTGTTTCTATTTTGCAGGTTTGACCACCTTTGACTTATGTTTTGAAGGTGGGATGTTTGGTGTGTCAAGAATCTACATTTTCTCTGACTCCTTCATAGTTTTCTTACTTAATTCTACTCTTGCAGGTTCATTTGGTTTTGCTACCAATGGTTGGCTCTGTTCTACTGCTAGTGGTGATGGAATTTTCCTAGGTTTAGGAGTTCTTGAAGGTGTAAGAGCATCCAACTCAAAACCACTAACAAAAAGGAATGAGGACTAATCTCTTCCTAACCTTTGAAGTTCATCTAAGACCAATAATTTCATTAAACCATGATGAAATAAAGAATTCTCACTCCCCTCAGACTTTGCTTGGATCTTATTTACCATTTTTGCCAAAATTCTATGCAAATACAAAGGTAGATCAAGGGAAATATTACTAGTAAAGTGCAGAAGTAATTTGAAATGATATGAATACACTTTGTGGAATCTACCTTCACATGTAAAGTACTTTTGGATGATGAGTAGAAATTTTGAATAGTTGTCTTTAATGCAACTTCTTCGAACAACATTGGTGAAGTCCATTTCAGAATATTCTGGCTTCATAAACTCTTTGCATGGCTCCATGTTAAACTTGAAACCTTCGAACCAGTTCTCCTGACCTCTTGGAATCTCTGTAGTAGCAGCAATAACCTCTGGTGCGATGAACAAATTGAGTATTCCCACTTTAGTGGCTATTCCATTGAAATTCATAGCAAACTCATTGGACACTTGTGTATGACAACGCTGCAATTTCTCACAAAACTGTAGGAAACCTGCTCTTCTGAAAGCTTCTACTATTGTTGGGTCTTCATTAATCAAATTACTGTCTGTAGGTTCGTATCTTAAGCACTGTCCACCCTTGTGTATTTTTATTTTCTCTGCCACAATTTCTCTAAGAATTACTCAGCTTCGCTTAATGAGTTTTAGGCTCGCTTGATGATGTTCAAAGGAAACCTTTGAAGAAACCAACCCCAACTTTGGCTTAGTACAATAACTCTCTAGAGCTCAAATATTACGCAAGGAGGAAAAAGAAATGAGAATTATTGAATTAGGAAAGGATTTGAAGTTTAAATGTCTTCTCATGACTCAATGATGACTTCTACATTACCTAAACTGACCATTATGACTGCATGTACCTTGATTTTATCCCTCCATGACTTGGAAGCATCTAACTTATCCTTTTCCAAATGATTTCTGACACCTAACAGCTAGACTGACAGTACATACAGGAAACTGCGCTTTCATAGCGCCTTTAGTGTTAATTTGACTATTTTTGCTACGAAACTATTAGCAGTTTCGTAGCGAAAAGTGACTTTTTGCAGTGCATTGTGCTACGAAACTGTGGTTTCTTGCCTAATTTGGCGGTTTCGGTACAAAAAAATTGGAAAATGAAATAAGTCAGAAAATGATGAATGATGTGACATGAAGGAGTTTGAACATGAGTGGGTTTAGACCTTAGGGTAATCTTAAACCATAAAAATTTAATATTTCCCTTGATCAAAATTAAAAATGAATCCTACAACCCTATTTTGACCCATGAACCTATTTAACCTTGTCAAAATGATGTTTGAATTTTTTGGGTGATAACAGAAATGATACAATCAGAGCTCAAGAGAAAAGGTTTAAAAATAACAGTGATAAATGAACCTGTGGAAACTAAAGCCTCTACTGCCAAAGGTGAAGCCTCTAAGGTTTGAAAAAGGGATAAAATACCTTTTTAATAGTTTTTGCATTATTTCATATCATCACTTGTAGAAACATGGGAAACTTTTGAAGAAGGAAAGAAGAATTTTCAAGTCTGCTGCCAATTAGGAAATTTCGTAGCATGTCTCAGGCTTGAAGCCCAAAAAGCGCTACAAACTTGTTGTATATTATTTTTGGCTATAAATCATAGGTGTTATCTTGAAAGATGCAGGTAAAGGCTTGTATTTAGTTATTTTGACTCAGTAAACAACCTCATATCAGAAAAGGGAGCATATTTTTTTCATAGATGGTCTAAGTCAAAGGTGCTACGAACTCTTGCTACAGACTTGCGTAAAGTCCCCTGTTTCTGCAACAAAGGAAATTTTGAAGGTTTTTCAAGTTTTGATTGTATTTTTTAGACAAGTCAGCCACATGGAAAGGTTAAATATCATCAGGTGAATGCTTTGATGAAGTCATACTCTTCGACAAAGTCTTTCATATTACCAGCGAATCATGGAATCTTCATCAACAATTATGGCACCACCTCCTAAAAAATCTGAAGACAACTCTCCTGACTTAGTGGGAATAATTATGTTTTGGTCATGGTTGGTGTCACCCAGGCACATTACCTTCTCGATGTAAATATGCAATTTTAAAGTGTGTTAATGTAATAAAGATGTTGTAGAGTCCTATTAGGTTTCTAAGTCCTAAAAATATCTGTTGTTAGTTTTATCTCCTTGTAATAGGCTTTTGGTTAGATTAGGTGTCAATAGAAGGATTTGAAGGTCTAGCCTTGTTGATAGACCCAATGTAAAGATGACTAAGCCCATTAATAGGTAGATTATTGAAGGATAGAGGGTTGGTTGATGTTTGCTACAGACCTACTATCGTAAAACATTTTCATCAGTAATATACAATGGCAGTTTACTTCTCTTCACCTAAGATTAATTGATGTTCTCATGAGTATCTATCTTATGTATTCTACAATTTTTTCTTCACTAGTCAGATGTTTGATTACTTAGAATTCATGTATTAAATGCTCTAACTTCTTTCAAATACTTAGACTGATGTGAATGTTATGTTTTCATGAGAACATCTATATGCCTCAACTTCCATAAGAGGAGTTCATATGTCATTAGTTCTTTTCACTGACTCCATATGCCCAATGGTAGTGATTTCTCCACATCATTCACCTACATAAAATCACACTTAAAACACTATTTTAGTGTTAGCCATCTGTTGAACTTCATTTAGACAATATCATTGTATGTCCTTGAGAGAGCCCTCTTAGGATGAAAATGCTAATTTTCAGCTAGAAGTAGGTTTGAAATAGTTACTCTAGGTTGATTGTTGAAGCAACGCATCAATATCAATTTAGTGATAACAGAAACTGTGGCACGTTTTGTTATTAGCAACATTTAAACATTGGACCCTAATATATATCAACTCTCACGCTAACCATGACATATATTTGAACCAACGGTGGCATTAAAAATTGATTGATGACACATTTATTATAAAAACAAACCATGGCACACACTTTGGCATATAGTAGATGCGCTCTGATTAGTGGAGCCTCCGCGCCATGATGATGTTCCAACTGTGGTAATACTCGGACCGTGCCAACTTTGGAATATGGTTGATATAATATTGTTGCCCACATGATATGTGGATTCCAGTTAACCAGTATTGGAGGAGGCACTAACACGACGTTGATTTGGTTTAATACGATGGTTGCTCCACCCCATATTTGGTATTCTCGTTTGATAGCTCCGATAATATCCTTTGGGTTTGGCGGGGCCATTGGAGTTTGAGGGCTCCTCCAACCCTTCCCCCATTATGAAAACAATTAAAAATTAAATATCATAATGCAACATTGTATTAATAAGAACCATTGGTGCCTGAACTTTGAGGTGGAGAAGTTTGTAGGGAGGACGTCACGAGATTGAATCCCGTCCAGTTCGTCCATCCATTAAAAAAATTTTGGCCAGTTCTGTAAGGCCATGTGTTAGCATAGAATTGGCTGACCTTCAACCAAATAGAAACTGCAACTTGTCCCATGGATGTGCCAGGTGTCACAATCTCATTGGTACTAGAACCTTGACAATGGAACCTTGAAGCGAAACCTTACTTTCTAGAACTGTGAGTGTTGATTTTTTACTTTGAATTTTTCCCAGCTTGGACCTAAACTTTGACTGTGCATTTTATCCCTCATATGGAGGCCATTTTGAAAATTTAACATACCACCAAAATCAGTGTGACGAGCTCTTCGACTTGGCGGTGGTTTCATGAGAATATGCGACTGTTGAATTTTGAGAATTTTGAGGATCAACTATAGTCTATTACCATCTTGGTCTCCAAAAACATGACTAAACATATCTTATGTCCATCTAGACATAGCTAATATGGCTAGACTCAATTATAGCTCAAGATCCACCTAGATCATACCTCCCTACTAAAAGACTTTTGATCCACCAATTTTTTATTACAATAAGGAATTTATTATATCAATCATTAGTACATAAACATTCTTGACCCTATTACAAACACAACTAGACTTACTAATGTGATGTCAAATTACAAACAAAAAAGTAAACATAAGGCATGAAATCTTCCCAGTTGCAAGTAAGCAATTTCTCTGGAGACTTACATTATTCCTTGCCAGCTTTCTTTGCTTCCCATTGTCCTGATTGTGCTACTATTGATTCATGTGGTAGCATTGGACATGTGATATTTAAATGTCCTTTCAGCTTACATTGTGAACAAAACCTCTCTTATGAGTCTGCAAGGGTCATCTTCTTGCTCTATTTCTCTGAGCTCTATTTTTAAGTTGTCGAGTCTTTGCACGACTATACCAAAGTATTTCCTATACTTTTCTTTACTTTCAGTGTTGCGTCATCTTTCCGCAAAATAATCCTTGTAGCAGGTACCCTCTTGCTGTAAACTTTCTGCTTCCATAATTCAGATACACAATGGTTGTTACTTCCACAAAAAGTACATGGATATGTCCTTTTAACAATATTCATAATAAAAGTTTGATTAAATGACCCATCTTCTGAATCACTGCTTAAATGACTCATCTACTTACCTTTACAATCTTGTATCTTTTTCGGTATTTGATGAGGATGTAATGACCAACATCAATCTGTTATGTGACCTTTATTTCCACAATAGTCACATATTGATTGGTAAAATCCTAATACTTTGTGTTGGGGTCTTTCCCGAACTGATATTAGTTGAAGTCTGCCTTGGCGATGCTTACCGAGGCCTTTACCTTGATGATATCCCATTTTGTTGATCAAATTCATACCAATTCCTTTCGTATATTTCTCGAAAGATCCAATCTAATGATCACTTGAAGCCTCTTCCTTCTTTGTTTCTGAATCAATTTCCTGAGACGCTAATACATAAGGAAGTTCCTCAGAAGGTGAGGAAAATGTACCAATCTCTTCTTCCACTGACTGTGAAGTAGAAGATGGATATGAACTTTCTTCATCTGATTGATGAAGTCGATATACTTCATTGTCTCCAATAATGGATGGAATTCGATATGAGATACTTCCCCTCTATCGCTTTCCCTTCATGGCTTAAATCCTCGCTTGCAGTCTTTGTTTGTATTCTTGGAATGCTTTCACCATGCATCACAATACAACATTGTCTTGCAGATATGCAGATGATTGGATCTTTCCAATTCTTGCACCCAAATTTGCTTCATGCTTCTACCCATCCTTCCAATCTGGTCAAAACCTACTCTGATACCAAAATGATCTGAAAATGTGTGATTGTCCTCTGACTCTTTGCAAGAATTTAAGATTGTATCTCTGGTTCATAAATTATTCACATATGAATAAGAGAATTTTAATGAAATTAAAGATGAAAAATATTCAAAGAAAAAAAATGACATAAATCAAGAGACAAAATCAGTTGATGACGGAGTTCAACCATCCCAGACTACGTATCTAGGCGCTGCTCAAAGGCTAGGCCACTTTATTGATCTCGGTTGCGAAGAGAGTACATAATAATTCTTTGTTGCTTAGAGTCAAGATGGTGATGGAGTGGAAATATTTCCCTTCAAGAAACATCCTCCTACAGAGAAATCTCAACCTTAAATTGACTCAATTTTACAAAGAGGCGATTGCACCAATACAATGAGGACTTGTTGAAGCCCCTAAAATCCTAGCTTCCACATTGGGGAAAACCACCCAGTCCGGACCTTAGTACATCTCCTTTCCCATTTGGGATGGTGGCTCCGATTGGATAATATGGGACCAGTTTCCCAATGATATATGGGTTGATGATTGATTGTTTGTATAAAGGGTAATGGAAATGATAATTAATCTAATATATAACTTAATAAATACAAATAACTCTACTTACCCCGGGTATCCTATGATAAATGCGATTTTGGATTTGTTCCAATTAGATGAATAATCATATAGATGGCTTATTCGGCATCCAAAAGAAAGATGCATTCACATATAATAATTACTTTGTTTAAGAAATTAAACAAAGTAATGATGATAACATATCACATTCATATATATATATTTATATCGCTCACATATATTTTGAAAGATAACAATTCTAAGTTTTCAGAAATGATATAACAAAGGATTGTTTCACATGCATACATATGTAAACACTAGCAATTTTCAAAGAGAATGTTTCATTGCATAAGAAAAATTAAACAACATGATAACGATAGAAATACCAAATACATTTGTAACCTTTTGATGCAAATAACACTCCAATCCCTCTTTCTTACTTCGAGCGACTTCCAGGAAAAAAAAAAGTGCAAATTCTTGAAAATAATTTCCTCATAAAATTGTAGAATCTTGATCCACCATTAATAAAAATAATATATTCGGAAGTACAGAAGTGTAACTTCCCAAGTCAAAAATTAATACAAATTGAGGACCCCTTTCTAAATACATGAAAGGGGTTTAAATAATAATAAAACTAAAACAAACTATCTAAAACATCGCTTGAATGTTGTTGGAACTGCCAAAACATGAAAATCGGAGATCCGATTTCATGGAAATAGAATTGCAATCTCCACTAGAACAGGTTCATTGCATTTCTTTCATATCTGGTACGCACAGCTAGAAAATCGATAGAATTTATTTCACTTCGGGAGGATGACTAAATCGAGAATGTAGCCGGCTAGTATATGTGGCATCCGAAAGCTCTGGAATCATATAACTGATGGCATGGGAGAGGAATTTTGTAGTCATCTATTGGCTGTGTGGTTTAACCAAATAGAACTAGAATGCATATCATGTGAGTCCTTGCATTGCGCTGATCTGTTGGTCCTTGCTAGCTAAATTCTGCTTCCACTATTTTTCTAATTCTTTGACTTTTGGGAGTTTCCCCGAAGATTCGTGCTTGTGCTTTTCTGGAAAATGCCTCCATTCTTTGATAGGATCCGATTCCACTTCATTTTATTTGGCGAAGTCTTCCAAAAACGCTTTATTGTAGATTTTCTGGGGGTCTGGTAGGTGATACATCTTCTTGATGTCTTCTTCTTTGAAAGACCCAAACATCCTTCTGTCTGACGTGAAGAACACCCTGTCTGTTATATTTATAATTTCTATCACCCATATCACCAAGTCATTATACGAGAACACATTCACGCGAGTTGCTATTTTGTGAAGATAAGAGCTCGCCAATTCCTTTAGAGTACTTTCTGATTTTTTATTTGAATCTATTGTTGCTCTTCCTTCTTGAATTACAGTTGGACCTTCTTCCTCTAGTAGATTGAAACTCCTTCCCATGAAGTTTTTTTGAGACCCAGACAAGTAGTATCAATTACTAATACCAATTTAGCCATTTGCTCTTTTGGAACGAAGGGGACCTTCACTTTCCTGGATTTCTTAGACATTTTTCTCACTGGTAATTGTTTCTCAGGTCTGCACAATGAAAAAAATAAGCAGAATGATGGAAAAATTCTTTTAAGAATGAATACAAGGCGAATAGAGAAATGGCATTTAATCATAATAAAGATGACATATTAAAGAAATATTATACCATCGTAGATGAAATCTGCGAAGGATTTCAACCATGATTATCTTTTAATGATTTCCTCGTATAATGTGAGATTTTAATGCCATTATGGGATGTCTCGTCACACATTCATAATGGTCCAGTTTAGAGTTAATACCATAACTTTTCAGATCTCCGATCAGCGATGATCGCATCTCGGAGATCAGAAGTCTCAAAGGTTAGGCTTAAGTGTTTCCATTTCATATTTGCGATTGCGATTATTGCTGAGCTGGAATGGAAAGCGCGGTGCTTTTAAATCATATCAAATCATTGAGATTTCCTTTATAAATGATCTATTTGATTAAACATGTGTATATTTAATACTTCATGTTTTTTATTTACGGGAAGCACGCTTTTGTAATAATGATATCGCATCGCAAGATTTTTAGAGGAGCGTCTTTGGATATCAGTCATGTGTTTTAGTGATGAGCAATCGCGTTTTGAATTATCACATCGGGGAACTTTAAAAAGGGTGCATAAGGATGTAGTATGACTTCACCGATTTGCAATTGTGATCGGGTTTATCGCGTCGAAGTTTTCAAAATGGAAAGGTTTTGGAAATTTTCTCATGTGATATGCACTTTTGCGATTGCTTTATCACATCGAGGTTGAATGAGAACACATTTGAGTTTTTTCTTTTATACTTTTGAATATGAGAAATGCGATAAAGGCCTTCATGTTTTTCATTTTTCGTTAGTAAATCCTTTTTCGTTTGGGTTCGATTCTATTTTATGATGGATCGGATTTCCTTAAAACATTTTCATGAGTGAAAAGGATTTCTTGATCTGCGATAAGCAATGCTAAGGAAATTTTTATATATCCTTTTATGAAAATTTATTTTTTCAAAACATTTTATCGATTTTGTAACTATTCAAAGAAAAGGGGACCCATTTCTTATTTAAAAATTAATACAAAAATTTGAAATGGGGAGGGTTGTTTGTACAGCACAACAATTGGTGATTCACTGGGAGAAACAAATATCTCTGAAAAACAAAGCGATAACTAAATATTTTGTAAGTAGAAATATTTGAGGACAAAGAAAACTATCCCAGAATAATTAGATAAAATCTAACTCTAAATAAAATAAGAATTACTTGCAATTTATTTTTAATCCCTTTAAAAATAAAAACATTTTTGGTTTCATCAAACTTTGATTTGCTGATAAAGATAAAGTAGGGGGCTTCTCCAACTTACCTTTAAATTTTACTCTTTTGTCACAGGTAGTGCCTCTGCTGCCAGAAAACGTCTATAGTCTCGACCGGGTTACCTTTTAACCATTAATCATCCATTATCCCATCCATCTAAGAGTATAACTTTTAAAAGATATATATCTTTTATTTTTATTCTTTTAACTTTTTAAGATAAAATCCATTGTCCTGGTTTGGGAGCCAGCTAATAACAATGCCATTCACTGGTTGTAATTAAATTGAACAAGTTGGCTCGTGATGAGGCCCCTTGTCTTATGATTATAAGCCATTACCCTATTTTGATATGCAGTATTAGTAATGTCAGTTTAGTTACTTCCCTATGATCATGGTAAGTAGGCTCGTGATGAGACCTCTTATCTTTTATATCAGACATATTTTAGAATTACACTTTGAAAAATCATAAACTTAGTGTATGGGGTGAATGATTCTTTCCTCAAGAGTTAATGGATGACCTTTTAGAGTTTTAGATGCCAAGTTTACAATATAAAATTATAATGATTTACAATATTTTCAAGGTTTTGGAAAATTTTACAAACTTTAAATAAGTTCTCAGAGTTTCATATTTTATTTAACTTTCCAAAATTGTAATCACTTCCTTAAAAATTTCTATCTACATAAGCAAGTATTCACAATATTTTCTCAAAGATCTTTTCAATAGTAAAAGGCCAATGGAAGACTATTTACAACGTTATTTCTAAGGCAAACAAACTTGCATAATGAATATATACAGATAAGAAGGGGTTACCTCCTTAGGAAAAGAATTTTTTCAAAATAAGCCCATTCATAGGAAGAGACTCTCTCTTTCCTGTTAGATCTTGCAATATGAATGTTGATGAGCCTATCTTTTCAATGATTTGAAATGGTCCAAGCCACATCTTTTGAAATTTGGTAATTTTACCTTTGTCTTCATGTGCTTTGTCCCATTTCAAAACAAGATCACCAATTTGTAATGTTTTAGATCCAGTATAACTTGCATCAAAAGAAGATTTTATAAGTTGTTGATGTTTAGCGTGAGTGATTTTGGCTTTCTCCCTTTCTTCATCTAATTTGAGGATTTGATCAAATCTTAATTGGACAGGGGATGAAGTATTTTCTTCAATAAATTGTACTAGGGCTAGAGATGGGAGTGCTAGGTTTGAAGGTATTACAACTTCTTTCCCATATACTTGATTAAAAGGTGAAGTACCTATTGAGGACTTCTGAGTTATACGATCTTCCCATAGTGCAAAGATCAAAGAGTTATGCCAATTCTTTTGATTTTGATCAATATTTCTTTTAATGATTTTAATGAGATTATTATTAGTTGATTCAACCAAACCATTACTTTGGGGATAATAATTTGCAGAATATTTTAATTTAAAACCTCTTTTGAGAGAAAATTCCATTATACTACTTCCAGAAAAATTAGATGCATTATCAAAAACAAGGGCATTAGGTACACCGAACCTGGTAATGATGAATTGATCAATGAATTCAATAATTGCATCAGAATTGGCTACCTTTAAAGGAATTTCTTCTACCCACTTTGTGAAGTAGTCCGTGGCTGTAAGGATGTATCTGTGTTTCTTGGAAGAATGTGGAACAATTTCTCCTATAATATCAAGTCCTCATTGTTCAAATGGTTTCTCAATGTTTACTGGTTGTAAAGGAAAAGCTAGTTTTCGTTGTCTTCCACTGGCAGTCTGGCAAGTATTACATTTCCTTACATAGTCATGGGCATCTTTAAACAAAGTAGGCTAATAATATCTAGCATGAATTATCTTGTGAGCTATAATGTCTCCTCCAAAATGTCCACCTACTGGTCCATCATGTAATTCCTGCAAAACCTTGTGTGCTTCAGTTTTTTCAAGACATCTTAGTAAAATGGAATCATAATTTTTTCTGAATAACGCATCATCAATGATCTCAAAGTGTTTAGCTTTTAATCTCAAAGCACGTTTGCTTTTATAATTGAGATTAGGAGGAGCATACCCATTTTTTAAGTAAAATATCAAATCAACATATTGAGATTCATAATTTATAATACTTATCTCATTCACTTGAAAATTATTATCTTGATCTTGATGTTTTGGAATATTGGAAGCTCCTGCTAATAACCTACAAAAACATTTTCCTCTAACAATTTTAGCTGGTTTAATATCGATATCATATTCTTGTAAGGCTATTACCCAATTGGCTATTTTTTCTCCTACTTCCCTTTGTACTAGCAATTGTCTTACTGCAGAAAATGGGACAATGATTTTTGTATGTGTTTTTAGGAGAAATGGCCTAAAGTGTTTGATAGATTTAAACACAGCAAAAGCTTTTTTTCTACTTCTGAATAGTTAAGTTCAGCTCCTTGCAGATTTGAACTAAAGAAGGAGATCGATGCTTCAATTTGCTGATCATTGAATTGTGTCAAAACAATAGCATAAGATGTTTCAGTGGCTAGAGTGTACAAAATAAAATGATTAGAAAAATTAGGAGTATTCAATGCTGGAGCATTAATAATTGCCTATTTGATTGAATCAAAGGCTTCTTTTCTTTATGTACCCATTTGAAAACTAAATTTTTCTTAATCATAGTTTGTAAAGGTAAGACTATATGAGAAAAATCGGGAACAAATATTTTTACAAAATTTATCTGTCCTAAAAATGATTGCATGGATTTCTTATTATGTGGCAAAGGAATATCAGAAATATCTTTTATTCTGTCAGGGTCAATATATATGCCATCTTTAGACACAACAAATCCTAAGAGTTTCCCTTCATTAAGAGCAAAGAATGATTTTTCTGGATTTAACGAAATGCCATACCTTCTACATCGTTCAAAGATCTGTTTTAAATCATGTAGATGGTTGGATATTTTTTTCTAAAAGACAATTATGTCATCTAGATAGACAACAAATGATCTATTAATCAAACCTTTCAAAGCTATATCCATGGCTCTTTGGAAAGTAGCTCTGGCATTTATCAAACCGAAAGGCATTTTTTTGGTAGGCATATGTTCCCCATTTGGTTCTGAATGTAGTTTTCAGTCTATCATCTAGATGCACCAGTATCTGATTATATCCTGAAAAACCATCAAGAAAAGACATTAATTCAGAACCAGCTACTGCTTGAAGTATCAGTTCCATTGTTGGTAGTGGGAAATTATCTTTTTGACATGCCTTGTTGAGATTTCTAAAATCTATACAAATCCTAATGTCTCCATTCTTTTTCCTAACAGGTACTAGATTTGAAACCCAATTCAAATGTATAACAGGGAAAATAATTTTAGCTTTCAAGAGTTTATTCAACTCTGTTTTAATTTGATTTTCCAATTTGGGATGAATTTTCCTTAACTTTTTTTGCATCAGTTTCACATCGGAGATCATCGGAATTGTATGATGAATGATAGAAGTATCATACGTTCTTAAATATTCGTAACTCCAAGCAAAAACATTTTTGTATTTGTTTAGAAGTTTGATGAAAGAAAACCTTTCTTCTAGTGTTAGCTTGAGTCCTAGATTGGCATTTTGTGGTTTAGATTCAGTGCCAAGGTTTACTAATTCAAACTTTAAAGTATAACTTTGAAGTTTGGCATTAGTGAACTTTTTGAATCTATCTTTGATATCATAGAGATCTTCAATCTTAACCACAGTTTTCGGGATGGAATTTTCACTGTTTTTTTAATTTTATTTGGAGATCATGATCACTTTCATCAACTATTTGATCATCATAAGATTTCTCTGAAGTTAAGAAGTTTAGGATGTCTTCATCATGATTAAACACTTTCCAATTGGTGACATTGTCAGGGACAGATCGTCAAAAAATAAATTCAACTGAAAACCTATCTGGACTATAATCCTCAGCTGGAAGGAGTTTAGAAGCAACATTAGCTAATAAATCAGCTGTTGCATTTTGAGATCTAGGAATGGGGAAATATTGAATGCTAGAAAGTGAGTTGTAATATTTTGAAAAATGGCTTGGTAATGTTTAAGATGACTTGAATGACAATGAATAGTATTCCTAACTTGCCTAATGACAATTACAGAATCACCATATACCTTCAGATATTTGACATTCAAGGCTATTTCTTTATAAAGTCCTTGAATCAAAGCTTCATATTCTGTAGTGTTATTTGTACACTAAAATTCTAGTCTCCATGACAACATAGTTTTTTCCCCTTTCGGACTAACTAAAATACATCCTGCTCCTGCACCATCATTGGACTTTGATCCATCAAAGTATAAAGACCAAAATAAATATTTATCTATAGATTTATTTAAAAATTGATCGGTAATATTAACACATATTGAAGTATCAGTATGTGAGAAGTTTTCAACTTGTGAAGTGAAGCTATTTACAGGGAAAGGTGATTGTTGGGTGTTAAAATTTCCAAAGAATGATTCGGCTGAGTAATTTCCAAGAATGTTATTATTGAAAGCTACAGGTTGGTTTTCTTGTTCAAACTCTGTTACTGCATGGGTCATGTGTTTCTCCCGATCAATCTTAATTTGATTTGGCTTCCCTATAATGTGAGACCAATCGATAGAAATATAACCATGGAGTTTTTAGACCAATCCCTACTTAAAATTAAACCATAAAACTCAGGGATGTCAGCAATCAATATATTAATTCTCTAAATTACTCTAGGATCAGCTGATAGCCTAATAGTGACTGAATTAATCTCTCCTAAAACTTGCACTTTAGTTCGATCTAATTGGACAATATGAAATACAGATTTCTGGGGTTCAATTTTTAATTTAGAGCACACTGAGGCTGGCATTATGATGCCCCTGAATCTATCAAGCAGTTATGTAAATTCCTATTATAGATCTTGTAAGTTAAGATAAAAGGAGGCGTATGTGAATTATATCTATCTCCAATAAAAACAACATCGGTAGCATCTACTTTCTCAGATGGTGGCTTACCTAATCCTTTGGCTGCCTTGGATAATACACTAGTTGGAAGAGGAGAAGCAGGCACTGCATTCAATTCCTTTAACAAAAAATTTTGTTGATGCTTGAGCTTGCTGAGTTCATGTAAAGAAATATTTTCTCTGGTCTTCTTCATGTCTTCTATAATGTTATAATCCATAGAATCAGACACTACTAGTGTTTTAGATGTTGATGGAGGATTAGAAGATGATGGTTGATTTTGGGTAGGCAAAGGAGAATTTTTCTTTATGGGAGCTTTATCTTTGGTAGCAGGAGTTGATTTTTTCTTCTTGGGGGATGTTTGAACAGGTTCTGTTGCATTCTTACTTCTTGTTATCACTGTGAGAGCTTCCTGTTCATTTTCATTATCTGAGTTAGACAAAATAAAATCCTACATCCCATGGAATTCAACTAATTCGTCTTCTTCGTTTTCTTATGATGATAGAAGTGTATCTTCCTCTAAATCTGACTCTGCATTAGATATTTCATTAGGTGGTTTAGGTTCAGTTGGCTAATTTCTTTTGAAGTTCCTAAACGACCTTTTAGTGGAAGTTTCAGCTACCTGTTTTTTAATTTCTACCATTTCATTGGACATAGTTTTCAGGAATTTTTGTAATCCTTCCATATCATATGGATATTTAGGTGCTTTCTTCTTTGAATCATCCTTGAAACTAACCTTTTTGGTTTTTCTCTCTTCACTAGCATTCTTTTTTTCTAAGGCAATGATACGTTTTTCTACAGCGATTGCTTTCTTCATGTTTTCGGCTAGTGTAGGTTTAGCAGTTCTATCTACAAAGATAGCTATATTTGAAGGCAAAGCGGATATATACCATTCACTTCGGACTTCTTCACTAGGTTTTGATGTTGTAGGAATTTTATTCAATAAATTGTTAAATCGGGAGTTGAAGTCTTTGATGGGTTCCTTAGATTCTGATTTCAAATTAGAGAGATCATTAATCAAAGTTGCTATTGATCTATCATCTCCGAACTTGGTTAGGAATTGTTCCTGAAAAACATCCCAGCTATCAATAGATCCTGGTGGTAATGAAAAATACCAATATCCCGCTGCTCCTTGTAAAGTATATGGAAATAGTATGACCACAAAATCTTCTTGTGTTACTCCATTTAAGTTTACAGACAACATGTAGTTGTTAATGCGTTCTTCAGCTAATATGCCAATATCGGGAATAAAATTTGGTAACCATTTCTCAGGATGAGTTGGTAATTGACTCAAAGGTGTGGGCATTGTAACAGCTCCTGGATTGGTCCATGGTCTTGGTTGAGGTTGTGCCATCGTTGTACTAACAATAGAGGAAGGTGAAGGGATAGTTGAAAGCGATTGAGCAGATGTTGTTGAAACAGTTGTACCCTTCTGGATTGTGACTTGAAGTTGGGAAACAGATGACTGAGTTTGTAATGGTGTGAAATATGTGGATGATGATGATGAAAGAGTCTCACTGTCTGACTCTAAAGGTGTTTTCCTAGATCTTTTTCGACTTGGCAGAGGAAGTTCAGTCGGTAAAATACCAAGCTTTTCGCTCTGCAGTCTAGTAAGAGGTTGGGAAGGAATGTATTGTGAAGTCACACTACCTTGGGATAGCTCAGACTCTTCTTGCGATAATGAAAACCCTTGGAGTTTATGAATTAGATACTATACCTCAGGAGATTCAAAAGATGAATCGTCCGATTTGTCTAAGGTTTTGGCAGTGGGTGTAGTAATTGTCTTTTCAACTTCTTCCCTAGAAATTTGAGATGAAGGAGAAGTTAAAGGAGATGATGATGGTGAATTTCTCTTGGAATGGCTCGTGGATTTTGATTTACTCGCCATTCACAGCATAGGCCCTCCTTCTAGCACCAAAATTTTTGAAGCCCCTAAAATCCTAGCTTCAACATTGGGGAAAAACACCCGGTCCGGACCTTTGTACAGCTCCTTTTCCGTTTGGGATGGTGGCTCCGACTGGATAATATGGGACCAGTTTCCCAATGATATATGGGTTGATGATTGATTTTTTGTATAACGGGTAATGGAAATGATAATTAATATGATCTATAACTTAATAAATACAAATAACTCTACTTAACCTGGGTATCCTATGATAAATGCGAATTTGGATTTGTTCCAATTAGATGAATAATCATATAGATGGCTTATTCGTCCAAAAGAAAGATGCATTCACATATAATAATTACTTTGTTTAAGAAATTAAACAAAGTAATGATGATAACATATCACATTCATATATATATATATATATATATATATATATATATATATATATATATATATATATATATATATATATATATATATATATATATCGCTCACATATATTTTGAAAGATAACAATTCTAATTTTTTAGAAATGATATAACAAAGGATTGTTTCACAGGCATACATATGTAAACAATAGAAATTTTTAAAGAGAATGTTTCATTGCATAAGAAAAATTAAACAACATGATAACGATATAAATACCAAATACATTTGTAACCTTATGATGCAAATAACACTCCGATCCCGCTTTCTTACTTAGAGAAACTTCTAGGAAAAACAAAAGTGCAAATTCTTGAAAATAATTTCCTCATAAAATTGCAGAATCTTGATCCACCATTAATAAAAATAATATATTCGGAAGTACAGAAGTGTAACTTCCCAAGTAAAAAATTAATACAAATTGAGGACCCCTTTCTAAATACATGAAATGGGTTTAAATAATAATAAAACTAAAACAAAATATCTAAAACATCGCTTGAATGCTGTTGGAATTGCCAAAACATGAAAATCAGAGATCCGATTTCATGGAAATAGAATTGCGATCTCCACTAGAACAGGTTCATTGCATTTCTTTCATATCTGGTACACGCAGCTAGAAAATCGATAGCATTTCTTTCACTTCGGGAGGATGAATCAATCAGGAATGTAGCTGGCTAGTATATGTGGCATCCGAAAGCTCTGGAATCATATAACTGATGGCATGGGAGAGGCATTTTGTAGTCATCTGTTGGCTGTGTGGTTTAACCAAATAGAACCAGAATGCGTACCATGTGAGTCCTTGCATTGCACCAATTTGTTGGTCCTTGCTGGCTAAATCCTGCTTCCATTGTTTTTCCAATTCTTTGACTTTTGGGAGTTTCCCCGAAGATTCGTGCTTGTGCTTTTCTAGAAAATGTCTCCATTCTTTGATAGGATTCGATTCAACTTCATTTTCTTTGGCGAAGTCTTCCAAAAAATCTTTATTGTAGATTTTTTGGGGGTCTGGTAGGTGATACATCTTCTTGATATCTTCTGCTTTGAAAGACCTGAACATCCTTCCATTTGACGTGAAGAACGCCATGTCTGTTATATTTATACTTTCTATCACCCATCTCACCAAGTCAATATACAGGAACACATTCGCGAGAGCTGCTATTTTGTGAAGATAAGAGCTCGCCAATTCCTTCAGATTACTTCTGATTTTTTATTTGAATCTGATGTTGCTCTTCCTTCTTGAATTACAGTTGGACCTTCTGCCTCTAGTAAATTGTGAACTCCTTCCCATGAAGTTTTTCCGAGACCCAGATAATTAGTATCAGTTACTAATACCAATTTAGCCGGTTTCTCTTTTGGAACGACGGGGACCTTCACTTTCCTGGATTTCTTAGACATTTTTTTGAATGGTAATTGTTTCTCAGGCCTGCACAATGAAACCAATAAGTAGAATGATGGAAAAATTATTTTAAGAACGAATACAAGGTGGAGAGGAGCAATGGCATTTAATCATAATAAAGATGACATATTAAAGAAATATTATACCATCGTAGATGAAATCCACGAAGGATTTCAACCATGATTATATTTTAAATATTTCCTTGTATAATGTGAGATTTTAATGCCATTATGGGATTTCTCGTCGCACATTCATAACGGTCCATTTTAGAGTTAATACCATAAATTTTCAGATCTCTGATTAGCGATGATTGCATCTCGGAGATCGGAAGTCTCAAAGGTTAGGCTTAAGTGTTTCCATTTCATATCTACGATTGCAATTATTGCTGAACTGGCATGGAAAGCACGGTGCTTTTAAATCATATCAAATCATTGAGATTTCCTTTATAAATGATCTATTTGATTAAACATGTGTATATTTAATACTTCATGTTTTTTATTTACGGGAAGCACGCTTTTGTAATAATGATATTGAATCGCAAGATTTTTAGAGGAGCGTCTTTGGATATGAATCATGTGTTTTAGCGATGAGTGATCGTGTTTTGACTTATCGCATCAGGGAACTTTAAAAAGGGTGCATAAGGATGTAGTATGACTTCACCGATTTGCGTTTGCGATCGGGTTTATCGCATCTGAGTTTTCAAAATGGAAAGGTTTTGGAATTTTTCTCTTGTCATATGCACTTTTGCGATTGCTTTATCGCATCGAGGTTGAATGATAACACATTTGATTTTTTTCTTTTATACTTTTGAATATGCGAAATGCGATAAAGGCCTTCATGTTTTTCATTTTTTGTTAATAAATCATTTTTCGTTGGGGTTCGATTCTATTTTATGATGGATCATATTTCCTTAAAACATTTTCATGAGTGCAAAGGATTTCTTGATCTGCGATAAGCGATGCTAAGGAAATTTTTATATATCCTTTTATAAAAATTTCTTTTTTCAAAACATTTTATCGATTCTATAACTATTCAAAGAAAAGGGAACCCATTTCCTATTTAAAAATTAATACAAAAATTTGAAATGGGGAGTGTTGTTTGTACAGCACAGCAGGACTATATAGCAAATGTCCTCGTACTCAAAATCGAGATCGAAAAGAAATAATATCACTGCTTTAAAACATAAGTGTTGTGGTTGTCATCCCCCAGATCACACTGCCCAAACAACTGCTCCGATGAAGACACTGACTCTTCCACTGCATCTGCAATGAATTAGGGGAGTTTTTAGGTCTAAAATGGGCCTCCTAAGGAAATTATAAAATAATAATGGAAATAATAAAATAATATTTGATCACATCATCAAATTTTAGAGGGAAAAAAGAAAAAAACTACTTTTTCAACTCGTATTTTGAACTTATCTCCCTAAGTTTTTACTCAAATTTAGAGAAAGAATACTCGTTCGATGCAAAATTTAATTCCCCATCCAAGGAGTATCCATGTTGCATACTTTTGATGGACTCTGCTACAAGAAAAATAAGAAATACATGAAAAACATGATTGCAATAACGTTTTTTCATGTATTTCTCATTTTTCGTGTAGCAGGGTCCATCAAAAGTATGCAACATGGGTACTCCTTGGATGCAGAATTATATCTTCCATCCAATGAGTACTCCCGCTTTAATTTTTAGTAAACTCTTAGGGAGATAAGTTCAAAATAAGAGTTGAAAAAGTAGTTTTATTATTTTATTATTTTTTAATATTTTTGCTTTTTTACTCCAAAAATGGTGAATCATCCCCCATGGTTGACATCATTATCTTGAATCCTAATGGTTATCATAAAGTTTATTTTTTTTGTCCATTTTTCTTAGGAGACTCATTTTAGACCTCAAAATTCCCCTAATGACTCAAAACCCTTGTTGAGGCTTTTGAAACACTTAATTTGGCCACCGAATGACTGAATTAGGCCAAAAACTGTCTTTCCTGCCACACACGAGAACTTGGCTCTACACCATTAACAACAAAGAAACTTTTTCATATAAAATTCACCATTTTGGAATGTGCTCACAAGCATCAATGGCTACTGTCAAAAGATAGCTCTCAACCTCAGCTTCCTAATGCAATTGATTGATCTCAAAAAGGCCCAATATTGGCCAAGTTATGCCTCCAAAGGGATACTGTAGGCACTAATAAAACTAAGTTAAGAGCTTCACACTCTAACTCCTATGACAAGGGCACATTGGTAATTATTTTATAACTCCACAGGCAAGTCCCATGGTCAAACCCGCGGACCTCCCGGGATTTGAATGGAAACAAATAGCAATATGTTTTAACCATATGGTATTACATATCAATACATTGCAAAAAACATATAACATAGTTTTATGGCGCAATTGAATACTATACATGGCATGTATTTTTAAACTATGGTCCCCGTGGCATATATGTATACCACCGTATGGTTTCAACCCCTGTGGCACATTTTTTATAAGAAAAATTTAAACTTAACATATATCAACTCCGCCTCTGCCATATCCGTTGAATGCACGTTGAGTTGGAGACTCAACGCCAACTGTGGTGCATAACATATGGATTAATACCATTGGACCGATGGTATTTGGTCGAACCCATGGAATATTTTTTTATTAGCAATGTTTAAACATTAGACCGTAATATATATCAACTCTTGCGCCAACTGTGACAGATCTTTGAATCAACAGTGGAATTAAACATTGACCCATGGCACATTTTTAATAACAAAAAAATGTGGCATACACCTTGGCATATGTTTGATGCACTTCGATTGGTGGAGCCTCTGCGCCATGGTGTTGTGCCAACTGTGGTAATACTCAACCCACGCCAACTTTGGAATATGGTTGATATAATATTGTTTCCCATACGATATGCGGAGTCCAGTTAACCAGTTTTGGAGGAGGTGCTAACACGACCAGGGTTTTGTTTAATACGACGGTTGCTCCACACCATATTTGGTAGTATCATTTGATACTGTCGATAATATCCTTTGGGTTTTGCGAGGCCTCCAAATTTGGGGGTCTCCGCCAACCCTTCACCCATTATGAAAACAAATAAAACTTAAATATCATAATGCGCCATTGTATTAATAAGAACCATCGGTGCCGAAATGGTGAGGCATAGATTTTTGTAGAGAGGAGGTCACAGGATCAAACCCCGTCCAGTTCTTCTGTCCATTGGAAAAATTTTGGCCAGTCCTATAAGGCCACATGTTAGCATAAGATTGGTTGACCTTCAACCAACCAGAAACTGCAACTTGTCCCATTATGGATGCGCTATGTGTCACAATCTCATTGGTACTAGAACCTTGACCACCAAACCCTAAAACAAAACCTTGTTTTCTAGAACCGTGAGTGTTGACCATTGACTTTAACCAATTGAATTTGACCTTTGCCCAGCTTGGACCTGAAATTTGACTATGCATTTTCTCCCTCATACAAAGGCCATTTTAAAAACTGAACATACCACCAGAATCAACGCGACGAGCTCTTCGACTTGGCGTTGGTTTCATGAGCATTTGAGACTACCAAATTTTGAGCATTTTGAGGATCAATTGCAATCTATGACTATCCTGGTCTCCAAAAACATGACTAGACATAACTTATGACCATCTAGACATCACTAATATGACTGGACTCAATTACAGTTCAAGATCCACCTAGATCAATAGCGATGGAATGTTTCCCACCATACGTTGCATTAAATAACTAGGTTCCTTGAATTATTTACCCTTTGAACTCTTCATTATTCTTCATTTTGGATTCCATTTGGGTACTAATGTATACCCTGGCCTTATGCAGGCCTTCCAATTGACTGGCTAGGTGTCTCATCTCCTTCCTTATCTCATGCATCTTGTCACTATAACATCTTCTGGGAGGATAACTAACCATGGCATGAATGTATCTAGGAATTTCCAAAATCCAAGACCCCAAGTATTTCTAGAATTAATACTACCACCAAACATGAAAAATAAAACAACAAGAGGATTGGAGAGATAAAGGATTTTTGAGCATTTTAAAAGTCCAATTAACTTAACAATCACTTTAAAATCCAAACAGAAACAAAAAACTAAAATTACAAACCTATCCATATTTTCAACAACGTAAATAGGTTCATTACCATCCATGGGTGACCTATAATTTTTCCTCTCTCCCCATATAGATGTTTAATTTTATGGACTAGATTTGACAACCATATAATTTATTTCATTTTTCAACATTTACTCAAGCATAATCATCATTAACCACTAACTAGTGGAGTACTAACAATGTTAATTTTCTTAGGGCTAGAAGTCTTTGCTATATAATTGAATTTTAAAAATTTTCAACATTTTCACATAAGTTTTTTTTTTGTATTTTTTTTTAAATCTCATATTGTCAGATGTCTAACATTACTTTAGTCCGATATCCAATGAAAATTTAATTTTCATCGAATATCAAGCGAATATTTATTTTTTCATCAGATATCTAACATTTGACTAGTTGAATTACCCATCGAAATACTATAAACATTACTCTATATATACAAAATATATATATACTTTTAAAAAATGCAAATAAAAAGGTGGATACTAAAAATTCCATGATTCAAACTAAAAAGTAAAACTTTTTATTCGACGTTCCTTTTCCCACTGCGGAGTACCCTATTCATTTCAATCCAATGATCCAATTTAAAAGGGCCTTTTAGAGTGTGCCTAATATTAGCCTTGTGATAGAATTATTACTCTCATTGGTAGTAATGAAGTATTGTGAAATAATAGCTTTGAAGTTAGACGTAAGAAGGAATAACAATGAAGCAGGAAGACATCATTTGATTCCACATACAAGAATGGTACCCATGTTTCCATAACGTTTCCATAAAAACCATTCTGTTAGACGATGAGGGATTATTCCTCCCTAAAAAATCCTCCAACAATGGGAAAAATGTGTTGCCAAACAATGTTCAAGTAACAATCCTAGATCTCCATGCAGAATATTACCATCATTAGGTGGAAGAAGACAAAGACGACAAGGCTCTGACTCGGCCATCATTTCCACAATTGGAGAAGGGGGTGAATAAATCCCTTGCTAGGAGGGTTCTTCTTTCCCAAGCTTAATTGGAGCATCCCCAAGGCCATCACATGTATTTCCACCAATGCTATTCTTAAATGCTCTTATTTTAGTGAAATAATTCTTCTATTGAGAGCATCTGATAGCTTAGTTAGAAATCTCTACCATGCCTTTGATTCCCGCGAAGATAAAACCATCGATATCCCCCCTAGGTTTATACCAGTCTTGAAACCAAGAGAATCTCATTCAATAGCACATGTCTATGTCCTATAGTAAGGTTCCAAACAATATTCCTTCATCTTTATCCATTTATTTATTCCCATGGAATAAGCACCAAATTTAAGATATGCATGAATCAAAGAAGTGTATTTTGTGGTTCCCAAATTCAAGCCAACACCTTGTAAATCCCTACATACTTTTTTTTCCCTCTCAGGCTCTTCTCCCTTTTTGTATGAATCCATAAGCATGTGTTTTGTTGCAAGAGTAGGCTAAATTAATGATTTTTTTCATCTCGGCTAAAATAATTTCTGCCTTTTTATACTCATCTACATTCCTGTATGCCTTCATCATAATATTGTATGCTAATATGCCTAATTTGTAAGAAATAATTCCCATCTCTTTGAAGATATTTTCAGTCTCTTCCCATAGTTTTAGTCTACCACATGTAGAAATTAATTATTTTTATGAATTTAATGTGGGCTCATAACCAAACTTTTTCCTTTTTCTCAATATGGTAACAACTTATTCAGTCTTGAGATGCCATTTGTACATAACGAGTAAATTGATGTAAATATTATTATCAAGAGAAACTCTAGTTGTTTGCATGACATGATATAGTTCAATCACTTTCTTTGAATCCCCCGTATCCCTATGCAGGCTTAACATTGAGTTGCAGATGATGACATCAAGGTTAAAGACCAACTGCTTTCATCTCCTTGATAACTAATTCATTATCTCTGACCGACCCTCTTTTGGAAAGAAAAACAATAATTTTTCTGTAAAGTGGAATATTGGGAAGATAACTTGTAGCTTTCATATCATGATAGATCCTTCAAACCTTAAAAAAATCCCAAATTTGGAAAATTAACTAAGCATCATAATGTATATATATTTTTTAATCCTAAATCCCATCTGTTGCATTTTCCTCGACAAGGTCTTCCAAGCAGTGCAATATTTCAACATTAATAAAATTTTGCATGATACTCTTTATACAATGCTCTATGTTATTGCAATCTTCATCATATGTATCATAATGAAGAGAAGATTTATACTAAAAAATATAATATTTTTGGCCAGTTTGTATCAAAATAGACAATGAATTCACCACCCACCTCCATGGTTGATTTGAGGGTTTGTAGTATCATTTATAATGGGGTGGCTAATAGAAAAAACATCATAGTGATG
The DNA here is from genome assembly GCA_034641835.2 of Pinus albicaulis. NCBI lineage: Eukaryota > Viridiplantae > Streptophyta > Pinopsida > Pinales > Pinaceae > Pinus > Pinus albicaulis. The sequence goes on along the minus strand of CM076584.1, from coordinate 1,643,316,894 downwards.
CCCATCCTCTGTAACATTTACATAATGGAATAGGCATTGAGCTAATTAGATATATGAAAATGGTTGTTGGAGAACAACACAATCCCTATATGGTCTTAATATTTGGAAATTCTTTTATTTCCACAATTAAAGTTCCAACAACTATGTGCAATTATTCAATGCCATATAGAACTATTGACAAAACCCATATCTATTCCACTTAGTATTTTAGGGTCCCTTTTGGCACTCCATTATCATGATTTTGTTATGATGCTTCCTATTTGGTACCATCTCTAACATCATTGGATAAAGGTAATATTTTGGAACAATCCCTATGTAATCTAAAGATAAAATTCAAACTTTCATTGCCAAATCATTTCATATTTGTTATAAAGGACCTCAAATCCGCACTAAAATCCTTTAATGATTTCTGGGTTGAGTTAACATTGTCTGAGTATAAAGAAGCAAATTTATGTGCACTTAGGTCCATAGGGAAACATCATTTTTCATTTTCCTACATGCACTATATGCTCACTGATAAAAAATACACATAAGTTTAGATTAAATGAGCACAATGATTGCTTTTGGTTCCCAACAAAGATCCTTTATATAGAATGTAGTTTCGATTAGGTGCATTATTTAGTTGAAATCCTTATATTGGATCAATATATCCCATTATTCCATATGAAAATAATGAGAGTCATCATCCACCTTTCTATTTTCTAATGATATGTTGTTGCTTAAACTCTAGCTCCATAATATGCTTTGCATGGCCACCTTACTAAGAAAGAAAATGTTTGTAGATTTGGAGTAGCTTCTCTTAAAGTTGTTAGCAATAAAACTCATGAAGACAAGAGCATGCCAGGTGTCATGGGAAATGTCCAAGTTTGTGGACCTTTACCTCCTTTGGAAACTTCCCTTGCAAAAGTATTTCCTTGTTCCAAATAACTTTATATATTATTTTCATTTTCACTCTAAATACAGTTCGTCAAATATAGAATTAATAAAACGTAGAAACGCATGTTCATATACTAAATTGAATACTACTATTAGTAGAAACCCTGCAACATAGACTCATATATTATCAATGATAAATATCCCAAGGTTTGAAAGAGATCTACCATCATCCATTGATCATCATTAAGGCTAGGCCAAATGTGGTATAGCTCGGTAACAATAGTCTTGTCTGGTTTCAACATCTCTACTTTCTCATTGTTTACATAAAGGGTGAGGAGAATCAATATAAGATGAGAAAATGCCATGTATCATGAGATAGTCTTTAACCAATCATCATATATGTTGATAAGAACCATGTGTAGTTCTATAGAATTTAGAATACGTTCACCAAATTTCTTCTTTTTTAGCATACTTGAAATGGTAACTAATGCTCAATGCCTTTAATGACAATGTCAAGAAAGTTGACCAAGTGAACCTCTAATGAAAGCATTCCCTTATAAGCTATAATTATCTATTTTGGCTGCTACTCAACAGGAAATGAATGTCCCAATGTATCTGTTTCTTTATTTGTCTTCCATTTAGCTAGTAGACGAAGAGGCTTCTGTCCTACCCACACATTGGTATGGATAACCTTTAAAAATTGTTTCCTTATCCTCATGTTGAATATTAAAATTTCTCCTTTGATAGGATTTGTTGTAAGATTTCCTTTAAAAATTTTATGTATTGTGATGCTATACACATTTGTATCATCCACACACCATATAATTTGATTGTTGAATATCTCTCCATAATTTTGAGATGACAAATATGATTTTGTGAGAGTTGAAGCATAAAGTTGCAAGCCCTTTAATATGCTTCCTTAACACATATAAGGCAGAGTTTAAATTCATTATTTTATTCATAGTTTGAGCAATAAAATGTTTTGAACAAGAAAGAAATTACCAAATACATAATTTAAATTGTAAGCAATATCGATTGCAATCATAAGACCAATGGGTGATGGGTAGATTGACATGTTATCTGTTGTATAGTATAAGAACTTGGCTCTTGTATACCATTCAATGTCATCAGAAGCATAGTATCCCCACCAAAGTTTCTCCTTGACCCAATATTTATTGCTTTCCTTTGATAAAAAATATCCTTAGACTCTGCCACAAGGCTCGGCTTCCACATTGGCCATTTATATTATGCAAAAAAGAAGAATATCAGTGCAAGGGCTATTCATCTTGTATCTTCTCAGCCTCAATTTCCAAAGCATCCAACTCTTGAGCTAGTACTTGGAAAATGTCCATTACAACCCTTTTTGTACCTTTTTTCATAGATGAGCTCTAAATATATGTACCAATAATATCTTTAGTGTTGGATTTTTTTATTTTTTTTTCAAGCATGAAAATTCCAGTGAAGTCCAACTACACCTGAAAGCCACATAAACATTGACATAGTCGATGGTAGGAGAACACCAAAGTGTAAATTGTTTATTGAAAAAAAGATTTAACCTTGACCTTTTTGAATTTGTAACCTTTTTGTACTTCATGGAAGACTCAAACCTAAAAGTTTTCTCCCAAAATAGACCTTTTGATGTTGGGAAGTAAGTTCATTTTAAAAAAATTTGCTCCAGAATTCCTTCCACTCCTCCAAAATCCTGAATAACATTTGTTTGATAATTATTTAGATTCCAAAACCTCCCTTCATGTTACTGATGAGTCCACCAAAATGGATTTTTTTTCTTCAAAACCTGTTATTACTTGAAATTTGTTCATACTCTCCACCCTTTTTCATAAGCCAACATGTATCTTCTTCTTCTTCTTATTTTTTGAAAGAGTGTATAATGTGAGGAATGCCTCTGACCCATGAATATTTAAGATCCTCAAGAGTTCAATTCCTATTATGAGCTTGTGCTCCTTCCTTTTTAAATTATATTGAGCCCAATCACATTGAGAGTCTATGAATTCACTCTTCTAGGGATTATATGTATCGATACATATTTGGAATTATTTGACCTTCCTCTTCGCTCATACACTACGAAAGTCTGTAAATCCAACATTTGTATATTGAATATAACATATTTCACTTTTTGGAATTAAAATATGGCCCACTGACACCATTTCAAGTCCTCCAATTTCCTTGGGTGTACAGAAAATAACAGGAGGAAACCTGCTTGGCATATTAGAGTTCAAACCAATCTTGATATGTTTGAATTTTATTTTTTCCTTCAACAAGGAGATCAAGAAGCTCTTGTGTATGCATTGTTGCTTCACAAAAGTAGGTCATGAAACCTATTAGTGAAGTATTCTACTTTTTTATGATTTTGGTAAATCTCGGGGACCCTGATGACATGAGGATCTGCCTAACATGATTCTCAAACACCTTTATGTGTTCATCATCAACTTGCAAGAACAAATTAAAATTATATACATTATAAAAACCCTAATTTTAATGTTCTCGGATTCCTGAAACATAAATATTGTTGCTTCTACATCCGATTTGTCTCCATATCTGCTCCCATAGACACATGCCTAATCAATTTGGAATATAATATAAAAAAGAATGAATTTAGATAGTTATAAAATTTGTATCCTTATTATCATAAGTAAATAAGGAGTTTATTCAAGTATTTACACTTGATATATCATTTATATTTCATATCATAGAGATCAAGTTATTGGGAAATGGCTTTCATTGAACACTTCACTTGGGAAAATTTCAAAATACATATACTTTAGTTACTCTATTACCAAGTTACAATTTTGAAGACATTTTGTAATTCATTTATGTAGGGTTTCAATGGGCTTCTCATAATTCACCTTTGGAGTCTAATTTTTATTTTCAACCCTAGTTTTCATTGGCATTCAAGTTCAAGGGCCAGTTTATTTGTTGCTATAATAATTTGTGTTCTAAAATATACTATCTTAATTGCAATTTTTGCAACAACGATAATTTTTTCTTCATTTTTAGTGTTTGTGGTTTACTCTTTGACTTATGCTAACTTGATAAGCACCCAAAAATTGTCTTAGAAGGTTCATATGCTAAAATATACAAAATCCCCTCACAAACCATTTTATTCCTTACCTTGAATGTTATGTTTAAGTGGAAGTAATAAGTAGCTAGTATAGAAGGCCCTAGACTTGATTTTGTCTTGCCTAAGGATTCCTTGAGGCTACTAGGGAAGCCTCCCTTGTGTTGGATTTGTTAGAGTAAGACGTCACTCCTTGACTGCTTAAGGAGTAAGTCTTACACATCATAGTTCATTTCAAATTTTAAAGGGGTTGTTTGAGTGGTGGGATTGCTTTCTCAAATATTTTGAAATGATTTTATGTTATTTAAGACATTCACGCATTCGGAAAGTTGTGGCAAGTATAAATTGTGTGGGTAAAAGGTAGTATAGGGAGCAGAGTACACAAGTGGAAGAAAATTACTAGCTGGTACCTATTTCAGGAAATATTCCTATCCTAAATTAGTTACACAGCTATGTTGAAGACATTTAACACAAACTCTGTTTATGTTAAGCAAAGAACACTTAGAAAATAGATTGCATGTATAAAGTATTCCACAGATCCTTTATGAAATCTTCACTGACATGTTCTATTACACACATATAACTTGCAAAAAACTGAAAGCAAATAATTTACTGTTAAATCCTTGAAAAACTTCTCACTCACACTTCTCTAGTTGGTGCAATTTATATTTTAGAAGAAATTAACAAAGGAAAGATACACGCCAAACATTAGATGTTCCTTGAGTCACAAAATCCTCCAACATGAAGCAAAAAGGTTTTTTCTATTATTTTCAGTCTTCAGGTAGACTAACATCCAACCTGGAAATAGTATTTACAAGTGCTATATATAGCAAGAGAGGAACCAACTCCATCGCTTCTAAAAAGAAGGAAAAATTAATTCTAACATAAAATATGTGTCAAAAGACATTACATCCTTATATCCTCAAAATATAACATAAAGGACATATGGAGAAAGAAGAAGAGAATAATTTTGGGCTGGAATGTTGAGTGTGTTGTCATGCTGCCCCTTTTTCTACTAAATTTTCTCCTTGTGTCTTGGGTCTTTAATAACCATGTAGCTTCTATTAGGGTCCTATAACCTATAGGATCTCAAGATGATTGATTATTTCATTTCATATTTTTCATATTGTAAATAATATTCCATTTTGTAAATTATTTCCAAAAAACGGTTAAAAAAACTTAGGAAAAATATGCTTGCACATCTAAATGCAGCATTAGGGGATAATTTACTATGTTTTGATTTTATTAATCACATAATTTAAATGTGATTAAATAATTTGTAATAAGGCTAGGTACTACAGGTTTTGATTCTGTTAAAAAGGGAAAAAATGGCTTATTCCAAGGTTTTGGAAACCCCATTATAAGTTAAAGGCACATGAAGAATCGCTTTAACAACCTTTACAACTTATCCTAAAGACCTCACCAACAACCCCATTATCCGTATAAGCCAACTTTTTCCTAATCCATAGTTAGCAATAGAAATCCCTTTTAATCCATTTTAACCTTCAAAACCCAAATAATATAATGTTCCAGACTTTAGAATTTATATTATAAAGTTTCGAGAACCCACTTAACAATCGCATTACATATTTCATATCATATATTATAAAATTTTTGCTTGAGTCTTTATATATAACTTACTGTGCCGCTTTAAAGCCTTTGTGGACCCCTTCCTTTTTGCACCACGCAAATCACATATTTATGTAACCAAAGTTTATTTTCACCCGCTAAACATTGCGATATGCGATAAAATCCTGTTGTGAAATGCTATAACCCACTCCTCCTCTCATTTTCGATCATTGATAAAGTCCCGAAATGTGATATTCGATTTACTGTTGTGATCTTGATATGCGATTAGTGGCCCCACATCCATCTGCCTATGTCATCTCACCTTTTCGCCTTTTCGCAATCACATTGTCCATGCACCCAAAGCTTATGATTACTGCTTCGAAACTCCGATAAGAGATTGTGATACGTCTTGAAATCCTTTCCCGCCTTGAGATATTCCTCGCTTCTTAAATCAACAAATCTTGTTTTATTTCGGCCCCCCTTTCCCATTCTGGCTTTAACACAGTGAGGGGGGTCTGAAAAGATGTTTTGGCCACTCGACCCCACTGCAACGTGTCCTATTTTCATCCTTTCACACCCCCTCGGCCTTAAACTTATTACCACTCACATACCCCCCGAAACCATTCTCCATTTCTATGTAATATTTGCAAGCCCTACCATTACTACTGTTGCCATTGATATTGCTCCACGTCCCCTTCCCTGCCATTTCTATCCAAAAGGTTGTTGTAAAGTGTTTCATTATTATTATTCAGGATCTGGTAACTCAAAAGGTTTGCACCATTTACAGAGAAAAGTTGGTTTTTTCCAATTATTAAAGTGATAAAGGATTTTACTCTTTAAACTGTGCCAAAGCTACAAAGATTAATTGAAAAGACATTTAGCAGAAGCGGCCAGCACAATAGAATCAACACATCAACACAGCGCAACAAAAGGCCCATTCAACAAATTGTTTCCTCCAAAAAAGTGCCAGAAGTCTAGATCATTTACACCTTGCCCATTATTATTGTAACATATTTGATTTTATTGTTTAGATATCTACTAATAATACGCTGTCGGTTGTGACAATGAATCTGTAAATAATTTTAGTTTAGAATTAGTATAAATACTTCATCATTTTAAGTAATAGTTGGTTGGGATTTGCAATGAGGAACATTCCTATTTTGTTAAGTTGTTCACTGAGTTTCAAGTGACTGTTCGCAAAGAAATACAAGATAATCTGTTCAGGATTCATGTGGTGCACGAAGTGGTGAAGTTTTATTTTGTTTAATGTGTTTATCCACTGTTTTCCTTTCTTTATAATTCTGAATTTCTAATTGTAAACAAACAATGTGAAGAATAGGATATGTTATTTGTAGTACCCTATTCTGGCTATTTACAATCTGTATGTTTTCTACTAAAGTCAAATATGGGAATTCTTAATTGCTCCTCGGTTTCTACTGAATCTTACACTCTTTTATTTGTTGAACCCTTGGTTAAATTGAGAGGGGGGCGAATCAGTTTAATGCAGTCATGGTCTTGTAAAAAATTCTTTTACACTTATTTACATCTTCATTTCGTGATCAACTTAATATACAATGGAACAACAATCTTAATAAGTGAGCAACAGGTATTAAGCAGATTAAATACAGAATATCAACATATAATCATCATGCACATAGAAAACAAATATAAGTGGAAACCCATAAGGGAGAAAACTACATCTTATTATTGTTGTGATGCAAAGGCAAGCTCCAAATCCCTCTCACCACTGATTTTCTGTAGGCTCCAACCTACAGGAGGCTACTACCTCAATTCTGCAAGCTACAACTTGCAAGGAAGCTCCAACTCCCATCTATTTTCCGCAGGCTACAACCTATAGGAGGCTCCTACCTCAGCCAGCTACAACTTGATATGGAAGCACCAACTTCCTCACTATACAATAAAATCATATGCTGATTTGCCTGGATATCAACTCTTTTTTTCTCCTTCTTTACTGCTATCCTTCCAACCTTCAAATTTTCTTTATATCATCTCTGGATATTCACAACTCCTCTCTCTGCTCCTTCTTCTTCTTACATTCTCTCACCTATTTCTCCATTCTCTCACACCTTATGCATATGCTAGTAACATTATTTATAGAGATCACCTCATAATTGTTTTCCTTCCATAGGGAATTTGAAATGAACAGGTATGACTCTTTTCCTTCCCCCTTCTCATTTTCTTGTCCAACAAATTTAGAATAATATAACAGAATGTATACATTTGTGTATTACAATGAAGTTTTGCTTTGCCTACGGAGACTTTCCTTTGCATCACATACAATAAAAATAATTAATTCATTTACATTGACAGTTACAACAAATATATTTCACCCAACCCTTTCATCTCTTTGGTCGTTGTGCATTTGTCTTTTCTGCTGCTGTCAGAGTCATTTTTCTCTTTCTTCCGTTATATTCCACCTTTGCTGTATAACTGCCCTATTTCTTTCGCTACCTGTGTCTTTAGTGTTGTGTTCACCCTTTTCATCTGCCTGTGCTACCGCACCACTGTCTTGCACGAGTTCCTGTTATCCGTTCATTCCATTCCTTTGTGACCTGTAGAGTATGGCCCACATACTATTTCCTTTATGCCCGCGACGGATTACAACTTTGGGCTTTAGTCATCATACATACGTTTAAAATAATCAACAGTGTAAACATTATACTATGGCGCATTTAACATATATGAAACAAGAGCTTACAGGGTCCCACACCATAGTGACCAATCACAACGCATCGCATTTATCTTGCTCGCAAGTTTAAAGTTTTGCAATAGACATATCTCCTATTTCCTACAATATGCGATCATATCGCATCACATCCAACTTACCATGCAAAATCTTAAGTACAAACATTAAACTCTGCGATGTGGGCTCGTGATTCGCCATCCGCCATTGATCTGCCCTAGATCTAACGATCCTTATTTGATTGCACTTCGCACTTCGGCGTTCCAACGTGTTTGTGTGATTTTTTTCCTACCCCGATTGCGATATGTGATGGTAATATCACATCGCATCGCCACTTCGTGGTATGTGATGAACTTCGCATCACCGATGTGCGATATTGCCCTGTGCCGCCATGCATCCCTTCACATCGCCACATCGCATCACAACTTTGCATCGCCACTTCACGGTATGCGATGAACTTCGCATCGCCGATGTGCGATATTGCGCTGTGCCGCCACATGTCCCTTTGCATCGCCACATCGCATCACATCGCATCGCAATATCACATCACATTTCTCTTGCTTCTGATTTATGATCTCATTTCCGCCGATGCGATCATCATCGTTGATCTGTCCAGATATACGGTCCTCGTTTCTGTTGGCACTTCCGATTAATACTCAAGCGCTAGCATAATATCATCTCCGCTTATGATTCTCAACTCTATGGTTTAAACCCCAAATAAACCATATAAATATTTATGGGCCCACAACTTTATTTCAACGTACCTTTTACATTGTCGATCTAATCGCTCATATATCTGACAACTATCGCATAACAAAGATACATGACCTTTAATTTTTCAATCTCACGCGAAATAGCCGGTTTTGTGTTGCTACGTGTCAACTCCTTAACGCTATCACGTTCATTTAAAATTTTACCACTTACCACTCTAAAGCCGCGCGAAAACCCATTTGCTGGTTTTTGAAACCGTCTTCACTGTTCCATCTCTGCTATTGATTCATGGTTCCATACTCCATTGACCAAGGTTTCTCTCGCTTATCCTTTCCAAACTTCTGGTTCTGTTATAACTCCACACAAATACAATTCATCTATTGTGCCATTTTGCTTCCTCTAGTCCACTGTGCCATGAATTATAGGTTCTTCTTTTGACAATTTCATTCAGGTTCATCACTTATCTTGCAATGAATCTTATCCATTCATTTCTTGCCTTTGTTGTTGCGATCTGATCGTGACCGTTCGTTCACCTCACTTGGAATTCGTTTGCCTTAGTCTATTTTCCATTTGTTTACATTGTCCCACTCTGTGACACTGGTCCCTCCACGCTACTCCTCCTGAGCTTGTTCTTTATTCTAAGTGCACTGATCTCTCCTGAGCTTGTTTTGCTGCCTTTGCTCCTTTTCTTCCTTAGCTGCTTCTCTGCTGCCTCTGCTTCTTTCTGCTGCCTTTGTTTCCTTTGGTGCCTTCTTAGCTGCATTTGCTATTTCTATGCTTTTGTTGCTCCTCTGCCTCTCTTTTATGCTTTCTTATTGCATTATTTCCTGATCTACTCCTTTACCTTATTGCTGGTTCTTCTTTTCTCCTTTTCCTTAGTGATAGTTCAGGTGCTGCTCCTTTGTGCTCCTTTGCCATCAATGACAATATTTCCAACATTCTTTTCCATAATCCATTTAAATTTTGAAAGATCCATAGTAGTGCTCCCTAGCTTGCCTTGTTTCACTTAAGCTTGATACTTCTGCAAATTAATCACCCAAGCCTCTCTGAATCCATTTCCCAATGGCCTTACCTTGTTTTTCCAACCAAACAATTTAAAAACCAAACCCCGAGCTCATTAACTAGCCTAAAATTTCTAATAAAATAAAGCGAAATCATAAAGAGAGATCCCTCTCTAAGTTTAGAAGGGCTAACTTCTAGACTCCAAAGTGGTTTTGATGTTAGCTCCGCGGTTTTGTCTTCAGCCTCGAAATTACGGAGTGCTAACATTGTGGGGACCATAGTGGGGATTCGTAATATTTTATTTTCCTCATAAAAGTGTATCAGTTCCAGATATAATTACTGATGGTGGACAATAATCAGCCACAACATGACTGAATTGTTCACCTGGCGACTCCATGATTCAAAGAATCTAGATTTTAGAGCATTCATGGCGACTCCACTACATGTTGATCATATTCATTACTGAAAAAAATGACAAGTTTTGTGGCAAATATTTTATCTTGTGAAGTTTTAAAGGAATTCAGAAGTCAGTTATCAGAGTTTCAACTTGATGAAATTTTTTTAACGATTGTGTTTCTTATTTTGAAATCAAGGAAAATTTCTCCTAAAGGTAAAACTTGATTTCTTGAGTTATTTTTTGAAAAATTCAAGAAAGGTATTGAACTTTTGGATTTTAGATTCTGTCATATAATTTCCAAGATCTTAAAGAATTCTTGGAAAATATTCCTTCTCCAAAACAAGAGGAAATTGTATTACCTTTTGATTTTCATATTATGATTATTATGTTTTCGAGTAAAAGACTGAAAATGTAGATGCATGGTTTAATATTGAGAATACAACTGATCAACTAGTCATTGAAGGCCTAGAATTGAATATCATACATCATTCTTTTATTGATCCTATAACAGATTACATGGAGGTTCTTTTTAGCCTAAGTTTTCAAACATGTATTCTCTATAAGGACCAAATACATCAGCAGTTGCCTTTACACATAACAACTTTGATTATGTGGAAAAATAATCAAGTTGTACTTCTGATTTTGCTAACAAGCAGTCAAGTTGTCCATTTGTTTCTGCAAATACTTGACTGGATTCATTGGCATTTTTGTATTACTTGATCCAGCATAAGTTTCAACAGTATAGGGTAGGTAGCAGTGTGAAAATAAGCTCAATGTTTTGAGCATTTTTTCAAGCATTATTTCCAGTTTCGGTTCCAAATTTCATTTCAGATTTCAGTTCAGTATGTTTCAGATTTCAGTGTGCGGAAAGGTTTGATTTCAGTTTGATATTTTCAGTCACGGAGGTTTTATAAGAGAACATGTTGCAGATTTGGGATCAACCCAATGGATCAGGCTACTAGTCTACGATGTTCTTGGCACCTCACAAGGAGAGTGCCATCCCCGTTTGAAGCCACTGTTAGGGTCCTATAATCTATAGGATCTGAAGATGATTGATTATTTCATTTTAGATCTTTCATATTGTAAATAATATTCCATGTTGTAAATTATTTCCAAAAAAGGGTTAAAAACCTTAGGAAAAATATGCTTGCACATCTAAATGCAGCATTATGAGATAATTTACTATGTTTTTAATTTATTAATCACATCATTAAATGCGATTAAATAATTTGTAGTAAGGCTAGGTACTACAAGTTTTGATTCTGTTAAAAAGGGAAAAAATGGCTTATTCCAAGGTTTTGGAAACCCCATTATAAGTTCAGGGCACATGAAGAATTTCTTTAACAACCTTTAAAACTTATCCTAAAATCTCACCAACAACCCCATTATCCATATAAGCCAACTTATGCCTAATCCATAGTTAGTGCTAGCAATCCCTTTTAATCCCTTTTAACCTTCAAAATCCAAATAATATAATGTTCGGGACTTTAGAGTTTATATTATAAAGCTCCAACAACCCACTTAACAGTCGTATTGCATATTTCATATCATATATTATAAAATTTGTGCTTGAGTCTTTATATATAACTTACCGTGCCGCTTTAAAGCCTTTGTGGATCCCTTCCTTTTTGCACTGTGCAAATCACATATTTCTTTAACCAAAGTTTATTGTCACCCGCTAAACATTGCAATATGCGATAAAATCCTTTTGCGAAATGCTATAACCCACTCCTCCTCTGATTTGCGATCACCGATCAAGTCCCCGAAATGCGATATGAAATTTCTTGTTGCGATCCTGATATGAAATTAGTGGCCCCACATCTACCTGCCTATGTCATCTCATTTATTGTCGCCTGCTAAACATGGAGATATGCGATAAACACCTTTTGCGAAATGCTATAACCAACTCCTCCTCTGATTTTTGATCCCTGATCAAGTCCTAAAATGCAATATGAAATTTCTTGTTGCAATCCTGATATGCGAGTAGTGGCCCCACATCCACCTGCCTACGTCATCTCACCTTTTCGACTTTTCGCAATTACATTGTCCATGCACCCAAAGCTTATGATTACCACTCCAAAACTCCGATTATAGATTGTGATATGTCTTGAAAACCTTTCCCGCCTTGTGATCTTCCCCGCTTCTTAAATCAACGACTCTTGTTTTATTTCGCCCCCCCTTTCCCATTCTGGCTTTAACACAACTGGGGGTGGGGGTCCGAAAAGTTGTTTTGGCGGCCTGACCCCATTGCAACATGTCCTATTTTCATCATTTCACACCCCCTCGGCCTTAAACAATTTACCACTCACATACCCCCTCGAAACGATTCTTCGCTTGTATGTAATATTCGCCGACCCTACCATTACTAGTCCTACCATTGATATTGCTTCATGTCGCCTTCCCTGCCATTTCTATTCAAAAGGTTGTTGTAAAGTGTTTCATTATATTATTCGGGAACTAGTAATTCAAAAGGTTTGCGCCATTTATAGTGAAAAGTGGGTTTTTTCCAATTATTAAAGTGATAAAGGATTTTACTGTTTAAACTCCGCCAAAGCTACAAATATTAATTCAAAATACATTTAGCAGAAGCGACCAGCACAATAGAGACATAACATCAACACAACACAACAAAAGGCCCACTCAACAAACTGTTTCCTCCAAAACAGTGCCAAAAGTCTAGATCATGTACACCTTCCCCATTATTATTGTAACAAATTTGATTTTCTTGTTTATATATCTGCTAATAATACACTGTCAGTTGTGAGAGTGAATCTGTAATTCATTTTAGTTTAAAATTAGTATAAATAATTCATCATTTGAAGTAATAGTTGGTTGGGATTTGCAACGTGGAACAATCCAATTTTGTAAAGCTGTTCATTGAGTTTCAAGTGATTGTTCGCAAATTAATATAAGGTCAGTTGTTCAGGATTCATGTGGTGCATGAAGTGGTGAAGTTTTCTTTTGTTTAATGTGTTTATCCATTTTTTTTGTTTCTTTATAATTCTGAATTTCTAATTGTAAAAAAAACAATGTGAAGAATAGGTTATGTTATTCATAGCACCCTATTCTAGTTGTTTGCAATCTGTATGTTTTCCACTGAAGTCAAATCGAGGAATTTTTAATTTCTCCTTAGTTTCTAATGAATATTTCACTCTCTTCTTTTCCATAATCCATTTAAATTCTGAAATATCCATAGTAGTGCTACCTAGCTTGCCCTGTTTCACTTAAGCTTGATACTTTTGCAGATTAATCACCCAAGCCTCTTTGACTCCATTGCCTAATGGCCTTCCCTTGTTTTTCCAACCAAACAATTTACAAACCAAACCTCGAGCCTATTAATTAGCCTAAAAATTTCCAATCAAACAAAGCTAAATCATAAAGAGATATCCCTCTTTGAGTTTAGAAGGGCTAGCTTCTAGACTCCAAAGTGGTTTTGATGTTACCTCTGTGGTTTTGTCTTCAGCCTTGAAATTACATAGTGTTAACAACTTCAATTAATAAGACCTCCAACAACCTCATAACCACCTCTCACCATCACTTGTATTATCCATTTGGTTATGGGTTCTTATCCATCTTTAACTAGCTCGGAAAAATTTGCTGACATGTGTCAAAATTCAGTTAAAACAGGTGCTGCCAGAAATTCCGATAAAAACCTGTAACTGCGCAAAATATGGAATGCTACTGAAAATTTTGGTAGCGCACTATTTCTTTTTTCAAAATACATAGAAAAATGTTGAAAATTCCTTGTTGACTTGTATTCCATGACACTTAGGCTTGTGTTAAAAATTTATAGCTGATTAGCAAAAAGGGATTAGTACAAAAAACATTTTTACCTTTCCTCTAAGTGTGCTCCAGCTTCAGCCAGTTTATCTAAATTAATTTTGTTGTCAGCAGCTAATGTTATGGATCTGGTTGCTCTTGTAGTTTCCTCCTTGACAGGGTCTTTATCCTCCTTAGAACTCTTTTGTGTTTTTATTCTTTTTGAGGACTCTGAGTGTTGTTTTGAAGGGGTTGAGTTCTTGCTTTTCTTCATGTATTTTTTTGTTTTCTCTATATTTAAACCTTCAGGTTTCCCTTCAACGTCAATGAATTATGTCATTAGGCTTGGCTTGAGAAGAGCCTTTGATTTAAGCCTAAACTTATTTCTTTCTGTTGTATGTCTCTTTCTAGCACTAGCAATAGTTTTAGCTTCTTCCTTCTTCTTATTACTGCTAATTTCATATCCAACATCATTAAGGAGTTCTTCATCTGATGGTGCAAGATGATACTCCTTCTGCGAAATTTTCTGAATAGGTGCTTCCGGAAATTCCAATAGCACATGCACTTTTGTCTTATCTGCTGTTGCAGACCTTCCTCTTTTGGCTCTAGTGTATACATTTGGAAATGGAGGAACATGGGGTACTATATTCATGGACTTGGACTAGCTTTTTGAGGAGCTCTCTCCTTTTTCCACCTTTCTTTCAATTTTTCCCGCATAAAATCTCTTTCTTACCTTTGTCCTTTTTATGAATTTTTTCTTTTTGGGCCTTTATTTATGTTCTTCTCTTTGTAGGCTGAGGGTTTGATAGTGGAACTGGAGGTGTAGGTGCAGGTTGGCTAGCCCTATAGAATAGAAAATGATCACAAGTCTGGTTTCTCTTCCTCAAATCTTCTTCAACCAAAACTTTGATCAAATATTGATGGTACAAGCTATACTCGGAAACATCATTATGGGTCTGAACCTTTACTGACATCTTGGTCGAGCTTTTCAACAAGAGAAATGGTAGATTCAATGTCTTCATCCCTACAATATGAAAAAAAAACTCATGTGATAGAGGAATATCATGATATACCTCCTTTCACATGTGAGGTATATCTTGATAAGCTTGATTGCCTCAGCGCAGTCATTCTTAAGGTAGCTGCTTGGGATGCCTTTTTCCCAGTTTGGATATCTGCGAGCATCCTTGAGGAAGCTATTGAGATCACCTCCTATGATAAATTCTCCCTTGAACCACCTTTCTCTTTCTTGGGGAAGGTTAAAGGCTTCAAAAATGGAGTCTTCAAAAACCTACAAAGTGAGGCCATAAACTACAGCCTCTTGTCTATTAAAAGAATTAGCAAACTCTAGAGAAACCCTTGAATGTGAGCTTCCCAACCTAGTACAAAGAGGATACCATCCTGACTGCATAAATAGAGTTCTTACCCTTAGATTAACATCAACCAAATATGCACCTTGTGGCTCTATTTGATTTATCTTACCACCTGTTTTTGTCATCTTCAGAAAAATAAATGACTATGTCTCCTGCAAATGATAGTTGGCAGAATAGGAAGAGTTTACCTTACAGGTGTGCCCTGTATTCTTCTCTAGAATCTTGTCTGAAATCCAAACTTCTTCTCCAACTATAACTCTTAACAAATTCGAATCCAACATCTCAAAATTCAAATGACAACATTCCTGTTTTTTAGGTGGTTTTAAAACTAAATCTTGGTTCACCACCCATTGCAAATCACCCTGCATCATTAAAAATATTCATGATCATGTTGTGCACCATGTGACACACCATCACCACCTTTAGTTGGTTGCGTTTTCCATATGGGATCTCCAGATAGCTTATGGAAAGTGTCTTTGATGACATACAGTCACCTCTGTAAACTATGATGTTGATCAGCCAGAATTTCTAGCAGCAATGTTGTGCAACCAATCGAACAATTATGGTGTGCGGTGTGATTACCACGATCCCTCTAACTCAGCAAAACACGTACCTTAATGTCTGGACAACTGACTTGGCGTAGACAGACATGATGGGCAATGGTTTAGTCATTAATTGCAGATGACACATGTGACTCAACGTATACAACGACTTTACCTTAGCTAACTCACTGTAATATGAAACCTATCATTAGATCCTAAAATATTTAAAAAAGATTTGATGCGTATTAACCCTGCGACATGTGGTATGACTAAAGAGAATGTGATTTTTTGTTTTATTTTAAAAATAGAGCATGCTTCCAGAAATTATGGTAGCATCGAAAAACAAAAATAAAAATACAAAAACAAGAAATAACAGATTGTCCGAAAGGCTTAAAAAAATGGTGCTGCCCGAAATTTCGGTAGTGCCCAATTTTGTATTTTAAATTTTGAATTTTTTTTGAACTTGAATCCTAAAAACAAAACTAGGGAATGGACTCATGACTTAGCAAAGAACTGTGCTAACAGGATTTATATTTCACTAAAAAGAGGAAGTGATTAATTATGTGACAGTGGTAATATTTTCATGTTACATTTTGTTAGCCACTTGTGAAACACTTTGCAGCAAGGTGCAAAATTTTGTCATAAAAATCCCATGGTAGATATGTATTCATGGTTGAATGAAACATTGAGTCCTTACACAATTTGTTTGTAGATGAACAATTTGATTTTTTTTGTAATTTTACTATTTCTAACATCTCTATGTGTACCAAGCACCGAGTCTCCTCTTGTAAGATCAATTGGCTTGCCATTCTGAAGCTGGAGGAATGGATCTTGACAATTTTCCTTACGACTTATGATTTATCTTCCATACAGTAAAAGACAGAGTGGCCATTGCTCTGTGAATATGCTTGATTGAAGTATGACACCAATCCTTAGAGAAGGAAGTTCGAGGATATGACAAACTTCCTTACTTACACTGTTTATTAGATAGAGTTGTAGAATATTTAGAAATGAAAATGAAAAAACCCATTCAATAGGTCAATTCCATCTACATTTGTAGTTATGGAGCTAACTAGAATGTTAACATCAATCCTCTCTAGTATTTGATGGTCACACCCTTTTTTATACATGAATTTTGATGCTCATCCTTTCCATAGGCTTGCAGGCTTCTTCTTGTCTTGACATATGAATTGTGATCTCATTTTTCTTCATTTCACATTAAACTTTGAATAAATCATAATTAAGAGCTCATGGGATATGGATAGTGAGGAGTGACGTTCCTTCCATTCATAACTAGTTGTATGGCTTCTAGGTAAAATGCTACATTTGTTGAGTGATCTACCTTTTGGTTTAGTCTTGTTAGAAATCAATGCAATCAATTTTTTTTCTCTGGTTTGATTCTTGAGATTATTATTGCAAGATTAAGAACCACTTGACTAGATAAATTTGGCATGTATCTCATAATAAGAGAAGAATATCTTATCATGATTAGTTGATAAATTATTTGATGCCTCCCTAGACTCCACCCATAATTGTTTCTATTCCCCCCCTCCACACATCGAGAAATTTTGGATTCCCTTTGAGGCCTTATTGAGAAAGAGTGTTTTTTTAGATCTGTCATCTTAGGGATTCATCCTCATCCATTCAAATTTTCCACCTCCACTAATTTGGTTTTATAGTATATTTTGAATGTGCCATCCCTCTTAGCAATATATCTTTGATCCAACTCTTTTCCTTCTACTCTAGCATCTGGATATTTTTCCTCTTCATTCCATTAGCTTGTATTGTTTCCATCAACATCCTTGAAATTTGGCTGCTACTATTTTGACATATTGTTTTCTTGATAGACGATAATTCTATTTCTATCCAACCACATTTGTAGACATATGAATTTAGGCATTCCCTACAAGGCGTGTTTTAAAATTTTGTTTGTTAAAATTTTTTTGACTGTATTTATTTGTCAAACCATCATTTTTCTAAATGTAATTTTGAATCCTGGTATAGGGAGGCAACAACATCTATGAAATTACATAAATTTAGCCCAATTTTACTGTGTATTCAATACAGTTTACCCCATCCATGGCTGTCAAGAGTGAGTTTGTCTACATGAGCTATACCATTCAATTTCATTTGGAAAACAACTAGTTGAGGGAGAATTTTATTTGGAGGAGACATAGTTATCCATCCTAACCATATGCCTTCATCTTCTTCATCCCATATTGAGAGATAAAATATAGTTTTTATTCCCTGAGCCATCAGTTGATTTCTTAATTCCATTAACTCATGTTTTTTCTTAAGCAGTGGTTCTCCCCATTACACCATCCTCCCATATTTTTATCAATTTTCTATTACTTGGAATCCATTTCAAATTAGACTGTAATAGGGGCCTTGCTTCTTTACAATTACTATATTGGAGACCCTCACTCCTCTAGGAGAGGCTTATCAAGACCTTCTTTTGCTAGGGCAAAAATATTTTGTGGCTATTGTTTCTTTCCACCATTTATAGATCCTAGAGATAAGTCACCGAAGGATGTTTTCACTAAGAGAAATATTCATGAGAACATGGTCCTTAATTTCAAGACTGCCATTATCCTTCAGAGTGTGGATCGTGTTCTAGGTTATATGACGGATTTTTTTATAGTTATATTTTCTCCTTTGAGACATAAAATTTCTAATCTATTTGGAAAAGAGTTGAGCTTTGACAAAAAGGAAGAGAGGATAGGAGATATTTTATTAACACTACTCTGCTAGCTAGGTTTAACTACTGAGAACTATATGCAATTATTTATTTTTAATCTTGCTCAATAAACAATAGATGATGGGTGGCCTAATTTTATCAACATTCCCAGATACTTGAAGGAGCTCCAGTTTGAAAATACTAGAAATTGCAAAATTTTAGAAATGAGTTGTATTTGATAAGAATTGATGTTCCATCTATATATTTGGCTTTTCCCTTTGTTTACTTTACCACCAAATGTGTTTAAAATTGGAATCAATAAACTATGGGGAAGGTTTGACATATTTATGGGACGGGATATCGCAGTAATCAACTGAGTTTGTAGTTTTTCTTTTCCGAGCAGTTGGTGTAGAGGTTTGTACTTGATTTGATTTTTTTCTCCGAGAGGCTTGATTTTTGCAGGTGCATGTCCTTAATGTTGATCGATATTATTCTTAACAATTTCCCTTCACACTTCATTTTTAGCACTGGGTTTTCTTTTTCATTATTGATGAAATTGTGATATTTGTGGTATGAATTGTGTGTGAATGAGAACAATTCATAATCTAATTTTTGGATGTACTTCTAGTTTACAAGATTCAAAAGGATAGTTTTTGGGAGGAGGCCCTTTTAGAGAAAAACTGTTGAAGATTGCAACAAGAAACAGTGAAGGAGGCATCCTGAAACATCATTCCCGATCTTAGTTGGAAAATAATCACCTAAACTAGGTGGGGCCCACACCGGTGATTTTTGTCGCAAAGTCTATTTTTAGACTATGTCTATTTTTAGACATGTCAATCATATTCTATGAGTTGCAGGATGCTATTTGTGGATGGTTGGTCAAGTTGGAAAACTAGATGGATTTCTATTTTTAGACATACTGGGCGGAATCTATTTTTAGATTGCCAGTCTAAAAATAGATATGTCGAATATTATTAGCTCTTAATAATATTTGGACTCTAAACAATATCTTATTCTCTTGGAGCACTTCAGTTAAGTGCACAGATGTGGCACAGGAGCTGACAGAAGGAATTACGCTATTCCTGAGGGTTAAGTGGAGCTATTGCATGGATACTTCAGTTAGAACTCATGTGAGAGAGTTTGGTGGAGTTGATTGAGGAAGTTAATGGAGTTGTGGCGCTTAACTAATCTAAAACATAACTTGAGCTTGAAGTTGTATCTAGTATAACCGATCGATACACTAGTGAGAGTGGTAACTACACTATTAATTAATTCACTAATTATAAAATCATTAATCAACTAAAGAATACATCACTTAACTTCAGTGCATGGAGATGAAGCCATGGAGATCAAGAAGAGATAGGTGGAAAGAGCACAGATCATTTTCAAAATGTGACTATACAAATATATGATTTACAACAACCTAGTGATTGAAAAGCAATGAGGATTATAGTTACAATCCAGGTTTAGTTATTTTGATCATTCTTTCAGTATTGATTACGAATAGAGGTTGGCTATCGTGGCAAGAGATTGGAGCATGTGTTTTGCTAGATCTAAGTTTTGATTAGTGTAGCAATTGAGATTGTGTCGAGCTTTCGAGGAGCTGTACAATGATTGTTAAGTATGATCTCTATGATATATAATATACAGATAGTTGGGGTTTTCAACTTTAAGCTTTCCCATGAAACACTGTAATTACATGTGATTGTTTATGGTTTTAATGTGCGCATGCGATTGTTTTTATTTCCACAATTAATGATCAATGGTAGAAGAGATTTTGTATTGTGCATGAAGTTAAAATAGTGTGTGATCAGGAGAATCTCGATGAATAATATATCAGTTATTCAAATATAAACATAAGAAATATTGACAATTTCATTTTTCAATATTACATATCTATATGACTCTTTGTTGAATAAACTAAACATGAATACCTCTTTGCTGTTAGAACTTACATCTAGAGGACTTTTAATGATAAAAAAATGTTAAATTGACACCAACAAGAATTGTTTGTTTTTTTTTATTTTTATTTTTTTATATTTTATGATGGCTATAGACTCACACCACAAAATTTTTGATAATGAAATAAGTATGAGTCATATATGACTTATAAAATAGGCATGAAAGGATACCGAGGGTGTAGGAGTCAAATTGCAATTTGAAATAGAGTGTCGATATCATTAATAAGAATTTTTCCATCATAAAAAGAAAATGCATGTAAGAGAATGCATGACAGAGTGAATATCATTTTTGGAGACGTGTATGCCGTAATACGAGTACTGAAGTGTTGAAGTTTCGTAATGCGAGTATTGTGCTATTGAAATTTCGTAATGTTGTGGGGTTGGGTGACCGAAATATTAAGTTTTGTGATGTTGAAGTGCTGAAAGGTTGTGTGCCACAAAGCGTTAGGAGAGCTATTCCCAAGGAAAGGAGAAAACACAGTTATGTCATGCATTACCTGTGGAATGCAATCAGCTCGTGAACACTTGGAACAGGGAGCATAGGAGTGGGATGTGAATTGTGCTGGTTGACCGAATGGAAATAGCCAGAGTAATCTAAAGCAGAAATCACACAGAGAGGATCTTGATTGAGCAAGGTAAGACTCATTTCGCTGCCAAAGTAAAGGGAAATTTGAATTTTTGTTGTGCCAAAATATTTATAATCTGGGTCATCAATTTTCAAATACCATAGAAAACGAGATTTCATTAGCTGAATTTCGATAGGAAACCCTCGAAATCAAAACTCTTAGGGAATTGTTAAAAGGATTTAAGAGGTATTTCAAAAAAAAAAATCATATTTGAATTTTGAACCAGGAAACCAAAATTATAAGCACAGAGGGTCCATTTCTCATCAATGGGAGTCTACAAAATCATTTTATAACACATAAATTTCTCAACAGGTATACAAAATTTCTTTTCATAAGATTTTTGAGCACATATTCAATCTGGAAGAAAAAAAATTGATTTTTTTTTTTTTAAATTTTTTTTGTGTTCACGACATTTTATAGTGATTTCCAGATTGTGTAGAAAAAAAACACAGTGATTTCCATATTGTGTAGAATTGAAGAGAAAAAAACACGATGATTTCTATATTTTCAAGAATTAAAAGAACACAGTTACTTCTAGATTTTCCAGATTTGAAAGAGTTGAACAAAATTGGTTTCCAGAAGTTAAAAAAAAAAAACACAGTCAATTTTAAAAACTGAGTTTTCCAAAACAAAGTTTTTTTTTGAGGCAATCAAAGGAGTTGAATTTTGTTTTAAAACGGTGTCTAGAATTGAACCAGAGAATTTTGACACTTCCACAGTGCACCATTACTTTTTGGGGCTTTTAGAAGAAAATCAATGGACTTCAATTTTAATGAAATTTGATGGGCATAATGAGAAGCATGCCTAGAGTTTGCAACATCATTTGATGGAGAAAAGGGCATTGCTAAAAACCTTATCATTAGGTTATCAGAGGATATTGTGGAAGAGATCACTGGTATTCCTCAAGATGGGGAGAGCTACTTCAAAACCAAACAGTGGAAGGATAAGTCATGGGATCCATTCATTATCAGATCTAAAATGTCATCAATTAACTGGAAAAAGGGAATTTATAGAAGTTGGATTATACATCCCTGGGATGAGATGGTGTATATCATCCAGAAATTTATTACATGTGAGGGGAGGTTTAGCATAGTTTATTTGTATCATGTTAAACTTTTGCAACACTTAAAAGGAGATTGAAAAATCAATATTCCCTACTACTTGTTGCAGAGTCTCACAAATATGTCCAAAGGATTACAGAAACAAGGCAATAATCCATAAAATAGTCTCTATCATTATGGATTGATAAAAATGGTCATTATGCATGAGCTTCAAGAGCATAATTCTGTGTGGAATCAGTTCATAACCAACAATAATTTTGAAGAGGAGAATGATTCAGAAAATGATTATATTTGTGTACCAAGTGAGGATGAAGAGGAAGACATACTTTCAAGGTAAACAAGCTCAAAAACTCCCTTGCGGAAAATAAGAACAAGGAGTATGATCAGAGAGGAAGAGAGATTGAAGGAAAAAGTCAAAATCTTCCATACATATGAGAGAAAATCTAGAAAACACTCTCACACTAAAAAAGGACAAACCTTGAAAGAAAATGACGAAGCACAACAATATCATTATGATTATCTGCAAGCTCTAGAAGAACAAGAGGAAAGAGAGAGGCAAGAAGAGGAAATAATAGAGGAGCTGTCAATGAATGAACCAGAGCCCATCACTCCAGAAAATGGGAAAAGAGAAAATTGTTTCAAAGAACGGTAAGAAACTCAGGAAATTAAGGGAGTCTGTCAAAGAGATGGAAGTTCTTGAGAGGTATTTAAAAAAGGAAAATGAAACATTGAAAAATAAGAGCCAAGAAATGCAAAAAGAGAATGATAAATTGAAAAATAAAAATAAGAAGTTGAAAATTAGAGAAATCCTAATATCTAATCAGACATACAACTGGTATCATCAAAAGAGGGATTTAAAGGAAAAATACCAAAGACTGAAAGTTCTCCACATGGCACAAGCCAATGTAGACATTTTGTTGCAGACAGCAAAAGAAGCAGAAGAGGTGGGGGAACAATGACAAAAACACAAGGATACCTTTTTGTGCATGAGGACATGCAAAGACTTCCTCTTGGGGGAATGTTGGGTTCACTTTTTGGTGCTTTTCCTTCGCCATATAAGCCATTTTTTCCTTCATTATCCTTTTTCTACTTCCACATTCATCCATAAAAACCTTGAAATTAATAAAATAAGGCACAATTTTCAATTATTTATAGATTTAAATTTTGATGAAGTTTGGTTTTAAAATTAAATTTTTAGCAGAAATTACGAGAATTTGTAACATCCCGTAATTGCTCCATTTTTTTCATATATGCACGACAATTGGGTGAAAACCAAGAGTTTCTAGGTAACCTTACTGTACAAGGATGGTGAAACACCTATCCTACTCTTGGAAATGTTCACGAAAGTGCCTAGTCAACGCTGGTCAAACTAGACTATTTGTTTAGAAAAATCCCCTATTTTGAGCATGAAATTTGGGCAGTTTGTGATTTAAAGGATTTTTCCCAAATTTTAGTTATAGGAGTGATGAATTCAAATTATCAGCCTTATCGAAGGTTTTCATAAATGTATTTGACTATTTTTAGTTAATTAGTTACCACAAACTTGTATAAATATGTGACATTTGAAGGAAGAAGGCATCTATTTTAACTATGTGAATTTGAAGACTTTTGCAATTTAGTGAAAGAAGTTGGTTCAGAGTCTCTTTTTCCTCTTCTAAGCTGATATTCACCTCATGTGCACAGCGGAAGCGTGGAGGGCCCCAATTGACGAGCTTGTGCACTAGTTTCTAATTGTTTTGGTATAGTTTTCAGTTTGTTGTACTTTCATTTCAGTTTGTTGTAATTTCATTTCAGTTTGTTGTAATCTCCTTTAGTATATTTAATTTTTTATTAAGTGATTATTGATATGCTTAATGAGAGATATTATGAATTTTCCCCTTGTAAGAGGGCTTGGTATTTCTTTCACCGTTAATAACTAGACTTGTCAAAAATTGTTCATTTTATGTGTGATTGATTTGCTGCTATAATATTTAATTCATTAATTGATTAAGGAAATTGATGATCTAAAGGTGTTAATATTGTCATTGAAGGATTTTTGAATCCTTCTCCTGTAAGGGAGAATGAAGTTTGCTTGACAATAATACTCAAATTTCAAACTAGCTATGTGTTAAATTTGTAGAAACTGTCTCTAAACCATATATGTTTGAGTGCTTCTATGCTTACAAAAATCGGATTGATAAGAGAATTTATGATCTAATTTAAACCATTAAATTGGACCAACACAAGTCCTGGGTCATCTTCCAAGTGCATGGTGCAATTGGGGCTAGCTGAGCATGGTGAACTGGGTGCATCTTCCTCGTCCAATAGGTGAATCTCGAGCAGTCTCCAAACATATTTTGGGATCCATGGAGCATTTTCTACTACTATGGAGGCCCATGGATCTCTACACACACCCTACATGCACCAATGTAGCCCTATGAAGGGTTAGGACCCCGTATAGGGAGACCAAATCCAAAATTGAGATCATCTGCAATCTTGCATAAGATCCAATGTGTCTCCTTGCATTCCAGTACAACAAGTGATTTAAATAAATCGAGTTAAATACCTTACAAAAAATGGTCAATAGGTGGGAACTTCATAATGACGCTCCCTTCCATAGTAGGTTTTTTGCATGTGCTAATGTCTCCAAGCTCTAAGGGGGGGTTATCCAAGTACCCTATTAGCTGGTTTCTACCTTTAATGGGGATGCTATGTCCAAGGTACATCCTTCAAATGGTGGTTTCCTGTGATACAATGATGAACAAAATAGAGGATTAAAAGGGGCAATCCTAGGCCACATGTTGGGGCATAAGGGTAACTTATGAAGGGAATCCCACACTTGGGTATATAATGTATAGGAGGGATAAATCATGGTACATGAGTTATCCCAACCTTGATTTTTCTAACCTTCTTAATATTCATTTTTCCTCTTAATATTCCTTTTTCCTTTTATGATTTTTCTTTGGTTAACTGCTCGGGGCTCAAGGAATGAGAGCATGATGTATAAATTATAGAAGTGCATACCCCCTTTAAGGTGGGGCGGTTCATTGCCCAATAATGGTTGGGAAAATCATGGGTTCATGAATTATATAGGAGTTTCATCTAGGGCCTATAGGAACCAGGGTGATGGAAATGTAGATGGGGTAGAGTTCATGCATTGGTTTTTTCCCACATGCTAAATGTGTTTGTCCTGGCCATATTTTTCATTTTGTGGTACATTTCCCTGTTGAATGTGGCCAATTATGTTTTTAATTTTATTTTCATCTGTATCAACCTCTAGGGCATCACTTCAGTCCTGACCCAAGGTGTGGGCAAGGGGAAGGGGAGGCCAACCCTATGTGCACCTAGTAGGGAGATGTGGACCCAGGCAGGAAAATTGATGAATGGGGTCATAATGAATGGAAGGGGAGTAATATCTGTAGATGAGGGAGAGATACCACACAACCAAACTCGTGGTTTCCCATTTAGTACCACCTTAAAACCCAAAGGTCAGTAAAGGAGATCCCACGAGACTAGGATCTAAGGGTAATATCCAAAAGAGGTCTAGGGAAAAGAGCATATACCTAGCCCACTCTTTCTGTCGAATCCCCCCATTAATCCATGTCGAGAATTTTCCATGATAAGTAGACTACAATACTCAATTACCAAATGACATTCATACCTTTAGGTTTGGAAGACCCAACTTCAAACATACAATCATGAAAGATGTGCGAGGGACCACATGGTTGGCTTAGGTGGTGGAGAAATGGCACAACGTGCTAGTTGGTGGCTGCAAGGGGATGAGTTCCGACTGAGGACCATCTTGGAGAAAACATTATCCTATGGATATCACCCACAAAATGGTGGGTAACAACCCACAAGTGCAATGCATGAATATGTATATGCAAATATCATATAGTCATTATTGAGAACATGTGATTTTCATGTATGATTGTGTTTGCGTATTTGGAGGATATTCTCCTATTATTTAAGGAGTTATTGTGTGACTTGTCTCTCTTATCAATATTGGAGTTTTACTCCATCCTCATATTGGTGTACATGGTGTGTACTTCTAGTTTTTAATGTATTTGATTCATAAATTTAGTATTAAATAATTCAATGTTGGGTTTTTTCTACTTCAAATGAGTCATATTGGAATTTACACTTAACTTTCTTCCTGGGAAATTTCAAACCATGAACTTTTGAGGAGATTGAAGATAAATAGTGAAGTGCAAGTGATCAAAATTTATGATTCATTACATTTTTAGATATATAACGTACACACGTTAGGGTTTTCCATTGATCCATAAATTAGTCTCAAATGAGCCATCTTTTTATTTGTGTTATAACTTCTTCTATATAAATTTTTAGATAGAGAAATTTATATGAAATTGATTCAATATAGTGAAGCAAATGTGTTAAAATTTTCAAAATTTGATTCATTATATATTGGATACATTTTATGGAAGTTACGATTTGTGACTAATATATAAATTAGTGTCAAATGAATGATATTTGTATTTTTGCTACAACTTTTTTTTTTTCCATTTCGGATTAATATATAAATTAGTGTCAAATGAATCATATTTTTATTTTTGCTACAACTTTTTTTTTTCCATTTTAGATTGCAAAATTTTTACGAGACTACATTGAAATTGTGAAGTACATGTGCTAAAAATTTCAAATTCTAATTCAGTATGATTTTGAAGATATATATTATAGAAGTTGATATATTGGAATAGGCTTGAAATAAATTTCAAATGAGTCATCTTCAATATATATATATATATATATATATATATATATATATTTTTTTTTTTTTTTTTTTTTTTTCCAAATATTGTGGAGAAAAATAAGGATATAGGTGCTAGAATTTTTAGGGTTTGGTTCATTATATTTTTGGAGATATACCATGTGGAATTTAGGGTTTATAACTAATTTAGAAATCGGTTTTAAATGAATAATATTATTATGTTCATTGTAACTATTTTTCAAGAGAAGTTTTAGATTGTGAAATTTTCAAGGGTATGAGGAGACATACATGAGTAATTCAAGTAAAAAATTTAGAATCATATTTGAAAATTAGGACATGTGTCGCATTTCTCAACTTTTCTCTTGAGAAGGGACCAAAAAAGAACATGTTTTGGGAAGGTTAACATATATTTCACTTGGAACATCAAATTTTGGTCAAACCTATGGGATTGTAGAGAAGAAATATCAGAGCACTACAGGACAAGCTCTTAGACTTATAAGGGTTGAAATTGTAGAGATGCACTCGAATAAATGCCAGCCTGAAGGACAAACTCTAGAATAGGGTTTTAAAAGGTATGTTAACTTTAAACTAAGCATAAATTTTGACTGGTATGACTAATCAACACCATTTAAGAGAAAATATAACATATTATATTGGAAAAATGTTAATATCTATGTTGAAAATTTATTGATAATATATTTAGTTTTAAGTTGAGGGTCTAGGTTTGATCTCACTTAAGAGTCAATGACAATACACATATTTATAGGAGAGGAAGATAAACATAATGTCAATCCTTTGGTATGGTTGACGATGGCCAAGGAACATGGCTTGACTCCTCTTGAGGTGATTTATTGATATTTTGGTGAAGCTTGGAAGTGTTGGTTCAATATTGATAATAGAAAAGGTGTCATTTGGGGGGCATTTGAAAAACTATTCTAAAAGAATGGATCAAGGATCCAAAATGGAGGAAATGTACCAAATTCAAGATGAATTAAAATAAACTAAATAAGAGACTGAGAAGAAGGGTGATGAGCTATCTATGATATGAAAACTTAATGAATCACTCATTAAGGAATTTAAAACAAGGAAAGAATAACAAAGAGAAGTGAGAAAAGGAGGAGTCAAGGGACAAATTGAAAAAGAAAGATGAAGAAATATGTAGACTACAAAATCATGATAAAAATATACTAGATGAATTCAAGTGATTGAAAGAATAAAATAAGAATGATCAAAATCAAGGAGAAATAAGGATCTTTGATGAAGAGACTAGCAAATGACTTGAAGAGGAAATTCATAAGAAGATGGAAGAAACCCTAGAAATAGATGAGGTCAAATCAGAAATGCACTCTAGAATTGAAGAAGGGCGTTGGAACTTGATAGATGGAGTCACATTATAGCTTCAAAAGGAAAAAGAAGACAAGATTCAAGAAGGTCACCATAATATACTTGATTAAGTTTGACTCCATCTAGTTGAAGGAGCCACATGTCCTCAATAATGATACATATCCTCACACATTACACATGTAGCCCCTTTATTATTAGGATAACCCTATTACATATACATTTACACATTATATTTATAGATAACCCCATATATTCCTCCCCTTGGTGTCATGTAATGTACATTTAACCCCATATATACCCCCCTTGGGTCATATCACAATTATCTCATTTTGTTTCTTTATAAAGCTTGTCTCATTATTTCTCTAAGGCTCTTATCCCTCTGTTAAACATACGCATTTGGGGTAGAGTTTCTCTTTCTAATAATAATGTTGGAGTTCTATGTTTTTCTCTATTTACAAGGCCCAACTACTAGTTGGTCGAGTGTTGTCTATTAAAATCTTGGATAATTATGTTGGTTAGCTTCAAGTTTGGAGGTCTATCTTCTCACTGATCCATTATCTTTAGTCTATTTTATCATCATGGAAACTCATGACTTATTGGAATTGAAGAGATTTATAATGAACCATGAGGAAATGGTGTAAGGAAATATATCTCCCATAATCTCTCTTATCACCATATTCAATGAATTTGAGCAAAAATTTATGGCACAAATAGTAGAAATCATAAACACACTCATGTCGATAAAATAATAGCTTAACATTATGGAAAAAAAGTGTAATCTCCTCAAGGATTTGGTAGAAAATATAAAAAATGATGTTTTTTAAATTTCTCCCAATTAGAGGATTTAAAACAAGGATATGTTGGGTAAGAAGACATGGAAATTCAAATGTTGAAACCCATGGATATTGTGGAACAATAACTAGCATATGCCACATTAGACTAGATGAAACAACAAGAGACTGCATCTTTTGTTAAGATCTGTTTTTAAAATAATTATCGTCTTAGGTTTTTTTTAATAGGGATTGTAGCATTAGATATATTTAATACTAGGAAAATTAGTAAGCCATGTATAATCCTTTCAATAGACAAGGATAGTTTGAATCTGGAAAAATTTACATATATATTTTGAGTGTTGTCATTTTTTTTTTCATTTTTAATTATAATTGGAGAAATATCATTAATAAAAATTTGTGTTTGAAGCTCACAACATGACTACAATTTTATCATGTCTAATTCCAACAACAAATATCTGACCGTGAGGTACAAGAGTAGGGTCTATTTTAGAAAAAAGAGACCAAACCTCTACTAGTGGTGAACATGGATAGCTATATATTCTTAAAAAAAAAAACCCTACAATTTTATGAACCTTAAAATACATACTTGTTAGTCATTGGTATCAACATCAGATTCAGTGAGTTTAGCTGAAGGATCATTAGATTGGGATTTTGCATTTAGAATTTGGAGAAAAGTATTGTGTGGGGTAGGCCAAAAGGAGGTTGACTATTATGTTAAAATTGGTGAATTTTTTCGCATAAGGGAGGAAGGAGTGAACTCGTCCATTTTTCTTGGAACCCAACTAAGTTCATCTTCAAATTATTGAAAGTATTACCTATGATGAAATATAATGTCTAGGGAAGAAGCAACCTACTACCAATTTATACATTCTAACTTGCAGATGATGCAATGCATCTTTTATATTGTCTAGCTCAAATTACATCCCAATGGGGAGCTTTCCTTTCGACATAGAGGGCAAAGAATCCATTATGTTAAAAGGGAAAAAAAGGGACCAATGGAATTGAATAAGAAAGTAGATATAAAATTCAAATTGAGAGAATAGATCATTACCCAATGAGAAGGTTGTTATAAACATATCGCTGAACGACACCATCCCCATAATAATGATGCCAAGGGGATGATCATAAACATATATTCATGTAGACCTTATTTCATAAATATTATGTCTCCTCTTCACATTTTCCAACACACCCTGATGCATGTTGATCCCCGCACTTTAATGTGATGGGTTATATTGATTCTTGTTGATTGACATGGATGGTTCCCTCTGGTATAGACACCACGAGGTTTACCAACTTATAAATCCTAGTGATCAAGACTATAGGCACATGATAGGCTTGCACAATGAAGAGGGTTGCAAGCTCTCATATAGACACCACAAGGTTTCCCAACTTATCAATCCTAGTCATCAAGACTCTAAGCACCTGATAGGCTTGCACAATGAAGAGGGTTGCAAGATTTTTTTTTTAATTTTTTATTTTATTTTATTTTTATTTTTATTTTTTTTTGTTCAGAGAGAGAGAGAGAGAGAGAGAGAGAGAGAGGATTCAATAATGATGCCAATTTTACTCCTTGCAGAAGGGCATAAATTTAGCTTGGTTTCTAGAAACTTACCCCACACAACAAGAAAAAGAGAAAAACTAGTTCCTCACGAACATAGAACAACCCCACCTGCACCTGCCACTACAGTGAATTTTGTCAATTCTAATAATAATAAAAATAATATATAATTTTATAGTTTTTATTTAAAAAGACATTAAAGAACTAGGAACTAGAGATAAAGAAGGAAAAATTAAATTCTTTAATTAAATTTATAAAACTAGTTATTCTTCTTTTACAACAAAATAAATTAGAAGTGCCTATTTATCTATGATAAAAAATAAATTCTACATAAATATTAAACCCACTCTTAAATAATCTAGAGGAACTTCACAGGGCTTAGCCACTACATAGGGTCCTAAAATTTTGCAAATAGAATGTGAACTTATTAAAATAATTAGATTATATAATATTCCATAAAAATCCATATAGGGTTAGACTTTCAAATCACAAATGTTTATGTCCCAAATATTTTGGGAAGAGAGTTTATACATTTAGAGTATCTTAAGAATTTAAAAACCCCCCTTCTCATCTCCAACAAAATTATAAGGGTTAATTTTAACCTAGTTTTACATAGATAAAAGAAAATGGGAAGCTTAAGTAAGAGAACTTATAGATAAATTGTGGAAGATCTCTTTTATCCATGGTAGTTAATGGATGTTAAGCCCAAATAAAAACATATAAATGGGCCAACAAAATAGTAAGGCGTATCATTATAATAGAAGATTGAACCCCTTTCTTCTATAGGGTTTATTTTTATGAAATCCTTGTCATTAAATTTGATAACATTTCAAGCTTTGTTTCATATCATAGTTTTATTTTTGTAGATATCTCTAATCCTATAAGTTTTATGCCATTTTATTTCAAATTAAATCTCATGTGATTTAAACATTGAAATTTTGAGGCCTTAATAAGCACTCATGGCTTAATCCTACAAGTAAAAAGAATAAACAAAATATTAAAATACGAAATGGATAATTAAATAATACTTTTTTTTTAAACATCGAGGACCTTAAGCAATGGGATTATGTTTGAGTTTGCACGATTACTTTTTATATTAAATATTTCCTTTGATTATTAGCAGAACAATCTATGCACACATTTAGTACAAAATAAGAGTGTCATGCATGTAGTTTCCAAAGAAACCATAGTATATACACTATGAAATAATCAATCTAATAGTTGGAATGGACTCATTGTGATGATTGGGAGTAGTGTCACAACTAGTCACCAAAGGATGGTCATCCACAAACTACTTGTAGCTATAATTCCCATGCTCATGAGGGTTAAAAATTTTCAAAAAATTTAATGCTAAGGTTAAAAACTACTTCTCATGAAACACTAGTACATGGGTCCAACTACATCCATGCTCTTTACTCTCTCAAACCTATTATATTACCCAATAATGGTACACGTTTTCACCTCAATGACAATGTGATTGCTAACATAGGTGAGAAGAACCAACAGTGTTCTGCTCAAGTTGAGGTCCCCATATAAAAAAACAAACAATGTGTTTATATATATATATGTATATATATATATATATATATATATATATATATATATATATATATATATATATATATATATATATATAATCTTCACTTTCACTATGATATGTAGGGATCTGATTGCACATGTTGATGCTTCATTATACCATAAGAAAGTTTGTGGAATCTCTTTGGCATTAAATAAAACTTAATCACATTTCTTCTACAATAAATCACTTAAGAATGAAGAATAATCTAGGCTTAATGGTACTATCAAACCAAATAGAGATGATATCATAAAAATGAAGCCACCAATTAAAATGAGGTAAGGAGGAATCTCTAACACAAAGAATCTACCTAGGCCCACACACATTGATTCACAAATGGTAGGACTATGAACTGTTCATTTTTTCAGCATAGATCCTACTTTTAGTTCTTTGTGTAATACTTAGCTCTATGATACAAACATTAATTTGAATGTAGGCCCAATGCATGTTGAAGTGAAACATATAACTTTTATTAATCTATAACACACATTGTTCTATTAATGGATTCATATATCTAGGACACCATATATTTTGTATCCTTTTGGGGTTCTCCTTAGATTATTATTGATAGATGAATGTAGAAGAAAGACCTTAAATGCTTATAGAAATTTCAACAAATTTAGGGACATATATGATGATAATAATATTAGTTATTTGCTATAAGCAAGGCTAAAATATAATCATTTGTGCCTTGGTAACCATGACCCAAGTCAAGAATTTGTTTTGAAATCCACTTTAGGTTTGACTTCCATTACCATTCACAAAAATCACTTGACCCTTTACAAAACATGGATATTTTATATATGGAGGGGATGGTGAGTTTGAACCTCAGTCCACCATTTGAGATTTCCCCTTCCACTTATGTGAACAACCCTATCAATGGAAAATGAATCATGGGTAAAATCCACAATCTTGGAGCTATGAATTATGACTGCCAACCTTGAGACAAAACATCATTGTAGTTTCCTACATAGCCTAAGGGGTGGGGCGATAGGTTTGTTTTCCAATGTTTAATAAAGAACGCAAGGCACAACAATTTTTATAGCATGCTAGTCCATTATCAAAACTCATACCATTATCATAATTAGTCAATACCTCGAAAAATAAAAAAATTATAGGGGATTTAGTGCCATCCATCTACATAAAGTATTCACACCAAATCTATTAATTTAGTAACAATTTTTAAGAACAAGCTACTGAATTGAGTGACCGATTATCATTAGTCATATTGACTCTCTTGTATGGATAATGATTTGCTTCAGTAATTACCAATTTTAATTCCAACATTGAATTCCCCTTTATTTTTTATTGATTTAATAATGAACACATGAAAAATCATTTCCCTTAATCATTCAAACTCAAACCAAATATAATTAATTGTACAAAGCCACAAAATTAGACAATTACACAGATCTAAACATTCAGTGGATATTTTATAATGCTTTGGAGATAATTGCAAAGGGATGAGCTATATAGATCCTGTGTATTTTTACTCACTACTAATACGAAATTGCAGATGGTCATGGCTTAGAGATAACTTTGATTAGCAAGGAAAAGCCATTGAATCCTTTGTCCACTAAAATTTAGCAAGTTACATTCTTCTCATTTATTCTACTACTCTTCTGAGTTCTCATTGTATCTTCCATGTTGATGATTCTTAACTAAAACCTTTAGTTTTAATGGGATACCTTTGCATGGCCAACCATCATAATGATTCATTACCACTTCTAAATTTTCCAAAAAAGAAAAAAAAAATTAAAAAAAGCATCACATTCCTACTATAAATTTACAATAGGATCCAATTTAGATCACACCTCCCTATTTGCAGGCATTTGGTCCACAAAATATTAACCATTAAGGAGAAATAAGCACATGGCATCCATTTACCTCTTAATATCCACCATTCCATTGTTGAATAAAGTTACTTATTTTTTTCTTTTTAACCTTTGTTTTCTTGCTAAAGGAGTTACCCTCTCTCCCCTCTCTTGATGTGCTTTGATGAAGCATCCCTTCCCACCATTTACCAAGTGCTATTTTCTTTCTCTTCCACAGAATATAGCCTCCATATACCATATGTATGGACTACCAAACAACACTCCATAGGTATCTAATGTCACAAATTCACATTCTACTTCATCAACATATCTAGCACTAATTGAAAACTTGACTTTACACCTCCAAGTGATTATCATGACATTTTTGCCTTGCAACCACACTAAGGAACTTGGTTGCACTAGATCATAAGTTTCTAGACTAAGCTCATCAACTATTTTTTTTAAAACTATTATACATTGAGAATCATTATCAATTAAATAATTTATCTTTCAGTTCTTCACCTGTACTTTGATTCAAAATAGTGCATGTTTATCTCCACTCGCCTTTGGTTATTGAAATGTAGTTAAAACCAAAACTTTTTCCAAATCAGAGGTACTTTATAACACTTCTTATTTTGTCTTCGTAACTACCTTTGCTTTCCTCTTATATTTTAAATTTATACACTTTGGAAGAAATTTCGAATGAAATTTCTATCTGTTTTCTTCCATATGCCCATCCACATCACAATGTTTACAATCCCTATTAGGATCCTCTATTTTTACGATATGATACCAAATACTAGATAATTTATAAACAATGGGCCTATGGCCTATATGTTTCATCAACATTTATCCTTTGTGAAATTTTAATTCTTCATGTAAGGCTTAGCTCTAATATACAAACATTAATATAAATGTAGGACCAATTGCAATATGTAGCTCGTCATATGATCTGATAAACATTTTTTTGTTAATGGATTCACATATTTAGTATGCCACAATGTTTGGTATCCTACCAAGAAGCTTCTTGCATTATTAACAGTAGATGACCAAAAAAGATACACCTTAATGGATTATAGACATTTCAATAGTTTTATTGAGCATATATGTTAATAATAGTATTCATGTTTTGTTGTAAGAAATTCTTCTGAGATAGAATCATTTACACCTTGGTGACCATGGCCGAAGTCAATAATTTGATGTGAAAGCCATTTTAGGTGAGGATTTCATAGACTTATGAGCATATTACTATGAATTAATTCATCAAAATAAATGGAACACAAACATGAAGATCTCATCAAAATAGAGCATAAAACTTATGAATTCTTCTTAAAAAACTAATGATATGATCACATCAAAGCATACATATGGTTGTAAGGAGAAATAAACATTCAAATTGATGATAAAACTAAGAAGAAACACTGTCAATAAGCATACCATAAGAATCTCAAGATTATTTCTGCAACTATCTTTAGTATCACTGTAAAATGGTGTACAATAGCTCCACACTATGATTACCAAGTACCCAAACCTCACGATGACTTATTTCTAATTACATATAGAAAATAAAAGAAGATTCCACCTCTATGGTTCGAAACCTGATCCAAAATAACTAATTAATTCATCAAATGCCTCATAGCCTAATTTTAGGGGAGTTAGAAACAACTTCCCCTTTTTTAGCTAACAAGTTTGATTCTTTGTCTCAAGTCATTAAACACAAGATCCTTTAACAAAGATGAACATAAATAGTCTCATTAAACATGAAACAATTTGTGAGATAGTTTTTACATAGACCAAGTTCGATCTTTGACCTCCACGTGTTCAGAAAAGTCCTCAAACCTAGAAGCGCAACGAAATTTAGCAGAAACATAGCGAAATTTAGTAGAAGCGTAGTGAATTTTGAAGGAGAGTTTGGATGGCTTAGGTGCATTTATAAGCTTGGATGGAGGTTGGTAAAGGTAGTTGAATATATCCACAAGGCCTCGGAAGCATCAAATCATTAAAACTCACCTCCAAGGCACCTCAAAAACCATTCTCCCACAACTACTCCAGAAGCGTAGGGTGTGGTCCAAAATAGTTGCAAAAGTGTAAAAAATTGATGGTTTTTGACCTTTTCCTACATATTTGTGAGTTGAAATGAGAGAAAAAGTTGATTTCTATAATTTACTAGTCATATGACACCTTCACATACTTTCCATAATTCATCATTTGAATCCTGTGAGAAAAAGAGCAACGTGGCCACGTCATGTTTCTATGCATTAAAATTGCCTAAATTACCAAAACAAAAAACTCAGAAATTGCCAAAATTTTCCCAAACTTCTCTCCTTTTGCATTTTTTAGTCATAGATTAGACAACTATAGAAGCATCAGCTAAAATATCAAGTATGTCCTTCTTCTTGAGCTTGCTTAGGGTCTTCTTGAGCTTTTTCTTCATGTTCTTAACCCTGATTTTGCAAATGATGTTTCTAGTGTAATAGTGCCTTGTCATATGCCTCTGCATGGCAGTGTCTCTGTTTACCTTTTCCAAAATTTTCTCCAAGTACACATTCACTCTATCAAGAAAATACTCCCTTTCCTTATCAATACTTGCAGCTATAGGGTCAGTGGAGCCCTTGTGTGTTGGTGAAGGAGATGGATCCTTGTATCGCTCTTTCTGCTTTGCCAATGCTCTTGTGGTAGGTCTCCTTGGCTACCTCTGAATATATCTCTCTTCAATCTGCTCTACATATATCACTACCTTACCTTTGTCTTCAACTTCTTTGATGGATGATGGAGGCTCTTATGAGGTACTTTGCTGCATCAATCTCATTTTCCTGTTTCAAGAAGGCCACCATAAAATTAGTCCCTTGATTTATGCTTGTTGCTCCTTGATAATGTCTGTAGTTGAGTTATCTCCATGGTCAATTATTTCCTCTTCATGAGTCATCTCTTCATCATTATGTTGCAGGGGTGAATAATTTCCATGCCTAGGTGATTTCTCCATAAATTCTCCCTGAACTTCTTCGATTGTAGCTTCCTTAGGAGGTCTTCTGGCTTTTGACCTAGTCATAGGTTTAGGTGTAGGCATGTCTTTAGCTATCTCAGGGGAAAAAAGCAATATTTTCCCCTTATTTTAGGTTTGAGAAACCTCTTCCCTAGGTTGTATTTTGGTCACTAAAGGTATGATAGATGGCTCAACTCTTTGTGGCCTAGATGATGTAGGAGTGTTGATGCTTTTGGATTGAGGAGACATAGGCAAAAGAGTTGTTGCCTCCAAAAATGCCTCCCAAGACATATTAAGTTACTGTGTGAGCTAATGAAGAACTATGAATTTTACCAAGGCATGATGGAATAAGCTAACTGAATGGTCTCTCCCTTTAGTTTTCACTTTCTCAGTCATCTTTGCAAGACTTCTAACAAGGTAGTTAAGTATATTTAGTGGTTTAATAGAGGCGAAGTGAATCAACAATCTAATGTGGTAATGATACAACATACTAAACCTACCATCACAAGTGAAAATTTTCATTATCATTTTCACTAAAGTAATGTATTTATCTAACAGTTGTCTACTAGGGAAGACATGAGAGGGAGATTCTTTGTATTGTGGCTTGAGAAAAACTATGTAGTTTTGAATATCCAAATCCATTCCCTTAAACCATATTTCTCATTGTTTGGGGATCCCTATTGCTGATGCTATGACTTATGTTGAGACCAAGAAGTCCATCCCTACTATGGTAGTCTTTTTTTCCTTGAAATTAGTGGAAAAAAGGCTAGTGAGCTCACAATGGTGACACACTTGTTGAACTTTCTCACAAAACCCTAGGCAACCTACTTTTTCAAAATACCTTTTGATGAATTCTGAAGAATTTATCTCTTGCATATGAGTTGCCTCATACCTGGAGATTTGTCCCCACTTGTTGTATCTTTTCTTCTCATTGGCCATGCTGTTAGTTTTTATTGACTGAAAACCCTAATTTGATAGGGAAAAGGGTAGGGGTTTAGGGATGAAAAACAAGAAAAATAGAGCAGCTAGTTTAGGGAGGGAAATGGAGTGGATAAGGGACTAAGAAAAATATGAAAAAATTATGGGAGATAGGGGAGTATTTTGGGAACACAGGGGTAGTGAAATGTTTTAGAATGAGTGAAGGAAGAAGGGGAAAGAGTGGAAAACACAGGGAGAACCCAGAAACACAACAGAAGCGCAACATGAAAACCATAGGGGAGGAATTTCACCATTTGAAAAAGAAAACACTACATGAGGGGGCTGAGGAATGCTTACTTACTTGCTTAGGAGTGCTTGAAACTTTCTTGGAGGAAGAATGACCCTGTTGTTGCCTTACTTTGAGCTTGAAAACCAAAAGTGAAACATTGTTCAGAAGCACAACGTGCTGATGTGCAAGGCATTTGGATATGAAAATCAATGCTCTGGTTGTTGAGATGAGGCACAATGGTGGAGAATAGCTCTTGGAGGATGAAATGAAGTTGTTGAATTCTTGGATGGTCTTTTAATAGCTCGAAACTCAATTTTGATGGAGTGACATCACATACTTGAGATAATGACCTGATGAGGTGATTGTATTGCAGCTTTATTACTTTTTTTGGAAAGGTTACATCTCCATGTGGCTTGAATGTACCTTTGATACCTTTTTGACAAAATTATCCCTAATTACTAACTCCCATGATGGTGACAATGGTGATGATATGACGCCCATGTAGATTTTTATCACATGAGAAAACGATGACACCTAATGCATATATTAACCATGATTTGGAACTTTGAACCCTTTAAGTATGCATGTGAATGACTTAATGACCAAAATGATGACCAAGACACTCATTTGATGACCTTGAAAATGGAGGGAGTAGTAATGATACCTAGGACATGACTCAAGACTCTTTTGACAATAAAAAGACATGTCAAATTTTTATTTGAAAATATAACAATTTTACCTAAGAGCCTATCAATCACATGGAAAGAGTAAATTTGCTGACATGTGACTCGTAGACACTAACATTGACTCCAGTTGGGGACGAAATCTCCTTTAGGAGGAGTCAAGAACACCATATAATAGGTAGCCTCATCCATTAGGAAATGGAGTCACTGTAGCTACAATCCTCAAAATAACTCAAATCAAATTGAAAACAAAATTGTACATCGTCAACTGCAAACTCTACTGGAAACTAACACTAAAATAAATGCTTAGAATTTTGAACTTATTTATCACACCTTACCTATTCTAACTGATCCATAAGTGATATGATCAAGTGAAGTCGAAGATCTAGTGTAGCCATGAAAGAAAATGGCTATTTGATTTCTTGCTCCTCCTACTTTCCTCAAAGGAAAAGTGTTGTGGTAATGACAACCCCAACTAAAAACTGAACCCAATATCTACGTTGGCTAGGAAAAAAAGCCTGATCTCTGCTGATGATTTCAATATATTTGCAAATGGATCTTCCAAAACATAGAGGACCTCTTCTTATTGTTCAATATCTTTAGGCTATTTACTATAAACTTCATAAATATTTGAAAATGAAAAACCATCAATATGCATGTTCAAATCTTCATTATTCTCATCCAAAAGACAAGGTTTTGGATGCTCATGGAAAATTTTAAATATAGCAACCACTTCAAGGTTTTGGAAGCTCAATTCCTCATGTGCTTCAAAATGTAGAATATCAATTTAACTATCACAAGAACCAAGGAAAACAACTTCCTATTCATTATTTCCTTGCAAAAGTAGATGATCATTGCCATAAAATGGTTCACTACTTAAGTTTTTCGTACATGCAATTTCAGAATTCTGACTTGGACCAATTTATTCCTGATACAAAATCTCATAAAATGAATAAGATTAAAAAAAATTGAATGATTATCCTCATACTTTTGACTACATAAAGCCTAACAAGACTACAAATATTTGTTAACTTAATGGGATATAATCTGACAGTTAGGATGAAAATATGTTTCATCTTCAAGCAAAGAAGGAGTTGATGTGTGTTGTGAATTATCCTTTGTATCACAACAGCTAATCTCTGTTATTTTTTGTTGGGAATAAAATTCATAAAGGGCCTCTATGATCTCACAATCCATACACTCTTCATCACCAAAATCCTCTTCAAGGTATTGAATGAAATCTTCATAGGATTCACAACAATCTTCGAACAACAAGAATGAACGATGAGATTTTCCATAAAACTCAAAGAGTGTTGTGTGGAAATCTTTAAGAGAGAATAAGCTACATGGCTTTAACCCTTTATACCATGATATTTCTTTCCCTTCCAGGGTAGCCATAAAAATTTTCATCAAACAATCCTCATGAAACCTAATCCCAAGCTTATGTATATGCCAATGAAATTTTATTAGATACAGAATGGACTCATCCTTGTTTCCATCTATGAATTTGGGAAGATAAGTTTGGAAATATATGCAAGGCATTCGATTTGGAAAACCAAGAATGTGAACATGATTCATAGGAGTATACCTTCTAGCAATTGAATCCATCTTGAGAACAATAGATGAACTAAGGCATCCTTTAGGCTATTGATTCCTCTGCTACCAGAATCACTAATAAAACCCCGATTTCTGGATCCTGCTTCTAGTGGGTTCTTTGAATTAAGTTGGAGTTACTAGGTGAATGATTCAACCTTCATATGTCTGACTGTCGTTCACCATCAACTGTCAAAACTAAAGCTTTGAATATCTTACCTAGAGAAGATGAAACCTTTCGTTCCCCAGCGACGATGCCAAAATGTTAACTCCATTCAGTTTCCCAAGGCTGAGAAAGGAAGCTAAAGGGGTAACCACAGACTAGCTTTAGACTCGATATCTAGCCCTATTTGACTTGGTAGGGCTAGATACCAAGTCTAAAGCTAGTCTATGGTTACCCCTTTAGCTTCCTTTCTCAACCTTGGGAAACTGAAGGGAGTTAACAGAAGATATCATTTAATTGAAGATCTATCAAGTCTATTTTTAGTTTTTTTTGTTCTAAAGTCATCACTCCAAATAAATTCATTTAATAATAGTTCCTAACAAAAAGCTACTAAATGGAGTGATTGATTATGATTAGGCAAGTTGATTCTTTGAAAATTATGGATAATTATTTGATTCAATAATTATATTAGGGAGGAATTTTATAGCAAGTGAGAAAAAATATCTTTTGTTGTTATTGGTGATGGATAACCCTAACAATAATAAATAAACTGCTAATGATCTTTAGATCTGCAAAACAACTCTTAGAAAACCCTGTAGAAAATAGCATGCAAAAACATAAAAGCAAATAACAATGTGAAAAGTAATGTAAACAATATAACTTTTATTAATAAAAAGATCATTACAGAGCACTTGGTGAGGAGAATAAGCATGCTTGGATCTATGATATCCTCCTCTGTGGGATGGGTTCTTTTTAACCCTACGCTTTAGCTACAACTATCTCTCTCTCAATTAATGCAATGGGAAAAAGGAGAAAATGGTGGCTTGAACTCAAAAATGAGAACTTAGGAGTTATAGGATGATATTGAGGATGATGAAATAGTCATGTGTAGAGAATCTGGATAAAACCTCTCTATTTATAAAAAAATGTTAGGATAGATCTGGAGCTGGAAAAAGAATAAAAAATATTAGACCAAATTAAGATCTAGCAATTAGGAATATTTTATTATATTTTACAGATGGAAATATTATTTGAAATGGTCAAATATCTTTATTTAGTAAAATAACTCAAAAATAATTATTTATTGAGTTAATTTAGAAAATGGTTAAAGTAATTAACAAATAAGGAGATATGGTCAAAGTGAGTTAGAGATAATTACTAAATATTTATTTAATATGTATCTCATAAGAGAAATAAGGGATAAATAAGGAATAATAAATACATAATGATTTATTTAATTATTCTTATGGGCTTTTTGGGTTTTAATCAGAAAAATTTAGGAAAATGGTTCTCTAAATTATTTCCTAAGGTGGAAGTCGGTTTCAATGTGTAAAATTCCAAGCCACATGGTGTATTTCGATCAACCTAATAGGAAATGGCTAGGTGATCATTTTTTAGGTGATAATAGATTACCCATTTTATTCTAACAAGAAACACTCATAATTTTCTGATTGATTTCATGAAGAGCACAACCAAAGCCATTTGTTCTCAATTAATAAAACTCAGACCAAAATTACATACTCAAATAGAGCCACAAAATTGATCAATTGCACATATTTCAAAATTTAATGGATATTTTATTAGGCTTAAGAAATCATTGTAGTTAGTTGATCTATACAAAAACTATGTGAATTGTTACCCATTAGCAATATAAAATTGCATTTGTTCATAGCTTAATGGCACCTTCACTTAGTAGGGATAGGCCCATTGAATCCTCCACCCATTTAAATTTGAATATAATGCACTCTTAGAGCTCTCATTTATGCTAATTCTATCCCAAATTCTCCTTGCATATTCCTTGTTAATGATTCTTTGCTAAAACCTTTAGTTTTAACAAGCTTTCTTTGGAAGGCTAACTATCACAATGGTTCATCTCCATTTCAAACTTTGCCAAAAAAAGAGAAAATAAAATAAAATAACACAAACACTACATGTTTATTACAAATGTTCAAGAATATATCATTTTTATCACATACTTGGAAAAATGGAATAACCAAAATAAAAGTTTTGGGATTTTTGCTTACTTACTCGAGGGTAAATATAATTTTTGCACTCCTAGGAATGCTAAAGTTTTATTTGTAGAAAAAACCAGAATAATAAGAAATTGTCCAAACAAAATGTTCTTTTGTAATGTACTTAAGGGAGAATAATATGGAGTACCTAAGGAGGTACCCAAGGGGTTAATGAATATAATGTGGCCATGACCATGGAACATACCCACTTGGTAGTTAATGGGTAATGCATAGGCCCACTATATAGTTAAATGGAAATAATAATGGGTAGTTGGTATAGACCCCTAGAAATTCTCATTGTATTTATACTTCCTCATGAGTATTCCTAGATTCGATGCCAACCACAACTTATTATTATATTATTTCCTCTTAATTACCTAGCGGACCCATTTATTACCCATTAACTACCAAGTGGGTATATTCCATCATTATGGCCATGTTACATTCATTATCCCCTTAGTACCTCCCTAAGTACATTATATGCTTGGATCCAATGATAAATTGATGAGGCTTCAAAGTCATAACAATCACTTTTTGCTTGGAATTTGTAGAAATTGCAAGAAATTTGCTATTGCTAATGAAATCAAATTGAAATCAAGAGACAAAAAAATTTTCTACTATTCTGCGGAAAGGAAAACACATGATAGAAAAAAATGCAATAGCATTCAACCATTAAAACAAAAGGAACACAATGATTTTACAGGGGAACCCAACTAGGAAAAAACCCTTCGTTGCATTGCATTAATTCATATGAGAAAGATAAAAAAATTACAATGTCTTGCCTCAACTTTGAAGCACACCATGTACAATAAAATTGTTCTACTTCTTCCTCACCTTCTCTGAACAACACTTAGCCAATTCAAGCCTCAACCAACCTCATTTTCCCTTGCGAAATCCTAGAGGAATTAAGCTCCTAAATAATAGGGAAATTCCCTATTTCCTTGTGCAAATATAGGGGGAGTTGATCACCTACTTAGTGCAAAAGCACTGTACACTCAACAATATATAATTATAAATACAAATGTTCCTTTTCCATCCACTCAAATAGGAAATTCCAATTCCTTGCATGATTGAGTCTATTTTTAGCAGATTGACTCGTTAACTGAGAGATCAGTGAGTTAACACCAGTCATAACTACTCAATTGACCTTCAACTGACTCAACTAATGACTAGAGCTCAATTAAATGAGTTCAACTAACAATAACTCAACTAGATTTCTAGATCATAGTAATCAAGTCATGAACAACTTTAATTATAGCCTACAAACTCGAATTTACTGACTTAACTAATAGAAAAGGCCATGTCACTCTAACTAACTTCAATCCAAATCATCTCGCTGATGTGGAAAATCAAATTTTCTCCATGTGACTAAGGCACTATTCAAATGAAGCCTTTTCTTGCTACAATTTCAACACTCCCTCTTAGCAAGAAAAGGGTTCCTCACAACCCCAATCATGTTCCTCTAGGAATGTACTGTAACAAGACTCCCTCTCACTGTTGTTGTTGATACTTCAACAATTGCAACTATGAAGTATTCGAAATACTAAATCAGCTATGTCTCTGAGCTGCAATTATTTCCTAAGCATATGATTTCTACTAGTCTCTACACTATCAACTTGTAAATATGCATTGCTTCTGACTCTATTACTGAGCCTCCTGCTTTGCTATCAACACTACTCTGTGCTCCTCAGTATCTGACTACTCCAAATGAAACTAACCCTATTTCGACTGAATATCATGGGCCCCTGTAGCAAGGGTAATGATCCACGAGAAG
The DNA here is from genome assembly GCA_034641835.2 of Pinus albicaulis. NCBI lineage: Eukaryota > Viridiplantae > Streptophyta > Pinopsida > Pinales > Pinaceae > Pinus > Pinus albicaulis. The sequence continues at coordinate 1,643,272,348 of CM076584.1, read as the reverse complement.
AATATACTACAACTACTACTTATCTCCTATGTACCCTTCCTAAATATTTCCAAACTATAGGACTAAGGCTCTACATCACCCCACCTCACTCCTGGAGGTATGATTGGATGCATGGTGAAATATACCTCTATCTTGTAGATATTTTTCACTCTAACTCTAATATGTTTCACTTGTTTAGTAGCAACATGCTTTAGAAAACATTTTCCCTTATTGAAAACAACATCATAACCTCTGTCCTCCAATACAACTACAAAAATCAATTTTTTCTTCAGCCCAAACACATACATTACATTTTTAAAGTGAAGATGGGAGCCTAAATCCCTCTGAAAGGTGATTGTACTAGTTCCTTTGGTAATATACCTCCCATCATCTCCAAATTCTTTGTGCAATTTGAGATCCTTCTCCTCTAGGCTACTCAATAATTCCTTATTTCTTGTCATATGATATGAGGCACCATAATCTAGGTACCACTCACTCCCTCTTATTGTGATTTCCATGCAAGCAAAAAGGGTGAAATCTAACTCAAATTAAGATTCCAAAGCATCTACTCCTGCTCCTGATGTAGGATCCTTGTTGGATTTCTTGTGCAGACACTTGGTTGCATAGTATATGTATTCATGGCAGTGAAAATATTTTATTTTACTAAGGTCATTATTCTTGCCATGGTTTTAAATGGATTCTTCCTTGCCTTGGGCCTTCATGCCTTTGGACTTCTTTCCCTGTCCAACCAGAGCACAATCTTCTTCCTCATATGCAATGGATGTGACACCATCTTTAATGTTTCTTCTGATCTCCTCCTGCACCAAATCATACCAAATTCTCTCCCTATCTGAAAACGTGTCTCTTCCATCAACTGAATTTTGATAGTTGTTCCAGGATTTCGGAAGGCCAAGGAGTGCTAAGCTCACAAGTTCAAATGATGGCACATTTTCTCCTACTCCTCCAAGTTCATCTCGAACTTGAGTTAATCTAGAGAGTTATTGTGGAATGATTTCATTTTTCTGCATTTAAATGCTCCTCAATTTATCTATAAATGCCAATTTCCTAGCATCACTGTTTCTCTAGAATATATCTGTGAGAGTTTTCGACATTGAAAAAGGAGTCTCTTTTCCATGCAAGTTCAAAACCACATGATCTATGGCACCCTCCACAATAGTCCTCTTGGATCTTGTTGCGTTTTTCTTCCACTTAGAAATTTCTTATGCATTTGATACTGATAGTTTTGGAATATCAGTTAGTGTATATTCTCATACTCCATTATCATCCAAGACAACTTCCATCCTATATTTCCAAGCACAAAAATTCGAGGTTCGCTCTAATGCATACTCCAACCTCAATCCATTGAAATAAAATTTTTCTGCAATGAAGATAATTTTCACCAAAAAAATTACAAATCAAAATTTATCTGAGATAATATCTAGAACAAGGTTTCTATGTAGTCTTATGATGCTATGATAACATGTAGAAATTTCAAGAATTTTTTTACTACTAATGAAATTTAACTAAAATCAAGAGACAAAAATTTCTTCTAATATCCCGTGAAAGGGAAAACACATGATATAAACGCATGCAACCATCAAAACAAAAGGAGCAATATGAGTTTATAGGGGAACCCAACTGGGAGAAACCCCTCTGCTGATTTGTATTAATTCATATGAGAAAGAGAAACAATCACAATGTCTTTCTTCAACTCTAAAGCACACCCTGCACTGTAAAATTGTTCTCATGCTTCTTGACCTAATATGGCCAACACTTATCCAATTCAAGCCTCAAACAACCTAATTATGAAATATTGGAGGAATTAAGATCCTAAATAATATGAAAATTCCCTATTTCCTTGTGCAAATCCAAGGGGAATTGATCATTTTCTCAGTGCAAAAGCACTGTACACTCAACAATAAAAAATTATAAATACAAATGTGCCTTTTCCATCCACTCAACTAGGAAATTTTATTTCGATGCATGAATGGGTCTATTCTTAGCTGATTGACTAGTTAACTGAGAGGTCGGTGAGTTAAAAATAGTCATAAATATTCAACTGACCTTCAATTGACTCAACTAATGACTAGATCTCAGTTAACTGAGTTCAACTAACAATAACACAACTAGATTTCTAGATCTTAGTAATAAAATCATGCACAATTCTACTTCTAGCCTACAAAATTGAATTTTTTGACTTAACTAGTATACAACGCTAGATCACTCTAGCTAACTGCAGTCCAAGTTATCCCGCTGATATGGAAAATCAAATTTTCTCCATTTGACTAAGGCACTAGTCAAATGAAGCCTTTTCTTGCTACAATTTCAACAAAATTAACTTGCTAAAGATTGTTTATAAAGTCCTCTATGATATATTGAATTAAGGTTATTTATAACCTAGAGAAGGCTTATATTTGATGAATGTTGTAGCATGTTCCCATTTCTAGTCTTTCAACCAAGCCCGTGATGTGTGAAATCTAAACTTGGGAACATTATCATCCAAGACATCCCAAGTTACTCTTCTCTAGATTGGTTAGTCTAAAATCTTGCATAATATTTAGCCATTGGATTCAATTAAGTCATTTTATATCTAGATAACCCTTTGAAGATCCATACTTCCAAAAGCTAGGTGGAATCACCCAATAAATTCCCCTCATGTGAAACTACTGGAGACAATTATAAACAATAATCATAAATAATGATCCAATTTGCAAAGAGATATGTCTCAAACTTAGGAATGGATTAATAGGCTTCTTGGGATTCTAAATGATTTGAACCATAAAGGTGCCAACAATCTTAAATTAAAAAGAAACTATGAGGAGTGTTTATAGGGAAATTCCTTACGAGGTGCTTTTTTCCAATGAGGATCATTAACAAATGTAGTGTGAATATTTTGCATGCTTCATTTCCACTCATGGACCTCACTACCAATTTAGTACAAATATCTTGAGCTTGAAATTGAATTTTAATGACGCCCAATCCACCATATTAATGAGGAGTGAAACAAAGATACAAATGAAACTCGTTTCCACTAGAATGACTCACTTAAAGAAAATGATTGAGATTATTTCCCAAGTATTTATCAGAAATTTTAAAGGGTACCAAACAACAATTATTATACATGATTCATAACCATAATTTTCAAGAAAATATAGAGCTTAGATACTAGCTCAAAAGGCTTTATTATCCTTATCCATTTTATTTAACCCTTTGTACTATCAATTCCCGTAATTCCTTGGGTGAATCCTTGAAAGAAAATTGCATGATGATAAAATTAAATAACTAGTTTGTCTAAATCCATAGCTAATTCTAGGTATACAAGTAGATAAATATTGGGCATGGAATCCATCCATAACATTGAATTTTAATCCATATATGTTCAACCCTAGTTTATATAGAACATATATAAAGACTCCATTGTGTTATCCCTTAATATTTTTTCCTCTATAAGAGTTAAGAAAGAATCATGGATAAAGTGTCCATTCACTAGTTGGAAAATGTTAAGTTCAGGTAATGGGGTTCCTGTTCCAATATTATTATATAGAAGATATACCTTGGCTTCAACAACCAAGCCATATGAGGTGAATACGAAAAAAAAAAAACAACCATTGCTTAATGAAATGAAAGAATAAAACCTTCTTAGACTTGTAAATATTGATGGGTAGGAAATCATATACTTCTTTGAATAGGAACTCAACCGCAACAATAGAGGAGAAGGTAAATCCCAAGGATGCTAAGATAATAATGATAAACAATCATTCAATCTAGTCATAAATGTTTTTGAAGTCAATTTTAATGAAGAGAACATCTAGGACTTAGTTTCAAACCTAGTCTAATCCCTTTCACGTAACAATGTGATTATATAAAATTTAGTAAATATAAAAAAAATCCATTTTGTTCCATCCTAATAATCTAAGGTAGAATATGTTTGATGTTAAGAGATAAGGCTTGTCTAAGATTTTGAATAAATTATTAAGCAACATAATTGGTATCTAACTTGTTAACAATTAAGGGTCACATAGGCCAATACTTGTTGTTATTTTAATGGTCCAGAGGGGTGAATCGGCTGTAATACACATAAGCCTTTAAAAATTTCACCAAAATTATTTAAGATAAAATGAATATGTGAAATGGCCTTGATTTTCACCATTATTAATTTATTGTGACAATTACATTAAAAATGAAGGCAGCAGTTACTGCTACATTGAAATAATCACATCATTATAAATAGTGGTAAGCACACATAGAGACAACAGATATAAGTGGAAACCTAAGTAAAGGGAGAAAACCACATCTGTATTGCTGGCAGATGCAAAGGCAAGCTCCAACTTCCTCTCACCACCTAAGTTTCTGCACCAACCCACAGAGTTTATCTCTGTCTGCACACAACTTGCAAGGAAGCACCAACTCCCTTCAATTATCTGCAGGCACCAACCTACAGGAGGCTCCAACCTCAGTCAGCTACAACTGACAGCTATCAAGTTGCAACTTGATAGGGAAGCTCCAACTTCCTCAATTTATCAAACTGAATCTTTGTTGATTTACCTCAGATGTCAGCTCTGTTCTGTAGCTTCTCTTTCTGCTCTTCTTTTCTTAATATTCTCTTCCTCACTCTTCTGTATTCTGTCCTTTCTATATTTACACTCTCTCTAACCTCTCTTTGCCTATCAAGATGATATTATTTATAGATTTCCTCACATGATTGTTTGTATTCTACTTGGAATTCGAAATGGACAGTCATGTCTCTTTGCCTTCTTCCTTCTCACTCCTTTTATCTGCTTACTCAGAAAATATAACTGTAGGTATTAATCTGACATTACAGTGGGAATTTGTTCTCTCACGGATACTTGCCAATGCATCACAAACAATAAAAAAAATTAAAACATTTTCATTCGAATTACAAAGTGAATTCCAGCTCACTCATTCACCCTCTTGACTAGCTGCGCATTTGTCTTTTCTTTGACTGTGTTTTGTCTTTTTTGTCCTCTGTTGTGGTGTAATTGCTGCATATATGTAACTAAGCCTTTTAAATAAATAAAAATGTAATTACTGACTTTTAAAACAGGGAAATTCTAATCCTTTTCATGCCACGAGTGTCTTGTTGATGTGGAACATTCTGCAAGCGGAACGGACATATATCACAGTCGTTGTATATTAATAATCGCCCTCCCGTTAAGCTGAGGTATATACATACAACCCACAGACCACGCGGCACATCTTTAATACCATCGCAACCATCGTTTTATCCTTATGACAGCTCTTATATATATATATATATATATATATATATAACCCAACTTTCATTACACTAGCTGCCTTTTATTATGCCTTTAAATCAATTCTCGGCGTATATAATAAAACCTGTTTAAAACATATAAAAACCCCTTTCTTATGTCCTCTGCTAATGTGCTTCTATTTTCAACATATTGCTCTCCATTCACTGCTGCTCTGCCCGAATATGTATTGACCATCACCATTTTGATATGCTGATGCGATGAATCGTAATTGAAATCTTCTGATTGCAATTGAATCCTTTGCGCTTGTTCCGATTGCGATTGATCGCAATAGCGACTTCGAATACTCCGATGTGATTGACCTCTCCTGCTCCGATTGGGATTGATCACTGTTCACTGCATTTTGCCGATGCGATTAGACCTGGAACTCAAGTTGTATATGAGTCGTAGTTTATATACCAGTCAGGTCCGGACTTCCAATCGCAATCGCAACTCTTATATTTTCCGATGCGATTGACCAGTGCCGATGCGATTAGAACATGGAACTGAAACATTTGTTAATCATAATTTATAAGTCCATCGGGTCCGGGCTTCAATCGCAATCGCAAGTATTTGGTTGAATGTTCCGATTGGCCTATACTACGATGCTCTGATGCGATTAGGCCGGAATTCAAATATGTATTAACCACCGTTTATACACCCATCGGGTCCGGGCTTTCAATCGCAATCACAATTCTTTTAATATGTGTTGCGATGGTTTGTTTCTTTCCGATGCGACTGACTAATGCCAATGCGATTATGTCGGACTTCAAAAACTTGTTAAACGTGATTTATAGACTCATCAGTCCGGGGCTTAATCGCAATCGCAAATCTTTATGTATTGCTTCCGATTGCGATTGATCGCAATCGCAACTCTTAGTTGCATGTTCCGACACATATTAATTTTTTTTTATAAACCCATCAGGTCCGGTCTTCCAATCACAATCGCAACTCTTATGTTCTCCGATGCGATCATCACTATTCACCGGAACTCAAACACACATGAATTATGGTTCATTGATCCATCGGGTCCGGATTTTCATCGCAATCGCAACTTTCTGTTGGTTACATGTTCCGCTGCTCTTGCGATCTCCGATTGCGATTGGGTAAGGGGTCCCACCATACAGTACTTTGATTATTTGTTTAACATTAAGCGCTCCATAATAGATTAATGTACGTGCTTTGAACCTTTGCAACACATGTAATGCGCGGCATTTATATGTATTGGGATGGATGTATATATATATGTATCCTCCATCGGGGTAGGCGATTCCCGGAATAATGTTTGTATTAATATGTAACGCCCATCTGCCGGCTTAGGAGATTCTCGGAATTTTATAACGGCTCTGCCTCTGCCTCTGCCTCTGTTGCTCCTGTCGCTTTGCCTCTGCCTCTGCCCCTGCTGTAGTGATAACGGCTCTGTCTCTGTTATATTCGCTTCCTCTTCCTTCATTTGCTTCTTTGTTGCCTCCATTGTATTCGCTGCTTCCTTTGTCTGTCTCTGCTTCAGCGCTACCTCCTTTGCCATCAATGAAAACATTTCCAACAGTCTCCCCCTTTGGTATTGATGGCAATACTCTTCCTTTGTTTGCCTGTTAGGATCATTTCTCCTGTTGTTTTCTCTTCCTACTGTTGCTTGATCTTCCTCCCCCTTTGACATCAATGGCAAGGGATTCGAATTTTGTGAAGCTTCCATTCTCTGATGCTGTGTCTTTATTCTTTTTTGAATATTTCATGCATTTCCTAAAATTTCCTGACTTTGTACGCTGCTGCTCCAAACTTTGGATTGGATACGCGTCGGGTTCAGTATTCTTCTGCTGCACGATAGACCCTTTTGCATTTTGTTGATTCTTTTATGCTGAAAGTATTATTGCCATAATCCCTTTGATCCTGAGGACCCGTTTTCATGCTTTCCTTGCTGGCTGATCTCCCCCTGGGAATGATATTTTCGTTTCTGTTCTCCCCCTGAAACTATGCTTTCTCTTCATATTAGAGAGTTGCATCTACAGATACTACCCCTAGTCTGTCTCTCAAATATTCGTATGGTTCTCTGGCAAGTGGTTTAGTAAATATATCTGCTATCTGTTCTTTTGTTGGCACATACTCCAGTTTTACTATCTTTTGAGCCACTTGTTCTCGAAGAAAATGATACTTGATTGGGATATGCTTAGTTTTTGAGTGAAGCACAGGATTTTTTGATATACTTATAGCGCTTGTATTATCACATTTGATTGAGATAGGTTCATTAATGCTTACCTTCATGTCTTGAAGAGTTTGCTTCATTGATGATGACTGCATAACATACATCGTCGTAGAAGATTCGTCATTTGGAAATGTAGACAGAGAGATGGATGTTTGTTTCTGTTTATCCATGCCACCTTACTTTCTCCCAGATAGAATGCACTTCCACTTGTACTCTTTCCTATCATCCAACAATGAATCCCTGTCTTGTATGTGGATAAAGTGAAGTTTTTGCTTTAAAGATACCAAAGTCCACCGGTGTTGTTCCTTGTAGATATCCAATATTCTTTCGATCCGCTGTAACATTGCTGTTTTGTTTAGGTGCTGCTTGATATCTAGCCACTAGTCCTACTGCTAGCATGATGTCTGGTCTTGATGTAGTCAGATATAATAGACTTCCAATCATGGATCTGTAGATTTTTTGATCTACATCAGCAGATCCATCATCAGCACACAGCTTGCAACTTGTGGTCATGGGAGTTGATAACGATTTGCATTCTTCCATTTTGAACTTCTTCAGCATTTCCTTTAAGTATTTTTCTTGTGAGATGAATGTACCTGTGCTCCTTTGCTGAATTTGAAGTCCTAAATAGAAACTTAGCTCTCCAATCATGGACATTTCAAACTCTGTTTTCATCTCATCAGCAAACCTTTTTGCTAATTCATCTTTGTTGCTTCCAAACATAATATCATTAACATACACTACAACAATCAGGAGTTCATTTTCATGGGCTTTTATATATAGATTGCTGTCTACTCCACCTCTCTTAAAACCTTGTTTTTGTAGATATTTATCCAATCTTGAGTACCAAGCACGAGGGGCCTGTTTCAGTCCATATAGGGCCTTTTTCAGTCTGCACACATAGTCTTCTTTGTCTGTCAATGAGTAGCCTTCTGGTTGTTCCATGTAGACTTCTTCTTCTAAGTCTCCATTCAGAAATGCAGATTTTACATCATTTGATATACTTTGAAGTTTTGGTAGCATGCAAATGCCAGGAACATTCTGATAGCTTCCATTCCGGCTACAGGGGCAAATGTTTCTTCATAATCAAGTCCTTCAATTTGTGAGTATCCTTTTTGCGTATCAATATTGCTTGTCTCTGTCACTTGTCCTTGCTCATTCATTTTGTTTTTGAATACCCATTTTGAACCAATATATCTTCCACTGGTCTAGGAACTAGTTCCCAGGTATTGTTCTTCTCAATTTGGTCCAATTCTTCATTCATTTCTTTTACCCAATACTTGTCCTTGCTGGCTTCTTCAAACTTCTTTGGCTCTATTTGTGATAACATTGCTATGTATATTTCTTTTGTTTGTTCAGTTAGTTGTCTTCTTGTTTGCACTCCTACACTCTTGTCTCCTATGATTTTTTCTTCTGGATGGTTCTTTTGAGTGTATCTTGAGGGGGTTTTTGAGTTCAGTCCAGCATCTTCTGATGTTTTGCTTGTTTCATCATCATCCTGGTACTCTTCTTCATGATTTTCTGATGGACTGTAACAGTCTGTATCTCTTGTATTGTTTGGAAGTTCTTCATCAAATCTCACATCAATACTTTCAACTAATTTTCGAAGGGTCTTGTTATAGCACCTGTACCCTTTACTTTTGAAAGCATATCCTAGAAAAATCCCTTCATCTACTCTTGCATCAAATTTCCCAAGGTTTTCATCATTATTCTTTATGTAACATTTGCTTCTAAAGATTCTGAAATGTTTGATTGAAGCAGGCTTTCCATGCCATAGTTCATAGGGAGTCTTGTCACTACTTGGCCTTAAGTGAGCTTTATTAAGGATATGTACTGCTATGTGCACTGCTTATGCCCAGAAGGTTTGAGCAATATTATTCTCTTGCATCATGGCTCTGGAAATTTGTTGAACAGATTTGTTTTTTCATTCTGCTACTCCATTCTGCTGAGGTGTTCCTGCAATAGTGAATTGTTGTTTTATGCCATGCTCATTGCATAGGTCAGCAAAGTCATAATCTGTAAACTCTCCGCCTCTGTCTGATCTGATACATTTTAGTTTGCATCCTGTTTGATTTTTTGCTAATGCTTTGAATATCTTAAATTTGTCCAGTGCTTTTGATTTGTTCTTGAGAAAAGCAACCCATGTCATTCTGGAGAAAACATCTATTATCAGCATGAAGTAGGATTCTCCACTGGGTGTCTTAGTTCTAGCAGGTCCGCACAGATCCATGTGTACAAGTTGAAGTGGTCTTCTTGTTGATAGCTCATCTTTAGATTTAAAGGATGTGCAAGTCTATTTCCCCAATTGACAAGACTTGCATATGGTATTTGAAGGTCTTCTTATTTATGGCATATCTCTGACAGCTTTTTCTTGCTCAGTCTGATGATATGGTCAAAGCTGAGATGTCCCAGTCTCCTATGCCATAACCATGACTCCTCAAGTTTGCTAATATGGCAGGCTTCATCCTCCTCTTTTACTATGTAAACATTACTCTCTGTTCGAACACCTTTGAGCAGAGTCTTTCCTGTTGTGCTTGATCTGACTTCACAATCTTGTGCTCTAAAGAGAACTTCACAGCCTTTGTCACACATCTGACTAACACTCAATAAATTTGCTCTCAGCCCATCTACAAATAGTACATCTTGGGCCTTTCCTCTGCCATTATCTATGCTGACTGAACCCTTTCCTTTGATCTTTCCTGACTTATCATTACCAAAAGTAACATTACCAGATTTCTTTTCATCAAGAGTAATAAACTTACTTTTGTCTCCTGTCATGTGTTTAGAGCAGCCACTGTCCAAATACCACTGGCTTTTTAGATCTTGAGCAGTTAGAGCCAGGTCACACTTATTCTCCTTCTTTTTCCACTAGAGGCATCCTTCTGTTTGATATCTTTTGTGAGGTGATGAATTGCATCCTTTTTTAGGACATTTGGAAGGCATATGTCCAGCTTGATTGCACATGAAGCATTTGATCATAGTTTTTGCAGAATTGTGAGTATGAGCAGACTTTCTTTGATTCATAAACCTCCTTGAAGTGTTGAAAAACAATCTTTGTCCATAATTTTTGCACTCAATGATTTTATGGCCAAATTATTTACAATAAAAACAATAACCATAGAAGCAACTTGCATACCTGATGTGAGGTTTTTTTCTCCAGTTGTTTATTTGAGACAGTCTCTTTGCTGTTTGCATTTTTAGCTGGTTTGAATTACTCCTCCTTGCATGACAGTGGGCAGCAATGTGTCCCAGCTTGTGGCAGACATAGCAGGTGGCATTCTTCATAGGAGGGAAGAATCTCTTTTGATGGCTTGCAAATTTGACAAAATCAGGAGTATATGAACCTTTTTCTGTTGTCTGAGTATTTCTTTCATTATTTGTTATTCGAGGATTCTTCTGGGTTCTGTTTCCCTCCATACATGCTTCTTCTTTTGTAGGAATTATTTGAGGTGCTTCATCAGCCTTCTTTGCTCTCACAAAAATTATATTTTTGTTTTCTTTTTCTTTGCCTTTACTTGATTCTCCTTCATAGCATATCCTAGTTTTTATTAGAGGAGATCTTTGAGCATCCAAGATTTCATTCAACTTACCAGAGCTTGTCATTTGAGAAGGGTATATAGAAACTTTCTATTGGGAACTTTCTAATTTCTTCCTTAGACATACAATTTCTTCTTCCAGCTTCTCATGTTCTCGAGTTTTATACTTGATTTGTTGAAGTAACATATCTTCAATCTTCTTGGCTTCTTCAAGCTTTACCTTTAGCTGCATGAGGACTTCTGAATTTTTTTCTTCTTTCATATATTTCAGGAGAATCTCTTTTTGCTTTCTGCATTTTAGTTTGAGTCCGTCAATCTCCTCCAGAGCACTTCTTAGCTCCCCCTCAAGGTCGACTTCCCCTTCTTCTTCTTCATCTTCGAGTAAGAGTCCTTCAAGGTCTTCTATGGCCATCAGTAGAAATTCAGAGGTTCCCTCTTCTCCGGAGGATTCATCTGAGTCTTCAGATGTACTGCTGTCTTGTTGAGCATAGAAGGATTTTCTGCTGAATTTCTTTCCTTTCTGCCAGTTCTTTGATGTGTTTTTCTCTGATTCTTGAGCCTGATTCCTTAATTTCTTGTGAGGACACTTAGCAGCATAATGTCCAACTCTTCCACAGTTAAAGCATTTGAAGGGAAGTTTACCTTTGTATCTACCTGAGCCTCTATCCAGTTTCTTGACAAATTTAGCTTCTTCTTCATCAGAGCAAGAGCATATGTCTTCTTTTTCTTCTTTCTTCTTTTTTGTTTTAAAAGCTGCTTCCCTCGTACTTGGCTTCTTCTATGGGAGCCTCATCTCATATGCTGTTAGATTTCCAAGTAGCTGGTTCATGGTCAAAGTCTCCCAATCTGCTGTCTCTTCTATTGCAGACACCTTGGGATTAAATCTGGATGGGAGTGATCTTAGAATCTTTTGCACAACTATACTTTCTGGCATGGTTTCTCCAAGAGCTTTCATATTGTTAACAATTTCTGCAACTTTTAAGAAGAAGCTGCCAATATCTTCATCATCATTCATTTTTAAATTTTCAAACTGGGCTCTATATATTTGAATTTTGGCATTCTTTACCTTTTTATTTCCCTCATGGATATTCTCTAGAGTGTCCCACATATCTTTGGCAGTCTTACTGTGCATTATTTTGATAAACTCAGCTTCACATAGTCCATTTAAGATTGCATTCATTGCTTTTGCATTAGCTACAAAGCTTTGTTTAGCTTCTTTCTTTGAATCAGTTGACTTTGTGACATATCCAAATTCCACAGCATCCCAAACTTCTAATCCTAAAGACATTATATATGCTTTCATTCTGATTTTCCAAAAGGCATAATTTGCACCTGTAAAGAAAGGGGCTTTATTGGTTGAGCTTCCTTCTTGACTAGTCATCTTGAGAGCCTAGGATCTCCTTTCAGTTGTTAACTGATATAAAAGGAACCTGCTCTGATACCAATTGTTGAATATTTAATTAAAATGAGAGGGGGGGGGGGGTGAATCAGTTTAATACATACATAAGCCTTTTAAAATTTTCACCAAAATTATTTACAGCTTAATATGTGAACAGTCTTATTTGCAGCCAATATTAATTTAATGTGACACCATACTTATGTTGAGAGCAACAAGCAATTAAGCATATTGAAATAATCACATCAACACATAAGAAGCACACATAGAGACAACAGATGTAAGTGGAAACCCATAAAGGGAGAAAACCACATCTTATTATTGTTGTGATGCAAAGGCAAGCTCCAACTCCCTCTCACCACTGTTTTCTACAGGCACCAACCTACAGGAGGCTCTATCCTCAATTCTGCAAGCTACAACTTGCAAGGAAGCACCAACTCCCTTCAATTATCTGCAGGCACCAACCTACAGGAGGCTCCAACCTCAGTCAGCTACAACTGACCGCTATCAAGTTGCAACTTGATAGGGAAGCTCCAACTTCCTCAATTTATCAAACTGAATCTTTGCTGATTTACCTCAGATATCAGCTCTGTTCTGTAGCTTCTCTTTTTGCTCTTCTTTTCTTAATCTTCTCTTCCTCACTCTTCTGTATTCTGTCCTTTCTATATTTACACTCTCTCTAACCTCTCTTTGCCTATCAAGATGATATTATTTATAGATTTCCTCACATGACTGTTTGTATTCTACTTGGAATTCGAAATGGACAGTCATGTCTCTTTGCCTTCTGCCTTCTCACTCCTTTTATCTGCTTACTCAGAAAATATAACTGTAGGTATTAATCTGACATTACAGTGGGAATTTTTTCTCTCTCGGAGACTTGCCAATGCATCACAAACAATAAAAACAATTAAAACATTTTCATTCGAATTACAAAGTGAATTCTAGCTCACTCATTCACCCTCTTGGCTAGCTGCGCATTTGCCTTTTCTTTGACTGTGTTTTGTCTTTTCTATCCTCTGCTGTGGTGTAATTGCTGCATATATGTAACTGAGCCTTTTAAATAATTAAAAATGTAATTATTGACTTTTAAAATAGGGCAATTCTAATCCTTTTCATGCCACGAGTGTCTTGTTGATGTGGAACATTCCGCAAGTGGAACGGACATATATCACAGTCATTGTATATTAATAATCGCCCTCCCATTAGGCTGAGGTATATAGATACAACCCACAGACCACGCGGCACATCTTTAATACCATCGCAACCATCGTTTTATCCTTATGAAAGCTCTTATATATATATATATATATAACCCAAATTTCATTATACTAGCTACCTTTTATTATGCCTTTAAATCAATTCTCGGCGTATATAATAAAACCTGTTTAAAACATATAAAAACTCCTTTCGGGTCCTCTTTCCCCATTTCTTGATGCAATATATTTCTCCTCCGATTGAAATTGGTTGCTCCTGCTCCGATTGCGATTGACCACTGTTCATTTTGATATGCCGATGCGATGAATCGCAATTGAAATCTTCCGATTGCGATTGAATCCTTTGCGCTTGTTCCGATTGCGATTGATCGCAATCGCGACTTCGAATACTCCGATATGATTTACCTCTCCTGCTCCGATTGGGATTGATCACTGTTCACTATGTTTTGCCGATGCGATTAGACCTGGAACTCAAGTTGTATATGAATCGTAGTTTATATACCAATCGGGTCCGGACTTCCAATCACAATCACAACTCTTATATTTTTCGATGTGATTGACCAGTGCCGATGCAATTAGAACATGGAACTGAAACATTTGTTAATCATAATTTATAATTCCATCGGGTCCGGGCTTCAATCGCAATCGCAAGTATTTGGTTGAATGTTCCGATTGGCCTATACTGCGATGCTCTGATGCGATTAGGCCGGAATTAAAATATGTATTAACCACCATTTATACACCCATCGGGTCAGGGCTTTCAATTGCAATTGCAATTCTTTTAATGTGTTGCGATGGTTTGTTTCTTTCCAATGCGATTGACTAATCCCAATGCGATTATGTCAGACTTCAAAAACTTGTTAAACATGATTTATAGACTTATCGGGTCCGGGGCTTAATCGCAATCGCAAATATTTATGTATTGCTTCCGATTGTGATTGATCGCAATCGCAACTCTTAGTTGCATGTTCCGACACGTATTAATTTTGTTTTATAAACCCATCGGGTCCGGTCTTCCAATCGCAATCGCAACTCTTATGTTCTCCGATGCGATCATCACTATTCACCGGAACTCAAACACACATGAATCATGATTCATTGATCCATCGGGTCTGGATTTTCATCGCAATCGCAACTTTCTGTTGGTTACATGTTCCGTTGCCCTTGCGATCTCCGATTGCGATTGGGTAAGGGGTCCCACCATACAGTACTTTGGTTATTTGTTTAACATTAAGCGCTCCATAATAGATTAATGTACATGCTTTGAACCTTTGCAACATATGTAATGCGCGGCATTTATATGTATTGGGATGGATTTATATATATATATGTATCCTCCATTAGGGTAAGCGATTCCCGGAATAATGTTTGTATTAATATGTAACGCCCATCTGTCGGCTTGGGAGATTCTCAGAATTTTATAACGGCTCTGCCTTTGCCTCTGCCTCTGCTTCTCCTGTCGCTTTGCCTCTACCTCTGCCTCTGCTGCAGTGATAACGGCTCTGTCTCTGTTATATTTTCTTCCTCTACCTTCATTTTCTTCTTTGGTGCCTCCATTGTATTCGCTGCTTCCTTTGTCTGTCTCTGCTTCAGCGCTGCCTCCTTTGCCATCAAGGACAACATTTCCAACATTGATCCCTTCCATGCCCCTGGACATACCCTATCAATCACCATGGACATGTTCTCCATGCAAGGCTGGGTGCTAGTTAGGATTGGTGCTGCTCCCCTCCGTGATAGTCCTGTTATGAAATAGACATCAGAAACATCAATCTCAAGTTCCTGATCTCAACGGATGAAATTTTCCTGATCCTCATCCCATATGTTGAGCAAATATTGCGGCAGCTCCAGTTGAGCTCAGAGACACAATGTCAAGAAGAACTTTTTCAGCCCATAGTCTCTGAGAGCTTCCATGCATCTTTCATTTTCCATGGAAAGCTCATATTCTTTGTTGTGTTCCTGTACTTTCCATTCGATCACCATTCTGCCGCTTTATACCTGCAAACACATTCATATGAATGGTATTAGCTAATTTAGAAGCTTGAACTTGTGAAAAATTTGGCCCTTAACTTGCATTTACAAAATCTAACATGGTCTGTGTGGTTGGCGCGACTATTTTTAAAACAGTCGTGCTAATGGGCGCGCCCTAGTTCAGAAAAATGGGTGATTGGCGTGAGTCCATGCCCAAAACTCGCGCCAACTTCCTTGCCCTAAAATTTTCATTTTCCTCCTCATAAATCAAAATGGAAGGTTGCAGGCAATAAAAGAGGACTTAAATGGAAGAGAAGGATGTTGGCTCTTACCTGGAACTCACGCATTCAGAATTGGTCTGCCGGATCGTCCACTATCGTCGCTACGAAATAACAATGTAAAATGGGTAACAATTGCTCCACAAGAGGTAAAAAAGTGAAAAGTAAATATTTTTACAATTTTTGGCATTTTATAACTTTTGACAACCCTAATTAGGTTTTAAGACATATTTTTCAATTGTTTTTATCTCATTTCGAGAAATGGGTTTTACACGTATCTCTTGTGCAACGACAGGTTTTCACGCGATAGTGATGAAGTAATGAGTTGTATTTTATACTTTTTCAGACTCGATAAAAATACGAAAAATTCACTACTGGAGTCATCTTTCAGCTCTTTTATGACTCTCTAAAATTGAAAATATTGTCGAGATTCTTGTCGTTTTGAACACATTAAATGGCTACGAAACAATATCTACCCAGTATACGTTTACCCATTTTTTGGGCTGGGATGGATTATTTATGAAAAAGGAATACCTTAGCCTATCACGACAAAGAGGTTCTTTCAAATATTGTTTTCTACCTTTTAGGATCTGAGAGACTATTTACAAAAAGGGCCATACTGGATTTTTCTTTTCTGCCTTCTTTTCAAACTCTGTAAACATGAAAAGATGCCAAGTTCTCCCTTTGTCAGACTCATTAAACCTTGATGACATCGGACTTCGTCTCCATGACGTTACTCGAGTTCCTCCTTCCTAGGGCTCGTAAAATGCGCTAGGTTGGATTTGTCCTAAGGACAAACTTACATTACAAGCATATGCTATCCCCTTCGAAATTGTTTTAAAAAATATTTGGGGTACTCACTAGAAATGGTGGGGGAAAATAGAATTAGTTTTTATTTATGCTGGCCATATGTCTCTCTTGAACATGGCACTTGTTTGCATTCGTGTCGGGTTGGGGACATCTCATTTTTTCATTTTCGCCTCAATGGGTTTGGGTAACCTCTTTTGATCTCTCATTTTTTCTTTTCCATGTCATCATGACCTCAGATCTCTTGATGCCAAATACTTTCAAATCTAGTGTCGTGTCGCCGATATGTTCAAGAGAAGTTTGCCTCTGCATTTTTCAACCTCCCTCTGATTCTCTATTGGTCCTGATTCACTATCATCATGTTGCTCTGTCTCGTGTCGATGATGTGGGAAACATTATGGCCCTCCTTTGACCAAGTCACTTCCTGTCGACTTCAACTCATTATCCAGGAATCTGATCTAGAGACTCCCTTCCAGTACCTTGGAGCCTACATGCCTTAATGGCAGGTTCTTTGCATTCAACATAAGGTCCACATCATTGGCCTTCGATCGAGTGATTCTATTGGTGTTCGATGTCAGATCATTGTTCACAATCTGTGGATTGTACCTCTCGTACCTTGAGGGCCATTATTATTATTGGTGGTTTCTCTCGCGTCTGTTAACAACTTTCATCATTGGCTGGTAATCAGACGATTTTCTTGTATGTTCAACTTCAACTCATATATTAACATGCTTGAATTTGTACTTGTTCGAGTCGATATGGAGCGCAAGACCCTTGGTTTTGTCAGATAAAATCCAGGCTGTAGGTTCTTGTGGATTATCGTGACTTATTGCATGAATCTTTTGATTGGATGGCTGCGACCATACCTCAGTCTATTTGTTGATCCTTACTACTAGATGGTTGCGTCCATAACTTGGATCTCAGTATTTATGTACTCTATTATGGATGGCTACACCCATACCACGTGTTCATGTATTAGAGATATCAGTCATATTTGTAATTGTAGGTTTTCCGACATCAGTGTTTAGTTCAAACGTGTTTTCGTAAAGCATTTCGCCCCTCCTTCTACCTCGGACCTCATGCTTTAGGGGGCATCTGTTACACATCATTTTGTCACTGTCCTTGCAATCCCCATATCACACATTGAAGGGTCATTTCTGTGACTAATAATAAGTGTCATGCCTTGAAAAGACCATCATTGTATCCCTTTACTTGAGAGCAATATTCCTTCTGTTGACAATTCCCTATGCAGAGCTTCAGAAACCCCGGTTTTTGCCTTGGCGTGAGTAGCCAGTTCTGACCTCGCGCCAATGAGGAAGATTAACGCTGGGCCCACGCCAGTTGGCTCTCTGTCCTAGTTAGCCACCCGCGCTGAGCTGTTTATGAATTAAAAAAAAAAAATATAGGCGGAGATTCCACTCTAACAACTTCAAGGATAGTCATTAGGAGTATTTGGAGTGAATAACCATGGACTCCCTCCTTTAGTTTATGGATTCCACCACTTGTGGGAACCTCCTAAAGGATAGGCCTCTCTTCCACCTTTGTAGGGATCCCAACCTCCTCCTTTTCCTCTATAAAAAGAAGCTATCTCTCCTTGCATAAGCTAGTTGAACTTGGAGAACTGAGTATACTATAGATGAATTGTTGAAGAGATAGAACAAGAAGGAAATTCGTTGAGAGAGCTTAAGTCCATTCCATCATCCCGTCCGAATGAACATCTGAGACGTGCTTCGGCTGAACCCCGCTGGAGGAGACTGCGACGTCAAAGCTTTGGTTGTAACTCTTCCTTCTATCAATAGATATACGTGACTATTGTTTGGTTCCCATTTTGCATTATGTTATTTGTTTAATGCAATATCCTTAGCCCTATTTCATTGGCTAGTAGTTATGAATGAAGTTATTATGTCGTATGGTGTTCTTCTTCATTGATCTATATATAAGTACCTGAGCATGACTGCAGAAGGATTGACTTGTCGAGGCAAGAGAGAGAGGCCACCACCACTACAGCTGAGACGACAACATTAGACTCCAGGTAGGTCAATCTACCGTGTCCTCCTTCGATTCATTAATTAGGAACCTACACTCTAGCATGTCTCTTTGTTTCTAGACCCACTCTAGGGCTAGAGGCATCGTCTTTGTCTGCAGAGAGGATTTACCTGCTTAACAGTTTCATTCCATGACATGCATAAATGTGCTCCTGGGAATTCCAAAAACACATTTAGGTGCAAAACCCCATACTTGGGTTCCAAGCTCACAAGTGACCCTTGTGGCACTCTTCCCTCCAAACCTTGAACCCTACGTCTTAGAGTACCTCCCAAGCACACAAATCAAAATACCCTAGGTAATTTAAGCCATCCTCTATGATATTATCCTCTATAGGAATAATAAAGTGAAAGATAAGGAGTCTCTTAGTAATACTAGAAGAATTATGGAAAGAAAAGGAAAAATGGGTTTCTTATATTTAAATAGGCTTACAATCTTAGGGGATTATAGACATGGATAAGAATGTAAACATAGTTACCAATCAGACGAGAAAATTACTTGGTACCTATTTATTTTAGGTAGCAAAATAAATACCCAATTTTGAAAATTGGTGATGTAGAATAACCCTTTTTATTTTTGGGGCATAGTTTTGGCACGTTAAATTTCCTTATGACTTTTTTTTTGGTTTTTTAGCTGTCATGATTTTGATATTGATTTTGACAAGTGGTGATGCAGAATAACCTTTTTTTTTTAAGCATATTTTTAGAACTTAATTTTTTTTTTTTTAAAATATCATGTTGATTTAGAAAAATGGTCATTTTTTTAGCACTTTAAATATTTTTATTGATCAAGTATGATCATTTTTTTTTTAAATGTTAATTATTTTCATGCTAATTTTGGAAAGTGTTGATGCAACATCAATCCTTATTGTTTAATGGTGATTTTCATCTTGGTAATAAGACATAAAAATAAAATAAAATAAAAAACATGACAAAAAAAATCAAATATAAAAAAATATTTTAAGAAATATGAAAAAAAAAACCAATAAAAATGTAAGCAAAAACAAAAATAACTTTGTAAAAATTAAAAATTAAAAGTTAAATAAATAAAAAAAACAATAAATTCAAAAAATAAATAAATAAAAAAAGAGAGCAAAAAAAAACAGCATGATTAAAGAAAATGAGAAAAAAAAAAAAAAAAAAATTAAAAAAAAAATTAAATAATCAAAATAATAAAATTAAAAATAACTAAATTCAGAAATTTAAATTTAAAAAAAATTAAAATTTAAAAACAAAATTAAAATAAATAAATAAATAAATATATATATATATATATATATATATAATTCTCAAATAAAAAATATAATAATAATACTTTTTCTTTAAATTAAAAAAATTTAAAATTTCAAAAAAAAAATAGAAATATAAAAAATAAACTAATTTTTAAATTTAAAAAATATATATATAAATTTTAAATTTAAAAAAAATATTAAAAAAAATTAATAAATAAATAAATTAAAATCACTACCACCACCCTGGGTATAGTCGAGCTTAGCTGATGGGGGCGGAGAGCTACGAGCTCTCCGTCGCCCCTCGGTCAAGCCCTGCAGCCAGTTGTCCACCGCCCATCGACCGAGCCACGCAGCCAGCTCTCTGCCACTCGCTAGCCAAGCCCTGCAGCCCCCAGGCCGACAAGGGTCAATTCCAGGAATCGCCACTGACTTGGAAGATTCCGGGAATCACTGCCTCCTGGCGTCGATTTCAGGAATCACCGTCGCCGCCCACCGCCGCAACCATAAGGGTCACGAGGGTCAATTATGAGCATCTGTCTATTGCCCATCATTGCCATTGTCGGCCTATGACTGCAGGGATCGGCTGACATGCGACAAATAGTTGCTAGCTCTCCACCGCCCGTTGGTTAAGACCCGTGGCACTTAGGGCGGTGGCAATGGGCGACAACGGTGGTTTCTATTTATTTTTTTATTGTTTTTTTAATTTATTTTTTTATTGTTTTTTTTGTTATTTAATTTTTTCATTCCTTTTAATTTTTTTTCCTTTAAATTTAAATTTAATTTTTTCTTAAATTGAATATTTTCTTTTTTAAATATATTTTATATTTTTTAATTTATTTGTATTTATTTGTTTTTTTTTTTAATTTTAAGTTGAATTTTTTTTTTTTTAACTTTTTTTTAATTTGTAGTTTTTATTTTATTCCAAAATATATTTTTAATAGATTTATATGCATTTTTTTTTAATTTAAATTATTATTTAAATTTTCTTTTTAAGTTTTAAATTTTGTTTTTTAATTTAAAGTTTTATTATTTGCGAAGTTTTATTTTTATTTTCTTTTAATTTTTTTTTTTAATATAATTTTCTAAATTTAAATTATTTTTTATTTTAATATTTTTTTAAATACCTTTTTTAATTTTAACTATTTTTTAATTTTTTAATTTTAGTTATTTTATTTTCTCATTTTTTATTATTATTATTTTTTTTATAACTTAAAAAAAATGTTTTGTTTTTTTTTTTTTAATTTTATTCTTTAACTTCTGTGTTTTTAAAAAAAATCTCTAATTTTTGTTTTTGTTTTTTGTTTTTGCAGGTGATATTTTGTCTTTAATACCATGCCTAAAAGTCGTTGGAAGTTTATTTTCATAAATGTGATATTTTATCTTGAATGTCATCCTTGGATTTTCAAGGCTTTTTAGAGACACGATAATATATCATATTTAATACCATTCATAAAAATTGTTGCAATTTTAAGACTTTTGATATTTTATCCTTAATTTCATGTCTATTGTCAAAATTTTAAGGTTTTTTAGAGTCATGATATTTTATATTTAATGTCGTTATTAAAAATTGTTGACAATTTACCCTAAAAAGAAAAAGACGTTATTCCAACATTAACACTTTTCGTTTTCACAGTGTTTTTTTAACACAAAAAATTGACGACATTATTTTAGCAACAACACTTTTCATTTTCAGACTGCTTTTTGCACAAAAAAGAATGTCGACGTTATTCCAACATCAACAGTTTTTGTTTTCAAGTTTTTTTTTGCACACAAAAATTTATCGATGTTATTGCACCATGAACATTTTTTGTTTCGAGGGTGTTTTTTAAATCCTTTTTTCAAGAAAAAAATTGGTTTTTAGCATAATTCTCAAAAATGTTGAAATTTGACCCTAAAAAATTAGTGCGTTTTGGAAGACACACTTTTTTTTTTGGGTTGTTTTTTCATGTTTTTTAAGCTTTTTTGGGCTAGAGTTCTCGTTTTGAGGTAATAGTTCTCGTTTGATCAGTAACTATGTTTGTAATCATCAAACATAAATGTACTCTTGTTTATTCCACTAAAAACATCATTAAATACATATTGAGGCCTATCCTAAGCTATTAGAGACAAGATGCAAGAGGTAAAAAGTTTCTAAAATCCTACCGGTAAATGCATAATTATTATGCACTTAAATTTCTTAATGCAAATTGAAGGCATACACTAGTTTCTTGAAGAAGACTGGTGTATATATTTTCTTTTCGTGAGTAAAGGTCACATATATGTGTGTTATTCTTGAAGAAAAGGTTCATATGTAAACATTTTTATTTTTTGAATAATTATTTAGAGGTATAATGTTAGAAAAAAGTAAGGGGATAATTTCATCAAGATAAATCATGCGTCTTATAATGAGTGTGCAAAAATATTTTATAATAGATGCTCCAATATGTGTGAGGTTAGAAGGGTGTGTAATGGTAAAAAAAAATTATAAATATTTATGAGGATGTTGTCAAATGAGCATATAAAAATTTCACTAAAAAAAAAAAAAAAAAACATGTTAGAAGAGACCAAATGAAGATAGCTCGTTACCTATACTGGGCATACCTATGGTTAGATATATAAAAGCATGTCTAGAAGATAAAGCAAATTGCACATCCATCAAGTATGAAAAAAAAGTGGCAATTATGCCCATAAAGAAAAAACAGAGTAGATATCCATGTAAAATCATCATAACCACAAGCAATATACAATGGATCTAGGTATCAATATATAAAGCATCACGTTCATACACTATTGGAAAGATAATTGACTGTATATCAATTTGTCAAGGTCATATGGTAAAGAGGAAATTTTTGGCATTAAAAAAACTCAAATTGATGCCTCAAAATGGCTCTATAGCATTTCAAACCTCAATTCTGAGAAATGGGACCTAACATTAAAATGACCCTGCAAACTAATTCCTTCATTTTTTTCAACCATGGAAACATCGAGGTAGATGAAAAATAACATAGAGATAAAATCTATATTAATTATGTATATCAATAAATAATTTAGATTAAGGGTGACAACAAATAAACATTATAGAAGGGATAAAAATGGAGAAAAACAAAGAAAAGAACAAGAGGAATGCAAGCAACATAAGATTAAGAGTTGGGTAAATTTTACATTTATGTTTCTATATATGAAATATGTGACATGCATAGATTAAATAAATATGGGTTATCATTTTATATTGAACTACAATGACATAAAAATCATGCCCAATTTAATAAATGAACATCAATTTTTACAGTTCATAAATATTCATATATATAATGATATATGGCGTTAAATTTTATATAACGCAAAGTTGAAATTCCTTCACTAATGCAATGGTTTCCAAGTTAATGAAGGAACTAAGAAAATTTGGGATTTGATTGAAAGTGAATGATTGCTATAAGCTTTGACATATATCTCATCAACATGATTTTCAAGTTAATGAAGGAACTAACAAAATTTGGTATTTGATTGGAAGTGAATGATTGTTATAACATTTGACACATATCTCATCAACATTAATCGTGATACTTGTTAGGTTTTTTTACCTTATGACCATGTTTATGGAAAAAAAAAAATAGATACAGTAATTTTACACATGTCGATTAGTCATATATTCCATATATGTTTATAATGAAGAGTGTGTCAAATGTTGTTAGTTATTATTAGGTAGAATCTTCAATTCTAGGGAATGCATTCGTTTCTATGTGATTATCCATGTCTCATGTTTATCATGTTAATATGCATAACATTGATGCGTCTATCTATACTAATTAAACATATTACTTCTAGAGCATACCTATCTCTATGTCTAAGGTTTTTGATGATTATTCATCACAGTGATTTAAAAGTTCCATACTCTATATTATTCTTGAAAGATTCTTAAAGAATTTTTTTATGTTTGTGTTCCCAGAAAAATTATGGATTCAACGTTGCTAGCAAGTCTATATGAATCCCCAAGGGAATCTAGAAACTATAATTTTATCTTCATTGGAGGTATTATGATGTAAACTATTTGAATATCTAATATTTTGTTGTTTTCATAATATTTAATGTAGAATTGGGTGATTATTTTGTAAAATTTATTCAGTTATTATATGATACTCGAATGCTAATGTGTTTGATTTTTCTTAATACTATATCTTCTGCATTTCTTATAAGTATTTTCATCAACATATTTTTAATGGTCGTGAATGTGACCTTTTCTCCATCTAAAATTTGATTTAAAAATACTATAATTGAATTTATTAAAAATAGACATATCATATTTCTACATTACAACCAAATCATAAAAATGTAATTCCACATTAATATTACAATGAAATCATAATATCATAAAATGTAATTCCACATTAATATTACAATCAAATCATAAAATATTGAAATTAAATTACACCTTATCCATCTAGTCATTTTTTCTTTTAGAGCTCAAAGGAAGATATACGAGGATGAAGCTTTTGAAAGTCTTTATCATAAATTTCTTCTTAAGTTGTTAATGTAAAGCTTCATTTGAAGAAGATAATGAGAGGCAAGTGGATTCGGGTTGAAAGTGGTATTTTTGTTCAGGGTGGTCATCATTTAAGACCATGTTGAATGTGAAGGAAGGTTATGCTGAAGAAACTGTAGAGTTATTGTGTTATTTTGTAGTCATGATAAATGTAGAGTTCAAGTTATTTTATTTTATTATATGTATTTTTCTTATAAATTTAGAATTTTCCTAGTTAAAAAATCTTTTATAATTATTTCACTCTACTCAAATTTATTCACTTTCTTATTATTTTGTATTGTATTTATTTCTAATACAAATCAACGTAGAGTAATGGTACAATATGACAATAAATCATCATTTCCTAACTACTTTTTTTCACCTTTTCGTTTTTATAAATATTCACATTAATGTTGTGTATATAGACATAATTCAGTATATTTAAATATATATTTTAAAACGTTTTTTTTTAAAATAAAATTATGTTACAAAATATTTGTACAAATAAATCCTTAATGATCATGAACATGAAATTTTCGATACAACATATACATGAACGAGTAGAAACTAACTCATAATCGAATCTCTTACATAACACTCACAATCACTTAGTGGAGAGGAAACCATGTCGCCCAATCTACATAGATTTATTACTATAGTGTTGTCTTGCATAAATTTGTATTGCTTAGCATTTTGTTATATATACATGGGCCTGTTTGACCTATGCATGACTAGTGTGCACCCTAAAATATATTAATAGAGAATTTTCCTTAGATGCTTTAGAAAAATCACCAAACAATTTTGTCTTATTATGTTATGACCGCATCGAAATTAAGAATAAAAGTGCAAATAATTTAAAAAATATGCGATTCAAAATTTTCACTATGTTAAAACTTAAAATAGTGTATAGATTAGACTTTAATTAGTCATTAAGCATAAACTTTGTATAAAGACTTATGAGCACCATTGTAAAACATATCTATAAAACATTTGTCTTAAGATCTAAAGTAATGTATAAATCAAACCTTTAGCCATTAAGCATAGAATTTGAATAAAGCTCATGAACACCGTTATAAAATATATAATTTATAAAACATTAATGTAGTGAGACCATTATATCATTTTTTAGTTTTTTTGGGTAAAAATCTTTGCTCATTTTTCTTGAGGAAAGTTGTAATTTTAATGTATTGAGTTGACATGATTTAAATGTTTTAGTTATTTTTATTCATTGAAAAGATTGTAATTTTAAGTTATTGGATCTGAACCATTTAAATGTTTTAGAATTTTTTTTAATATTTAATTTATTCATTTAAAATGATGAAACATTACAATCTCACCCAAAAAAAATTCATGTTACCCAATTCCTAAATCATACCTCTCACCAAAAATCATGTTACCAAATTTCTAAATCATACCTCCGACGAAATTGTTTAAAATGTTAAACAAGGTTAATAAGAAAAGTTGGACCGTTGAATTACATACGTAAAGCTGTAAGTGTCTCGTTAGGATTGTCAAATCTCAATTTTTACCACCAATCTCCCTATCGATGGGAAGGAAATTGTCAACCACGAACAAGAAAAAGCGCGACGTTATGGTAAACTTGTACTTGATGAAACATCACCAAAGGCAACCATTTACAGGGAATTGGACCCATGGATTACAGTTGCTCCCATAACTTATGGTAGACATGAAGGTGATTAAATATATTAATATATCTACCTGGAAACGTTGGAGAGTCTTTTAGATGGTAGGTGAAAAGTAGATTCGACGTAATCACTCCAGACATTGTAGCCCTCTTCTATTAATTAATTGCCATCCTCTGGCGATACACAGTAAACCTATTTCCATAAATTGATGTGTAAGTTTGTAAGATGAGATTGGGAAGATTCCGCAGTTATCGGGATCCTCAGTCATATTGACCATAGCAATCGAGAGGACCGCTAATGGAGGACTAAGAAACAATTCAGTAAAGCGATTTCTGTAAACAACCGACGTCCAAAGTTCTAGGATAAGATTTGGAAGGTTCGGCAGTTATAATTTTATTGTGTATACATCGTTGTAGTTCTATGTCGGCAGTTATAATTTTATTGTGTATACATCATTGTAGTTCTATGTCGATATTTTTTTTTTGGGTTGTTTATATGTGAGAATTTATAAAAGGTTTTTTATTTTTATTTTTAGGTTTAATTTGGCAGTTTTTATGTTTAAAATTTAATTAGAAGATATTTATTGAAATCATATGTTTGATGGTCTTCTCTTTTTTTTTTGCGGTAAATTTCATAAAGGCTTACTATTTTTTATTTATAAAAAAGAAGAACAGAATGCCATACATATATTTAAGCAATTAGTGGCCTCAATCTGTTAAACCAGGTTTGTTGGCCACCTTAATGAGTTAAAGGCCAACGAGTATTGGAATTGTTTCTTCCTTCTACTTGCCGCTATATCTACTTTACTATGTCCATCAAATATTAACAAAAAATAGTAAAAACATGCTGCAAAAATCATTATAAACTATTAATATCTAAGGTCATCCATCAGAAGAGTTGATAGAAGCTGGGTCCTTTGCAGTAGAACCTGGGATATCTACTTGTTGCATAGCTTGAAGCTCGCTTTCAATTCCGCCAATTTTGGTTGTTGCATGATACTGAGATACTCCAATTTGTTGAATTTCATGTTTGATTTTTTGCAGTACTTAAACCACATTGGGGTATCCTTCCATTTCTTACATAATGGTCATGGCCTTCACCAAAACACATTTGAGAATCCAATAGGTGTGGATAGATTGGTGAAAGAGAGATAGCCTCCTTCTTGTATTCCCAGGGTCCAAGATAAAGTCCATGGTGGGTCCGAGATAGCCTCCCTCTTTCCCAGCCTTGAATTGTGTTGCAGACCTAAGGTGCGTTTCCGGCTTCATAAATATCAAAAATATTCTCCATGACTTACTTTTCAGTTTTCCTGACATGCTTGCTTGGTCCCACATTATGAATAGGAAGCTTCTACATCCCTTTTCCCGTACCCTGTCGTTTCCCAGATTGATATTTTTCCATGTGTTTGAACCGATGAAGACACACTGACAACTCCTGTGTAATCTCTGTGAAAATATGAAACAGGGTTGTATATGGCAAGGCGAAATCAATAACAGAATTCATTTGATCTCTAATGGGTCCCATTATTTCCGTATATGCAGGCGGAACCACAGACTTTGTTGCCATGCAAGCAGTATCTTGAAGTGTAAACAGAAGAGTCACGGATACCCTATAACATAATTAAATTTTCCAAATACCATTGTAACAGTGAGGTTGACTAATAGGACTCTGATTACTATGAGGGTCACAAGAACTAAGAAACAGAGCAGAGGTTGCCCTGACACGAAACAACAGAGAAATTTTCTGAGCAAGCCGGCTTTGGGTTACGGATTTATCATTGCCGCACATACTGACCTGCTCATAGGCTTGATTTAAATCGACATTATTGATAGGCCACAATCCCCAAACTGTAAATTGTGCCACCCATAGAGACGAGCGCAAGAAGGTCTGTAATTGAACCTCACAAGGGAATAAAGAGGGGATTATTACACGACGATCAACCAGGCATAAATCATTAAAAAATCATTCAGGACTGTGTAAACACATAAGAATATTTCACTAGGTTCCATAGAAAAAAAAAGAAGTTGACTGAACGACACATTGGAAAGGGGTCGAGGTTCTAAAACAGGGGTCGATTGCTGGACCTAGAATAATCTCAACTAGCATGCAAGCAATAATGACAGACCCTTCCTTAAAATTGAAACAGAGCAGACTCAAGATATTCCCAAATTTAAAATAAAACCGACTACTGACTCGACTAACAGTATGCAAGTCACAGAAACCATCCACAAACATGATGTCACCTTCGTGACTTTGAACATGAACAGGTAATTGAAATGCGAAGGTTGCAAGAGCCATGACATACCAATTTAACAGTCGACGCCGCAGACCGTTTTCCTTCTTCCTAAACTCCTCTGGAATTCGCCTGCAGAGAACAATACCCTACTTCTTGTTACCTTGTTAACTTAACCTAGCTCTCGAGCGACGTTGTTTCCAACCTTGGCCTGACAAAATTTGCTTGCTGCCAGATTTCTCGTCAGCTTCCATAATGGTGAAGCATGCCTGGTACATTCCTCCATTACTGGACTTGATGGACAGTGAGGTGCGCGCCGTTGATTGTCAAATTTTCACAATCAAAATACTTCAAGTTTTTTTTAAGGTGCTGAATCTATATATAAAATAAAAAAAACATTTTAAACAACACAAATCAAAATTTCGCCACAAAATCTTTCACCAAATATTCACAAAATATCAACCAAAAACTTCAAAAACATCTCACACATACACAACTACCATATTTTCCTCCATTGTCCCATCCTGATTTCTACTCACATGTTCTCCACATTCTTTTTGGATCGGATTATGTAAAAGCCGTGGAACTTCTTCCGTTGACTTGAATATTCTCTCATCGATTTTTCTGATGATTCAGATATCGGCGTACAAATCTTGGCCATCTACATTGACTTAAAACCCCATTGACCTACGTAAAGATATTGCAAAGATTTCTCGTCTCTTCTCTTCACCGTTTGATGGACTGAGATAGAACATTTCTCGGATTATGTTTATTAACTTTAATTTCTTTTTTATTGGTTTGGAATTTGATTAGGACCCGCATGGAACATTTCTCCGGATTAGGCTGATTTTTTATTTTTATTTTTAATTATTTAAATAGGTGGTTTTTAGAATTTGACAAGAAAATTTATTAGTAAAATAATTATTTTTTATTAATATTTATTTTTAAATATATATAAAAAATAATAATAATTCAATTTATATAAATTTAACAATTTAAATTTACCAACTCATACAAAAATATTAATAAAAGAAAATTATTTACCTTATTTTACTTACTAATTGTTTTAAAATCTGCACATTTTGTTTAATTTTTAAAACCATTAATTTGTTAAGAGAGTTAAAATTTTCTCGTGATATAGATAAAGAGAGCTTTTTAACTCCCTTAAAGAGAAAATTTTAACTCCCTTATCAAATTGATTGTTGAGAACCTTTAATTTGATGAGAGATTTAAAAATTTATCTCTATGATAACTTTTTACTTCATTTATCAAATTGACAATTCTAAAAATTAAGTAAAATGTCCATATTTTAAAATAGTTAATAAGTTAAATAAGAAAAATATCTCCACATATTAATCAAATTTAATTTTTAATGTAATATGAATGGGTAGATTTAAAGTGTTACAAATATATAAATTAAGTTATTATTATTATTTATATATATATAATGAGAGATATAAGAAATTCCAAATAAGATTGCAAAATATAAAATAAAATAATTTAAGTATAGAATCTCTTCATAGTGGGGGATTGCAAAATAAGTATAGACTTATTGACAATGAATTTTTAAATGTATTAGGAAAATTTAATCTGTTTCTTCACTGTTTCATGGAAATGCATGCGTTAAGATTTTTTTTTATATAAGTTACCCATGGGTAACTATCCAAATCACTATTAAATATTCCTTGCTCATCATTACATAGAATGTTCACTCGTTCGTAGTGAAATCTTAGTACAAGAATAGTAAGTTGCTTAAGCATTAACAACCTCTATTGTAGATCATTAACACAAAACTATATGATGTAGCCTTGCATTCATTTCATTATTCATGTAGTCATCACATACTTTATATTATGAACATCACCACCAGAAAGGAATCAACATCATCAATTTCATTGAACACCAATATACCCTGGAAACTCCGTAGGGTGAAAACTAGCAAAATTTTAATTTTATTATTAAAAGCTCGTCGTTTATAAATATTACAAAGAAATATACAAATATCTAGCTTAAATCCATTACAATAAATATGATATCATTTACCCACTAATCTTCATATCTTCGTGGCATCGATGTACCTACAATGTACCATCTTACAATGGACCATCCTACGGCTCGCACTCGTAGGCATGAACCATTAATCATTTACCTTAAGCATAATATTTCCTTCTCATAAATCACCATCATTTCCTGTCATTGATGTCATCAACAAGATTTTATAGCATGATTAGATAAATCCTTAATCAATAAATAATCAATCTTTAAGTGATCATTTTACACTTATACATGTGCAAAACATGAGATGTGAATACAATATCAGAACATGCTTTCTTCTAACATCACTACCTTAGTGTAAGCAAGTAATTATCAATTCATGTCAAAATAATCCCCACACTATTATGAAACTTCTCACAAATGCTCACATTCATACATGACAATTCACTACAATTGTCCAGGAATTCCTTTAATGGAAAATGACACTATGTGCATCAGAGTTACCTAAACTTTAACAAAAGAACCATCCATTTAGCTATTGCTTTTGGAGCATGCAAATATAAAAAAACTTACACGTTGATTGTTGTTCCTGTGCATACAATGCATAAAGTTTCTAAAATTAATTTCCCAACAGAATACTTAACATAATCGAGCATGCAAACACATGTTTCCTTTTCGAGGAAATATGACATAATATGCATGCAAAACTTGGTTTCTTTTCCATAAAACTAATGGAATAAAACATAATAATACATGTCTTATTCTCCAAATATTATACTAACAATACCCGTATATATATATATATATATATATATATATATATATATATATATATATATTTGAAGGAAATCAAAACATTAGTTTAGCTTTTTTATATGTAATTCAATATTCTTTCCCAAAGAATATTTTCCAAAACAATACTTTAGCTTTTGTACATATAATTCATATTCTTTCCCAAAGAATCTTTTCTAATGTAAGATAACAAACATGCTATCATTTTCCACATATAAATGTATATTCTTTCCAATGAGATCTAATAAAAATATTTTATGAATATACCTGGTCTTATTCCAAAAGAACTAACATAAACTAACATAATAATTTTGATAGCATTAAGGTACTCACATATTTTTCCTAAAGATTAAGATAGCTCAATATTTCTTTTATCCACGCAAAGAACATACCTCTATAACACAATGGCTATTCTTTGTGCATGCAAGAGAGATAACTCTCCTTATTTGTACATGCAAGAGAGATAGCTCTTCCTTTAATGTAGGCAACAAATATTCCCTTCGTAGAATTCTATCATCATGAAATACTATTTTCATGTAAAAATATTAA
This sequence comes from Pinus albicaulis, assembly GCA_034641835.2. Taxonomy (NCBI): domain Eukaryota; kingdom Viridiplantae; phylum Streptophyta; class Pinopsida; order Pinales; family Pinaceae; genus Pinus; species Pinus albicaulis. Next base: position 1,643,240,707 of record CM076584.1, on the reverse strand, counting down.
CATAATAGCAATCTTTAACATAATAGAAATATTTGTAGAAGAGACAATATGGATTCTTTTTAGAAAAAACCTTCTTAGAATTTTACCATTCCTAACTATTATTTTCATGTAAAATATTGACATAATAGCAAAGAATAACATAATAGCAATGTTTTCAAGAAGAAAAAACATGGATTCTTTTCAGAAAATCAGCACAATAAGTTTTCCTTTTACCATGATATATCTCTAATAACATTATCTTTGTAAAAGATTGACATAATACCAATAATTTCAAGAAATACACGGATTATGTCTTTTACCATGGTATATCTTTCTAAAATATTAACATAATAGTGATCTTTATTACTTTCCGAAAAACTAAAACATTAACATGATAGCAATCTTTATTACTTTTAGAAAAACTAGAAGATATAATAGCAATCTTTATTACTTTCCAAAAAACTAGCAGAGTCTTTTACCATAGTATATCTCTAAAAAAAAACATGTCTTTTACCATACTATAACTTTAAGAACCAACATGGCTATTTTTCATATAAAAATTCATATGAAATCTTTTATTTTCTCCCAAAATGAGTAAAAGATTCAAAATCAGACTATTATTTTTTTTTTAAAAGAAAAAACCATTCATAAATTTATTTTTCCAAAGAAAAATGCATAGTTACTTATCTCTATATTCGATAAACCCTTCTTGAAACCCTTCTTGAAATTCTCATGTCTACTCTTTCCTTCCGATTCCACATTATTGTTGACAAGTCAATTTAGATTCAAGCTCCAAGACTAAATTTTTGCAAAGAATTCAGGCCAGCATGACCCCTCTTCACGTAAATTGAAGATTTACTTCGTACATGTCACCTTCAACGCGAAGCTTCGATCGATCCCTGCAAACACTTCGTGCATTCCCCACACATCATACCTCTATCTTGAAAAAATCCTATGAATATCATATTCACGTTTTGTTCCATAACACCACCAGCAAATTGAACTGAGAGAGAGGAGCATTCGATGGAGTAAAAAATCATCCTCCTTGGTCGATCCCTGCAAACACTTTGTGCATTCCCCACACATCATACCTCTATCTTGAAAAAATCCTATGAATATCATATTCATGTTTTGTTCCATAGCACCACCAGCAAATTGAACTGAGAGAGAGGAGCATTTAATGGAGTAAAAAATCATCCTCTTTCGTATATTGTTGAAAGCTGCCAGCTCAAAACTAACTGTGTTTTTTTTTTATACCGTTAAGAGTCGGTGGAAAATGGCAAGAATATTAGTCACCAATAATTGGTTCTTGATAAAACAGTTAGAGTAAGATTGATTTACCATCTGTAAATGCATAAAGTTAAGTATTTATGTTACATCCATCCACATCATGTAATCCTATATTGTGCACATTTAACTCTAAAGCTTGAAGTTTAAAGCTTGAGACTCATGTGGCATGCCCACACCCATGAACTATTGATATGATATATAAAACATTAAGTTAGGAGATGGAATAGTTTTTTTTTGTTTTCTAATTTCCAATAGAAATAATAAAATGGAATTTTCTTGTTTACATTACTGAAATAGTTATTTTCTATTTGATATTGAGATTTTCTATTTAGTTCATTTAGTATTAGCATGTTACTCATACATCTTGGTTTTATAAATTGAATGTATTTGTAGTTTGATTAAAAAACAGCTCTATTTAATGGTTGAATATTGAAATATCATTTTTTTTTGTATACCATGGTTATGAGCATTTCGCTCATATGTGGTTTTGACTGTAACTATGTTATATTTGGGTCTTTCAAGTGTTGAGAGGACTTATAAAGCATTATCTTTTTTATTTATCAAATCAAAATACATATCTTGTATTTGTTTAAACTTTCTTTATTATCTATAAATCTCTTTTTAGTTCAACTCATTATGTGAAAAATTGACATAAATGGTTATTTTTTAAATATATTATAATTAATAAATTTGATCAACATAATTTATAAAAGCTTTAAACAATCATATATAATTATTACATTTTTTAAACTAATTTTATTATAAAAATGTATATAATTAAATATATTTAATTATTTTAAAATAATATAACAAAAAGTCAGCAAAACCCACCTACAATTTTAAATCATGAAAAAAAATATTAAACATAGCAATTTTGAAATAAACCATGTAAATTGACAAATAAGAATACCAAATTTATACCCGAATACACTAGTTTTGTTTTCATTCTGGACGAGGTTTCAATGTTCTCCCGTAATATAACTGTAAAGCGTCTGTGGGTAACCGACCAAACGAAAGATCAGAAACTTCTAAATTATGAAGTCCACCTAAACTACACGTTAACGACAAGATTAAGTTGTAGCACGACAACAGCCGTCGTCTTTTCACATTACTTCTACATATTTTAGTTGACACTTCTGGTTGCTATGGTAGGCATTGGTCCCATGTATCCACTCCTTATAAGAGTTTCATCAACTGCTCTGTTTGGTCTCGGAAGAACCGCGACTCTCCTCTGGTTTCATCCGAGTTATCAAATCCTAACATGAGCGATTCAGCACTTGGGATTACAGGGCAGCGCCCTGCTTCGCTTCTTGAGAGAAGGAAAGGAAAGGCCTTTGAACACATGTGCCTCCACATGCCTCAACCGAATTCTCTGCCAAAATTAGAGACAGTTTCGAGTCCTCAACCGAATTCTTTGCCAAAGTTAGAGACAGTTTCGAGTCGGAAGCGGTTGACGTGGAAGGAGAGCAAGGGAGCCCCCAAAAGTAGAGTGGATCTAGAATTACAAGAGCTAAAAGGTCTTATGGAGCTTGGCTTCGAGTTCAGAAAGGACCAGTTGACCCCGAGAGTACTAAGTCTTCTTCCTGGATTGAAGCGATTGGCAGACCATGAAAATAGCACCAAGAATTTAGGGTTTCAACAATCCCTTTGGAAAACTGGGAACTGCCAAACCCAAATGCAGCAGATGTGGATATGAAAGAACATCTGAAGCTCTGGGCTCGTTCTGTGGCTTCAACACTCAAGCGGAATCACGACCAGCATGTCAACAATTCTGTCTAAAACACGACTATGGTAATTCGGTTTATCTTATGCGACAGGTATAGAAAGGGAACTGTTCGGCGAATTTCCCGAGGCTCGTGACTTTCGCGGTGTGAAGAAAACACAGATCCTGTTGGTATCTTCGACCAGGGATATTCGCAGCCATTGTTTAATTATATTGCATTTTTTAAATGATGTGATTGTAGGTAGGACATTAACACGACCTAGAAAATTTTGGTGTATATATGCACATGAACATCTTTCCCGCCGTGTAATGGGACATTTTTTCGCTAATAACAGTCAACTTGTAACTGTTATGATGTTTAATATATATACATTTTGATTCTTAATCTACAGGTTTCTCTGAGTACAAGTGTCGTCTGCAATGCTAAAAGAAAATTCAACTTCTGGTTTTTTAAAATTGTCATTATGCGTTATAAATACTTTGTATATTTTCGTTATTACGCATCATTACGTTATATATGTTTTCAAGTTGTTTATGATGATGTATTAAATAGAGATTATTTATTTATTTATACTATACTGTAAATGTATTTTACTGTTCTTATATAATAAATTAAACTCGACTCAAACATTATCATTAGTATTTATCGATACATATAAGTAATCATTCCGACTTCCTAAACAACTCGAACCTGTACTGGTCATTGTTATCATTATGTGAATTGTTTTAATTTACGACTGGTTTTCTGGAAGTACTCTCACTTCATAAACAACTCGAACTTTTACGTCTCATTATGTGATTTTTCATTTTTATTTTTAAACCTAGAGCAAATAACAATTAGTAAGCCTCTAAAAGCTAAGATATGTTCTAACCAATTGAACTGCCCCAAAAACATGATGTAAATTGTCTTAATTAACCAATAATTTTTTTTCTCTCATTTTTGATATATATTTTTACTACCTCATTTTTTAAATAATTCATTTTATAATTTAGATACATATAGAATTTAACCATCCAATCAGAAAAGTACATTAATTATTAACCATCCAATCAGAAAAGTACATTAATTATGAAAGATCAATAATTATATCAAATCACACCCTTTAGCATTTAAGAAATAATTAATTTCTCAGTATCATAACTAATTTTTTAGAAATACATTTTAATTAAAAAAAATTGTGTGCACCAGATCCTTGCTCAGTGGATGAAGTAGATGATAAACTAGGATCTGTTCACCCACCCTCAGGCTGATGAGTTTGCGCTTGCTTTTTCAATTGAAGAAAAGAGAAAAATGGCAAATGAATGGAAAGCATATATGGAAGAAGAAAATGTTTGGATCTCATTTTATTCCTGGAAAAAGAAAATGGAGTTAGAAGTTGTTCTAATGGCTGACTCCACATCTTCTTCTTCACATGCATGGCAAGCCCCAAACGGCAGTAAAATTGAAACATCTACCTCATACCCTCCTTTTAAGAGCATTGTCCTAGGAGAAGGACAAAATTCAGCAAATGCATATCCTTTGGTCCAAAGAGATACTGCAGCAGCAGGAGTTGAGAGTAGAGTTCCGAAAGTCAGTGAGCAAGTAAATTGGACAAATACTGCTCTCACTGGACTTGAAAAGAATGTTTCTAAAACTGCCTTGGTAAAGGATCAGATGGAGAGTATCCAAGTTTCTATTAATGATGTACATAATGTTTTGAATTCTGTACAGTGTGATTTATTAGTTGTTAGACATATTTCTCAAGAATATTTTAAGCAGTTTAGTGATGTGGAGAATTGTATAGTTGAGCAGTCTATCTTCACAAGAGATGTAGTTTCAAACCTGTCAGAAAAAATGGACAGATTGAATTTAAGGAAGTCTGAAAAACCAATTCCAACTTCATTTCTGACAAAGGGAAAAAGTATTCACACACATGAACTTAGTAGCCCCATCTCTAAGTTCCCTCATTTGTTCCCTAAAGAAATTGCAAAGCCATCCCAGCAGTCTGAGCCAAAAACAGAAGAAAAATCTGAAAGAATAATTGTAGCTTCTCTGTTAGAAGAATCAGACACAGAGAAACATGCTTTTCCCATCTATGAGCCACTAGAACCTCAATTCACCAGGCATGCTGCCCCTGATTTATATGGAGCTGGTAAACTCCCAGCAAGAGATACCTTCCATGAAGGGAGTCATAAGGAGTGGAATATCGACGGTCTCTCCGCAGCTCAAATCAGGCAAGTACTTGATCAAATGATTGTTGAATATAAGTTAATGTGTGTTGAGGGTAAAAATGAAGTTGAAGCCTGCAAAACAATCATTGCATGTTTTACAGGAACATTGGCAAGATGGTGGGAACTTGAATCATCCCCTATAATGCTCACCAAGATGGAGCAGGAGGTGCTCAAAGATGAACAGGGAGATATTCGTTTCAATGATGATGGTACTCCACAAAACAATATGATTGGTGCACTCACTGCACTGATTCAAGAACATTTCTGTGGAGCAGATTTTCCACTTACAGATAAAAATTAACTTATTTTGATGAATCTGAAGTGCAGAAATATTAATCAATATGAAGACTTCCATAGAGACTGGATAGAAAGATTCTTTTTGGTCAAAGATCCCAAGAAAATACTATGGAAGCAAGTTTACCTTGCAGCTCTACCATCAAAGTTGGTAGACATCCTGAAATTGCAAGAAGCATTCCCCTTGCCACTTGAAGTATATCTTTGGGGAGATTTCTATTCTATTATTACTAAAGTTTTGATTACTTTATGTACCAGTTCTAAAATGACCAAGTCTATAGATAAATTGAATAGACTTCCTGGTACTAAATCTTTCTGCAACAGATATGGTATAACAATTGATGATCCACTGGTTACTCGCAGAAAGTCCAAGAGACATGGTAAGAAGGTTCAAAGACGAAGTCAAGCCTCTACATATCGTTTGAGCTCAGGAAAAAGACGAGAGCTCAGGTCCTCTCATAGAAAGCCAAAAGAAAGAAGACAACATAAAGGAAGAAAAGGGTATTATCGTTCTACCCCCAAGACCCATTATTATCAGCCTCATGACATCCGTCCCAAAGATGTCAAGATTGCCCGAATGAATGAAGTTGTCTGTTGGTTATGTGGTCAGCCTGGTCATACCTCTAATATGTGTCCAATAGCCTTAGAAAAAAAAAGGGGTCTGGGTAAGAAGTCCCAAAAGAACAAACAGCCATCTACCAGTACCACTGTCAAAACTGAACATAGATGTGCTCATTGTCATTCTTCTTTCCATAAAACAACAGATTGTCACAATCGCTCCCAAGCTCTTCGCATTGAACAGCATGCTGTCGAATCTTCTGCTAAGTCTGATGAAGAAGTCAATCTGTATTGTCACTGTTCCGATTCAGCAAACTGTAATTGTTCAGACTCTAAATCCGACTACTCTTCTGATGATGACTCTCTTCCAGAAGATAAACTAGAAAATTTAAAAGTCCTCATGGCACAGATCGATGAAGATGAAATGAAATTCTTTGCTCAAATCCATGCCTTGGAGGAAGGAGATCTTAAAGCTGCATTGGTTAAAGCTTACATGCAGCATGGTACTGGATCTTCCAGCAAATCCTCTAGTAAGAAGCTTAATTTTGTTGATGCTTCTTACGAACGCAACACCAAATCGTATCTCCAACACAATTCTAACAAAGTTCGTACACTCACTTTGGGGGAGGTGAGTAGGGAGATACACAATACAAAGTCTGAAATCTCTGCCCTAAAATCTGAAATTGCTGCCCTGAAACTCCAAGTTTCACAGTCAGAAATGGCCCCACAAGCTCAAAAGTCTTCTACATCTATTTCTGGCAGACATGTAAACTACACACTGCACTCTGCCCCAGATGTTAAAGTTACCGAAGGAAAATTTGATGCTCATTTCTGGTTTTTAGAGCCTTTATAAATGCAGCTAGGGTAGGAAGCATTGAACACACCAACGAAATATTTATATAGAGTCGAGGAATGACGAACGATTTCAAAGAGATAACATTTTTTGCTTTAAATAGTTCCATCAGACATTGGTTAATGATAAAAGAGGTTATGGGACTGAAAGAAACATTTAAAACTTGAAGTTTCTAAAGTTTGCTTTGTTTTGATTCCCGTTGTGTAAAGCTTTCATTTGCAGTTGCTGACATTCCAGTTGATTGCATTATGGGAAATGTTTTTCTAGCAGCAATTGAGCCCCATGGTTCCTTTAGATTTCCTGACAATTCTGCAGGATACTTTATCACAGTCTCTGGCCAAAGGATTGAAATTCCATATATTTTCAGAACCAGAGTTTCTACCATGGTCCAGGCAATGCAGGAACTTCATAAAGCAGAAAATAGTCTGGAAGAACTCAAAGACCATAAGTGCACAATCAGAATAGAATATCAGTTGAGTTCTCCAAAAGTTCAGAAACAGATCTCTGAACTTCAAAAAGAATTTGAAAACACATGTTGCTCAGAAGAACCTAATGCATTTTGGCATCGTAAGCAACATTGTGTAGAGCTTCCCTACCAAGAAGGATATACGGGAAAACCATGCAAGTCCAGAGCTATCCCAATGTCAGCAGAATACAGACAGCTCTGCCAAAAGGAGATAGATAAGCTTCTACAGAGAAAGTTGATAAGAGAATCTAGCAGCCCTTGGAACTGCTATGGATTCTATGTGAATAAAAGGAGTGAGCAGATTAGAGGTGTTCCTAGACTTGTCATTAATTATAAGCCTCTAAACTCTTCTCTTGTAGATGACACATATGCTATTCCACATAAGGGAGATCTTATGCGTAGGATATCTGGAGCAAAGATATTTTCAAAGTTTGATTTAAAATCTGGCTTCTGGAAAGTAGCAATTGCTGAGCATGACAAATGGAAGACTGCGTTCAGCATACCAGCAGGGCATTATGAGTGGAATGTGATTCCATTTGGTTTGAAACATGTACCTTCCAAATTTCATAAGGTTATGGATTCGATTTTCAGACCTTATGATGAATGACTACTTGCTTATATTGATGATCTGCTAATCTTTTCCAAGAATCTGCAGGACCATTTTAGACATTTGAAGATATTTATGAAACTGGTCCAAAGAAATGGTCTGGTCTTAAGTAAGAAAAAGATGGAATTATGTCAGACCAAGATCAAATTTTTAGGGCACACTATTGAAAATGGGCAAATTACTTTACAGAGCCATGCACTTGAGTTTGCAGACAAATTTCCAGATGTCATCCTGGACAAAACTCAATTGCAAAGGTTTTTAGGATGTTTGAACTATGTAAGCAATTTTTATCCTTCTTGTGCCATTGATAGGTCTCTGCTCAATCAGAGACTGAGGAAAAATCCAAAACCTTGGACGCAAGCTCACACCCAAGCTGTCAGAGAAATCAAAGCCAAGGTTCGTAATCTTCCCATTCTCTATGTTTCTGATGATGCTGAATTTAAAATTGTTGAAACAGATGCCAACAATATAGGTTGGGGAGGTGTACTCAAACAGAAACCAAGTGAAGACAGTCTGAAAAAACAAGAACAAGTGGTATAGTTTGTCTCTGGAGTATGGAGCAAAGTAGAACTGAACTATGCTCCAATAGAGAAAGAAGTCAAAGCAGCATGGAACTGTATCAGTAAGTTTTCGATTCACTTGGAAAATAATTTTTTTTTGCTAAGAACAGATGCAAATGCTCTGGCAAAGGTAATCACTAAGACCACCAAGAATCCTGAAGATGCAAAGTTCGCAAGATGGCAAGCGCTATTTGCTTACTTTGATTTTAAAGTAGAGCATATTAAGGGTTCATAAAATTGTTTGCCAGACTATCTTAGCAGAGAATTTATCTAGCATCAAGAACAGGTTGATGACCCAGAAGAAGATGAGATACATGTAATGGTCATCATCACAGAATGGGACCAGACCCATCAGAGAGAACAACTAAGATATATATTGGATGAATAATCATGGCCGGTCTATTCAGAAAAATGGAGTCCCACTTGGCAACTCCGAAACACCAAAGCGCTAGATGCAAATGTGCAGAATCATAATGATCTCCAACACTTTCTTCCTGAGAGAAGAGTGTATCCTAAAGGAAGTCGCTGGATACATGATATGATGTATTCACACAGTATGATAGCTTCTTATGAAGTTGAAAGAGGACTCTCTCAAGACTTTTGGGACATCTTCGTCATTTGTACTAGAGGTGGAGATAGAACAAGGGTCTACTACAAAACATATCACATAAACAGAACAAGGAACCCTGGCCAATACACTGGTGGCAGATTTCAAACTTGGCCAGGTAATGATCCCAGCCTTATTTTTCCTGACACTGTTTATAATTTTGCAGGTTATAAAGATCTTTGGTGGGATTTATTAAATAAATATGGACGAGAGGAAATTCACTATACCAAGTTAAAATTTTCTCCCACATGGATTAACTCAAGAGAGCCAGCCGCACCTTTGTTAGAAAATTTGTGGTATGACTATGGTGTCAACCCATTTAGCATGGATCTGCATTACTATGAGGCCTACTTTCATGGACAATGTATTGATTGTCTTCAAACTCCAGTAGGAGAATGTTTTCACTATCCATGCCAAACTGTGAAAGAAATTGTAGGACTTGAACATAAAATGAGAAAAACTATTTTAAAATCCTACATGGAGATGCATCACCAATGGTTAGTAATGACCAAGATTAAACATCAAATCATCCTAAATAAGCCCATGATTGTTCGATGCATCTATACCAAAGCATGGGATGATGAATTCTACGGAAAAATAACATATCCAGATGCTAAAATCTTGGATCCACCTGCAATAGCCAGTACAAGTGGTTCACGGGAGCCCCACTAAAACAAAAGCTTTCCTTGTGTAATGATACCCAGTCACGGGTTTACAATGACAGAGCTTTTCTCGAGGGCTTTTCATCTATCCGAAAAGTATCCTCTCTGTAGATAATTATTCTATTTCCTTGTGGGCCTTGTACTTAAAGGTATCCACAGTGTAATAAACACACACCTTCACGTGTCTATGTCGGAAGGTTCGGGTCTCTGCGCGGATGTCACTTCGGTGTTACCCGAAAGCAATGATCCACCTTCCAAGTGTCAATAATCCGATGGCTCTACAGGAATGTTTGTCCCCTTTTTCATCCTATATAAGGAGGAGTAAGGCTCATTCAAAGCCATCGGCATTTAGAGTTTTAGTTTTGCATTCGTGTGTTTTGAGTCTGAGTTTGAACTCCCTGCTCTGCATCTGCGCAAATTTTGCGATCTGCTTGCATCACAGAGAATTGACTCGCAGTCCTTAGAGAACTGAGAAGCCTACATGTCTATGTGCTCGGCATAGGCAAGAACCTAAAGTGGCCAGTTCTATAGATTGAGTCTGTATCTATATGTTTGTGTGTTTTATGCTCTGAGACAGAGTCTGCAATTTGGCCAGGAAGCCTCCGGTATCGCTCACTCATTCACTGAGTAGCAACAGTCTGGTAAATGCCATTGTAGTCAATCTCTGATAAAGAGATTTGAGTCCATAAGTCTGTAATCTGATTGTAATACCATTCTGAGATCAATAAAAGAGAAAATGTTCATTATTCCGCATCATTAAGTATTGTTACTTTGTACATCGTTAACTACTGTTAAGACATTGCTTATCTTCTCATACTCTTGAAAGTTCGCTAGAATTTTGCCAGAGGTTCGCCAAACCACTGAGGGATGCCAAGGTCGTAAAAGGTGAAGGGAAGCCGCAGAAAAGGCCGCTAGTTGCGTGAACGTGGGAGTAGGTTCGTGTATGGGTTCATCGCTGGGTTTACATAAAGTGGTGTTGAGAAGATAAAGGAGAAACTTAGCAAGGCCAAGTCTACCTGTGTGCAGCAAGCAAGCTTACTGAGAAGCCTCTCCTAGAAATTGGTATCGGAGCTAGTAAGTCGGTTTTCGCGACTGGTTCGAGAAAGGTCAGTACTTAATTTCTCTCTCTTTTTGAAAAATAAGTTTTTGAAATGGACTCTTCAATGAACAAATCAGTTTCATTCAGAGAATTAGAAGAGAAGGATAGGGCCACACAAGACCCTCTCAGAGATATGTTTAATTCTAGTAGTAGTAGAATTGTTAATGAGTCAGAGCACTTGTATGAGGAAGTAGAACCCCAAGCCAGATGGGTTTTACCCAAAATTTCTGCCTCACAAGTTTATAGTGATCTGGGTGTTTGGCATCTGAAGGCTGCCACCAGAATCACAATCAAAGAATCAATAAGTTCCATTGAAGAGAACTCTGATCGTGTACAGTTAGTTCCGTTGTTAAATCCTAAGGAGCTACAGGCTGAAGCCAAGAAACTGAATACTCAGTTTTTTCATTTGGGTTGTATAAGAGTGGGAATCCAAGCACTTACCCATCAAGGGGTAGATTCCTATGTGTTAGCAACTTTACGAGATCTAACCCATAACAAATATACATATTCCCTGATTGGAGGAATAGTTGCCCCATTGTCCAATGGTCCGGTATGGTTTGACTGTTATCCAAACTTTTATGTTTATACCTTTGATGAAACATTGGCCGATATCTTACAACTTCAAATCCAAACCTCAGGATTTGATATGAGAAAGAAGAGGAAAAATATCGCCATCTAGTGCAAAGGTTGTTTCCGTCATACCACTACCCTATTCCTAGCAGTCCTCCATGCTCCTAGCCGAGAGTCTAAAACCAGTGTTGTCGTCGTGACAGATCCCAAGAATCAGAAGGTGGAACACCAATCCATTAAATTGGAGGATCTATCTTTTCCCGAACACTGGACTGTTCCAAATCCAAAGCCTCTCGCTATTCCGAAAATAACCTCTGCTAATATATCAGAAAATCAATCCACAGCCACTCTGTCTTTCCCTAGAAGGTCAACAATTGACAGACGTAGGATTGAAGCAGAGAGTAAAAAGTCTCCTAGATACATAGCTCCTGAATGTACAGATACTAGTTGTTCTTCTATTGTTTCAATTTTTTCTCATGTTGCTTTATTTGAGTTTTCCCAGATTGTAAATTTCCAGCCCCTGGGTGTAGAATGTCCTCAGTGTCGCCAACAGGTAAATTTGCAGAGTCTAGCCTATTTGGTCATTCATAAGAACCATAATTCTAGGACTGGTGAAGCCCCTCCGTCTACTTCTACCAACCCATGTCCTAATCCTAAATGCTCAGACATTCCATTCCCTCATGAAGATGAGCATGTTCTTATGATGCATCTAGTGCCTACACTAGAAAATGAAGACACAAGGCTAACTACAATTTTTACAAAAATAAGACCTGCAAATAGTCCCAAGTATGGACTTGGATATCTTGAACAAAAAGACAAGTTGATCCCCAAATGCAGATTCAGAGATCTGTCTCCATATTGTAAGAAACCATCAGTGCCTGAAATCCAAAAGTTTTATACTTTAATGAATGGTTGTCCCAAGCATCAGATCCCTGCTCAGTGGATGAAGCAGATGATAAACTGGGATCTGTTCACTCACCCTTAGGCTGATGAGTTTGCGCTTGCTTTTCCAATTGAAGAAAAGAGAAAAATGGCAAAAGAATGGAAAACATATATGGAAGAAGAAAATGTTTGGTCTCATTTTATTCCTGGAAAAGTAAAATGGAGTTAGAAGTTGTTCTAATGGCTGAATCCACATCTTCTTCTTCACATGCATGGAAAGCCCCAGACGGCAGTAAAATTGAAACATCTACCTCGTACCCTCCTTTTAAGAGCATTGTCCTAGGAGAAGGACAAAATTTAGCAAATGCATATCCTTTGGTCCAAAGAGATACTGCAGCAGCAGGAGTTGAGAGTAGAGTTCAGAAAGTCAGTGAGCAAGTAAATTGGACAAATACTGCTCTCACTGGACTTGAAAAGAATGTTGCTAAAACTGCCTTGGTAAAGGATCAGATGGAGAGTATCCAAGTTTCTATTAATGATGTACATAATTTTTTGAATTCTGTACAGTGTGATTTATCAGTTGTTAGACATATTTATCAAGAATATTTTAAGCAGTTTGGTGATGTGGAGAATTGTATAGTTGAGCAGTCTATCTCCACAAGAGATGTAGTTTCAAATCTGTCAGACAAAATGGACAGATTGAATTTAAGGAAGTCTGAAAAACCAATTCCGGCTTCATTTCTGACAAAGAGAAAAAGTATTCACACACATGAACTTAGCAACCCCATCTCTAAGTTCCCTCATTTGTTCCCTAAAGAAATTGCAAAGCCATCCCAGCAGTCTGAGCCAAAAATAGAAGAAAAATCTGGAAGAATAACTGTAGCTTCTCTGTTAGAAGAATCAGACACAGAGAAACATGCTTTTCCCATCTATGAGCCACTACAACCTCAATTCACGAGGCATGCTGCACCTGATTTATATGGAGCTGGTAAACTCCCAGCAAGAGATACCTTCCATGAAGGGAGTCATAAGGAGTGGAATATCGATGGTCTCTCCGCAGCTCAAATCAGGAAAGTACTTGATCAGATGTTTGTTGAATATAAGTTAATGTGTGTTGAGGGTAAAAATGAAGTTGAATCCTGCAAAACAATCATTGCATGTTTTACAAGAACATTGGCAAGATGGTGGGAACTTGAATCATCCCCTGTAATGCTCACCAAGATGGTGCAGGAGGTGCTCAAAGATGAACAGGGAGATATTCTTTCAATGATGATGGTACTCCACAAAACAATATGATTGGTGCACTCACTGCACTGATTCAAGAACATTTCTGTGGAGCAGATTTTGCACTTACAGATAAAAATGAACTTATTCTGATGAATCTAAAGACTTCCATAGAGACTGGATAGAAAGAATCTTCTTGGTCAAAGATCCTAAGAACATACTGTGGAATCAATTTTACCTTGCAGCTCTACCATCAAAATTGGTAGACATCCTGAAATTGCAAGAAACATTCCCCTTGCCACTTGAAGTATATCTCTGGGGAGATTTATATTCTATTATTACTAAAGTTTTGATTACTTTATGTACCAGTTCTAACATGACCAAGTCTATAGATAAATTAAATAGACTTCCTGGTACTAAATCTTTCAGCAATAGATATGGTATAACAATTGATGATCCATTGGTTACCCGAAGAAAGACCAAGAGACATGACAAGAAGGCTCAGAGACGCAGTCGAGCCTCTACATATCGCTTGAGCTCACGAAAAAGACGCGAGCTTAGAAATCCAAAAGAAAGAAGAGAGCATAAAGGAAGAAAAGGGTATTACCATTCTACCCCATTATTATCAGCCTCATGACATCCGTCCCAAAGATGTCAAGATTGCCCGAATGAATGAAGTTGTCTATTTGTTATGTGGTCAGCCTGGTCATACCTCTAATATGTGTCCAATAGCCTTAGAATAAAAAAGGGGTCTTGGTAAGAAGTCCCAAAAGAACAAATAGCCATCTACCAGTACTACTGTCAAAACTGAACCTAGATGTGCTCATTGTCATTCTTCTTTCCATAAAACAGCAGATTGTCACAATCGCTCCCAAGCTCTTCACATTCAACAACATGCTATCGAATCTTCTTCTGAGTCTTCCTCTGCTGAGTCTGATGAGGAAGCCAATTTGTATTGTCACTGTTCTGATTCAACAAAATGTCATTGTTCAGACTCTCAATCCGACTACTCTTCTGATGATGACTCTCTTCCAGAAGATAAACCAGAAAAGTTAAAAGTCCTCATGGTACAGATCCTTACATGCAGCATGGTATTGGATCTTCCAGCAAATCCTCTGGTAAGAAGCCTAATTTTGTTGATGCTTCTTACGAACGCAACACCAAATCGTATCTCCAACATACTTCTAACAAAGTTCGTACACTCACTTTGGGGGAGGTGAGTAGGGAGATACACAATACAAAGTCTGAAATCTCTGCCCTAAAATCTGAAATTGCTGCCCTGAAACTCCAAGTTTCACAGTCAGAAAAGGCCCCACAAGCTCAAAAGCCTTCTACCTCTATTTCCGGCAGACATGTAAACTACACACTGCACTCTGCCTCAGATGTTAAAGTTGCCAAAGGCAAATTTGATGCTTCAGTTGGTTTTAGAGAAATTGGCGAAATGCAGGTTATCGCAGTTCAATATCAGCAACACCACATCAATGTAAATATTTGTGTTGCAGGCAGAGTCTATAATGTCACTGCACTAATTGATTCTGGTGCAGATATTAACATTCTTTCCAAGAAAATAGTTCCATCAAGATATTGGGTTACTGCACAAAAGAAAGTTATGGGACTAGGAAAGAAACATTTAGAGTTTGAAGTTTCTAAAGTTGCTGTTTGTTTTGATTCACGATGTGTAAAGCTTTCATTTGTAGTTGTTGACATTCCAGTTGATTGTATATTGGGAAATGTCTTTTTAGCAGCAGTCGAGCCCCATGGTTCTTTTAGATTTCCTGACAACTCTGCAGGATACTTTATTACTGTCTCTGAGCAAAGGATTGAAATTCCATACATCTATAAAACCAGAGTTTCCACCATGGTTCAGGCTATGCAGGAACTTCATAAAGCAGAAAATAGTCTTGAAGAACTCAAAGACCATAAGAGCAATATCAGGATTGAAGACCAACTGAGTTCTCCAAAGGTTCAGAAACAAATCTTTGAGCTTCAGAAAGAATTTGAGAACACATGTTGTTCAGAAAAACCGAATGCATTCTCGCATCGGAAACAACATTGTGTTGAACTGCCCTATAAAGAAGGATACATGGGCAGACCATGTAAATCCAGAGCTATCCCAATGTCAGCAGAATACAGACAGCTCTGTCAAAAGGAGATAGATTAGCTTCTACAGAGAACGCTGATAAGAGAATCCAGCAGCCCTTGGAACTGCTATGGATTCTATGTGAACAAAAGAAGTGAACAGGTTAGAGGTGTTCCTAGACTCGTTATTAATTATAAACCTATAAACTTTGTTCTTGCAGATGAATCATATCCTATTCCACATAAGAGAGATCTTATGTGTAGGATATCTGGGGCCAAGATATTTTCAAAGTTTGATTTAAAATCTGGCTTCTGGCAAGTAGCAATTGCTGAGCATGATTAGTGGAAGACTGTGTTCAGCATACCAGCAGGGCATTACGAGTGGAATGTGATGCCATTTGGATTGAAACATGCACCTTCTAAATTTCAGAAGGTAATGGATTCAATTTTCAGGCCTTATGATGAATGGCTGCTTGCTTACATTGATGATCTGCTAATCTTTTCCAAGAATCTACAGGATCATTTTAGACATTTGAAGATATTTATGAAACTGGTCCAAAGAAATGGTCTGGTCTTAAGTAAGAAAAAGATGGAGTTATGCCAGACCAAGATCAAATTTTTAGGGCACAAAATTGAAAATGGGCAACTTGCTTTACAAAGCCATGCACTTGATTTTGCAGACAAATTTCCAGATGTCATCCTGGATAAAACTCAATTGCAAAGATTTTTAGGATGTTTAAATTATGTAAGAAATTTTTATCCTTCTTGTGCCATTGACAGGTCTCTGCTCAATCAGAGACTGAGGAAGAACCCAAAACCTTGGACGCAAGCTCATACCCAGGCTGTTAAAGAAATAAAAGCCAAGGTTCGTAATCTTCCTATTCTCTATGTTGCTAATGATGCTGCATTTAAAATTGTTGAAACAGACGCCAGCAATATAGGTTGGGGAGGTGTACTTAAACAGAAACCAAGTGAAGACAATCTGAAAGAACAAGAACAAGTGGTACAGTTTGTCTCTGGAGTATGGAGGAAAACAGAACTGAACTATGCTCCAATAGAGAAAGAAGTCAAAGCAGCATGGAACTGTATCAGTAAGTTTTCGATTCACTTCGCAAATAAACATTTTTTGCTAAGAACAGATGCAAAGGCTCTGGCAAAGGTAATCACTAAGACCATCAAGAATCCTGAAGATGCAAAGTTCGCAAGATGGCAAGCACTATTTGCTTACTTTGATTTTAAAGTAGAACATATTAAGGGTTCAGAAAATTGTTTGCCAGACTTTCTTAGCAAAGAATTTATCCAGCATCAAGAACAGGTTGATGACCCAGAAGAAGATGAGACACATGTAATGGTCATCATCACAGAATGGGACCAGGCCCATCAGAGAGAACAACTAAGATATATATCAGATGAAGAATCATGGTCGGTCTATTATGAAAAATGGAGTCCCACTTGGCAACTCCGAAACACCAAAGTGCTAGATGCAAATGTGCAGAATCATAATGATCTCCAGCACTTTGTTCCTGAGAGAAGGGTGTATCCCAAAGGAAGTCGCTGGATACATGATATGATATATTCACACAGTATGATAGCTTCTTATGAAGCTGAAAGAGCACTCTCTCAAGACTTTTGGGACATCTCCGTCATTTGTACTGGAGGTGGAGATAGAACAAGGGTCTACTACAAAACATATCACATAAACAGAACAAGGGACCCTGGCCAATACACTGGTGGCAGATTTCAAACTTGGCCAGGTAATGATCCAAAGCTTATTTTTCCTGACACTGTTTATGATTTTGCAGGTTATAAAGATCTATGGTGGGATTTGTTAAACAAAGATGGACGTGAGGAAACTCACTATACTAAGTTAAAATTTTCACCCACTTGGATTAACTCAAGAAAGCCAGCCGCACCTTGGTTAGAAAATTGGTGGTATGATTATGGTGTTAGCCCGTTTAGCATGGATCCACATTACTATGAGGCCTATTTTCATGGACAATGTACTACTTGTCTTGAAATTCCAGTGGGCGAATGTTTTTACTATCCATGCCAAACTGTGAAGGAAATTGCAGGACTAGAACATAAAATGAGAAATCCCATTTTGAAGTCCTATATGGAAATGCATCACCAATGGCTAGTCATGACCAAGTTTAAGCATCAAATCATCCTAAATAAGCCTATGATTGTCCGGCGCATCTATACGAAAGCATGGGATGATGAATTCTACGACAAAATCAGATATCCAGATATTCAAATCTTGGATTCACTTGCAACAGCCAGTACAAGTGGTTCACGGGAGCTCCACTAAAATAAAAAGTTTTCCCTGTGTAATAATACCCAGTCACGGGTTTACAGTGACAGAGCTTTTCTCTAGGGCTTTTCATCTGTCCGAAAAGCATTCTCTCTGTAGATAATTATTCTGTTTCCTCGTGGGCCTTGTACTTAAAGGTTTCCACAGTGTAATAATCACACACCTTCACATGTGTTTGTCGGAAGGATCGAATCTCTGCGCGGATGTCACTTCGGTGTTACTCGAAAGCAATGATCCGCCTTCCACGTGTCTTTAATCCGATGATTCTATAGGAATGTTTGTCCCCTCTTCCATCCTATATAAGGAAGAGTTAGGCTCATTCGAAGGCATCGGCATTTGGAGTGTTAGTTTTTGCATTTGTGTGTTTAGAGTCTGAGTTTTTGCTCCCTGCTCTGCATCTGCGCAAATCTTTGCGATCTGCTTGCATCACGGAGAACTGACTCACAGTCTTTAGAGAACTGAGAAGCCTGCGTGTCTATGTGCTCGGTATAGGCAAGAACCTAAAGTGGCCAGTTCTATAGATTAAGTCTGTATCTATATGATTGTGTGTTTTATACTCTGAGACAGAGTCTGCAATTGGGCCAGGAAGCTTCCAGTATCACTCGCTCATTCATTGAGTAGCATCGGTCCGGTAAATGCCATTGCAGTCAATCTCTGATAAGGAGATCTGAGTCTGTAAGTCTGCAATCTGATTGTAATATCACTCTGAAATCAATAAAAGAGAGAATGTTTATTGTTCCGCGTCATTAAGTGTTGTTACTCTGTGCATTGTTAATTACTGCTAAGACACTGTTTATCTTCTCATACCTTTGAAAGTTCGCTAGAAGTTCGCCAGAGGTTCGCCAAACCACCGAGGGACGCCAAGGCCGTAAAAGGCGAAGGGAAGCCGCAGAATAGGCCGCTAGTTGCGTGAACGTGGGAGTAGGTTCGTGTATGGGTTCATCGTTGGGTTCACATAAAATGGTGTCGAGAAGATAAAGGAGAAACTTAGCAAGGCCAAGTTGCCAGAAATTGGTATCGGAGCCAGTAAGTAAGTTTTCACGACTGGTTGGAGAAAGGTCAGTACTTAATTTATCTCTCTTTTTGAAAAAGAAGTTTTTGAAATGGACTCTTCAATGAACAAATCAGTTTCATTCAGAGAATTAGAAGAGAAGGATAGGGCCACACAAGACCCTCTCAGAGATATGTTTAATTCTAGTAGTAGTAGAATTGTTAATGAGTCAGAGCACTTGTATGAGGAAGTAGAACCCCAAGCCAGATGGGTTTTACCCAAAATTTCTGCCTCACAAGTTTATAGTGATTTGGGTGTTTGGCATCTGAAGGCTGCCACCAGAATCACAATCAAAGAATCAATAAGTTCCATTGAAGAGAACTCTGACCGTGTACAGTTAATTCCATTGTTAAATCCTAAGGAGCTACAGGCTGAAGCCAAGAAACTGAATACTCAGTTTTTTCAACTGGGTTGTATAAGAGTGGGAATCCAAGCACTTACCCATCAAGGGGTAGATTCATATGTGTTAGCAAGAAGAGGCAAAATATCGCCATCCAGTTCAAAGGTTGTTTCCGTCATACCACTACCCTATTCCTAGCAGTCCTCCATGCTCCTAGACGAGAGTCTAAAACCAGTGTTGTCGTCATGACAGATCCCAAGAATTAGAAGGTGGAACACTAAGCCATTAAATGGGAGGATCTATCTTTTCCTGAACACTGGACTGTTCCAAATCCAAAGCCTCTTGCTATTCAGAAAATCACCTCTGCTAATATATAAGAAAATCAATCCACAGCCACTCTGTCTTTCCCTAGAAGGTCAACAATTGACAGAAGTAGGATTGAAGCAGAGAGTAAAAAGTCTCCCAGATACATAGCTCCTGAATGTACAGATACTAGTTGTTCTTCTATTGTTTCAAATTGTTCTCATGTTGCTTTATTTGAGTTTGCCCAGATTGTAAATTTCCAGCACTTGGGTGTAGAATGTCCTCAGTGTCGCCAACAGGTAAATTTGCAGAGTCTAGCCTATTTGGTCATTCATAAGAACCATAATTCTAGGACTGGTGAAGCCCCTCCGTCTACTTCTACCAACCCATGTCCTAATCCTAAATGCTCAGACATTCCATTCCCTCATGAAGATGAGCATGTTCGTATGATGCATCCAGTGCCTACACTAGAAAATTAAGACCCAAGGCTAACTACAATTTTTACAAAAATAAGACCTGCAAAACAGTCCCAAGTATGGACTTGGATATCTTGAACAAAAAGACAAGGTGATCCCGGAATGCAGATTCAGAGATCTGCCTCCAGATTGTAAGAAACCATCAGTGCCTGAAATCCAAAAGTTTTATACTTTAATGAATGGCTGTCCCAAGCACCAGATCCCTGCTCAGTGGATGAAGCAGATGATAACCTGGGATCTTTTCACTCACCCTCAGGCTGATGAGTTTGTGCTTTCTTTTCCAATTGAAGAAAAGAGAAAAATGTCAAATGAATGGAAAGCATATGTGGAAGAAGAAAATGTTTGGATCTCATTTTATTCCTGGAAAAATAAAATGGAGTTAGAAGTTGCTCTAATGGCTGACTCCACATCTTCTTCTTCACATGCATGGAAAGCCCCAGACGACAGTAAAATTTAAACATCTACCTCATACCGTCCTTTTAAGAGCATTGTCCTAGGAGAAGGACAAAATTCAGCAAATGCATAGCCTTTGGTCCAAAGAGATACTGCAGCAGCATGAGTTGAGAGTAGAGTTTAGAAAGTCAGTGAGCAAGTAAATTGGACAAATACTTCTCTCACTGGACTTGAAAAGAATGTTGCTAAAACTGCCTTGGTAAAGGATCAGATGGACAGTATCCAAGTTTCTATTAATGATGTACATAATTTTTTGAATTCTGTATAGTGTGATTTATCAGTTGTTAGACATATTTCTCAAGAATATTTTAAGCAGGTTGGTGATGCGGAGAATTGTATATTTGAGCAGTCTATCTCCAGAAGAGATGTAGTTTCAAATCTGTCAGACAAAATGGACAGATTGAATTTAAGGAAGTCTGAAAAACCAATTCCGACTTCATTTCTGACAAAGGGAGAAAGTATTCACACACATGAACTTAGCAGCCCCATCTCTAAGTTCCCTCATTTGTTCCCTAAAGAAATTGCAAAGCCATCCCAGCAGTCTGAGCCACTAGAACCTCAATTCACCAGGCATTCTACCCCTGATTTATATGGAGCTGGTAAACTCCCAGCAAGAGATACCTTCCATGAAGAGTCATAAGGAGTGGAATATCGACGGTCTCTCCGCAGCTCAAATCAGGCAAGTACTTGATCAGATGATTGTTGAATATAAGTTAATGTGTGTTGAGGGTAAAAATAAAGTTGAAGCCTGCAAAACAATCATTGCATGTTTTACAGGAACATTGGCAAGATGGTGGGAACTTGAATCATCCCTTGTAATTCTCACCAAGATGGAGCAGGAGGTGCTCAAAGATGAACAAGGAGATATTCGTTTCAATGATGATGGTACTCCACAAAAAAATATGATTGGTGCACTTACTGCACTGATTCAAGAACATTTCTGTGGAGCATATTTTTCACTTACAGATAAAAATGAACTTATTCTGATGAATCTGAAGTCCATAAATATTAATCAATATGAAGACTTCCATAGAGACTGGATAGAAAGAATCTTTTTGGTCAAAGATCCCAAGAACATACTATCGAAGAAAGTTTACCTTGCAGCTCTACCAACAAAGTTGGTAGACATCCTGAAATTGCAAGAAGCATTCCCCTTGCCACTTGAAGTATATCTTTGGGGAGATTTCTATTCTATTATTACTAAAGTTTTGATTACTTTATGTACCAGTTCAAAAATGACCAAGTCTATAGATAAATTGAATAGACTTCCTGGTACTAAATCTTTCTGCAACAGATATGGTATAACAATTGATGATCCACTGGTTACTTGAAGAAAGACCAAGAGACATGCTGAGAAGGCTCAAAGACGAAGTCGAGCCTCTACATATCGTTTGAGCTCAGGAAAAAGACGAGAGCTCAGGTCCTCTCATAGAAAGCCAAAAGAAAGAAGACAACATAAAGGAAGAAAAGGGTATTATCGTTCTACCCCCAAGACCCATTATTATCAGCCTCATGACATCCGTCCCAAAGATGTCAAGATTGCCCGAATGAATGAAGTTGTCTGTTGGTTATGTGGTCAGCCTGGTCATACCTCTAATATGTGTCCAACAGCCTTAGAATCAAAAAGGGGTCTGGGTAAGAAGTCCCAAAAGAACAAACAACCATCTACCAGTACTACTGCCAAAACTGAACCTAGATGTGCTCATTTTCATTCTTCTTTCCATAAAATAGCATATTTTCACAATCCCTCCCAAGCTCTTCACATTCAACAGCATGATGTCGAATCTTCTGCTGAGTCTTCCTCTGCTGAGTTTGATGAAGAAGTCAATCTGTATTGTCACTGTTCTGGTTCAGCAAACTGTCATTGTTCAAACTCTGAATCTGACTACTCTTCTGATGATGACTCTCTTCCAGAAGATAAACCAGAAAAGTTAAAAGTCCTCATGGCACAGATCGATGAAGATGAAATGAAATTATTTGCTCAAATCCGTGCCTTGGAGGAAGGAGATCTTAAAGCTGCATTGGTTAAAGCTTACATGCATCATGGTACTGGATCTTCCAGCAAATCCTCTGGTAAGAAGCCTAATTTTTTTGATGCTTCTTACGAACGCAACACCAAATCGTATCTCCAACACAATTCTAACAAAGTTCATACACTCACTTTGGGGAAGGTGAGTAGGGAGATACACAATACAAAATCTGAAATCTTTGTCTTAAAATCTGAAATTACTGCCCTGAAACTCCAAGTTTCACAGTCAGAAAAGGCCCCACAAGCTCAAAAGTCTTATACATCTATTTCCGGCAGACATGTAAACTACACACTGCACTCTGCCCCAGATGTTAAAGTTTCCGAAGGAAAATTTGATGCTTAAGTTGGTTTTAGAGAAATTGGCGAAATGCAGGTTATGGCAGTTCAATATCAGCAACACCACATCAATGTAAATATTTGTGTTGCAGGCAGAGTCTATAATGTCACTGCACTAATTGATTCTGGTACAGATATTAACATTCTTTCCAAGAAAATAGTTCCATCAAGATATTGGGTTACTGCACAAAAGAAAGTTATGGGACTAGGAAAGAAACATTTAGAATTTGAAGTTTCTAAAGCCGTTGTTTGTTTTGATTCCCGTTGTGCAAAGCTTTCATTTGCAGTTGCTGACATTCCAGTTGATTGCATTATGGGAAATTTTTTTCTAGCAGCAGTTGAGGCCCATGGTTCCTTTAGATTTCCTGACAATTCTGCAGGATACTTTATCACAGTCTCTGGCCAAAGGATTGAAATTCCATATATTTCCAGAACCAGAGTTTCTACCATGGTCCAGGCAATGCAGGAACTTCATAAAGCAGAAAATAGTCTGGAAGAACTCAAATACCATAAGTGCAAAATCAGAATAGAAGATCAGTGGAGTTCTCCAAAAGTTCAGAAACAGATCTCTGAACTTCAAAAATAATTTGAAAACACATGTTTCTCAGAAGAACCTAACGCATTTTGGCATCGTAAGCAACATTGTGTAGAGTTGCCCTACAAAGAAGGATATACGGGAAAACCATGCAAGTCCAGAGCTATCCCAATGTTAGCAGAATATAGACAGCTCTGCCAAAAGTAGATAGATCAGCTTCTACAGAGAAAGCTGATAAGAGAATCCAGCAGCCCTTGGAACTGCTACGGATTCTATGTGAATAAAAGGAGTGAGCAGATTAGAGGTGTTCCTAGACTTGTCATTAATTATAAGCCTCTAAAATCTGTTCTTGGAGATGAGACATATCCTATTCCACATAAGGGAGATCTTATGGGTAGGATATCTGGAGCAAAGATATTTTCAAAGTTTGATTTAAAATCTGGCTTCTGGGAAGTAGCAATTGCTGAGGATGAAAAATGAAAGACTGCGTTCAGCATACCAGCAGGGCATTATGAGTGTAATGTGATGCCATTTGGTTTGAAACATGCGCCTTCCAAATTTCAGAAGGTTATGGATTTGATTTTCAGACCTTATGATGAATGGCTACTTGCTTATATTGATGATCTGCTAATCTTTTCCAAGAATCTGTAGGATAATTTTAGACATTTGAAGATATTTATGAAATTGGTCCAAAGAAATGGTCTGGTCTTAAGTAAGAAAAAGATGGAATTATGTCAGACCAAGATCAAATTTTTAGGGCACACTATTGAAAATGGGAAAATTACTTTACAGAGCCATGCACTTGAGTTTGCAGACAAATTTCCAGATGTCATCCTGGACAAAACTCAATTGCAAAGGTTTTTAGGATGTTTGAACTATGTAAGAAATTTTTATCCTTCTTGTGCCATTGATAGGTCTCTGTTCAATCAGAGACTGAGGAAGAATCCAAAACCTTGGACGCAAGCTCACACCCAAGCTATCAGAGAAATCAAAGCCAAGGTTCGTAATCTTCCCATTCTTTATGTTGTTGATGATGCTGCATTTAAAATTGTTGAAACAGATGCCATCAATATAGGTTAGGGAGGTGTACTCAAACAGAAACCAAGTGAAGACAGTCTGAAAAAACAAGAACAAGTGGTATAGTTTGTCTCTGGAGTATGGAGCAAAGCAGAACTGAACTATGCTCCAATAGAGAAAGAAGTCAAAGCAGCATGGAACTGTATCAGTAATTTTTCGATTCACTTGGAAAATAAACATTTTTTGCTAAGAACAGATGCAAAGGCTCTGGCAAAGGTAATCACTAAGACCATCAAGAATCCTAAAGATGCAAATTTCGCAAGATGGCAAGCGCTATTTTCTTACTTTGATTTTAAAGTAGAGCATATTAAGGGTTCAGAAAATTGTTTGCCAGAATTTCTTAGTAGAGAATTTATCCAGCATCAAGAACAGGTTGATGACCGAGAAGAAGATGAGATACATGTAATGGTCATCATCACAGAATGGGACCAAGCCCATCAGAGAGAACATCTAAGATATATATCGGATGAATAATCATGGCCGGTCTATTCAGAAAAATGGAGTCCCACTTAGCAACTCCGAAACACCAAAGTGCTAGATGCAAATGTGCAGAATCATAATGATCTCCAGCACTTTGTTCCTTAGAGAAGAGTGTATCCTAAAGGAAGTCCCTGGATACATGATATGATGTATTCACACAGTATGATAGCTTCTTATGAAGCTGAAAGAGCACTCTCTCAAGACTTTTGGGACATCTCCGTCATCTGTACTGGAGGTGGAGATAGAACAAGGGTCTACTACAAAACATATCACATAAACAGAACAAGGAACCCTGGCCAATACACTAGTGCCAGATTTCAAACTTGGCCAGGTAATGATCCCAGCCTTATTTTTCCTGACACTGTTTATAATTTTGCAGGTTATAAAGATCTGTGGTGGGATTTATTAAATAAAGATGGACGAGAGGAAACTCACTATACCAAGTTAAAATTTTCTCCCACATGGATTAACTCAAGAGAGCCAGCCGCACCTTGGTTAGAAAATTGGTGGTATGACTATGGTGTCAGCCCATTTAGCATGGATCCACATTACTATGAGGCCTACTTTCATGGACAATATACTGATTGTCTTCAAAGTCCAGTAGGAGAATTTTTTGCATCACCAAGCACCAAATCCCTGCTCAGTGGATGAAGCAGATGATAAACTGGGATCTGTTCACTCACCCTCAGGCTGATGAGTTTGCGCTTGCTTTTCCAATTGAAGAAAAGAGAAAAATGGCAAATGAATGGAAAGCATATATGGAAGAAGAAAATGTTTGGATTTCATTTTATTCCTGGAAAAAGAAAATGGAGTTAAAAGTTGTTCTAATGGATGACTCCACATCTTCTTCTTCACATGCATGGAAAGCCCTAGACGGCAGTAAAATTGAAACATCTACCTCATACCCACCTTTTAAGAGCATTGTCCTAGGAGAAGGACAAAATTCAGCAAATGCATATCCTTTGGTCCAAAGAGATACTGCAGCAGCAGGAGTTGAGAGTAGAGTTCAGAACATCAGTGAGCAATTAAATTGGACAAATACTCCTCTCACTAGACTTGAAAAGAATGTAGCTAAAACTGCCTTGGTAAAGGATCAGATGGACAGTATCCAAGTTTCTATTAATGATGTACATAATTCTTTGAATTCTGTACAGTGTGATTTATCAGTTGTTAGACATATTTCTCAAGAATATTTTAAGTAGTTTGGTGATGTGGAGAATTGTATAGTTGAGCAGTCTATCTCCACAAGAGATGTAGTTTCAAATCTGTCAGACAAAATGGACAGATTGAATTTAAGGAAGTCTGAAAAACCAATTCCGACTTCATTTCTGACAAAGGGAAAAATTATTCACACAAATGAACTTAGCAGCCCCATCTCTAAGTTCCCTCATTTGTTCCCTAAAGAAATTGCAAAGCAATCCCAGCCGTCTGAGCCAAAAACAGAAGAAAAATATGAAAGAATAACTGTAGCTTCTCTGTTAGAAGAATCAGACATCGAGAAACATGCTTTTCCCATCTATGAGCCACTAGAACCTCAATTCACCAGGCATGCTGCCCCTGATTTATATGGAGCTGGTAAACTCCCAGCAAGAGATATCTTCCATGAAGGGAGTCATAAGGAGTGGAATATCGACGGTCTATCCGCAGCTCAAATCAGGCAAGTACTTGATCAAATGATTGTTGAATATAAGTTAATGTGTGTTGAGGGTAAAAATGAAGTTGAAGCCTGCAAAACAATCATTGCATGTTTTACAGGAACATTGGCAAGATGGTGGGAACTTGAATCATCCCCTGTAATGCTCACCAAGATGGAGCAGGAGGTGCTCAAATATGAACAGGGAGATATTCGTTTCAATGATGATGGTACTCCACAAAAAAATATGATTGGTGCACTCACTGCACTGATTCAAGAACATTTCTGTGGAGCAGATTTTGCACTTAGAGATAAAAATGAACTTATTCTGATGAATTTGAAGTGTAGAAATATTAATTAATATGAAGACTTCCATAGAGACTGGATAGAAAGAATCTTTTTGGTCAAAGATCCCAAGAACATACTATGGAAGCAATTTTACCTTGCAGCTCTACCATCAAATTTGGTAGACATCCTGAAATTGCAAGAAGCATTCCCCTTGCCACTTGAAGTATATCTTTGGGGAGATTTCTATTCTATTATTACTAAATTTTTGATTACTTTATGTACTAGTTCTAAAATGACCAAGTCTATAGATAAATTGAATAGACTTCCTGGTATTAAATCTTTCTGCAACAGATATGGTATAACAATTGATGATCCACTGGTTACTTGCAAAAAGACCAAGAGACATGCTAAGAAGGCTCAAAGACGAAGTCGAGCCTCTACATATCGTTTGAGCTCAGGAAAAAGACGAGAGCTCAGGTCCTCTCATAGAAAGCCAAAAGAAAGAAGACATCATAAAGGAAGAAAAGGGTATTATCGTTCTACCCCCAAGACCCATTATTATTAGCCTCATGACATCCGTCCCAAAGATGTCAAGATTTCCAAAATGAATGAAGTTGTCCGCTGGTTATGTGGTCAGCCTGGTCATACCTCTAATATGTGTCCAACAGCCTTAGAATCAAAAAGGGGTCTGGGTAAGAAGTCCCAAAAGAAAAAACATCCATCTACCAATACTATTGTCAAAACTGAACCTAGATGTGCTCATTGTCATTCTTCTTTCCGTAAAACAGCAGATTGTCACAATCGCTCCCAAGCTCTTCGCATTCAACAGCATGCTGTCGAATCTTCTGCTGAGTCTTCCTCTACCTCTTCTGATGAAGAAGTCAATCTGTATTGTCACTCTTCTGATTCAGTAAACAGCCATTGTTCAGACTCTGAATCTGACTACTCTTCTGATGATGACTCTCTTCCAGAAGATAAACCAGAAAAGTTAAAAGTCCTCATGGCATAGATCGATGAAGATGAAATGAAATTATTTGCTCAAATTTGTGCCTTGGAGGAAGGAGATCTTAAAGCTACATTGGTTAAAGCTTACATGCAGCATGGTACTGGATCTTCCAGCAAATCCTCTGGTAAGAAGGCTAATTTTGTTGATGCTTCTTAAAAACGCAACACCAAATCGTATCTCCAACATAATTCTAACAAATTTCATACACTCACTTTGGGGGAGGTGAGTAGGGAGATACACAATATAATGTCTGAAATCTCTGCCCTAAAATCTGAAATTGCTGCCCTGAAACTCCAAGTTTCACAGTCAAAAAAGCCCTCACAAGCTCAAAAGTCTTCTACATCTATTTCCGACAGACATGTAAACTACACACTACACTCTGCCCCAGATGTTAAAGTTGCCGAAGGAAAATTTGATGCCTCAGTTGGTTTTAGAGAAATTGGCGAAATGAAGGTTATGGCAGTTCAATATCAGCAACACCACATCAATGTAAATATTTGTGTTGCAGGAAGAGTCTATAATGTCACTGCACTAATTGATTCTGGTGCAGATATTAACATTCTTTCCAAGAAAATAGTTCCATCAAGATATTGGGTTACTGCACAAAAGAAAGTTATGGGACTAGGAAAGAAACATTTAGAATTTGAAGTTTCTAAAGCCGCTGTTTGTTTTGATTCCCGTTGTGTATTGCTTTCATTTGCAGTTGCTGACATTCTAGTTGATTGCATTATGGGAAATGTTTTTCTAGCCGCAGTTGAGCCCCATGGTCCCTTTAGATTTCCTGACAATTCTGCAGGATACTTTATCACAGTCTCTGGCCAAAGGATTGAAATTCCATATATTTCCAGAACCAGAGTTTCTACCATGGTCTAGGAAATGCAGGAACTTCATAAAGCAGAAAATAGTCTGGAAGAACTCATGGCCGGTCTATTCAGAAAAATGGAGTCCCACTTGGCAACTCTGAAACACCAAAGTGCTAGATGCAAATGTGCAGAATCATAATGATCTCCAGCACTTTTTTCCTGAGAGAAGAGTGTATCCTAAAGGAATTCGCTGGATACATGATATGATGTATTCACATAGTATGATAGCTTCTTATGAAGTTGAAAGATCACTCTTTCAAGACATTTGGGACATCTCCGTCATTTTTACTGGAGGTGGAGATAGAACAAGGGTCTACTACAAAACATATCACATAAACAGAACAAGGAACCCTGGCCAATACACTGGTGGCAGATTTCAAACTTGGCCAGGTAATGATCCCAGCCTTATTTTTCCTGACACTGTTTATAATTTTGCAGGTTATAAAGATCTGTGGTGGGATTTATTAAATAAATATGGACGAGAGGAAACTCACTATACCAAGTTAAAATATTCTCCCTCATGGATTAACTCAAGAGAGCCAGCCGCACCTTGGTTAGAAAATTGGTGGTATGACTATGGTGTCAGCCCATTTAGCATGGATCCGCATTAATATGAGGCCTACTTTCATGGACAATGTACTGATTGTCTTCAAAGTCCAGTAGGAGAATGTTTTCACTATCCATGCCAAACTGTGAAAGAAACTGCAGGACTTGAACATAAAATGAGAAATCCTATTTTAAAATCCTACATGGAGATGCATCACCAATGGTTAGTAATGACCAAGATTAAACATCAAATCATCCTCAATAAGCCCATGATTGTTCGACGCATCTATACCAAAGCATGGGATGATGAATTCTATGGAAAAATCAGATATCCAGATGATCAAATCTTGGATCCACCTGCAATAGCCTGTACAAGTGGTTCACGGGAGCCCCACTAAAAAAAAATCTTTCCCTATGTAATAATACCCAGTCATGGGTTTACAGTGACAGAGCTTTTCACAAGGGCTTTTCATTTGTGCGAAAAGTATCCTCTTTGTAGATAATTATTCTGTTTCCTCGTGGGCCTTGTACTTAAAGGTATCCACAATGTAATAAACACACACCTTCACATGTCTATGTCGGAAGGTTCGGGTCTCTGCGCGGATGTCACTTCGGTGTTACTCGAAAGCAATGATCCACCTTCCAAGTGTCAATAATCCGATGGCTCTACAGGAATGTTTGTCCCCTTTTTCATCCTATATAAGGAGGAGTAAGGATCATTCAAAGGCATCGGCATTTAGAGTTTTAGTTTTGCATTCGTGTGTTTTGAGTCTGAGTTTGAACTCCCTGCTCTCTATCTACGCAAATTTTGCGATCTTCTTGCATCACGTTGAATTGACTCGCAGTCCTTAGAGAACTGAGAAGCTTGCGTGTCTATGTGCTCGGCATAGGAAAGAACGTAAAGTGGCCAGTTCTATAGATTGAGTCTGTATCTATATGTTTGTGTGTTTTATGCTCTGAGACAGAGTTTGCAATTTGGCCAGGAAGCCTCCAGTATCGCTCGCTCATTCACTGAGTAGCAACAATCCGGTAAATGCCATTGCAGTCAATCTCTGATAAAGAGATTTGAGTCCATAAGTCTGTAATCTGATTGTAATACCACTCTGAGATCAATAAAAGAGAAAATGTTCATTATTCTGCATCATTAAGTATTGTTACTCTGTGCATTGTTAACTGTTGTTAAGACACTGTTTATCTTCTCATGCTCTTGAAAGTTTGCTAGAAGTTCGCCAGAGGTTCGCCAAACCATCGAGGGACGCCAAGGCCGTAAAAGGCGAAGGGAAGCCGCAGAAAAGGCCGCTAGTTGCGTGAACGTGGGAGTATATTCGTGTATGGGTTCATCGCTGGGTTCACATAAAGTGGTGTTGAGAAGATAAAGGAGAAACTTAGCAAGGCCAAGTCTTCCTATGTGCAGCAAGCAAGCTTACTGAGAAGCCTCTGCTAGAAATTGGTATATGGGTTCATCGCTGGGTTCACATAAAGTGCTTTTGACAAGATAAAGGAGAAACTTAGCAAGGCCAAGTCTGCCTATGTGCAGCAAGAAAGCTTACTGAGAAGCCTCTGCTAGAAATTGGTATCAGAGCCAGTATGTCAATTTTCGCGACTGGTCCGAGAAAGGTCAGTACTTAATTTCTCTCTCTTTTTGAAAAAGAAGTTTTTGAAATGGACTCTTCAATGAACAAATCAGTTTCATTCAGAGAATTAGAAGAGAAGGATAGGGCCACACAAGACCCTCTCAGAGATATGTTTAATGCTAGTAGTAGTAGAATTGTTAATGAGTCAGAGCACTTGTATGAGGAAGTAGAACCCCAAGCCAGATGGGTTTTACCCAAAATTTCCGCCTCACAAGTTTATAGTGATCTGGATGTTTGGCATCTGAAGGCTGCCACCAGAATCACAATCAAAAAATCAATAAGTTCCATTGAAGAGAACTCTGACCGTGTACAGTTAATTCCGTTGTTAAATCCTAAGGAGCTACAGGCTGAAGCCAAGAAACTGAATACTCAGTTTTTGCATCTGGGTTGTATAAGAGTGGGAATCCAAGCACTTACCCATCAAGGGGTAGATTCGTATGTGTTAGAAACTGTACGAGATCTAACACATAAAAAATATACAGATTCCCTGATTGGAGGAATAGTTGCCCCATTGTCTAATGGTCCGGTATGGTTTGACTGTTATCCAAAATTTTATGTTTATACCTTTAATGAAACATTGGCTGATATCTTACAACTTCAAATCCAAACCTCAGGATTTGATATGAGAAAGAAGAGGAAAAATATCGCCATCCAGTTCAAAGGTTGCTTCCGTCATACCACTACCCTATTCCCAGCAGTCCTCCATGCTCCTAGCCGAGAGTCTAAAACCAGTGTTGTCTTCATGAAAGATCCCAAGAATCGGAAGGTGGAACACCAAGCCATTAAATGGGAGGATCTATCTTTTCCTGAACACTGGACTGTTCCAAATCCAAAGCCTCTCGCTATTCAGAAAATCACCTCTGCTAATATATCAGAAAATCAATCCAAAACCACTCTATCTTTCCCTAGAAGGTCAACGATTGACAGACGTAGGATTGAAGCAGAGAGTAAAAAGTCTCCCAGATACATAGCTCTTGAATGTACAGATACTAGTTTTTCTTCTATTGTTTCAAATTGTTCTCATGTTGCTTTATTTGAGTTTTCCCAGATTGTAAATTTCCAGCCCCTGGGTGTAAGATGTCCTCAGTGTCGCCAATAGGTAAATTTGCAGAGTCTAGCCTATTTGGTCATTCATAAGAACCATCATTCTAGAACTGGTGAAGCCCCTCCGGTTACTTCTACCAACCCATGTCCTAATCCTAAATGCTCAGAAATTCCATTCCCTCATGAAGATGAGCATGTTCTTATGATGCATCTAGTGCCTACACTAGAAAATGAAGACCCAATGCTAACTACAATTTTTACAAAAATAAGACCTGCAAACAGTGCCAAGTATGGACTTGGATATCTTGAACAAAAAGACAAGCTGATCCCCGAATGCAGATTTAGAGATCTGCCTCTAGATTGTAAGAAACCATCAGTGCCTAAAATCCAAAAGTTTTATACTTTAATGGACGGTTGTCCCAAGCACCAGATCCCTGCTCAGTGGATGAAGCAGATGATAAACTGGGATCTGTTCACTCACCCTCAGGCTGATGAGTTTGCGCTTGCTTTTCCAATTGAAGAAAAGAGAAAAATGGCAAACGAATGGAAAGCATATATGGAAGAAGAAAATGTTTGGATTTCATTTTATTCCTGGAAAAAGAAAATGGAGTTAGAAGTTGTTCTAATGGCTGACTCCACATCTTCTTCTTCACATGCATGGCAAGCCCTAGACGGCAGTAAAATTGAAACATCTACCTCATACCCTCCTTTTAACAGCATTGTCCTAGGAGAAGGACAAAATTCAGCAAATGCATATCCTTTGGTCCAAAGATATACTGTAGCAGCAGGAGTTGAGAGTAGAGTTCATAAAGTTAGTGAGCAAGTAAATTGGACAAATACTGCTCTCACTGGACTTGAAAAGAATGTTGCTAAAACTGCCTTGGTAAAGGATCAGATGGACAGTATCTAAGTTTCTATTAATGATGTACATAATGTTTTGTATTCTGTACAGTG
The DNA here is from genome assembly GCA_034641835.2 of Pinus albicaulis. Classification (NCBI taxonomy): domain Eukaryota; kingdom Viridiplantae; phylum Streptophyta; class Pinopsida; order Pinales; family Pinaceae; genus Pinus; species Pinus albicaulis. The sequence goes on along the minus strand of CM076584.1, from coordinate 1,643,207,684 downwards.
TGATTTATCAGTTGTTAGATGTATTTCTCAAGAATATTTTAAGCAGTTTGGTGATGTGGAGAATTGTATAGTTGAGCATTCTATCTCCACAAGAGATGTAGTTTCAAATCTGTCAGACAAAATGGACAGATTGAATTTAAGGAAGTATGAAAAACCAATTCCGACTTCATTTCTGACAAAGGGAAAAAGTATTCACACACATGAACTTAGCAGCCCCATCTCTAAGTTCCCTCATTTGTTCCCTAAAGAAATCACAAAGCCATCCCAGCAGTCTGAGCCAAAAACAGAAGAAAAATCTGAAAGAATAACTGTAGCTTCTCTGTTAGAAGAATCAGACACAGAGAAACATGCTTTTCCCATCTATGAGCCACTGGAACCTGAATTCACCAGGCATGCTGCCCCTGATTTTTATGGAGCTGGTAAACTCCCAGCAAGAGATACCTTCCATGAAGGGAGTCATAAGGAGTGGAATATCGAGGGTCTCTCCGCAACTCAAATCAGGCAAGTACTTGATCAGATGATTGTAGAATATAAGTTAATGTCTGTTGAGGGTAAAAATGAATTTGAAGCCTACAAAACAATCATTGCATGTTTTACAGGAACATTGGAAAGATGGTGGGAACTTGAATCATCCCCTGTAATGCTCACCAAGATGGAGCAGGAGGTGCTCAAAGATGAACATGGAGATATTCGTTTCAATGATGATGGTACTCCACAAAACAATCTGATTGGTGCACTCACTACACTGATTCAAGAACATTTATGTGGAGCAGATTTTGCACTTAGAGATAAAAATGAATTTATTCTGATGAATCTGAAGTGCAGAAATATTAATCAATATGAAGACTTCCATAGAGACTGGATAGAAAGAATCTTTTTGGTCAAAGATCCCAAGAACATACTATGGAAGAAAGTTTACCTTGCAGCTCTACCATCAAAGTTGGTAGACATCCTGAAATTGCAAGAAGCATTCCCCTTGCCACTTGAAGTATATCTTTGGGGAGATTTCTATTCTATTATTACTAAATTTTTGATTACTTTATGTACCAGTTCTAAAATGACCAAGTCTATAGATAAATTGAATAGACTTCCTGGTACTAAATCTTTCTGCAACAGATATGGTATAACAATTGATGATCCACTGGTTACTTGCAGAAAGACCAAGAGACATGCTAAGAAGGCTCAAAGACGAAGTCGAGCCTCTAAATATCGTTTGAGCTCAGGAAAAAGACGAGAGCTCAGGTCCTCTCATAGAAAGCCAAAAGAAAGAAGACAACATAAAGGAAGAAAAGGGTATTATCGTTCTACCCCCAAGACCCATTATTATCAGCCTCATGACATCCGTCCCAAAGATGTCAAGATTTCCCACATGAATGAAGTTGTCTGTTGGTTATGTGGTTAGCCTAGTCATACCTCTAATATGTGTCCAACAGCCTTAGAATCAAAAAGGGGTCTGGGTAAGAATTCCCAAAAGAAAAAATAGCCATCTACCAGTACTACTGTCAAACCTGAACCTAGATGTGCTCATTGTCATTCTTCTTTCCATAAAACAAAAGATTGTCACAATCGCTCCCAAGCTCTTCGCATTTAACAACATGCTGTCGAATCTTCTATTGAGTCTTCCTCTGCTGAGTCTGATGAAGAAGTCAATCTGTATTATCACTGTTCTGATTCAGCAAACTGTCATTGTTCAGACTCTGAATCTCACTACTCTTCTGATGATGACTCTCTTCCATAAGATAAACCAGAAAAGTTAAAAGTCCTCATGGCACAGATCGATGAAGATGAAATGAAATTATTTGCTCAAATCCGTGCCTTGGAGGAAGGAGATCTTAAAGCTGCATTGGTTAAAGCTTACATGCAGCATGGTACTGGATCTTCCAGCAAATCCTCTGGTAAGAAGCCTAATTTTGTTGATGCTTCTTACGAACGCAACACCAAATCGTATCTCCAACACAATTCTAACAAAGTTCGTACACTCACTTTCGGGAAGGTGAGTAGGGAGATACACAATACAAAGTCTGAAATCTCTGCCCTAAAATCTGAAATTGCTGCCCTGAAACTCCAAGTTTCACAGTCAGAAAAGGCCCCACAAGCTCAAAAGTCTTCTACATCTATTTCCGACAGACATGTAAACTACACACTGCACTCTGCCCCATATGTTAAAGTTGCCGAAGGCAAGTTTGATGCTTCAGTTGGTTTTAGAGAAATTGGCGAAATGAAGGTTATGGCAGTTCAATATCAGCAACACCACATCAATGTAAATATTTGTGTTGCAGGGAGAGTCTATAATATCACTGCACTAATTGATTCTGGTGCAGATATTAACATTCTTTCCACGAAAATAGTTCCATCAAGATATTGGGTTACTGCACAAAAGAAATTTATGGGACTAGGAAAGAAACATTTAGAATTTGAATTTTCTAAAGCCGCTGTTTGTTTTGATTCCCGTTGTGTAAAGCTTTCATTTGTAGTTGCTGACATTCCAATTGATTGCATTCTGGGAAATGTTTTTCTCGCAGCAGCTGAGCCCCATGGTTCGTTTAGATTTCCTGACAATTCTGCAGGATACTTTATCAAAGTCTCTGGCCAAAGGTTTGAAATTCCATATATTTCCAGAACCAGAGTTTCTACTATGGTCCAGGCAATGCAGGAACTTCATAAAGCAGAAATAGTCTGGAAGAACTCAAAGAGCATAAGTGCACAATCAGAATAGAAGATCAGTTGAGTTCTCGAAAAGTTCAGAAACAGATCTCTGAACTTCAAAAAGAATTTGAAAACACATGTTGCTCAGAAGAACCTAATGCATTTTGGCATCGTAAGCAACATTGTGTAGAGCTGCCCTACAAAGAAGGATATACGGGCAAACCATGCAAGTCCAGAGCTATCCCAATGTCAGCAGAATACAGACAGCTCTGCCAAAAGGAGATAGATCAGCTTCTACAGAGAAAGCTGATAAGAGAATCCAGCAGCCCTTGGAACTGCTATGGATTCTATGTGAATAAAAGGAGTGAGCAGATTAGAGGTGTTCCTAGACTTGTCATTAGTTATAAGCCTCTAAACTCTGTTCTTGCAGATGACACATATCCTATTCCACATAAGGGAGATCTTATGCGTAGGATATCTGGAGCAAAGATATTTTCAAAGTTTGATTTAAAATCTGGCTTCTCGCAAGTAGCAATTGCTGAGCATGACAAATGGAAGACTGCGTTTAGCATACCAGCAGGGCATTATGAGTGGAATGTGATGCCATTTGGTTTGAAACATGCGCCTTCCAAATTTCAGAAGGTTATGGATTCGATTTTCAGACCTTATGATGAATGGCTACTTGCTTATATTGATGATCTGCTAATATTTTCCAAGAATCTGCAGGACCATTTTAGAAATTTGAAGATATTTATGAAACTGGTCCAAAGAAATGGTCTGGTCTTAAGTAAGAAAAATATGGAATTATGTCAGACCAAGATAAAATTTTTAGGACACATTATTGAAAATGGGCAAATTACTTTACAAAGCCATGCACTTGAGTTTGCAGACAAATTTCCAGATGTCATCCTGGACAAAACTCAATTGCAAAGGTTTTTAGGATGTTTGAACTATGTAAGAAATTTTTATCCTTCTTGTGCCATTGATAGGTCTCTGTTCAATCAGAGACTGAGGAAGAATCCAAAACCTTGGACGCAAGCTCACACCCAAGCAGTCAGAGAAATCAAAGCAAAGGTTCGTAATCTTGCCATTCTCTATGTTGTTGATGATGCTGCATTTAAAATTGTTGAAACAGATGCCAGCAATATAGGTTGGGGAGGTGTACTCAAACAGAAACCAAGTGAAGACAGTCCGAAAAAACAAGAACAAGTGGTACAGTTTGTCTCTGGAGTATGGAGCAAAGCAGAACTGAACTATGCTTCAATAGAGAAAGAAGTCAAAGCAGCATGGAACTGTATCAGAAAGTTTTCGATTCACTTGGCAAATAAACATTTTTTACTAAGAACAGATGCAAAGGCTCTGGCAAAGGTAATCACTAAGACCATCAAGAATCCTGAAGATGAAAATTTCGCAAGATGGCAAGCGCTATTTGCTTACTTTGTTTTTAAAGTAGAGCATTTTAAGGGTTCAGAAAATTGTTTCCAGACTTTCTTAGCAGAGAATTTATCCAGCATCAAGAACAGGTTGATGACCTAGAAGAAGATGAGATACATGTACTGGTCATCATCACAGAATGGGACCAGGCCCATCAGAGAGAACATCTAAGATATATATCGGATGAAGAATCATGGCCGGTCTATTCAGAAAAATGGAGTCCCACTTGGAAACTCCGAAACACCAAAGTGCTAGATGCAAATGTGCATAATCATAATGATCTCCAGCACTTTGTTCCTGAGAGAAGAGTGTACCCTAAAGGAAATCGCTGGATACATGATATGATGTATTCACACAATATGATAGCTTCTTATGAAGCTGAAAGAGCACTCTCTCAATACTTTTGGGACATCTCCGTCATTTGGACTGGAGGTGGAGATAGAACAAGGGTCTACTACAAAACATATCACATAAACAGAACAAGGAACCCTGGCCAATACACTGGTGGCAGATTTCAAACTTGGCCAGGTAATGATCCCAGCCTTAATTTTCCTGACACTGTTTATAATTTTGCAGGTTATAAAGATCTGTGGTGGGATTTATTAAATAAACATGGATGAGAGGAAACTCACTATACCAAGTTAAAATTTTCTCCCACATGGATTAACTCAGAAGAGCCAGCCGCACCTTGGTTAGAAAATTGGTGGTATGACTATGGTGTCAGCCCATTTAGCATGGATCCGCATTACTATGAGGCCTACTTTCATGGACAATGTACTGATTGTCTTCAAAGTACAGTAGGAGAATGTTTTCACTATCCATGCCAAACTATGAAAGAAATTGCTGGACTTGAACATAAAATGAGAAATCCTATTTTAAAATCCTACATGGAGATGCATCACCAATGGTTAGTAATGACCAAGATTAAACATCAAATCATCCTAAATAAGCCCATGATTTTTCGACGCATCTATACCAAAGCATGGGATGATGAATTCTACGACAAAATCAGATATCCAGATGCTCAAATCTTGGATCCACCTGTAATAGCCAGTACAAGTGGTTCACGGGAGCCCCACTAAAACAAAAGATTTCCCTGTGTAATAATACCCAGTCACGGGTTTACAGTGACAGAGCTTTTCTCGAGGGCTTTTCATCTGTCCGAAAAGTATCCTCTCTGTAGATAATTATTCTGTTTCCTCGTGGGCCTTGTAGTTAAAGGTATCCACAGTGTAATAAACACACACCTTCACATGTCTATGTCGGAAGGTTCGGGTCTCTGCGCGGATGTCACTTCGGTGTTACCCGAAAGCAATGATCCACCTTCCAAGTGTCAATAATACGATGGCTCTACAGGAATGTTTGTCCCCTTTTTCATCCTATATAAGGAGGAGTAAGGCTCATTCAAAGGGAATGGAATTTAGAGTTTTAGTTTTGCATTCGTGTGTTTTGAGTCTGAGTTTGAACTCCCTGCTCTGCATCTGTGCAAATTTTGCGATCTTCTTGCATCACGGAGAATTGACTCGCAGTCCTTAGAGAACTAAGAAGCCTGCGTGTCTATGTGCTCGGCATAGGCAAGAACCTAAAGTGGCCAGTTCTATAGATTGAGTCTGTATCTATATGTTTGTGTGTTTTATGCTCTGAGACAGAGTCTGCAATTTGGCCAGGAAGCCTCCGGTATCGCTCGCTCATTCACTGAGTAGCAACAGTCCGGTAAATGCCATTGCAGTCAATCTCTGATAAAAATATTTGAGTCCATAAGTCTGTAATCTGATTGTAATACCATTCTGAGATCAATAAAAGAGAAAATGTTCATTATTCCGCATCATTAAGTACTGTTACTCTGTGCATTGTTAACTGTTGTTAAGACACTGTTTATCTTCTCATACTCTTGAAAGTTCGCTAGAAGTTCTCCAGAGGTTCGCCAAACCACCGAGGGATGCCAAGGCCGTAAAAGGCGAAGGGAAGCCGCAGAAAAGGACGCTAGTTGTGTGAACGTGGGAGTAGGTTCGTGTATGGGTTCATCGCTGGGTTCACATAAAGTGGTGTTGAGAAGATAAAGGAGAAACTTAGCAAGGCCAAGTCTGCCTGTGTGCAGCATGCAAGCTTACTGAGAAGCCTCTGCTAGAAATTGGTATCAGATCCAGTAAGTCGGTTTTCACGACTGGTTTGAGAAAGGTCAGTACTTAATTTCTCTGTCTTTTTGAAAAAGAAGTTTTTGAAATGGACTCTTTAATGAACATATCAGTTTCATTCATAGAATTAGAAGAGAAGGATAGGCCACGCAAGATCCTCTCAGAGATATGTTTAATGCTAGTAGTAGTAGAATTGTTAATGAGTCAGAGCACTTGTATGAGGAAGTAGAACCCCAAGCCAGATGGGTTTTACCCAAAATTTCTGCCTCACAAGTTTATAGTGATCTGGGTGTTTGGCATTTGAAGGCTGCCACCAGAATCACAATCAAAGAATCAATAAGTTCTATTGAAGAGAACTCTGACCGTGTACAGTTAATTCCGTTGTTAAATCCTATGGAGCTACAGGCTGAAGCCAAGAAACTGAATACTTAGTTTTTGCATCTGGGTTGTATAAGAGTGGGAATCCAAGCACTTACCCATCAAGGGGTGGATTTGTATGTGTTAGCAACTGTACGAGATATAACACATAACAAATATACAGATTCCCTGATTGGAGGAATAGTTGCCCAATTGTCCAATGGTCCAGTATGGTTTGACTGTTATCCAAAATTTTTTGTTTATACCTTTGATGAAACATTGGCCGATATCTTACAAATTCAAATCCAAACCTCAGGATTTGATATGAGAAAGAAGACGCAAAATATCTCCATCTAGTTCAAAGATTGTTTCCGTCATACCACTACCCTATTCCCAGCATTCCTCGATTCTCCTAGCCGAGAGTCTAAAACCAGTATTGTCGTCATGACAGATCCCAAGAATCAGAAGGTGGAACACCAAGCCATTAAATGGGAGGATCTTTTTTTTCTCGAACACTGTACTGTTCCAAATCCAAAGCCTCTCGCTATTCAAAAAATCACCTCTGCTATTATATCAGAAAACCAATCCACAACCACTTTGTCTTTCCCTAGAAGGTCAACAATTGACAGACGTAGGATTGAAGCAGAGAGTAAAAAGTCTCCCAGATACATAGCTCCTGAATGTACAGATACTAGTTGTTCTTCTATTGTTTCAAATTGTTCTCATGTTGCTTTATTTGAGTTTGCCCAGATTGTAAATTTCCAGCCCCTGGGTGTAATATGTCCTCAGTGTCGCCAACAGGTAAATTTGCAGAGTCTAGCCTATTTGGTCATTCATAATAACCAAAATTCTAGGACTGGTGAAGCCCCTCCGGTTACTTCTACCAACCCATGTCCTAATCCTAAATGCTCAGAAATTCCATTCCGACATGAAGATGAGCATGTTCTTATGATGCATCTAGTGCCTACACTAGAAAATGAAGACCCAAGGCTAACTACAATTTTTACAAAAATAAGACCTGCAAGCAGTCCCAAGTATGGACTTGGATATCTTGAACAAAAAGACAAGCTGATCCCCGAATGCAGATTCAGAGATCTGCCTCCAGATTGTAAGAAACCATCAGTGCCTGAAATCCAAAAGTTTTATACTTTAATGGATGGTTGTCCCAAGCACCAGATCCCTGCTCAGTGGATGAAGCAGATGATAAACTGGGATCTGTTCACTCACCCTCAGGCTGATGAGTTTGCGCTTGCTTTTCCAATTGAAGAAAAGAGAAAAATGGCAAATGAATGGAAAGCATATATGGAAGAAGAAAGTGTTTGGATCTCATTTTTTTCCTGGAAAAAGAAAATGGAGTTAGAAGTTGTTCTAATGGCTGACTCCACATCTTCTTCTTCACATGCATGGCAAGCCCCAGACGGCAGTAAAATTGAAACACCTCCCTCATACCCTCCTTTTAAGAGCATTGTCCTAGGAGAAGGACAAAATTCAGCAAATGCATATCCTTTGGTCCAAAGAGATACTGCAGCAGCAGGATTTGAGAGTAGAGTTCAGAAAGTCAGTGAGCAAGTAAATTGGACAAATACTACTCTCACTGGACTTGAAAAGAATGTTGCTAAAACTGCATTGGTAAAGGATCAAATGGACAGTATCCAAGTTTCCATTATTTAAAAAAATAAGTAAATTTCAATTTCTTAGCGAGAGGCTTCTCGATAAGCTTGCTTTGCTCGCACACGAAAGCAGAACCTTGGCCTTGCTAAGTATCTCCTTTATCTTCTCGACACCACTTTATGTGAACCCAACGATGAACCCATACACGAACCTACTCCCACGTTCACGCAACTAGCGGCCTATTCTGCGGCTTCCCTTCGCCTTTTACGGCCTTGGCGTCCCTCGGTGGTTTGGCGAACCTCTGGCGAACTTCTAGCGAACTTTCAAAGGTATGAGAAGATAAACAGTGTCTTAGCAGTAATTAACAATGCACAGAGTAACAACACTTAATGACGCGGAACAATAAACATTCTCTCTTTTATTGATTTCAGAGTGATATTACAATCAGATTGCAGACTTACAGACTCAGATCTCCTTATCAGAGATTGACTGCAATGGCATTTACCGGACCGATGCTACTCAATGAATGAGCGAGTGATACTGGAAGCTTCCTGGCCCAATTGCAGACTCTGTCTCAGAGTATAAAACACACAATCATATAGATACAGACTTAATCTATAGAACTGGCCACTTTAGGTTCTTGCCTATACCGAGCACATAGACACGCAGGCTTCTCAGTTCTCTAAAGACTGTGAGTCAGTTCTCCGTGATGCAAGCAGATCGCAAAGATTTGCGCAGATGCAGAGCAGGGAGCAAAAACTCAGACTCTAAACACACAAATGCAAAAACTAACACTCCAAATGCCGATGCCTTCGAATGAGCCTAACTCTTCCTTATATAGGATGGAAGAGGGGACAAACATTCCTATAGAATCATCGGATTAAAGACACGTGGAAGGCGGATCATTGCTTTCGAGTAACACCGAAGTGACATCCGCGCAGAGATTCGATCCTTCCGACAAACACATGTGAAGGTGTGTGATTATTACACTGTGGAAACCTTTAAGTACAAGGCCCACGAGGAAACAGAATAATTATCTACAGAGAGAATGCTTTTCGGACAGATGAAAAGCCCTAGAGAAAAGCTCTGTCACTGTAAACCCGTGACTGGGTATTATTACACAGGGAAAACTTTTTATTTTAGTGGAGCTCCCGTGAACCACTTGTACTGGCTGTTGCAAGTGAATCCAAGATTTGAATATCTGGATATCTGATTTTGTCGTAGAATTCATCATCCCATGCTTTCGTATAGATGCGCCGGACAATCATAGGCTTATTTAGGATGATTTGATGCTTAAACTTGGTCATGACTAGCCATTGGTGATGCATTTCCATATAGGACTTCAAAATGGGATTTCTCATTTTATGTTCTAGTCCTGCAATTTCCTTCACAGTTTGGCATGGATAGTAAAAACATTCGCCCACTGGAATTTCAAGACAAGTAGTACATTGTCCATGAAAATAGGCCTCATAGTAATGTGGATCCATGCTAAACGGGCTAACACCATAATCATACCACCAATTTTCTAACCAAGGTGCGGCTGGCTTTCTTGAGTTAATCCAAGTGGGTGAAAATTTTAACTTAGTATAGTGAGTTTCCTCACGTCCATCTTTGTTTAACAAATCCCACCATAGATCTTTATAACCTGCAAAATCATAAACAGTGTCAGGAAAAATAAGCTTTGGATCATTACCTGGCCAAGTTTGAAATCTGCCACCAGTGTATTGGCCAGGGTCCCTTGTTCTGTTTATGTGATATGTTTTGTAGTAGACCCTTGTTCTATCTCCACCTCCAGTACAAATGACGGAGATGTCCCAAAAGTCTTGAGAGAGTGCTCTTTCAGCTTCATAAGAAGCTATCATACTGTGTGAATATATCATATCATGTATCCAGCGACTTCCTTTGGGATACACCCTTCTCTCAGGAACAAAGTGCTGGAGATCATTATGATTCTGCACATTTGCATCTAGCACTTTGGTGTTTCGGAGTTGCCAAGTGGGACTCCATTTTTCATAATAGACCGACCATGATTCTTCATCTGATATATATCTTAGTTGTTCTCTCTGATGGGCCTGGTCCCATTCTGTGATGATGACCATTACATGTGTCTCATCTTCTTCTGGGTCATCAACCTGTTCTTGATGCTGGATAAATTCTTTGCTAAGAAAGTCTGGCAAACAATTTTCTGAACCCTTAATATGTTCTACTTTAAAATCAAAGTAAGCAAATAGTGCTTGCCATCTTGCGAACTTTGCATCTTCAGGATTCTTGATGGTCTTAGTGATTACCTTTGCCAGAGCCTTTGCATCTGTTCTTAGCAAAAAATGTTTATTTGCGAAGTGAATCGAAAACTTACTGATACAGTTCCATGCTGCTTTGACTTCTTTCTCTATTGGAGCATAGTTCAGTTCTGTTTTCCTCCATACTCCAGAGACAAACTGTACCACTTGTTCTTGTTCTTTCAGATTGTCTTCACTTGGTTTCTGTTTAAGTACACCTCCCCAACCTATATTGCTGGCGTCTGTTTCAACAATTTTAAATGCAGCATCATTAGCAACATAGAGAATAGGAAGATTACGAACCTTGGCTTTTATTTCTTTAACAGCCTGGGTATGAGCTTGCGTCCAAGGTTTTGGGTTCTTCCTCAGTCTCTGATTGAGCAGAGACCTGTCAATGGCACAAGAAGGATAAAAATTTCTTACATAATTTAAACATCCTAAAAATCTTTGCAATTGAGTTTTATCCAGGATGACATCTGGAAATTTGTCTGCAAAATCAAGTGCATGGCTTTGTAAAGCAAGTTGCCCATTTTCAATTTTGTGCCCTAAAAATTTGATCTTGGTCTGGCATAACTCCATCTTTTTCTTACTTAAGACCAGACCATTTCTTTGGACCAGTTTCATAAATATCTTCAAATGTCTAAAATGATCCTGTAGATTCTTGGAAAAGATTAGCAGATCATCAATGTAAGCAAGCAGCCATTCATCATAAGGCCTGAAAATTGAATCCATTACCTTCTGAAATTTAGAAGGTGCATGTTTCAATCCAAATGGCATCACATTCCACTCGTAATGCCCTGCTGGTATGCTGAACACAGTCTTCCACTAATCATGCTCAGCAATTGCTACTTGCCAGAAGCCAGATTTTAAATCAAACTTTGAAAATATCTTGGCCCCAGATATCCTACACATAAGATCTCTCTTATGTGGAATAGGATATGATTCATCTGCAAGAACAAAGTTTATAGGTTTATAATTAATAACGAGTCTAGGAACACCTCTAACCTGTTCACTTCTTTTGTTCACATAGAATCCATAGCAGTTCCAAGGGCTGCTGGATTCTCTTATCAGCGTTCTCTGTAGAAGCTAATCTATCTCCTTTTGACAGAGCTGTCTGTATTCTGCTGACATTGGGATAGCTCTGGATTTACATGGTCTGCCCATGTATCCTTCTTTATAGGGCAGTTCAACACAATGTTGTTTCCGATGCGAGAATGCATTCGGTTTTTCTGAACAACATGTGTTCTCAAATTCTTTCTGAAGCTCAAAGATTTGTTTCTGAACCTTTGGAGAACTCAGTTGGTCTTCAATCCTGATATTGCTCTTATGGTCTTTGAGTTCTTCAAGACTATTTTCTGCTTTATGAAGTTCCTGCATAGCCTGAACCATGGTGGAAACTCTGGTTTTATAGATGTATGGAATTTCAATCCTTTGCTCAGAGACAGTAATAAAGTATCCTGCAGAGTTGTCAGGAAATCTAAAAGAACCATGGGGCTCGACTGCTGCTAAAAAGACATTTCCCAATATACAATCAACTGGAATGTCAACAACTACAAATGAAAGCTTTACACATCGTGAATCAAAACAAACAGCAACTTTAGAAACTTCAAACTCTAAATGTTTCTTTCCTAGTCCCATAACTTTCTTTTGTGCAGTAACCCAATATCTTGATGGAACTATTTTCTTGGAAAGAATGTTAATATCTGCACCAGAATCAATTAGTGCAGTGACATTATAGACTCTGCCTGCAACACAAATATTTACATTGATGTGGTGTTGCTGATATTGAACTGCGATAACCTGCATTTCGCCAATTTCTCTAAAACCAACTGAAGCATCAAATTTGCCTTTGGCAACTTTAACATCTGAGGCAGAGTGCAGTGTGTAGTTTACATGTCTGCCGGAAATAGAGGTAGAAGGCTTTTGAGCTTGTGGGGCCTTTTCTGACTGTGAAACTTGGAGTTTCAGGGCAGCAATTTCAGATTTTAGGGCAGAGATTTCAGACTTTGTATTGTGTATCTCCCTACTCACCTCCCCCAAAGTGAGTGTACGAACTTTGTTAGAAGTATGTTGGAGATACGATTTGGTGTTGCGTTCGTAAGAAGCATCAACAAAATTAGGCTTCTTACCAGAGGATTTGCTGGAAGATCCAATACCATGCTGCATGTAAGGATCTGTACCATGAGGACTTTTAACTTTTCTGGTTTATCTTCTGGAAGAGAGTCATCATCAGAAGAGTAGTCGGATTGAGAGTCTGAACAATGACATTTTGTTGAATCAGAACAGTGACAATACAAATTGGCTTCCTCATCAGACTCAGCAGAGGAAGACTCAGAAGAAGATTCGATAGCATGTTGTTGAATGTGAAGAGCTTGGGAGCGATTGTGACAATCTTCTGTTTTATGGAAAGAAGAATGACAATGAGCACATCTAGGTTCAGTTTTGACAGTAGTACTGGTAGATGGCTGTTTGTTCTTTTGGGACTTCTTACCCAGACCCCTTTTTTATTCTAAGGCTGTTGGACACATATTAGAGGTATGACCAGGCTGACCACATAACCAATAGACAACTTCATTCATTCGGGCAATCTTGACATCTTTGGGACGGATGTCATGAGGCTGATAATAATGGGTCTTGGGGGTAGAACGATAATACCCTTTTCTTCCTTTATGCTGTCTTCTTTCTTTTGGATTTCTATGAGAGGACCTGAGCTCTCCTCTTTTTCCTGAGCTCAAACGATATGTAGAGGCTCGACTTCGTCTTTGAGCCTTCTTAGCATGTCTCTTGGTCTTTCTGCGAGTAACTAGTGGATCATCAATTGTTATACCATATCTGTTGCAGAAAGATTTAGTACCAGGAAGTCTATTCAATTTATCTATAGACTTGGTCATTTTAGAACTGGTACATAAAGAAATCAAAACTTTAGTAATAATAGAATAGAAATCTCCCCAAAGATATACTTCAAGTGGCAAGGGGAATGCTTCTTGCAATTTCAGGATGTCTACCAAATTTGATGGTAGAGCTGCAAGGTAAACTTGCTTCCATAGTATGTTCTTGGGATCTTTGACCAAAAAGATTCTTTCTATCCAGTCTCTATGGAAGTCTTCATAATGATTAATATTTTTGCACTTCAGATTCATCAGAATAAGTTCATTTTTATCTGTAAGTGCAAAATCTGCTCCACAGAAATGTTCTTGAATCAGTGCAGTGAGTGCACCAATCATATTGTTTTGTGGAGTACCATCATCATTGAAAGAATATCTCCCTGTTCATCTTTGAGCACCTCCTGCACCATCTTGGTGAGCATTACAGGGGATGATTCAAGTTCCCACCATCTTGCCAATGTTCTTGTAAAACATGCAATGATTGTTTTGCAGGATTCAACTTCATTTTTACCCTCAACACACATTAACTTATATTCAACAAACATCTGATCAAGTACTTTCCTGATTTGAGCTGCGGAGAGACCATCGATATTCCACTCCTTATGACTCCCTTCATGGAAGGTATCTCTTGCTGGGAGTTTACCAGCTCCATATAAATCAGGTGCAGCATGCCTCGTGAATTGAGGTTGTAGTGGCTCATAGATGGGAAAAGCATGTTTCTCTGTGTCTGATTCTTCTAACAGAGAAGCTACAGTTATTCTTCCAGATTTTTCTTCTATTTTTGGCTCAGACTGCTGGGATGGCTTTGCAATTTCTTTAGGGAACAAATGAGGGAACTTAGAGATGGGGTTGCTAAGTTCATGTGTGTGAATACTTTTTCTCTTTGTCAGAAATGAAGCCGGAATTGGTTTTTCAGACTTCCTTAAATTCAATCTGTCCATTTTGTCTGACAGATTTGAAACTACATCTCTTGTGGAGATAGACTGCTCAACTATACAATTCTCCACATCACCAAACTGCTTAAAATATTCTTGATAAATATGTCTAACAACTGATAAATCACACTGTACAGAATTCAAAAAATTATGTACATCATTAATAGAAACTTGGATACTCTCCATCTGATCCTTTACCAAGGCAGTTTTAGCAACATTCTTTTCAAGTCCAGTGAGAGCAGTATTTGTCCAATTTACTTGCTCACTGACTTTCTGAACTCTACTCTCAACTCCTGCTGCTGCAGTATCTCTTTGGACCAAAGGATATGCATTTGCTAAATTTTGTCCTTCTCCTAGGACAATGCTCTTAAAAGGAGGGTACGAGGTAGATGTTTCAATTTTACTGCCGTCTGGGGCTTTCCATGCATGTGAAGAAGAAGATGTGGATTCAGCCATTAGAACAACTTCTAACTCCATTTTACTTTTCCAGGAATAAAATGAGACCAAACATTTTCTTCTTCCATATATGTTTTCCATTCTTTTGCCATTTTTCTCTTTTCTTCAATTGGAAAAGCAAGCGCAAACTCATCAGCCTAAGGGTGAGTGAACAGATCCCAGTTTATCATCTGCTTCATCCACTGAGCAGGGATCTGATGCTTGGGACAACCATTCATTAAAGTATAAAACTTTTGGATTTCAGGCACTGATGGTTTCTTACAATATGGAGACAGATCTCTGAATCTGCATTTGGGGATCAACTTGTCTTTTTGTTCAAGATATCCAAGTCCATACTTGGGACTATTTGCAGGTCTTATTTTTGTAAAAATTGTAGTTAGCCTTGTGTCTTCATTTTCTAGTGTAGGCACTAGATGCATCATAAGAACATGCTCATCTTCATGAGGGAATGGAATGTCTGAGCATTTAGGATTAGGACATGGGTTGGTAGAAGTAGACGGAGGGGCTTCACCAGTCCTAGAATTATGGTTCTTATGAATGACCAAATAGGCTAGACTCTGCAAATTTACCTGTTGGCGACACTGAGGACATTCTACACCCAGGGGCTGGAAATTTACAATCTGGGAAAACTCAAATAAAGCAACATGAGAAAAAATTGAAACAATAGAAGAACAACTAGTATCTGTACATTCAGGAGCTATGTATCTAGGAGACTTTTTACTCTCTGCTTCAATCCTACGTCTGTCAATTGTTGACCTTCTAGGGAAAGACAGAGTGGCTGTGGATTGATTTTCTGATATATTAGCAGAGGTTATTTTCGGAATAGCGAGAGGCTTTGGATTTGGAACAGTCCAGTGTTCGGGAAAAGATAGATCCTCCAATTTAATGGATTGGTGTTCCACCTTCTGATTCTTGGGATCTGTCACGACGACAACACTGGTTTTAGACTCTCGGCTAGGAGCATGGAGGACTGCTAGGAATAGGGTAGTGGTATGACGGAAACAACCTTTGCACTAGATGGCGATATTTTTCCTCTTCTTTCTCATATCAAATCCTGAGGTTTGGATTTGAAGTTGTAAGATATCGGCCAATGTTTCATCAAAGGTATAAACATAAAAGTTTGGATAACAGTCAAACCATACCGGACCATTGGACAATGGGGCAACTATTCCTCCAATCAGGGAATATGTATATTTGTTATGGGTTAGATCTCGTAAAGTTGCTAACACATAGGAATCTACCCCTTGATGGGTAAGTGCTTGGATTCCCACTCTTATACAACCCAAATGAAAAAACTGAGTATTCAGTTTCTTGGCTTCAGCCTGTAGCTCCTTAGGATTTAACAACGGAACTAACTGTACACGATCAGAGTTCTCTTCAATGGAACTTATTGATTCTTTGATTGTGATTCTGGTGGCAGCCTTCAGATGCCAAACACCCAGATCACTATAAACTTGTGAGGCAGAAATTTTGGGTAAAACCCATCTGGCTTGGGGTTCTACTTCCTCATACAAGTGCTCTGACTCATTAACAATTCTACTACTACTAGAATTAAACATATCTCTGAGAGGGTCTTGTGTGGCCCTATCCTTCTCTTCTAATTCTCTGAATGAAACTGATTTGTTCATTGAAGAGTCCATTTCAAAAACTTATTTTTCAAAAAGAGAGAGAAATTAAGTACTGACCTTTCTCGAACCAGTCGCGAAAACCGACTTACTAGCTCCGATACCAATTTCTAGGAGAGGCTTCTCAGTAAGCTTGCTTGCTGCACACAGGTAGACTTGGCCTTGCTAAGTTTCTCCTTTATCTTCTCAACACCACTTTATGTAAACCCAGCGATGAACCCATACACGAACCTACTCCCACGTTCACGCAACTAGCGGCCTTTTCTGCGGCTTCCCTTCACCTTTTACGACCTTGGCATCCCTCAGTGGTTTGGCGAACCTCTGGCAAAATTCTAGCGAACTTTCAAGAGTATGAGAAGATAAGCAATGTCTTAACAGTAGTTAACGATGTACAAAGTAACAATACTTAATGATGCGGAATAATGAACATTTTCTCTTTTATTGATCTCAGAATGGTATTACAATCAGATTACAGACTTATGGACTCAAATCTCTTTATCAGAGATTGACTACAATGGCATTTACCAGACTGTTGCTACTCAGTGAATGAGTGAGCGATACCGGAGGCTTCCTGGCCAAATTGCAGACTCTGTCTCAGAGCATAAAACACACAAACATATAGATACAGACTCAATCTATAGAACTGGCCACTTTAGGTTCTTGCCTATGCCGAGCACATAGACATGTAGGCTTCTCAGTTCTCTAAGGACTGCGAGTCAATTCTCTGTGATGCAAGCAGATCGCAAAATTTGCGCAGATGCAGAGCAGGGAGTTCAAACTCAGACTCAAAACACACGAATGCAAAACTAAAACTCTAAATGCCGATGGCTTTGAATGAGCCTTACTCCTCCTTATATAGGATGAAAAAGGGGACAAACATTCCTGTAGAGCCATCGGATTATTGACACTTGGAAGGTGGATCATTGCTTTCGGGTAACACCGAAGTGACATCCGCGCAGAGACCCGAACCTTCCGACATAGACACGTGAAGGTGTGTGTTTATTACACTGTGGATACCTTTAAGTACAAGGCCCACAAGGAAATAGAATAATTATCTACAGAGAGGATACTTTTCGGATAGATGAAAAGCCCTCGAGAAAAGCTCTGTCATTGTAAACCCGTGACTGGGTATCATTACACAAGGAAAGCTTTTGTTTTAGTGGGGCTCCCGTGAACCACTTGTACTGGCTATTGCAGGTGGATCCAAGATTTTAGCATCTGGATATGTTATTTTTCCGTAGAATTCATCATCCCATGCTTTGGTATAGATGCATCGAACAATCATGGGCTTATTTAGGATGATTTGATGTTTAATCTTGGTCATTACTAACCATTGGTGATGCATCTCCATGTAGGATTTTAAAATAGTTTTTCTCATTTTATGTTCAAGTCCTACAATTTCTTTCACAGTTTGGCATGGATAGTGAAAACATTCTCCTACTGGAGTTTGAAGACAATCAATACATTGTCCATGAAAGTAGGCCTCATAGTAATGCAGATCCATGCTAAATGGGTTGACACCATAGTCATACCACAAATTTTCTAACAAAGGTGCGGCTGGCTCTCTTGAGTTAATCCATGTGGGAGAAAATTTTAACTTGGTATAGTGAATTTCCTCTCGTCCATATTTATTTAATAAATCCCACCAAAGATCTTTATAACCTGCAAAATTATAAACAGTGTCAGGAAAAATAAGGCTGGGATCATTACCTGGCCAAGTTTGAAATCTGCCACCAGTGTATTGGCCAGGGTTCCTTGTTCTGTTTATGTGATATGTTTTGTAGTAGACCCTTGTTCTATCTCCACCTCTAGTACAAATGACGAAGATGTCCCAAAAGTCTTGAGAGAGTCCTCTTTCAACTTCATAAGAAGCTATCATACTGTGTGAATACATCATATCATGTATCCAGCGACTTCCTTTAGGATACACTCTTCTCTCAGGAAGAAAGTGTTGGAGATCATTATGATTCTGCACATTTGCATCTAGCGCTTTGGTGTTTCGGAGTTGCCAAGTGGGACTCCATTTTTCTGAATAGACCGGCCATGATTATTCATCCAATATATATCTTAGTTGTTCTCTCTGATGGGTCTGGTCCCATTCTGTGATGATGACCATTACATGTATCTCATCTTCTTCTGGGTCATCAACCTGTTCTTGATGCTAGATAAATTCTCTGCTAAGATAGTCTGGCAAACAATTTTATGAACCCTTAATATGCTCTACTTTAAAATCAAAGTAAGCAAATAGCGCTTGCCATCTTGCGAACTTTGCATCTTCAGGATTCTTGGTGGTCTTAGTGATTACCTTTGCCAGAGCATTTGCATCTGTTCTTAGCAAAAAAAAATTATTTTCCAAGTGAATCGAAAACTTACTGATACAGTTCCATGCTGCTTTGACTTCTTTCTCTATTGGAGCATAGTTCAGTTCTACTTTGCTCCATACTCCAGAGACAAACTATACCACTTGTTCTTGTTTTTTCAGACTGTCTTCACTTGGTTTCTGTTTGAGTACACCTCCCCAACCTATATTGTTGGCATCTGTTTCAACAATTTTAAATTCAGCATCATCAGAAACATAGAGAATGGGAAGATTACGAACCTTGGCTTTGATTTCTCTGACAGCTTGGGTGTGAGCTTGCGTCCAAGGTTTTGGATTTTTCCTCAGTCTCTGATTGAGCAGAGACCTATCAATGGCACAAGAAGGATAAAAATTGCTTACATAGTTCAAACATCCTAAAAACCTTTGCAATTGAGTTTTGTCCAGGATGACATCTGGAAATTTGTCTGCAAACTCAAGTGCATGGCTCTGTAAAGTAATTTGCCCATTTTCAATAGTGTGCCCTAAAAATTTGATCTTGGTCTGACATAATTCCATCTTTTTCTTACTTAAGACCAGACCATTTCTTTGGACCAGTTTCATAAATATCTTCAAATGTCTAAAATGGTCCTGCAGATTCTTGGAAAAGATTAGCAGATCATCAATATAAGCAAGTAGTCATTCATCATAAGGTCTGAAAATCGAATCCATAACCTTATGAAATTTGGAAGGTACATGTTTCAAACCAAATGGAATCACATTCCACTCATAATGCCCTGCTGGTATGCTGAACGCAGTCTTCCATTTGTCATGCTCAGCAATTGCTACTTTCCAGAAGCCAGATTTTAAATCAAACTTTGAAAATATCTTTGCTCCAGATATCCTACGCATAAGATCTCCCTTATGTGGAATAGCATATGTGTCATCTACAAGAGAAGAGTTTAGAGGCTTATAATTAATGACAAGTCTAGGAACACCTCTAATCTGCTCACTCCTTTTATTCACATAGAATCCATAGCAGTTCCAAGGGCTGCTAGATTCTCTTATCAACTTTCTCTGTAGAAGCTTATCTATCTCCTTTTGGCAGAGCTGTCTGTATTCTGCTGACATTGGGATAGCTCTGGACTTGCATGGTTTTCCCGTATATCCTTCTTGGTAGGGAAGCTCTACACAATGTTGCTTACGATGCCAAAATGCATTAGGTTCTTCTGAGCAACATGTGTTTTCAAATTCTTTTTGAAGTTCAGAGATCTGTTTCTGAACTTTTGGAGAACTCAACTGATATTCTATTCTGATTGTGCACTTATGGTCTTTGAGTTCTTCCAGACTATTTTCTGCTTTATGAAGTTCCTGCATTGCCTGGACCATGGTAGAAACTCTGGTTCTGAAAATATATGGAATTTCAATCCTTTGGCCAGAGACTGTGATAAAGTATCCTGCAGAATTGTCAGGAAATCTAAAGGAACCATGGGGCTCAATTGCTGCTAGAAAAACATTTCCCATAATGCAATCAACTGGAATGTCAGCAACTGCAAATGAAAGCTTTACACAACGGGAATCAAAACAAACAGCGGCTTTAGAAACTTCAAATTTTAAATGTTTCTTTCCTAGTCCCATAACTTTCTTTTATGCAGTAACCCAATATCTTGATGGAACTATTTTCTTGGAAAGAATGTTAATATCTGCACCAGAATCAATTAGTGCAGTGACATTATAGACTCTGCCTGCAACACAAATATTTACATTGATGTGGTGTTGCTGATATTGAACTGCCATAACCTGCATTTCGCCAATTTCTCTAAAACCAACTGAAGCATCAAATTTTCCTTCGGTAACTTTAACATCTGGGGCAGAGTGCAGTGTGTAGTTTACATGTCTGCCAGAAATAGATGTAGAAGACTTTTGAGCTTGTGGGGCCATTTCTGACTGTGAAACTTGGAGTTTCAGGGCAGCAATTTCAGATTTTAGGGCAGAGATTTCAGACTTTGTATTGTGTATCTCCCTACTCACCTCCCCCAAAGTGAGTGTACGAACTTTGTTAGAATTGTGTTGGAGATACGATTTGGTGTTGCGTTCGTAAGAAGCATCAACAAAATTAAGCTTCTTACTAGAGGATTTGCTGGAAGATCCAGTACCATGCTGCATGTAAGCTTTAACCAATGCAGCTTTAAGATCTCCTTCCTCCAAGGCATGGATTTGAGCAAAGAATTTCATTTCATCTTCATCGATCTGTGCCATGAGGACTTTTAAATTTTCTAGTTTATCTTCTGGAAGAGAGTCATCATCAGAAGAGTAGTCGGATTTAGAGTCTGAACAATTACAGTTTGCTGAATCGGAACAGTGACAATACAGATTGACTTCTTCATCAGACTTAGCAGAAGATTCGACAGCATGCTGTTCAATGCGAAGAGCTTGGGAGCGATTGTGACAATCTGTTGTTTTATGGAAAGAAGAATGACAATGAGCACATCTATGTTCAGTTTTGACAGTGGTACTGGTAGATGGCTGTTTGTTCTTTTGGGACTTCTTACCCAGACCCCTTTTTTTTTCTAAGGCTATTGGACACATATTAGAGGTATGACCAGGCTGACCACATAACCAACAGACAACTTCATTCATTCGGGCAATCTTGACATCTTTGGGACGGATGTCATGAGGCTGATAATAATGGGTCTTGGGGGTAGAACGATAATACCCTTTTCTTCCTTTATGTTGTCTTCTTTCTTTTGGCTTTCTATGAGAGGACCTGAGCTCTCGTCTTTTTCCTGAGCTCAAACGATATGTAGAGGCTTGACTTCGTCTTTGAACCTTCTTACCATGTCTCTTGGACTTTCTGCGAGTAACCAGTGGATCATCAATTGTTATACCATATCTGTTGCAGAAAGATTTAGTACCAGGAAGTCTATTCAATTTATCTATAGACTTGGTCATTTTAGAACTGGTACATAAAGTAATCAAAACTTTAGTAATAATAGAATAGAAATCTCCCCAAAGATATACTTCAAGTGGCAAGGGGAATGCTTCTTGCAATTTCAGGATGTCTACCAACTTTGATGGTAGAGCTGCAAGGTAAACTTGCTTCCATAGTATTTTCTTGGGATCTTTGACCAAAAAGAATCTTTCTATCCAGTCTCTATGGAAGTCTTCATATTGATTAATATTTCTGCACTTCAGATTCATCAAAATAAGTTAATTTTTATCTGTAAGTGGAAAATCTGCTCCACAGAAATGTTCTTGAATCAGTGCAGTGAGTGCACCAATCATATTGTTTTGTGGAGTACCATCATCATTGAAACGAATATCTCCCTGTTCATCTTTGAGCACCTCCTGCTCCATCTTGGTGAGCATTATAGGGGATGATTCAAGTTCCCACCATCTTGCCAATGTTCCTGTAAAACATGCAATGATTGTTTTGCAGGCTTCAACTTCATTTTTACCCTCAACACACATTAACTTATATTCAACAATCATTTGATCAAGTACTTGCCTGATTTGAGCTGCGGAGAGACCGTCGATATTCCACTCCTTATGACTCCCTTCATGGAAGGTATCTCTTGCTGGGAGTTTACCAGCTCCATATAAATCAGGGGCAGCATGCCTGGTGAATTGAGGTTCTAGTGGCTCATAGATGGGAAAAGCATGTTTCTCTGTGTCTGATTCTTCTAACAGAGAAGCTACAATTATTCTTTCAGATTTTTCTTCTGTTTTTGGCTCAGACTGCTGGGATGGCTTTGCAATTTCTTTAGGGAACAAATGAGGGAACTTAGAGATGGGGCTACTAAGTTCATGTGTGTGAATACTTTTTCCCTTTGTCAGAAATGAAGTTGGAATTGGTTTTTCAGACTTCCTTAAATTCAATCTGTCCATTTTTTCTGACAGGTTTGAAACTACATCTCTTGTGAAGATAGACTGCTCAACTATACAATTCTCCACATCACTAAACTGCTTAAAATATTCTTGAGAAATATGTCTAACAACTAATAAATCACACTGTACAGAATTCAAAACATTATGTACATCATTAATAGAAACTTGGATACTCTCCATCTGATCCTTTACCAAGGCAGTTTTAGAAACATTCTTTTCAAGTCCAGTGAGAGCAGTATTTGTCCAATTTACTTGCTCACTGACTTTCGGAACTCTACTCTCAACTCCTGCTGCTGCAGTATCTCTTTGGACCAAAGGATATGCATTTGCTGAATTTTGTCCTTCTCCTAGGACAATGCTCTTAAAAGGAGGGTATGAGGTAGATGTTTCAATTTTACTGCCGTTTGGGGCTTGCCATGCATGTGAAGAAGAAGATGTGGAGTCAGCCATTAGAACAACTTCTAACTCCATTTTCTTTTTCCAGGAATAAAATGAGATCCAAACATTTTCTTCTTCCATATATGCTTTCCATTCATTTGCCATTTTTCTCTTTTCTTCAATTGAAAAAGCAAGCGCAAACTCATCAGCCTGAGGGTGGGTGAACAGATCCTAGTTTATCATCTACTTCATCCACTGAGCAAGGATCTGGTGCACACAATTTTTTTTAATTAAAATGTATTTCTAAAAAATTAGTTATGATACTGAGAAATTAATTATTTCTTAAATGCTAAAGGGTGTGATTTGATATAATTATTGATCTTTCATAATTAATGTACTTTTCTGATTGGATGGTTAATAATTAATGTACTTTTCTGATTGGATGGTTAAATTCTATATGTATCTAAATTATAAAATGAATTATTTAAAAAATGAGGTAGTAAAAATATATATCAAAAATGAGAGAAAAAAAATTATTGGTTAATTAAGACAATTTACATCATGTTTTTGGGGCAGTTCAATTGGTTAGAACATATCTTAGCTTTTAGAGGCTTACTAATTGTTATTTGCTCTAGGTTTAAAAATAAAAATGAAAAATCACATAATGAGACGTAAAAGTTCGAGTTGTTTATGAAGTGAGAGTACTTCCAGAAAACCAGTCGTAAATTAAAACAATTCACATAATGATAACAATGACCAGTACAGGTTCGAGTTGTTTAGGAAGTCGGAATGATTACTTATATGTATCGATAAATACTAATGATAATGTTTGAGTCGAGTTTAATTTATTATATAAGAACAGTAAAATACATTTACAGTATAGTATAAATAAATAAATAATCTCTATTTAATACATCATCATAAACAACTTGAAAACATATATAACGTAATGATGCGTAATAACGAAAATATACAAAGTATTTATAACGCATAATGACAATTTTAAAAAACCAGAAGTTGAATTTTCTTTTAGCATTGCAGACGACACTTGTACTCAGAGAAACCTGTAGATTAAGAATCAAAATGTATATATATTAAACATCATAACAGTTACAAGTTGACTGTTATTAGCGAAAAAATGTCCCATTACACGGCGGGAAAGATGTTCATGTGCATATATACACCAAAATTTTCTAGGTCGTGTTAATGTCCTACCTACAATCACATCATTTAAAAAATGCAATATAATTAAACAATGGCTGCGAATATCCCTGGTCGAAGATACCAACAGGATCTGTGTTTTCTTCACACCGCGAAAGTCACGAGCCTCGGGAAATTCGCCGAACAGTTCCCTTTCTATACCTGTCGCATAAGATAAACCGAATTACCATAGTCGTGTTTTAGACAGAATTGTTGACATGCTGGTCGTGATTCCGCTTGAGTGTTGAAGCCACAGAACGAGCCCAGAGCTTCAGATGTTCTTTCATATCCACATCTGCTGCATTTGGGTTTGGCAGTTCCCAGTTTTCCAAAGGGATTGTTGAAACCCTAAATTCTTGGTGCTATTTTCATGGTCTGCCAATCGCTTCAATCCAGGAAGAAGACTTAGTACTCTCGGGGTCAACTGGTCCTTTCTGAACTCGAAGCCAAGCTCCATAAGACCTTTTAGCTCTTGTAATTCTAGATCCACTCTACTTTTGGGGGCTCCCTTGCTCTCCTTCCACGTCAACCGCTTCCGACTCGAAACTGTCTCTAACTTTGGCAAAGAATTCGGTTGAGGACTCGAAACTGTCTCTAATTTTGGCAGAGAATTCGGTTGAGGCATGTGGAGGCACATGTGTTCAAAGGCCTTTCCTTTCCTTCTCTCAAGAAGCGAAGCAGGGCGCTGCCCTGTAATCCCAAGTGCTGAATCGCTCATGTTAGGATTTGATAACTCGGATGAAACCAGAGGAGAGTCGCGGTTCTTCCGAGACCAAACAGAGCAGTTGATGAAACTCTTATAAGGAGTGGATACATGGGACCAATGCCTACCATAGCAACCAGAAGTGTCAACTAAAATATGTAGAAGTAATGTGAAAAGACGACGGCTGTTGTCGTGCTACAACTTAATCTTGTCGTTAACGTGTAGTTTAGGTGGACTTCATAATTTAGAAGTTTCTGATCTTTCGTTTGGTCGGTTACCCACAGACGCTTTACAGTTATATTACGGGAGAACATTGAAACCTCGTCCAGAATGAAAACAAAACTAGTGTATTCGGGTATAAATTTGGTATTCTTATTTGTCAATTTACATGGTTTATTTCAAAATTGCTATGTTTAATATTTTTTTTCATGATTTAAAATTGTAGGTGGGTTTTGCTGACTTTTTGTTATATTATTTTAAAATAATTAAATATATTTAATTATATACATTTTTATAATAAAATTAGTTTAAAAAATGTAATAATTATATATGATTGTTTAAAGCTTTTATAAATTATGTTGATCAAATTTATTAATTATAATATATTTAAAAAATAACCATTTATGTCAATTTTTCACATAATGAGTTGAACTAAAAAGAGATTTATAGATAATAAAGAAAGTTTAAACAAATACAAGATATGTATTTTGATTTGATAAATAAAAAAGATAATGCTTTATAAGTCCTCTCAACACTTGAAAGACCCAAATATAACATAGTTACAGTCAAAACCACATATGAGCGAAATGCTCATAACCATGGTATACAAAAAAAAATGATATTTCAATATTCAACCATTAAATAGAGCTGTTTTTTAATCAAACTACAAATACATTCAATTTATAAAACCAAGATGTATGAGTAACATGCTAATACTAAATGAACTAAATAGAAAATCTCAATATCAAATAGAAAATAACTATTTCAGTAATGTAAACAAGAAAATTCCATTTTATTATTTCTATTGGAAATTAGAAAACAAAAAAAAACTATTCCATCTCCTAACTTAATGTTTTATATATCATATCAATAGTTCATGGGTGTGGGCATGCCACATGAGTCTCAAGCTTTAAACTTCAAGCTTTAGAGTTAAATGTGCACAATATAGGATTACATGATGTGGATGGATGTAACATAAATACTTAACTTTATGCATTTACAGATGGTAAATCAATCTTACTCTAACTGTTTTATCAAGAACCAATTATTGGTGACTAATATTCTTGCCATTTTCCACCGACTCTTAACGGTATAAAAAAAAAACACAGTTAGTTTTGAGCTGGCAGCTTTCAACAATATACGAAAGAGGATGATTTTTTACTCCATTAAATGCTCCTCTCTCTCAGTTCAATTTGCTGGTGGTGCTATGGAACAAAACATGAATATGATATTCATAGGATTTTTTCAAGATAGAGGTATGATGTGTGGGGAATGCACAAAGTGTTTGCAGGGATCGACCAAGGAGGATGATTTTTTACTCCATCGAATGCTCCTCTCTCTCAGTTCAATTTGCTGGTGGTGTTATGGAACAAAACGTGAATATGATATTCATAGGATTTTTTCAAGATAGAGGTATGATGTGTGGGGAATGCACGAAGTGTTTGCAGGGATCGATCGAAGCTTCGCGTTGAAGGTGACATGTACGAAGTAAATCTTCAATTTACGTGAAGAGGGGTCATGCTGGCCTGAATTCTTTGCAAAAATTTAGTCTTGGAGCTTGAATCTAAATTGACTTGTCAACAATAATGTGGAATCGGAAGGAAAGAGTAGACATGAGAATTTCAAGAAGGGTTTCAAGAAGGGTTTATCGAATATAGAGATAAGTAACTATGCATTTTTCTTTGGAAAAATAAATTTATGAATGGTTTTTTCTTTTAAAAAAAAAATAATAGTCTGATTTTGAATCTTTTACTCATTTTGGGAGAAAATAAAAGATTTCATATGAATTTTTATATGAAAAATAGCCTTGTTTGTTCTTAAATATATACTATGGTAAAAGACAAGTTTGTTTTTAGAAATATACTATGGTAAAAAATTGTGCTAGTTTTTTGGAAAGTAATAAAGATTTCTATTATATCTTTTAGTTTTTATAAAAGTAATAAAGATTGATATCATGTTAATCTTTTAGTTTTTCGGAAAGTAATAAAGATCACTATTATGTTAATATTTTAGAAAGATATACCATGGTAAAAGACATAATCCGTGTATTTCTTGAAATTATTGGTATTATGTCAATCTTTTACAAAGATAATGTTATTAGAGATATATCATGGTAAAAGGAAAACTTATTGTGCTGATTTTCTGAAAAGAATCCATGTTTTTTCTTCTTGAAAACATTGCTATTATGTTATTCTTTGCTATTATGTCAATATTTTACATGAAAATAATAGTTAGGAATGGTAAAATTCTAAGAAGGTTTTTTCTAAAAAGAATCCATATTGTCTCTTCTACAAATATTTCTATTATGTTAAAGATTGCTATTATGTTAATATTTTTACATGAAAATAGTATTTCATGATGATAGAATTCTACGAAGGGAATATTTGTTGCCTACATTAAAGGAAGAGCTATCTCTCTTGCATGTACAAATAAGGAGAGTTATCTCTCTTGCATGCACAAAGAATAGCCATTGTGTTATAGAGGTATGTTCTTTGCGTGGATAAAAGAAATATTGAGCTATCTTAATCTTTAGGAAAAATATGTGAGTACCTTAATGCTATCAAAATTATTATGTTAGTTTATGTTAGTTCTTTTGGAATAAGACCAGGTATATTCATAAAATATTTTTATTAGATCTCATTGGAAAGAATATACATTTATATGTGGAAAATGATAGCATGTTTGTTATCTTACATTAGAAAAGATTCTTTGGGAAAGAATATGAATTATATGTACAAAAGCTAAAGTATTGTTTTGGAAAATATTCTTTGGGAAAGAATATTGAATTACATATAAAAAAGCTAAACTAATGTTTTGATTTCCTTCAAATATATATATATATATATATATATATATATATATATATATATATATATACGGGTATTGTTAGTATAATATTTGGAGAATAAGACATGTATTCTTATGCTTTATTCCATTAGTTTTATGGAAAAGAAACCAAGTTTTGCATGCATATTATGTCATATTTCCTCGAAAAGGAAACATGTGTTTGCATGCTCGATTATGTTAAGTATTCTGTTGGGAAATTAATTTTAGAAACTTTATGCATTGTATGCACAGGAACAACAATCAACGTGTAAGTTTTTTTATATTTGCATGCTCCAAAAGCAATAGCTAAATGGATGGTTCTTTTGTTAAAGTTTAGGTAACTCTGATGCACATAGTGTCATTTTCCATTAAAGGAATTCCTGGACAATTGTAGTGAATTGTCATGTATGAATGTGAGCATTTGTGAGAAGTTTCATAATAGTGTGGGGATTATTTTGACATGAATTGATAATTACTTGCTTACACTAAGGTAGTGATGTTAGAAGAAAGCATGTTCTGATATTGTATTCACATCTCATGTTTTGCACATGTATAAGTGTAAAATGATCACTTAAAGATTGATTATTTATTGATTAAGGATTTATCTAATCATGCTATAAAATCTTGTTGATGACATCAATGACAGGAAATGATGGTGATTTATGAGAAGGAAATATTATGCTTAAGGTAAATGATTAATGGTTCATGCCTACGAGTGCGAGCCGTAGGATGGTCCATTGTAAGATGGTACATTGTAGGTACATCGATGCCACGAAGATATGAAGATTAGTGGGTAAATGATATCATATTTATTGTAATGGATTTAAGCTAGATATTTGTATATTTCTTTGTAATATTTATAAACGACGAGCTTTTAATAATAAAATTAAAATTTTGCTAGTTTTCACCCTACGGAGTTTCCAGGGTATATTGGTGTTCAATGAAATTGATGATGTTGATTCCTTTCTGGTGGTGATGTTCATAATATAAAGTATGTGATGACTACATGAATAATGAAATGAATGCAAGGCTACATCATATAGTTTTGTGTTAATGATCTACAATAGAGGTTGTTAATGCTTAAGCAACTTACTATTCTTGTACTAAGATTTCACTACGAACGAGTGAACATTCTATGTAATGATGAGCAAGGAATATTTAATAGTGATTTGGATAGTTACCCATGGGTAACTTATATAAAAAAAAATCTTAACGCATGCATTTCCATGAAACAGTGAAGAAACAGATTAAATTTTCCTAATACATTTAAAAATTCATTGTCAATAAGTCTATACTTATTTTGCAATCCCCCACTATGAAGAGATTCTATACTTAAATTATTTTATTTTATATTTTGCAATCTTATTTGGAATTTCTTATATCTCTCATTATATATATATAAATAATAATAATAACTTAATTTATATATTTGTAACACTTTAAATCTACCCATTCATATTACATTAAAAATTAAATTTGATTAATATGTGGAGATATTTTTCTTATTTAACTTATTAACTATTTTAAAATATGGACATTTTACTTAATTTTTAGAATTGTCAATTTGATAAATGAAGTAAAAAGTTATCATAGAGATAAATTTTTAAATCTCTCATCAAATTAAAGGTTCTCAACAATCAATTTGATAAGGGAGTTAAAATTTTCTCTTTAAGGGAGTTAAAAAGCTCTCTTTATCTATATCACGAGAAAATTTTAACTCTCTTAACAAATTAATGGTTTTAAAAATTAAACAAAATGTGCAGATTTTAAAACAATTAGTAAGTAAAATAAGGTAAATAATTTTCTTTTATTAATATTTTTGTATGAGTTGGTAAATTTAAATTGTTAAATTTATATAAATTGAATTATTATTATTTTTTATATATATTTAAAAATAAATATTAATAAAAAATAATTATTTTACTAATAAATTTTCTTGTCAAATTCTAAAAACCACCTATTTAAATAATTAAAAATAAAAATAAAAAATCAGCCTAATCCGGAGAAATGTTCCATGCGGGTCCTAATCAAATTCCAAACCAATAAAAAAGAAATTAAAGTTAATAAACATAATCCGAGAAATGTTCTATCTCAGTCCATCAAACGGTGAAGAGAAGAGACGAGAAATCTTTGCAATATCTTTACGTAGGTCAATGGGGTTTTAAGTCAATGTAGATGGCCAAGATTTGTACGCCGATATCTGAATCATCAGAAAAATCGATGAGAGAATATTCAAGTCAACGGAAGAAGTTCCACGGCTTTTACATAATCCGATCCAAAAAGAATGTGGAGAACATGTGAGTAGAAATCAGGATGGGACAATGGAGGAAAATATGGTAGTTGTGTATGTGTGAGATGTTTTTGAAGTTTTTGGTTGATATTTTGTGAATATTTGGTGAAAGATTTTGTGGCGAAATTTTGATTTGTGTTGTTTAAAATGTTTTTTTTATTTTATATATAGATTCAGCACCTTAAAAAAAACTTGAAGTATTTTGATTGTGAAAATTTGACAATCAACGGCGCGCACCTCACTGTCCATCAAGTCCAGTAATGGAGGAATGTACCAGGCATGCTTCACCATTATGGAAGCTGACGAGAAATCTGGCAGCAAGCAAATTTTGTCAGGCCAAGGTTGGAAACAACGTCGCTCGAGAGCTAGGTTAAGTTAACAAGGTAACAAGAAGTAGGGTATTGTTCTCTGCAGGCGAATTCCAGAGGAGTTTAGGAAGAAGGAAAACGGTCTGCGGCGTCGACTGTTAAATTGGTATGTCATGGCTCTTGCAACCTTCGCATTTCAATTACCTGTTCATGTTCAAAGTCACGAAGGTGACATCATGTTTGTGGATGGTTTCTGTGACTTGCATACTGTTAGTCGAGTCAGTAGTCGGTTTTATTTTAAATTTGGGAATATCTTGAGTCTGCTCTGTTTCAATTTTAAGGAAGGGTCTGTCATTATTGCTTGCATGCTAGTTGAGATTATTCTAGGTCCAGCAATCGACCCCTGTTTTAGAACCTCGACCCCTTTCCAATGTGTCGTTCAGTCAACTTCTTTTTTTTTCTATGGAACCTAGTGAAATATTCTTATGTGTTTACACAGTCCTGAATGATTTTTTAATGATTTATGCCTGGTTGATCGTCGTGTAATAATCCCCTCTTTATTCCCTTGTGAGGTTCAATTACAGACCTTCTTGCGCTCGTCTCTATGGGTGGCACAATTTACAGTTTGGGGATTGTGGCCTATCAATAATGTCGATTTAAATCAAGCCTATGAGCAGGTCAGTATGTGCGGCAATGATAAATCCGTAACCCAAAGCCGGCTTGCTCAGAAAATTTCTCTGTTGTTTCGTGTCAGGGCAACCTCTGCTCTGTTTCTTAGTTCTTGTGACCCTCATAGTAATCAGAGTCCTATTAGTCAACCTCACTGTTACAATGGTATTTGGAAAATTTAATTATGTTATAGGGTATCCGTGACTCTTCTGTTTACACTTCAAGATACTGCTTGCATGGCAACAAAGTCTGTGGTTCCGCCTGCATATACGGAAATAATGGGACCCATTAGAGATCAAATGAATTCTGTTATTGATTTCGCCTTGCCATATACAACCCTGTTTCATATTTTCACAGAGATTACACAGGAGTTGTCAGTGTGTCTTCATCGGTTCAAACACATGGAAAAATATCAATCTGGGAAACGACAGGGTACGGGAAAAGGGATGTAGAAGCTTCCTATTCATAATGTGGGACCAAGCAAGCATGTCAGGAAAACTGAAAAGTAAGTCATGGAGAATATTTTTGATATTTATGAAGCCGGAAACGCACCTTAGGTCTGCAACACAATTCAAGGCTGGGAAAGAGGGAGGCTATCTCGGACCCACCATGGACTTTATCTTGGACCCTGGGAATACAAGAAGGAGGCTATCTCTCTTTCACCAATCTATCCACACCTATTGGATTCTCAAATGTGTTTTGGTGAAGGCCATGACCATTATGTAAGAAATGGAAGGATACCCCAATGTGGTTTAAGTACTGCAAAAAATCAAACATGAAATTCAACAAATTGGAGTATCTCAGTATCATGCAACAACCAAAATTGGCGGAATTGAAAGCGAGCTTCAAGCTATGCAACAAGTAGATATCCCAGGTTCTACTGCAAAGGACCCAGCTTCTATCAACTCTTCTGATGGATGACCTTAGATATTAATAGTTTATAATGATTTTTGCAGCATGTTTTTACTATTTTTTGTTAATATTTGATGGACATAGTAAAGTAGATATAGCGGCAAGTAGAAGGAAGAAACAATTCCAATACTCGTTGGCCTTTAACTCATTAAGGTGGCCAACAAACCTGGTTTAACAGATTGAGGCCACTAATTGCTTAAATATATGTATGGCATTCTGTTCTTCTTTTTTATAAATAAAAAATAGTAAGCCTTTATGAAATTTACCGCAAAAAAAAAAGAGAAGACCATCAAACATATGATTTCAATAAATATCTTCTAATTAAATTTTAAACATAAAAACTGCCAAATTAAACCTAAAAATAAAAATAAAAAACCTTTTATAAATTCTCACATATAAACAACCCAAAAAAAAAATATCGACATAGAACTACAATGATGTATACACAATAAAATTATAACTGCCGACATAGAACTACAACGATGTATACACAATAAAATTATAACTGCCGAACCTTCCAAATCTTATCCTAGAACTTTGGACGTCGGTTGTTTACAGAAATCGCTTTACTGAATTGTTTCTTAGTCCTCCATTAGCGGTCCTCTCGATTGCTATGGTCAATATGACTGAGGATCCCGATAACTGCGGAATCTTCCCAATCTCATCTTACAAACTTACACATCAATTTATGGAAATAGGTTTACTGTGTATCGCCAGAGGATGGCAATTAATTAATAGAAGAGGGCTACAATGTCTGGAGTGATTACGTCGAATCTACTTTTCACCTACCATCTAAAAGACTCTCCAACGTTTCCAGGTAGATATATTAATATATTTAATCACCTTCATGTCTACCATAAGTTATGGGAGCAACTGTAATCCATGGGTCCAATTCCCTGTAAATGGTTGCCTTTGGTGATGTTTCATCAAGTACAAGTTTACCATAACGTCGCGCTTTTTCTTGTTCGTGGTTGACAATTTCCTTCCCATCGATAGGGAGATTGGTGGTAAAAATTGAGATTTGACAATCCTAACGAGACACTTACAGCTTTACGTATGTAATTCAACGGTCCAACTTTTCTTATTAACCTTGTTTAACATTTTAAACAATTTCGTCGGAGGTATGATTTAGAAATTTGGTAACATGATTTTTGGTGAGAGGTATGATTTAGGAATTGGGTAACATGAATTTTTTTTGGGTGAGATTGTAATGTTTCATCATTTTAAATGAATAAATTAAATATTAAAAAAAATTCTAAAACATTTAAATGGTTCATCCAATAACTTAAAATTACAATCTTTTCAATGAATAAAAATAACTAAAACATTTAAATCATGTCAACTCAATACATTAAAATTACAACTTTCCTCAAGAAAAATGAGCAAAGATTTTTACCCAAAAAAACTAAAAAATGATATAATGGTCTCACTACATTAATGTTTTATAAATTATATATTTTATAACGGTGTTCATGAGCTTTATTCAAATTCTATGCTTAATGGCTAAAGGTTTGATTTATACATTACTTTAGATCTTAAGACAAATGTTTTATAGATATGTTTTACAATGGTGCTCATAAGTCTTTATACAAAGTTTATGCTTAATGACTAATTAAAGTCTAATCTATACACTATTTTAAGTTTTAACATAGTGAAAATTTTGAATCGCATATTTTTTAAATTATTTGCACTTTTATTCTTAATTTCGATGCGGTCATAACATAATAAGACAAAATTGTTTGGTGATTTTTCTAAAGCATCTAAGGAAAATTCTCTATTAATATATTTTAGGGTGCACACTAGTCATGCATAGGTCAAACAGGCCCATGTATATATAACAAAATGCTAAGCAATACAAATTTATGCAAGACAACACTATAGTAATAAATCTATGTAGATTGGGCGACATGGTTTCCTCTCCACTAAGTGATTGTGAGTGTTATGTAAGAGATTCGATTATGAGTTAGTTTCTACTCGTTCATGTATATGTTGTATCGAAAATTTCATGTTCATGATCATTAAGGATTTATTTGTACAAATATTTTGTAACATAATTTTATTTTAAAAAAAAACGTTTTAAAATATATATTTAAATATACTGAATTATGTCTATATACACAACATTAATGTGAATATTTATAAAAACGAAAAGGTGAAAAAAAGTAGTTAGGAAATGATGATTTATTGTCATATTGTACCATTACTCTACGTTGATTTGTATTAGAAATAAATACAATACAAAATAATAAGAAAGTGAATAAATTTGAGTAGAGTGAAATAATTATAAAAGATTTTTTAACTAGGAAAATTCTAAATTTATAAGAAAAATACATATAATAAAATAAAATAACTTGAACTCTACATTTATCATGACTACAAAATAACACAATAACTCTACAGTTTCTTCAGCATAACCTTCCTTCACATTCAACATGGTCTTAAATGATGACCACCCTGAACAAAAATACCACTTTCAACCCGAATCCACTTGCCTCTCATTATCTTCTTCAAATGAAGCTTTACATTAACAACTTAAGAAGAAATTTATGATAAAGACTTTCAAAAGCTTCATCCTCGTATATCTTCCTTTGAGCTCTAAAAGAAAAAATGACTAGATGGATAAGGTGTAATTTAATTTCAATATTTTATGATTTGATTGTAATATTAATGTGGAATTACATTTTATGATATTATGATTTCATTGTAATATTAATGTGGAATTACATTTTTATGATTTGGTTGTAATGTAGAAATATGATATGTCTATTTTTAATAAATTCAATTATAGTATTTTTAAATCAAATTTTAGATGGAGAAAAGGTCACATTCACGACCATTAAAAATATGTTGATGAAAATACTTATAAGAAATGCAGAAGATATAGTATTAAGAAAAATCAAACACATTAGCATTCGAGTATCATATAATAACTGAATAAATTTTACAAAATAATCACCCAATTCTACATTAAATATTATGAAAACAACAAAATATTAGATATTCAAATAGTTTACATCATAATACCTCCAATGAAGATAAAATTATAGTTTCTAGATTCCCTTGGGGATTCATATAGACTTGCTAGCAACGTTGAATCCATAATTTTTCTGGGAACACAAACATAAAAAAATTCTTTAAGAATCTTTCAAGAATAATATAGAGTATGGAACTTTTAAATCACTGTGATGAATAATCATCAAAAACCTTAGACATAGAGATAGGTATGCTCTAGAAGTAATATGTTTAATTAGTATAGATAGACGCATCAATGTTATGCATATTAACATGATAAACATGAGACATGGATAATCACATAGAAACGAATGCATTCCCTAGAATTGAAGATTCTACCTAATAATAACTAACAACATTTGACACACTCTTCATTATAAACATATATGGAATATATGACTAATCGACATGTGTAAAATTACTGTATCTATTTTTTTTTTTCCATAAACATGGTCATAAGGTAAAAAAACCTAACAAGTATCACGATTAATGTTGATGAGATATGTGTCAAATGTTATAACAATCATTCACTTCCAATCAAATACCAAATTTTGTTAGTTCCTTCATTAACTTGAAAATCATGTTGATGAGATATATGTCAAAGCTTATAGCAATCATTCACTTTCAATCAAATCCCAAATTTTCTTAGTTCCTTCATTAACTTGGAAACCATTGCATTAGTGAAGGAATTTCAACTTTGCGTTATATAAAATTTAACGCCATATATCATTATATATATGAATATTTATGAACTGTAAAAATTGATGTTCATTTATTAAATTGGGCATGATTTTTATGTCATTGTAGTTCAATATAAAATGATAACCCATATTTATTTAATCTATGCATGTCACATATTTCATATATAGAAACATAAATGTAAAATTTACCCAACTCTTAATCTTATGTTGCTTGCATTCCTCTTGTTCTTTTCTTTGTTTTTCTCCATTTTTATCCCTTCTATAATGTTTATTTGTTGTCACCCTTAATCTAAATTATTTATTGATATACATAATTAATATAGATTTTATCTCTATGTTATTTTTCATCTACCTCGATGTTTCCATGGTTGAAAAAAATGAAGGAATTAGTTTGCAGGGTCATTTTAATGTTAGGTCCCATTTCTCAGAATTGAGGTTTGAAATGCTATAGAGCCATTTTGAGGCATCAATTTGAGTTTTTTTAATGCCAAAAATTTCCTCTTTACCATATGACCTTGACAAATTGATATACAGTCAATTATCTTTCCAATAGTGTATGAACGTGATGCTTTATATATTGATACCTAGATCCATTGTATATTGCTTGTGGTTATGATGATTTTACATGGATATCTACTCTGTTTTTTCTTTATGGGCATAATTGCCACTTTTTTTTCATACTTGATGGATGTGCAATTTGCTTTATCTTCTAGACATGCTTTTATATATCTAACCATAGGTATGCCCAGTATAGGTAACGAGCTATCTTCATTTGGTCTCTTCTAACATGTTTTTTTTTTTTTTTTTTAGTGAAATTTTTATATGCTCATTTGACAACATCCTCATAAATATTTATAATTTTTTTTTACCATTACACACCCTTCTAACCTCACACATATTGGAGCATCTATTATAAAATATTTTTGCACACTCATTATAAGACGCATGATTTATCTTGATGAAATTATCCCCTTACTTTTTTCTAACATTATACCTCTAAATAATTATTCAAAAAATAAAAATGTTTACATATGAACCTTTTCTTCAAGAATAACACACATATATGTGACCTTTACTCACGAAAAGAAAATATATACACCAGTCTTCTTCAAGAAACTAGTGTATGCCTTCAATTTGCATTAAGAAATTTAAGTGCATAATAATTATGCATTTACCGGTAGGATTTTAGAAACTTTTTACCTCTTGCATCTTGTCTCTAATAGCTTAGGATAGGCCTCAATATGTATTTAATGATGTTTTTAGTGGAATAAACAAGAGTACATTTATGTTTGATGATTACAAACATAGTTACTGATCAAACGAGAACTATTACCTCAAAACGAGAACTCTAGCCCAAAAAAGCTTAAAAAACATGAAAAAACAACCCAAAAAAAAAAGTGTGTCTTCCAAAACGCACTAATTTTTTAGGGTCAAATTTCAACATTTTTGAGAATTATGCTAAAAACCAATTTTTTTCTTGAAAAAAGGATTTAAAAAACACCCTCGAAACAAAAAATGTTCATGGTGCAATAACATCGATAAATTTTTGTGTGCAAAAAAAAACTTGAAAACAAAAACTGTTGATGTTGGAATAACGTCGACATTCTTTTTTGTGCAAAAAGCAGTCTGAAAATGAAAAGTGTTGTTGCTAAAATAATGTCGTCAATTTTTTGTGTTAAAAAAACACTGTGAAAACGAAAAGTGTTAATGTTGGAATAACGTCTTTTTCTTTTTAGGGTAAATTGTCAACAATTTTTAATAACGACATTAAATATAAAATATCATGACTCTAAAAAACCTTAAAATTTTGACAATAGACATGAAATTAAGGATAAAATATCAAAAGTCTTAAAATTGCAACAATTTTTATGAATGGTATTAAATATGATATATTATCGTGTCTCTAAAAAGCCTTGAAAATCCAAGGATGACATTCAAGATAAAATATCACATTTATGAAAATAAACTTCCAACGACTTTTAGGCATGGTATTAAAGACAAAATATCACCTGCAAAAACAAAAAACAAAAACAAAAATTAGAGATTTTTTTTAAAAACACAGAAGTTAAAGAATAAAATTAAAAAAAAAAAAACAAAACATTTTTTTTAAGTTATAAAAAAAATAATAATAATAAAAAATGAGAAAATAAAATAACTAAAATTAAAAAATTAAAAAATAGTTAAAATTAAAAAAGGTATTTAAAAAAATATTAAAATAAAAAATAATTTAAATTTAGAAAATTATATTAAAAAAAAAAATTAAAAGAAAATAAAAATAAAACTTCGCAAATAATAAAACTTTAAATTAAAAAACAAAATTTAAAACTTAAAAAGAAAATTTAAATAATAATTTAAATTAAAAAAAAATGCATATAAATCTATTAAAAATATATTTTGGAATAAAATAAAAACTACAAATTAAAAAAAAGTTAAAAAAAAAAAAATTCAACTTAAAATTAAAAAAAAAAACAAATAAATACAAATAAATTAAAAAATATAAAATATATTTAAAAAAGAAAATATTCAATTTAAGAAAAAATTAAATTTAAATTTAAAGGAAAAAAAATTAAAAGGAATGAAAAAATTAAATAACAAAAAAAACAATAAAAAAATAAATTAAAAAAACAATAAAAAAATAAATAGAAACCACCGTTGTCGCCCATTGCCACCGCCCTAAGTGCCACGGGTCTTAACCAACGGGCGGTGGAGAGCTAGCAACTATTTGTCGCATGTCAGCCGATCCCTGCAGTCATAGGCCGACAATGGCAATGATGGGCAATAGACAGATGCTCATAATTGACCCTCGTGACCCTTATGGTTGCGGCGGTGGGCGGCGACGGTGATTCCTGAAATCGACGCCAGGAGGCAGTGATTCCCGGAATCTTCCAAGTCAGTGGCGATTCCTGGAATTGACCCTTGTCGGCCTGGGGGCTGCAGGGCTTGGCTAGCGAGTGGCAGAGAGCTGGCTGCGTGGCTCGGTCGATGGGCGGTGGACAACTGGCTGCAGGGCTTGACCGAGGGGCGACGGAGAGCTCGTAGCTCTCCGCCCCCATCAGCTAAGCTCGACTATACCCAGGGTGGTGGTAGTGATTTTAATTTATTTATTTATTAATTTTTTTTAATATTTTTTTTAAATTTAAAATTTATATATATATTTTTTAAATTTAAAAATTAGTTTATTTTTTATATTTCTATTTTTTTTTTGAAATTTTAAATTTTTTTAATTTAAAGAAAAAGTATTATTATTATATTTTTTATTTGAGAATTATATATATATATATATATATATATATTTATTTATTTATTTATTTTAATTTTGTTTTTAAATTTTAATTTTTTTTAAATTTAAATTTCTGAATTTAGTTATTTTTAATTTTATTATTTTGATTATTTAATTTTTTTTTTAATTTTTTTTTTTTTTTTTTTCTCATTTTCTTTAATCATGCTGTTTTTTTTTGCTCTCTTTTTTTATTTATTTATTTTTTGAATTTATTGTTTTTTTTATTTATTTAACTTTTAATTTTTAATTTTTACAAAGTTATTTTTGTTTTTGCTTACATTTTTATTGGTTTTTTTTTTCATATTTCTTAAAATATTTTTTTATATTTGATTTTTTTTGTCATGTTTTTTATTTTATTTTATTTTTATGTCTTATTACCAAGATGAAAATCACCATTAAACAATAAGGATTGATGTTGCATCAACACTTTCCAAAATTAGCATGAAAATAATTAACATTTAAAAAAAAAATGATCATACTTGATCAATAAAAATATTTAAAGTGCTAAAAAAATGACCATTTTTCTAAATCAACATGATATTTTAAAAAAAAAAAAATTAAGTTCTAAAAATATGCTTAAAAAAAAAAGGTTATTCTGCATCACCACTTGTCAAAATCAATATCAAAATCATGACAGCTAAAAAACCAAAAAAAAAGTCATAAGGAAATTTAACGTGCCAAAACTATGCCCCAAAAATAAAAAGGGTTATTCTACATCACCAATTTTCAAAATTGGGTATTTATTTTGCTACCTAAAA
This sequence comes from Pinus albicaulis, assembly GCA_034641835.2. Lineage (NCBI taxonomy): Eukaryota > Viridiplantae > Streptophyta > Pinopsida > Pinales > Pinaceae > Pinus > Pinus albicaulis. Next base: position 1,643,167,881 of record CM076584.1, on the reverse strand, counting down.
TAAATAGGTACCAAGTAATTTTCTCGTCTGATTGGTAACTATGTTTACATTCTTATCCATGTCTATAATCCCCTAAGATTGTAAGCCTATTTAAATATAAGAAACCCATTTTTCCTTTTCTTTCCATAATTCTTCTAGTATTACTAAGAGACTCCTTATCTTTCACTTTATTATTCCTATAGAGGATAATATCATAGAGGATGGCTTAAATTACCTAGGGTATTTTGATTTGTGTGCTTGGGAGGTACTCTAAGACGTAGGGTTCAAGGTTTGGAGGGAAGAGTGCCACAAGGGTCACTTGTGAGCTTGGAACCCAAGTATGGGGTTTTGCACCTAAATGTGTTTTTGGAATTCCCAGGAGCACATTTATGCATGTCATGGAATGAAACTGTTAAGCAGGTAAATCCTCTCTGCAGACAAAGACGATGCCTCTAGCCCTAGAGTGGGTCTAGAAACAAAGAGACATGCTAGAGTGTAGGTTCCTAATTAATGAATCGAAGGAGGACACGGTAGATTGACCTACCTGGAGTCTAATGTTGTCGTCTCAGCTGTAGTGGTGGTGGCCTCTCTCTCTTGCCTCGACAAGTCAATCCTTCTGCAGTCATGCTCAGGTACTTATATATAGATCAATGAAGAAGAACACCATACGACATAATAACTTCATTCATAACTACTAGCCAATGAAATAGGGCTAAGGATATTGCATTAAACAAATAACATAATGCAAAATGGGAACCAAACAATAGTCACGTATATCTATTGATAGAAGGAAGAGTTACAACCAAAGCTTTGACGTCGCAGTCTCCTCCAGCGGGGTTCAGCCGAAGCACGTCTCAGATGTTCATTCGGACGGGATGATGGAATGGACTTAAGCTCTCTCAACGAATTTCCTTCTTGTTCTATCTCTTCAACAATTCATCTATAGTATACTCAGTTCTCCAAGTTCAACTAGCTTATGCAAGGAGAGATAGCTTCTTTTTATAGAGGAAAAGGAGGAGGTTGGGATCCCTACAAAGGTGGAAGAGAGGCCTATCCTTTAGGAGGTTCCCACAAGTGGTGGAATCCATAAACTAAAGGAGGGAGTCCATGGTTATTCACTCCAAATACTCCTAATGACTATCCTTGAAGTTGTTAGAGTGGAATCTCCGCCTATATTTTTTTTTTTTAATTCATAAACAGCTCAGCGCGGGTGGCTAACTAGGACAGAGAGCCAACTGGCGTGGGCCCAGCGTTAATCTTCCTCATTGGCGCGAGGTCAGAACTGGCTACTCACGCCAAGGCAAAAACCGGGGTTTCTGAAGCTCTGCATAGGGAATTGTCAACAGAAGGAATATTGCTCTCAAGTAAAGGGATACAATGATGGTCTTTTCAAGGCATGACACTTATTATTAGTCACAGAAATGACCCTTCAATGTGTGATATGGGGATTGCAAGGACAGTGACAAAATGATGTGTAACAGATGCCCCCTAAAGCATGAGGTCCGAGGTAGAAGGAGGGGCGAAATGCTTTACGAAAACACGTTTGAACTAAACACTGATGTCGGAAAACCTACAATTACAAATATGACTGATATCTCTAATACATGAACACGTGGTATGGGTGTAGCCATCCATAATAGAGTACATAAATACTGAGATCCAAGTTATGGACGCAACCATCTAGTAGTAAGGATCAACAAATAGACTGAGGTATGGTCGCAGCCATCCAATCAAAAGATTCATGCAATAAGTCACGATAATCCACAAGAACCTACAGCCTGGATTTTATCTGACAAAACCAAGGGTCTTGCGCTCCATATCGACTCGAACAAGTACAAATTCAAGCATGTTAATATATGAGTTGAAGTTGAACATACAAGAAAATCGTCTGATTACCAGCCAATGATGAAAGTTGTTAACAGACGCGAGAGAAACCACCAATAATAATAATGGCCCTCAAGGTACGAGAGGTACAATCCACAGATTGTGAACAATGATCTGACATCGAACACCAATAGAATCACTCGATCGAAGGCCAATGATGTGGACCTTATGTTGAATGCAAAGAACCTGCCATTAAGGCATGTAGGCTCCAAGGTACTGGAAGGGAGTCTCTAGATCAGATTCCTGGATAATGAGTTGAAGTCGACAGGAAGTGACTTGGTCAAAGGAGGGCCATAATGTTTCCCACATCATCGACACGAGACAGAGCAACATGATGATAGTGAATCAGGACCAATAGAGAATCAGAGGGAGGTTGAAAAATGCAGAGGCAAACTTCTCTTGAACATATCGGCGACACGACACTAGATTTGAAAGTATTTGGCATCAAGAGATCTGAGGTCATGATGACATGGAAAAGAAAAAATGAGAGATCAAAAGAGGTTACCCAAACCCATTGAGGCGAAAATGAAAAAATGAGATGTCCCCAACCCGACACGAATGCAAACAAGTGCCATGTTCAAGAGAGACATATGGCCAGCATAAATAAAAACTAATTCTATTTTCCCCCACCATTTCTAGTGAGTACCCCAAATATTTTTTAAAACAATTTCGAAGGGGATAGCATATGCTTGTAATGTAAGTTTGTCCTTAGGACAAATCCAACCTAGCGCATTTTACGAGCCCTAGGAAGGAGGAACTCGAGTAACGTCATGGAGACGAAGTCCGATGTCATCAAGGTTTAATGAGTCTGACAAAGGGAGAACTTGGCATCTTTTCATGTTTACAGAGTTTGAAAAGAAGGCAGAAAAGAAAAATCCAGTATGGCCCTTTTTGTAAATAGTCTCTCAGATCCTAAAAGGTAGAAAACAATATTTGAAAGAACCTCTTTGTCGTGATAGGCTAAGGTATTCCTTTTTCATAAATAATCCATCCCAGCCCAAAAAATGGGTAAACGTATACTGGGTAGATATTGTTTCGTAGCCATTTAATGTGTTCAAAACGACAAGAATCTCGACAATATTTTCAATTTTAGAGAGTCATAAAAGAGCTGAAAGATGACTCCAGTAGTGAATTTTTCGTATTTTTATCGAGTCTGAAAAAGTATAAAATACAACTCATTACTTCATCACTATCGCGTGAAAACCTGTCGTTGCACAAGAGATACGTGTAAAACCCATTTCTCGAAATGAGATAAAAACAATTGAAAAATATGTCTTAAAACCTAATTAGGGTTGTCAAAAGTTATAAAATGCCAAAAATTGTAAAAATATTTACTTTTCACTTTTTTACCTCTTGTGGAGCAATTGTTACCCATTTTACATTGTTATTTCGTAGCGACGATAGTGGACGATCCGGCAGACCAATTCTGAATGCGTGAGTTCCAGGTAAGAGCCAACATCCTTCTCTTCCATTTAAGTCCTCTTTTATTGCCTGCAACCTTCCATTTTGATTTATGAGGAGGAAAATGAAAATTTTAGGGCAAGGAAGTTGGCGCGAGTTTTGGGCATGGACTCACGCCAATCACCCATTTTTCTGAACTAGGGCGCGCCCATTAGCACGACTGTTTTAAAAATAGTCGCGCCAACCACACAGACCATGTTAGATTTTGTAAATGCAAGTTAAGGGCCAAATTTTTCACAAGTTCAAGCTTCTAAATTAGCTAATACCATTCATATGAATGTGTTTGCAGGTATAAAGCGGCAGAATGGTGATCGAATGGAAAGTACAGGAACACAACAAAGAATATGAGCTTTCCATGGAAAATGAAAGATGCATGGAAGCTCTCAGAGACTATGGGCTGAAAAAGTTCTTCTTGACATTGTGTCTCTGAGCTCAACTGGAGCTGCCGCAATATTTGCTCAACATATGGGATGAGGATCAGGAAAATTTCATCCGTTGAGATCAGGAACTTGAGATTGATGTTTCTGATGTCTATTTCATAACAGGACTATCACGGAGGGGAGCAGCACCAATCCTAACTAGCACCCAGCCTTGCATGGAGAACATGTCCATGGTGATTGATAGGGTATGTCCAGGGGCATGGAAGGGATCAATGTTGGAAATGTTGTCCTTGATGGCAAAGGAGGCAGCGCTGAAGCAGAGACAGACAAAGGAAGCAGCGAATACAATGGAGGCACCAAAGAAGAAAATGAAGGTAGAGGAAGAAAATATAACAGAGACAGAGCCGTTATCACTGCAGCAGAGGCAGAGGTAGAGGCAAAGCGACAGGAGAAGCAGAGGCAGAGGCAAAGGCAGAGCCGTTATAAAATTCTGAGAATCTCCCAAGCCGACAGATGGGCGTTACATATTAATACAAACATTATTCCGGGAATCGCTTACCCTAATGGAGGATACATATATATATATAAATCCATCCCAATACATATAAATGCCGCGCATTACATATGTTGCAAAGGTTCAAAGCATGTACATTAATCTATTATGGAGCGCTTAATGTTAAACAAATAACCAAAGTACTGTATGGTGGGACCCCTTACCCAATCGCAATCGGAGATCGCAAGGGCAACGGAACATGTAACCAACAGAAAGTTGCGATTGCGATGAAAATCCAGACCCGATGGATCAATGAATCATGATTCATGTGTGTTTGAGTTCCGGTGAATAGTGATGATCGCATCGGAGAACATAAGAGTTGCGATTGCGATTGGAAGACCGGACCCGATGGGTTTATAAAACAAAATTAATACGTGTCGGAACATGCAACTAAGAGTTGCGATTGCGATCAATCACAATCGGAAGCAATACATAAATATTTGCGATTGCGATTAAGCCCCGGACCCGATAAGTCTATAAATCATGTTTAACAAGTTTTTGAAGTCTGACATAATCGCATTGGGATTAGTCAATCGCATTGGAAAGAAACAAACCATCGCAACACATTAAAAGAATTGCAATTGCAATTGAAAGCCCTGACCCGATGGGTGTATAAATGGTGGTTAATACATATTTTAATTCCGGCCTAATCGCATCAGAGCATCGCAGTATAGGCCAATCGGAACATTCAACCAAATACTTGCGATTGCGATTGAAGCCCGGACCCGATGGAATTATAAATTATGATTAACAAATGTTTCAGTTCCATGTTCTAATTGCATCGGCACTGGTCAATCACATCGAAAAATATAAGAGTTGTGATTGTGATTGGAAGTCCGGACCCGATTGGTATATAAACTACGATTCATATACAACTTGAGTTCCAGGTCTAATCGCATCGGCAAAACATAGTGAACAGTGATCAATCCCAATCGGAGCAGGAGAGGTAAATCATATCGGAGTATTCGAAGTCGCGATTGCGATCAATCGCAATCGGAACAAGCGCAAAGGATTCAATCGCAATCGGAAGATTTCAATTGCGATTCATCGCATCGGCATATCAAAATGAACAGTGGTCAATCGCAATCGGAGCAGGAGCAACCAATTTCAATCGGAGGAGAAATATATTGCATCAAGAAATGGGGAAAGAGGACCCGAAAGGAGTTTTTATATGTTTTAAACAGGTTTTATTATATACGCCGAGAATTGATTTAAAGGCATAATAAAAGGTAGCTAGTATAATGAAATTTGGGTTATATATATATATATATATAAGAGCTTTCATAAGGATAAAACGATGGTTGCGATGGTATTAAAGATGTGCCGCGTGGTCTGTGGGTTGTATCTATATACCTCAGCCTAATGGGAGGGCGATTATTAATATACAATGACTGTGATATATGTCCGTTCCACTTGCGGAATGTTCCACATCAACAAGACACTCGTGGCATGAAAAGGATTAGAATTGCCCTATTTTAAAAGTCAATAATTACATTTTTAATTATTTAAAAGGCTCAGTTACATATATGCAGCAATTACACCACAGCAGAGGATAGAAAAGACAAAACACAGTCAAAGAAAAGGCAAATGCGCAGCTAGCCAAGAGGGTGAATGAGTGAGCTAGAATTCACTTTGTAATTCGAATGAAAATGTTTTAATTGTTTTTATTGTTTGTGATGCATTGGCAAGTCTCCGAGAGAGAAAAAATTCCCACTGTAATGTCAGATTAATACCTACAGTTATATTTTCTGAGTAAGCAGATAAAAGGAGTGAGAAGGCAGAAGGCAAAGAGACATGACTGTCCATTTCGAATTCCAAGTAGAATACAAACAGTCATGTGAGGAAATCTATAAATAATATCATCTTGATAGGCAAAGAGAGGTTAGAGAGAGTGTAAATATAGAAAGGACAGAATACAGAAGAGTGAGGAAGAGAAGATTAAGAAAAGAAGAGCAGAAAGAGAAGCTACAGAACAGAGCTGATATCTGAGGGTAAATTAGCAAACATTCAGTTTGATAAATTAGGAAGTTGGAGCTTCCCTATCAAGCTGCAGCTTGATAGCTGTCAGTTGTAGCTGACTAAGGTTGGAGCCTCCTGTAGGTTGGTGCCTGCAGAAAATTGAAGGGAGTTGGTGCTTCCTTGCAAGTTGTAGCTTGCAGAATTGAGGATAGAGCCTCCTATAGGTTGGTGCCTGCAGAAAATAGTGGTGAGAGGGAGTTGGAGCTTGCCTTTGCATCACAACAATAATAAGATGTGGTTTTCTCCCTTTATGGGTTTCCACTTACATCTGCTGTCTCTATGTGTGCTTCTTATGTGTTGATCTAATTATTTCAATCTGCTTAATTGCTTTCTGTTTTCAACATAAGTATGGTGTCACGATAAATTAATATTAGGTAAGAAAATCAATTGTTCATATTAAGTTTGTAAATAATTTTTGGTGGAGATTTTAAAGGCTTATGTGTATTAAGTGGTCCCCCCCCCCTCTCGGTTTAATTAAATATTCAGCAATTGGTATCGGACGAGGTTCCTTTTATATCAGTCTAACAACTGAAAGGAGATCCTAGGCTCTCAAGATGGCTAGTCAAGAAGGAAGCTCAACCAATAAAGCCCCTTTCTTTACAGGTGCAAATTATGCCTTTTGGAAAATCAGAATGAAAACATATATAATGTCTTTAGGATTAGAAGTTTGGGATGCTGTGGAAGTTGGATATGTCACAAAGTCAACTGATTCAGAGAAAGAAGCTAAACAAAGCTTTGTAGCTAATGCAAAAGCAATGAATGCAATCTTAAATGGACTATATGAAGTTGAGTTTATCAAAATAATGCACAGTAAGACTGCCAAAGATATGTGGGACACTCTAGAGAATATCCATGAGGGAAATAAAAAGGTAAAGACTGCCAAACTTCAAATATATAGAGCCCAGTTTGAAAATTTAAAATGAATGATGATGAAGATATTGGCAGCTTATTCTTAAAAGTTGCAGAAATTGTTAACAATATGAAAGCTCTTGGAGAAACCATGCGAGAAAGTATAGTTGTGCAAAAATTCTAAGATCACTCCCATCCAGATTTAATCCCAAGGTGTCTGCTATAGAAGAAACAACCGATTGGGAGACCTTGACCATGAACCAACTACTTGGAAATCTAACAGCATATGAGATGAGGCTTCCACAGAAGAAACCAAGTACGAGGGAGGCAATTTTTAAAACAAAAAAGAAGAAATAAGAAAAGGAAGACATATGCTCTTGCTCTGATGAAGAAGAAGCTAAATTTGTCAAGAAACTAGATAGAGGCTCAGGTAGATACAAAGGTAAACTACCCTTCAAATGCTTTAACTGTGGAAGAGTTGGACATTATGCTGCTAAGTGTCCTCACAAGAAAGTAAGGAATCAAGCTCAAGAATCAGAGAAAAATACATCAAAGAACTGGCAGAAAGGAAATAAATTTAGCAGAAAATCCTTCTATGCTCAACAAGACAACAGTACATCTGAAGACTCAGATGAATCCTCAAGAGAAGAAGGAACCTCTAAATTTTTACTGATGGCCATAGAAGATCTTGAAGGACTCTTGCTAGAAGAAGAAGAAGATGGGTAAGTCGACCTTGAGGGGGAGCTAAGAAGTTCTCTGGAGGAGATTGACAGACTCAAACTAAAATGCAGTAAACAAAAAGAGATTCTCCTCAAATGTGTGAAAGAAGAACAAAATTCAGAAGTCCTCATGCAGCTGTAGGTAAATCTTGAAGAAGCCAAGAAGATTGAAGATATGTTACTTCAACAAATCAAGGATAAAACTCGAGAACAAGAGAAGCTGGAAGAAGAAATTGTTTGTCTGAGGAAGAAATTAGAAAGTGCCCAATAGAAAGTGTCTATATACCCTTCTCAAATGACAAGCTCTGGTAAGTTGAATGAAATCTTGGATGCTCAAATATCTCCTCTAATAAAAACTGGGATAGGCTACGAAGGAGAATCAAGTAAAGGAAAAGAAAAAGAAAACAAAAATATAATTTTTGTGAAAGCAAAGAAGGCTGATGAAGCACCTCAAATAAGTCCTACAAAAGAAGAAGCAAGTAAGGAGGAAGACAGAACCCAGAAGAATCCTCGAATAATAAAGAATGGAAGAAATACTCAGACAACAGAAAAATGCTCATATACTCCTGAGTTTTTCAATTTTGCAAACCATCAAAGGAGATCCTTCCCTCCCATGAAGAATGACACCTGCTATGTCTGCCACAAGCTGGGACACACTGCTGCCTACTGTCATGCAAGGAGGAGTAATTCAAACCAGCTAAAGATGCAAACAACAAAGATACTGTCTCAAATAAACAACTGGAGAAAACAACCTCACATCAGGTATGCAAGTTTCTTCTATGGTTACTATTTTTATTGTAAATAATTTGGCCATAAAATCATTGAGTGTAGAAAGTATGGACAAAGATTGATTTTCAACACTTCAAGGAGGTTTATGAATCAAAGAAAGTCTGCTCATACTCACAATTCTGCAAAAACTATGATCAAATGCTTTATGTGCAATCAAGATGGACATATGCCTTCCAAATGTCCTCTAAAAGGATGCAATTCATCACCTCACAAAAGATATCAAACAGAAGGATGCCTCCAGTGGAAAAAGGAGGAGAATAAGTGTGACCTGGCTCTAACTGCTCAAGATCTGAAAAGCCAGTGGTATTTGGACAATGGCTGCTCTAAACACATGACAGGAGATAAAAATAAGTTCATTACTCTTGATGAAAAGAAATCTGGTAATGTTACTTTTGGCAATGATAAGTCAGGAAAGATCAAAGGAAAGGGTTCAGTCAGCATAGATAATGGCAGAGGAAAGGCCCAAGATGTACTATTTGTAGATGGGATGAGAAAGCAAATTTTATTGAGTGTCGATTAGGATGTGTGACAAAGGCTGTGAAGTTCTCTTTAGGGCACAAGATTGTGAAGTCGGATCAAGCTGTGAGAAGGGCTACTGCTCAAAGGTGTTCGAACGAGTAATGTTTATAAGCGAGAGGATAGAAGAACCTGCCATAGCAAACTTGAGGAGTCATGGTTATGGCATAGGATACTGGGACATCTCAGCTTTGACCATATCATCAGACTGAGCAAGAAAAAGCTGTCAGAGATATGCCATAAATAAGAAGACCTTCAAATACCATATGCAAGTCTTGTCAATTGGGGAAATAGACTTGCACATCCTTTAAATCTAAAGATGAGCTATCAACAAGAAGACCACTTCAACTTGTACACATGGATCTGTGCGGACACCTAGAACTAAGACACCAAGTGGAGAATCCTACTTCATGCTGATAATAGATGATTTCTCCAGAATGACATGGGTTTCTTTTCTTAAGAACAAATCAGAAGCACTGGATAAATTTAAGATATTCAAAGCATTAGCATAAAATCAAACAGGATGCAAACTAAAATGTATCAGATCAGACAGAGGAGGAGAATTCACATATTATGACTTTGCTAACCTATGCAATGAAAATGGCATAAAACAACAATTCACTATTGCAGGAACACCTCAGCAGAATGGAGTAGCAGAAAGACAAAACAGTTCTGTTCAACAAATTGCTAGATCCATGATGCAAGAGAATAATATTTCTCAAACCTTCTGGGCAGAAGCAGTGCACACAACAATACATATCCTTAACAAAGCTTACTTAAGGCCAAGCAATGACAAGACTCCCTATGAACTATGGCATGGAAAGCATGCTTCAATCAAAATATTCAGAATATTTGGAAGCAAATGTTACATAAAGAATAATGATGAAAACCTTGGGAAATTTTATGCAAGAGAAGATGAAGGGATTTTTCTAGGATATGCTTCCAAAAGTAAAGGGTACAGGTGCTATAACAAGACTCTTCGGAAAATAGTTGAAAGTATTGATGTGAGATTTGATGAAGAACTTCCAAACAATAAAAGAGATACAAACTGCTACAGTCCATCAGAAAATCATGAAGAAGAGGACCAGGATGATGATGAAACAAGCAAAACATCAGAAGATGTTGGATTGAACTCAAAAACCCCCTCAAGATACACTCAAAAGAACCATCCAGAAGAACAAATCATAGGAGACAAGAGTGTAGGAGTGAAAACAAGAAGGCAGCTAACTGAACAAGCGGAAAAGTATACGCAACAGTATTTATAAACAATGAGGCGAAGAAGTTTGAAGAAACGACCAAGGACAAGTATTGGGTAAAAGCAATGAATGAAAGAATTGGACCAAATTGAGAAAAACAATACATGGGAATTAGTTCCTAGACCCACTGAGAAAAATTTCATAGGCTCAAAATGGGTATTCAAAAATAAAATGAATGAGCAAGGACAAGTAATTAAGAATAAAGCCAGACTGGTCTGCAAAGGATATTCACAAATCGAAGGACCTGATTACGATGAAACATTTGCCCTTGTAGCAAGAATGGAAGCCATCAGAATGTTTCTGGCCTTTGCTTGCTATCAAAACTTCAAAGTATATCAAATGAATGTGAAATCTGCATTTCTGAATGGAGATCTAGAAGAAGAAGTCTACATGGAACAACCGGAAGGTTTATCCTTAACAGACAAATAAGACTATGTGTGTAGGCGAAGAAAGGCCCTATGGACTGAAACAGGCCCCTCGTGCTTGGTACTCAAGATTGGATAAATATCTACAAAAACAAGGTTTTAAGAGAGGTGGAGTAGACAACAATCTATATATAAAAGCCCATGAAAATGAACTCCTGATTTTTGTAGTGTATGTTGATGATATTATGTTTGGAAGAAACAAAGATGAATTAGAAAAAAAATTTGCTGATGAGATGAAAACATAGTTTGAAATGTCCATGATTGCAGAGCTAAGTTTCTATTTAGGACTTCAAATTCAGCAAAGGAGCACAGGTACATTCATCTCACAAGAAAAATACTTAAAGGAAATCTTTGAAGAAGTTCAAAATGGAAGAAAATAGGCTTTGTATCAGCTCCCATGACCACAGTTTGCAAGCTATGTGCTATGATGGAGTCTGTTGATGTGAATCAACTATGTCTAGATCCGCGATTGGAAATCCAAATATGTCTGACCATTAAAGACAGGACATCATACTGAGTGGGACTGATGACTGGATATCAAGCAACACCTAAACAAAATCACCTTCTTGCAGTCAAAAGAATATTCAGATATCTACAAGGAATAACACTGTATGGACTTTGGTATCCTAAAAGAAAAAACTTCACTTTATCAGCATACAAAGATGCAGATTGGGCCAGCTGTGTGGATGACAGGAAGATTACAAGTGGAGGTGCTTTCTATCTAGGAGAAAGTTTGGTGGCATGGTTAAGCAAGAAACACACATCCATCTCTCTGTCTACAGCTGAAGCAGAATATATAGCAGCAGCAGCATGTTGTACACAAGTCATGTGGATGAAGCAAACTCTTCAATACATGAAGGTAAGCATTGATGAACCTATTTCAATCAAATGTGATAATATAAGTGCTATAAGTATATCTAAAAATCCTGTACTTCACTCAAAAACTAAACATATTCCAATCAAGTATCATTTTCTTCGAGAACAAGTGGCTCAAAAGATAGTAAAACTGGAGTATGTGCCAACAAAAGAACAGACAGCAGATATATTTACTAAACCACTTGCCAGAGAACCATACAAATATTTGAGAGACAGACTAGGGGTAGTATCTGTAGATGCTACTCTCTAATATGAAAGCACGATTTCGAAGGAGAACGAAACGAAAATATCATTCCCGAGGGGAGATCGGCGGCAAGGAAAGCGCAGAAAGCGGTCATAAGGATCAAGGGATTATGGCAATAATACTTTCGACGCAAAGAATCAGCAGTGCAAAAGTCATAAATGCGACGAGGAAGAATCTGAACACGATCTTTGTCAACCAAAGTTTGGAGCAGCAGCGTACAAAGTCAGGAAATTTTAGGAAATGCATGAAATATTGAAAAAGGAATAAAAACACAGCATTAGGGAATGGAAGCTTCACACAAAAAAAATTCGAACCCCTTGCCATTACTTTCAAAGGGGGAGGAAGAGCAAGCAATAGTAGGAAGAGCAAACAACAGGAGAAATGATCCTAATAGGCAAAGAGAGGAAGAGTATTGCCATCAATGCCGAAGGGGGAGATTTTTGGATATATTGTCATTGATGGCAAAGGGCGAACTTGCAGAAGCGAGAACGAGACAAAGGAAGCCGAGCGAATACAATGGAGAAAGAAATGAAGAAGCAAATGAAAATGGGAGAGCGAATATAACGGAGAGCCGAGCCGTTATCAGCACACGACGTGAAGGGCGCGAGAGGCAAAGAGCGACGGGAGCGGCGAGAGGAAGGCGACGAGAGCCGTTATAAATTTGAGAATCTCCCAAGCAAGCGGATGGCGTTACATATTAATACAAACATTATTCCGGGAATCGCCTACCCCGATGGAATACATATATATATATATATATATATATATATATATATATATATATATATCCATCCCAATACATATAAATGCCACGCATTACATATGTTGCAAAGGTTCAAAGCACGTACATTAATCTATTATGGAGCGCTTAATGTTAAACAAATAACCAAAGTACTGTATGGTGGGACCCCTTACCCAATCGCAATCGGAGATCGCAAGGGCAGCAGAACATGTAACCAACAGAAAGTTGCGATTGCGATGAAAATCCAGACCCGATGGATCAATGAACCATAATTCATGTGTGTTTGAGTTCCGGTGAATAGTGATGATCGCATCGGAGAACATAAGAGTTGCGATTGCGATTGGAAGACCAGACCCGATGGGTTTATAAAACAAAATTAATATGTGTCGGAACATGAAACTAAGAGTTGCAATTGTGATCAATCGCAATCGGAAGCAATACATAAAGATTTGTGATTGCGATTAAGCCGGACCCGATGAGTCTATAAATCACATTTAACAAGTTTTTGAAGTCCGACATAATCGCATCGGCATTAGTCAATCGCATCGGAAAGAAACAAACCATCGCAACACATATTAAAATAATTTCGATTGTGATTGAAAGCCCAGACCCGATGGGCGTATAAACAGTGGTTAATACATATTTGAATTCCGGCCTAATCGCATCGGAGCATCGCGTTATAGGCCAATCGGAACATTCAACCAAATACTTGCGATTGCGATTGAAGCCCGAACCCGATGGACTTATAAATTATGATTAACAAATGTTTCAGTTCCATGTTCTAATCGCATCGGCACTGGTCAATCGCATCGGAAAATATAAGAGTTGTGATTGCGATTGGAAGTCTGGACCTGATTAGTATATAAAATATGACTCATATACAACTTGAGTTCTAGGTCTAATCACATCGGAAAAACACAGTGAACAGTGATCAATCCCAATCGGAGGAGGAGAGGTCAATCACATCGGAGTATTCGAAATCGCGATTGCGATCAATCGCAATCGGAACAAGCGCAAAGGATTCAATCACAATCGAAAGATTTCAATTGCGATTCATTGCATCGGCATATCAAAATGAACAGTGGTCAATCGCAATCGGAGCAGGAGAAACCAATTGCAATCGAAGGAGCAATATATTGCATCAAGAAATGGGGAAAGAGGACCCGAAAGGAGTTTTTATATGTTTTAAACTGGTTTTATTATATACGCCAAGAATTGATTTAAAGGCATAATAAAAGGCAGCTAGAATAATGAAAGTTGGGTTATATATATATATATAAGAGCTGTCATAAGGATAAAACGATGGTTGCGATGGTATTAAAGATGTGTCGCGTGGTCTGTGGGTTGTATGTATATACCTTAGCCTAACGGGAGGGCGATTATTAATATACAACGACTGTGATATATGTCTGTTCCGCTTGCGGAATGTTCCACATCAACAAGACACTCGTGGCATGAAAAGGATTAGAATTTCCCTGTTTTAAAAGTCAGTAATTACATTTTTAATTATTTAAAAGGCTCAGTTACATATATGCAACAATTACACCACAGCAGAGGACAGAAAAGACAAAACACAGTCAAAGAAAAGACAAATGCGTAGCTAGCCAAGAGGGTGAATGAGTGAGCTAGAATTCACTTTGTAATTCGAATGAAAATGTTTTAATTGTTTTTATTGTTTGTGATGCATTGGCAAGTATCCGAGAGAGAACAAATTCCCACTGTAATGTCAGATTAATACCTACAGTTATGTTTTCTGAGTAAGCAGATAAAAGGAGTGAGAAGGCAGAAGGCAAAGAGACATGACTGTCCATTTCTAATTCCAAGTAGAATACAAACAGTCATGTGAGTAAATCTATAAATAATATCATCTTGATAGGAAAAGAGAGGTGAGAGAGAGTGTAAATATAGAAAGGACAGAATACAGAAGAGTGAGGAAGAGAATATTAAGAGAAGAAGATCAGAAAGAGAAGCTACAAAACAGAGATGATATCTGAGGTAAATCAGAAAAGATTCACTTTGATAAATTGAGGAAGTTGGAGCTTCCCTATCAAGTTGCAACTTGATAGCTGTCAGTTGTAGCTGAATGAGGTTGGAGCCTCCTGTAGGTTGGTGCCTGCAGATAATTGAAGGGAGTTGGTGCTTCCTTGCAAGTTGTAGCTTGCAGAATTGAGGATAGAACCTCCTGTAGGTTGGTGACTGCAGAAAACAATGGTGAGAGGGAGTTGGAGCTTGCCTTTGCATCACAACAATAATAAGATGTGGTTTTCTCCCTTTATGGGTTTCCACTTATATCTACTGTCTCTATGTGTGCTTCTTATGTATTGATGTGATTATTTCAATCTGCTTAAATGCTTGCTGCCTTCAACATAAGTATGGTGTCACAATAAATTAATAATGGCTGAAAATCAGACTGTTCACATATTAAGCTGTAAATAATTTTTGGTGAAAATTTTAAAAGGCTTATGTATGTATTAAACTGATTCACCCCCCCCCCCCCTTCTCAGTTTACTTAAATATTCAACAATCAAGAAGTGGGAAAGTGGATATCCAAACTATCCCAGACTTGGCACTAAAAGTAGTGCTACACACCATCACATGAGCTACGGGATCGCAAGCACCACACGAAGCAATGAAGACACAACTACTTCTTGCCATAGACTACTTGACACCGACCATATACAACTGGGCAAATGTCATGACAATAAACATGAAACGCTAGCTGACAAAGTGCAAGAAGAAAAAATTGAAGCAATTTGGTTAGGGGTCTATCCTGGTATCGTTCTTCCTGGAACGGATACTAATATTTCAACATAGGGAGGTCATAGTCCCAACACCACCAGCGAGGGAAGCACGTATGGCTCGATGGGTAGCTCTGATGCCAAGGGTGGGGGGTAGTCAACAGATGTCCTGGAGACCAGAATTCCTTGATTGGCTTCGCTGACAATTAATTTTCGTGGAGGACTAGCTCTACTCTAGTACAGATTTTACTGGTGATCTGGACCTCCCACTCCTAGATGGAGAGGATTGGGATGAATACTTAGGTAACACTCATTTTTAATTTTCATGAGTGTTATGATTTTTTTAAATTATTTATGTTCTGACGTTAAGCCCATGCGCTTACAGATGTTGGCCCAGAGAGAGCCACAGGCATGTCTCTGATAGTGAGGAAAATCCCTTGTGATTTTGACCCTCATGGCGAGGGAGGCGAGGAGGAAGAGGTCGTGAACAAGTTGGAGGGAATCACACGTGGAGTCCCAAACTATGCACAATTCGACGATGTTCCTCGTGCCTACTAGAGACATACCATAGGGGTGCCAAACCGAATTCACTACTTGCTGAGGTGGCTCGTACGGGTAGTGTCATGCTACCATGAGCATCACACCGATTAGACACCTAGGTTTTATGTCTCCATATTTTGAGAGACATGATGTCTCAGGATGTAAGAGAAATACACATATTTTTTAATTTATGATTCACGCTGATGAAAACATTCGAAAATCAAAATAATAAAATCAATATGTAATAAAATCAAAATGTCTTTCCAGCAAACGAAAACATAAATACAATCTCAGAATGTATGGTTTTCTGACCGAATAATGACCATTGAGCTGAAGAATGACACATTATGAATCTAGATTTACAAGCAATGCACATATGTCGAGGTTGATTTTCTCACTTAATAGTTCAAGGCTAGCACTATACTTAGCGACATTGTTTGTAGTCCGTCCTAGAAAAATACCTTGCAGATCTATCAACTCACCAGCAGGATCATAAATTACCCAGGCTGCAGAAGACAAATTCCTGGTACCACGAGAAGCACCATCTGCAAAACTGAAATAGGGGGAAATAGACATCTGCACAATAAGAAAGACCCAATAAGAAGGAAAAATGCTCAGAAAGCACACCAAACCAAAACATGTACAAAAATAAAAATAGCACATATGTACAAAATTCATGCATGAATGACTCATGCATAATATTTTTTAAGATACAACCCATTTCTGGGTTGTTCTAGAGGATGACCTTCATAATCAATGAGCTCATAGGTCCCATTATGTAACACACATTTAATAATGTAGGGCCCATGCCACATGGGTTGAAATTTTCTTGCCCCCATGTTATCATGAGCTTGGTCATACAAGAGGAAAATATCTCCTTCAACGAAGGAACGAGGGGAAATCGATTAGTCCAAATGAGCTTTGAACCACTTCTTTTGTGCTTCGATAACCAGAGCAGCAAAGTCGCGAGTTTCATCCAGGCTTTCTAAGTAGAGGAGACGCTCTTCTTCTGGCGAAGTGTTTGGCAGTAATTCAACAGCCAACTTGAGCGAAGGTATTTCACACTCAATCGGAAGAGTAGCTTCCATATCGTAAACCAACTGAAAAGGAGTGAATTCGATCACATTCTTAACTGAAGTTGGGTATGCGCAAAGAGCCAAAAATAACATGAGATGCCAATTGGATTTGTGGATCCCAATCGTATGTTAAAGCATGGTGACAAGAACTTTTTTCATAGATTCAACCTTGCCATTGGCCTGAGGATAGTACGACATTGAGATGTCGTGACATAGACCCAACTTAGAAGTCAACTCTGGCACCATATAATGTCGAAAATGGGAACCATGATTGGTAACGATGGCTTGAGGGACACCAAACCTAGCAATGATGTGATTGAATATGAATTGAGCAGTTATATTACCGCCAACGAGAAGTGTAGGCATTTCTTTGGCCCATTTGGTGAAGTAGTCAACGGCTACGATAATATAAGCATGCCCCTTGATCAAGTGAGGGTTACACGTCATAAAATCGATGCCTCACTTCATAAAGGAACCAACGGTAATGACAAGATGAAGAGGTACATGCAGCACACACATCTTACGTTGATAGATCTGGCGATCATGACATTTACGAACTGCAACAATGCAGTCCTTGAAGATAGAAGGCCATAAATAACCAGCATGAAGAATTTTATGTGCAGTGGCATAACCAGACATGTGACTGCCACAGGCGCCATTGTGATAATAATTCAGGGCTTTCTCAGCTTCCTCGAGAACATCAACGGAGTATGGAATCCACTCTGACATGATAGAGCATATCTTCAACTATACGATAAGGTTGTGATTGGTGCCAGATGTGTCGATGAGCATCCTTCGTTAGCTCAGATCTAAAAGTAGAAGTCTGGAGATAAATGATGATATCACCGTACCAAGGATCGAGGGTGCTAATCAAGAAAAGAGTATCGTCTGGAATGTAGTCCTCAGAATGAGATGGAGCAGAGTCTAAAGGGAGGGAACATATCAAATCAGCAAAGACTAATGATTTCTTTGACTTGGCAGTAGTGAATTCCAAATCGACCTCGCAGGATGACAATCCACTTCGAGTATTTTCCCCCGAGAAATTGTCGAGATAATATATAGGTCATAGGGTTGCAATTAGAAATCACGATCATAGTACACAAAAGATATAATGACGAAAACGTTGAACTGCCTAAACCGCAGCTAACGCTAACTTCTTGACATGTGCATAGCGTGTCTCAAGATCGAGAAGGTTACGAGATAAGTAATAGATAACATGCTCGTCACTGTCATCATCGTCTTGTAACAGAACCATGGCAATCGTGCTGAAATTGACGGCTAAATAGAGGGAAAAATCACGATGATAGTTTGGAGGACACAAAAAAGGAGTGTTGACAAGAAATTTCTTTAGCGCATCAAAGGACTTTTGAGCAATCTCATCCCAACAGAATGGGATGCCCTGCTTTAATAATCGTGTGAATCCTTTAGCCACTTTTGCATAGCTAGGTATGAAAAGGCATAGAAAATTATCCTTCCATTGCAAAATCTGCAATTGATGCAGAGGAGGGAGAGGGGAGATTGATAAGAGCCTCAACCTTGAGCGGATCGAGGTGAATTCCATCTTTGGAAACGATAAACCCCCAAAGTCTACCGGAATGAATGCAGAATATTCACTTGTTCGAATTAAGCCAAATGTTGTAGCGTCGACAACGAAGAAAAATCTGACGAAGATGGCCAGGATGGTCCATACGCTTAGCTGAATTAGCCGGAAGGTCATCCAAATAAGGCTGAACGATGTGACGAATATCATGAAAATCATATGACATCGCTCGCTGAAATGTGGCCCCATCATTCTTTAAGCCAAAAGGGAGCTTCTTATATATGAAAGTACCCCAAGGACACATGAAGGCGATCTCATGTTGATCAGTTGGGAGAATGTTAATCTGATTATAACCATAAAAACCATTCATGAGGTAAAAAATCTCGCTCCTGGCACAATCGTCAATGATTTGACCGATAAAGTGAGTAGGATAATTATCCTGCGACAAGCCCGATTAATATGAAGATCATCAACGTAGACCCAATGGTTCCCTACTTCTTATCTATAGGGACAATATTAGAAACTCATTCTGTCAAAGGAATCAGATAAATTAAACTAGCTTTGAGAAGCTTTTCAACTTCACCTTTAATGGCAGTAGCTTTTCTAAGGTGCACAGGACGAAGACGCTGGCGATAAGGTTTCGAACTAGCGTAAGTAGGAATTTCATGCACCACTATACTAGGATCAATGTTGGGCATTTCTTCGTAGGACCATGCAAAGACATCACAAAACTCGTGGAAAAGGATAGTGTAAACTTGTACTTGATCTGAAGAATAAGTGACCCTGATATGGATGTTCTTGATGATTCCCAGTTTAACGGAAATGTCAATAGGCATTTTCTATGTAATATTTCTCAAGTTACCTTCCGTAAAAATTCCATGTGTCAGAACAGGCATTTTAAGCAGAGGAGAAGGAACTTGAGATGAAAATCGTTGAAGATACAAAAACATGGCCCCAGGGCTAGGCATGAAGGAGGAATGATGATGACCATAATCCCACGACAGATCTTCGAGAGACATAGTTTCCACAATGGCTTCATCGGAGGGAAACACTTCTTTCAAAGGATTAGGCAAATCCAAATCTCCAAGCTAGGGGGATTGAGAATAAATGTCAAGTGACATGCTCAAAGTAGCATGATCAAAGGACGAAGTTTTCAAAGCTGCTACGAGTTCACAATAGTCAATCTCAATCAGACTCAACGACATCCAATATCCAAAAGAATCGATCTGTTCAGACGAAGGAATAATTCATGGGTCATTAGACAGAGAGATCATATTGATCTGAACAGTGTCTGGTAGGGGAAGGGGAAAAATACCCATGAGGGCAGGATCCTTGAAAAGACCCGGCCCTAGGCTCTCTTAGGGAGTATTAATCTGATCCACATACGGAACGTTGTTCTCAGAAGAAGAGGTGAAGAAGGACAATTTATCAACAGTAACAATATTTCCTTCATGTGAAAATTTCAGAACACGAAAGAGGGTGGATGGAATGCACAACATGGCGTGAGTCTAACTGCGACCGAGGACAAGATTATAATTTATTTTGGCATCAACTACCTCTACCTCGACATTGATTGTCTTCCCTTTCAAAGTAATATGTAAACTAGCGAGAACACCTAAAGGCTTTGATTCCCTTCCATAAAATGATTCAAGGGAATTTTGGTAATGAATTTAGGGCTGGATAACCAATAGCTTTCCAGCAAGAAGGTCACATGACATAGGTTGATGCACCCTCATCCACAAGTACTCGATGGATGTCGATACCATTAATAAAAACTTGGATAATCAACGAAATCTGATGTGGAAGTCACAGGATGAAATTCTCTAAATCAAAAGCAAGAAGGCTAGTATCAGCAGGCTCAATCTCGCCAATCGTAGACAAAAAATCCTTCTGTTGAGATGGACAACTCTGAAGTACTTCTAATGCGGACATCGTAGATGGTGCCTGAGCCAAATCCTCATCTATACTATAATGGTGAGTGGCACAGGAATTGGGATTGTAAGAAGACTTGCGGAGTACACCTTTGGAAGGGGGTTGTACAATGGATTCAGTACTAGGCCTTTCAATCTCAAGAGGGCCAGAAATAGGTAGAGGAGGAGGACCATCAATGATCTTCTTCCCTGCTTCCTGACACGATCCAGTATAATCTTTCAATCGAGTAGCAATATAAACGACCACAGAACCCTTCATCATGAACACCTGAGAGCCAAATGGGGTAGATGACTGAGGTTGCTCTACCATCTGGGTCTACTGAGATGAGAAAGGTTCTTTAAGAATGGTCGTAGTTCCCTGGGTGCCTTTGAGCAACCGGCTTACTTCGGACCGTCGAGGATAGTCCTTGGTCAAGTGCTCTTCATCACAAATCAAACAAGGGTACTTCAGCTTGCATTGAGAACCATCACCAGCATGAGGTTTCTGAGAAACCTATTTTGGGGTATCGGCTTTGGCTTTACCTTTAACCTTATTTTTACCTTTAGAAGCATTATCCGCTGGATTGGCCTAAACGGCATTAACTTCTGTGGGCTTGCCAAAATTCGAGGTGGACTAAGAAACAAAATTGTTGGAAGAAGTAGACTTCGGCTTCTTAGAGTTTGAAGAAGATGGCTTATGAGAAGTCTAAGATATGGAACCAATAATACCATCGACGGATGGAGTCACTAGTGGTTTAGAATTCCCAGGTTGGGGAGCATCAGGAAAGATATCATACAATGCACCAGACTAAGAGTACACAAGATCAAGGTATTGGGCGTAAGTGATGGCTTGTTCCTCAGTTACACATGCCCCCATAGCTATCTCTTTCACAATTTGATTGACAAAGGAGGTGGTCAACTAATGAGTCAGAAGATGATAAGGAATCTTGAATTTGATCATACGACGACGACATCGCCACTCATGAATATGATCCGAGATATGAGTAGCTCGGTCTTGTTTCAATGAAGTGAGGAGGTGCGTCCCGATCTCATAGTGGACCGATACTTGAATATGCGTAAGGAATGCCATGGCTAAAGAAATGAAGTCTTGGAAGAGGCCATGAGACAAATTAATGTACCAATTTGCAGCGGCACTTGTGAGAGTTCGTTGGAAAAGACAGAGCCGGATAGAATCGTTAACCCAAGAGTTAGAGGAACACCAAAAGTGGTAAGTCACAACATGCGCTTAGGGGTCTCTACCAGACTTGCCCTCAAACTTATGATAATTACCAGGAATCTTGGTTGGAACTGGAGGCCAATATGGGTTATAAAGAATGGGATCGTTCGTTAAATTTGACACATCTGGTAATTCCAACGTAGCAAGAAATGGTAATTGAGTATTAAAAGTCATTAGAGGCCTCCGATAAGGACCCGTGTTCACATTCCACACAGTTTGAGAGGAATTCTACCCCCATATATTTTTTCCCAGAGGATTCCAACCATAGGGATTAGAAGTAGGATAATTCTGTTGATACTGGGGTTGAGGACCAAGATACTGAGTTCGAGTAGACCACTGAGGTCCCGTCTAAGCAACGTATGGAGCCTGTTGCGGAATGTAAGCATGGATTTGAAGTTGATGATGCACTAATGAAGGTTTATTTTGAGGGTAAAAAACTTGGGGCACACTATATACCGGCTGATATTGACCTTGAGGGTAATAAGCACCTTGTGGTTGAGCAGGCGGACGCTGCTGAGTAGGTTGAGCGAGCTGCTGAGCAGGTATACTTGGCCGAGTTGGATAAACAGGTATAACCGACTGATGAACCGATTGAACAGGTTAGGGAGTAGGTTGAATCGGTTGCTGACCTGGTTGAACTAAATACTGAGGGCCACCTGGTTGCCCTTGTGGGAGATGTTGGCCTGATGGTTGCGATGGACCAGGTTGTTCTTGATAACCAATTTGACCTGGAGGAGGAGTGTAGGGTTGTCCTTGTTGCACAAATTTTTGGCCACACTAAACGTATGGTGGCAGTTGTGGTGCAAAAGGTTGTCCATGTGGCGGATATATTTCCCCCCAGGAGCATGAGATGGTCCTGGTTGATTCTGAGGTTGACCGGATGGACCGTAGGGTTGGCCTTGTTGGACCAAAGTTTCACCTTGTGAAGGTTGGCCTTGTGGACCGAAAGGTTGTCCCTATGGATCAGAGGCAGAGCCCTACTAAGCCAAAGGTTGTCTCGATGAGGGTTGTCCTTGCAAGCTATAGGGTTACACAGGTAAGGTGGGTCCAAGATGAGAAATAATCTGATAAGGATCATAAACAGCTTGATGAGGATCAGTAGGAGAAAAATAGACACGATTACCACATGCATGATAATGATGCAGAAATGAATAAATAGGGTTACCGACATCATCATACTGATGGAATAGAGGATTACCAGGAGCTTGGGGCTGCTAAGAACTCTGAGAGCTCTGATGTTGAACAACCAACAAATACTCTTCAAAAATAAGGCCACCACGAATCACTGGGGCAGTGGAAACTACACTAGAAGCAGGTGGGGCCTCTGCGACACTAGATTGTGATCTACCTAGACCGGGATTGATAGGCCACGTAGGATTGAGAAGAATAAACCTATGAATATGAAAATATATTGACGATTGAGTCGTAACAACCAGTGTGGATGAAGCCATACAGACAATAGGTTGGACTGGGACAGATGTAACAGTAATTGACGAATCAGGTGTCGAAGCTGATAGTCCTAACGAAGGGAGGACCAAACTCTGAGGAGGATTTGATGTACTGGATTGTGCTATGGATGCAACACCAGACATAATCTGACTCAAGGACCTATATCCAAGCGGAAGTGACATCGATGATGGCGAAGACTTTGTAGAAACACGAGGGAGATCTTAAGGAAAAAGTTGACATTCTCCTGTAGAAACACGCATTCCTTCACTACCAACAGGACTGGATGAATCCATGTCTGACTCTGACGTAAGATGTTAGAAAAGACTACGCGGACTAGGAGGTACAACAGCAGCTAAAAACGATGATCCCGACGTAAGAGGAGGAAATTCTCCTTCTTCTCCAAAAACAGACCAAGCACCTAAAGGAGGCCAATTGAACTCAACTGACTCTTTAGGGGGAGATCGAGTAGAAAGAGGCAAGACAAATGGGAGAATAGGCTGCGAAAACTCGGCAGACCTAGTGGGCTGAGGGGTTTCAAAAGAAACATACGGAAAAGGACCACCACTAGGAGGCAGTGAGGATGATGAAACTAGTGATTTCACCACTATGATTGTATTTCAAAACAGGAAGGAAAAAATATCACCAATTGAAGGCTCCAAGATCAAAATCTAAGGAAAACAAAAACAAGCCAAGAAATAACAATTTTAACAGGCGTTTGATCATGGGCAATCAATTTTATGACGCTAAAACCGGACCTCATTGTTTCATATTTTAAGAGTTGAGAAGCAAACAAAGGATTACTCTAGTCGCTTTCAATTTTAAACGAGCGTGAAACGACAAGTGCTCGACGATCTCTTCTCTTTTTAAGGAGTCACGAAAAAATAAAAATGACTACTCAGGTACTCTAAGCAAGTGGGTGTACCAAGTTTCTGTGAAATTCCATATACACCTTGGTGATCAAATGAAAGAGAAATGACCA
Source organism: Pinus albicaulis (assembly GCA_034641835.2). NCBI lineage: Eukaryota > Viridiplantae > Streptophyta > Pinopsida > Pinales > Pinaceae > Pinus > Pinus albicaulis. The sequence continues at coordinate 1,643,143,720 of CM076584.1, read as the reverse complement.
AGGAATTAACGTACATGCAGGTAGTCTCCCTGAATGTTATCTTCGGTGTATCATGGTTACAAGGTGGAAAACTCGGCTTCCTATGGATAAAAGGATTGCAACCTAGGGGTGTCTCCCTTTATATAATCAATGTTACAAGGAGCACAAGTCCATACTAGCGCTGTCTAAAGCCAGATGGAAAATGACAGCTACTAGGTTTTAAGACACCGGAACACGTCTCTAGCCTAGAGCACTAAAGATGTTGTTAGGTTCCAATGCTTCCTTAGGTTAATTGAATGAATTTTAAAGTTGATCTTGGATTATGTTTCAGTTTCAAGGCCTTACCGAAGTTGGATCTCAAATTTCCTAAATGCAAGCTATATGCAAAAGAACACCATCTTCCATTTAATGAATGTTAATTACGAGAAGGATAGAGATATTTCAAACAATAGCAAACAATGAGAATATGTGAAGAAATCCACTCATGCATCTAATGGAATCAAACGAAAATGAAAAACTCTTTTCTATACTATCAAATGCTAGTTATGAAAAAGAACATTTCACTTTCGATGCAAAGGAAAGAATAATTTTTTTTTCAATGAAATGAAGCACACAATCCACTAATTACATGAAAAACAAAATGAACATTAGCTTGAGTATTGCGAATGTAGGAATCGAAATTGAATGACTCAATCAACACAAAACAAACACAAGAAAGCACTCAAACTAATGTGGCAATCTTCCAAACCAAAAGAAAGTTTTCAAAGTGACCCAAACAAGAAATTTAATCTATGCTCGGAGTAACAAGGAGAAGAATCAAACGAATAATGAAATGATCATCCAACCAAAGAAAACACTCAAAATGATCAAGAAAACTTAGCACAATCAACCCAGGAATGAGACTGACAATAATAAAAAAGACTTGATTTCCAAATAGAAGGCTCATTGTATCAAGACACTTAGAAACCCTAAGTCTTTAAACTACAGTAATAAGAAAATAGACAAACAACTGAGAAAAACAAGCCTACAGGAGTCAAAACAATCCCAAAGGCTCAATTACACACAAAAAACAACCCAGGGTTAAGCACAATTGACCAAAAGACTCATCAAGGAGGTCAAACCAAATCCTACAAGATTCGACGTGACTGTAAGGTAGTAATCCGTGCCAAACAGGAGTTGGCGTGACTGCAACAAAATAAACATGCACCAATCGGTGCGACTATTCAAGCGAAAAGCGCGCCAAGCTGGGTAATTATGGGAAAAGGGGAAAACCAATTAGCACAGATCAATCTTGACACTCTGGAGCTCAATAGAGGATTTAAAATAAGCAAGAAAACCAGAAAAAGATAGATAAGCAAGTCAATGACTAAAGCCGACTCAACAAGCTAAAACGACAAACTCACACTGATCCCCAGTGGAGTTGCCAATTTGTTAAGCAGGTAAATCCTCTCTGCGGACATAGACAATCCCTCTACCCTAGATTGGGTCTAGAAACAAAGATATGTGCTAGAGTGTAGGTTCCTAATTACTGAATGAAAAGAGGACACCATAGATCGACCTAGCTAGAGTCCAATGCTGTCGTCGTGGCTATAGTGGTGGTGGCCTCTCGCTCCTGCCTTAGCAAGTCAAAATCCTTCTGTAGTCATGCTCAGATACTTGCACATAGATCAATGAACAAGAACAACACATGACATAATAACTTCATTCATAATTACTACCCAGTGAAAGAGGGCTCAGCATATTGCATTAAAAAATAACATAACACAAAATGGGAACCAAACAATAGTCATGTATATGTATTATAGTTTAATGAACACGCTAATATCATAGTTTAATGAACACAAATTGGCACAAAGAATAACATCCAACCAAATAAGGAAACCCAACTATGGGTGGCACGCAAGATAGGTGTGTTAAAGTGAAAAGAAAAATGTTATTGAGTAGAGAGGCTAATTCTAGAATCCAGTATGAGGGACATGTGTAAATATGTCATGTCCTAAAAAATAATAAAAAAAATTCCTCTTGTGGGCCAAACAAAGAACAAAAATATCAAAATATACAATTTAAACTTTGAAAAGTTACCACTATATATCTATATTAAACGTATATTTACCAAACACTAAAATGGATTAATTGACGTGTAAATCCTTTTTCAAGTTTGAGATTTGATCCCACTACTCTTGCTAGATCTATGGTACTGTGTGTTCGTCTCTCTTAATATATATATATATATATATATTCTCTAAAGAGAAAATCAATGTTATATGCTATGCAATTTTAATTAGTTGTCCATCTGACCTAATATCGTGCAAAGCATAACAAAATATGAGTAAGATGTTTAAACGTTATGATTTTCGAAAATATTTTAATACCTGATATCAAATTTATATATATTTATATATAGAAAAATAATGTAAAAATGAAAATATTTTAATGTCGTATAGAATAAAATATCAAATGTGAGTTATTAAAACAATATTTTAACATGAATTAATATAAAATGACTCAATACATGTGTTATGTAATCTCTATAACATTAAAAATTGCAATTTAAATATCCAATATAGATGCATCTAAAACAGAAATCTATATATAGAAAAAAATGTTAAAAAAAATATTAATGAAAATATTTTAATGTCTTATAGAATAGTATATCCAATGTGAATTATGAATAAAATATTTTAATATGAATTAATATAAAATAGCTCAATACACATGTAAGGTAATTTCTATAACATTTAAAAATGCAATTTAAATAGTAAAATATTACACATTGTTTTTTTCACACTAAAATAAGTTTGCAAACAAAGAAATTTAATCCCTCTCAGCTCATGTTAAATCCATGCTTTAAATAGATATCTATGCTAGTAAGTACAACACATGAGCTCACTAATTTTCACAATCTAACGCTTAGAAGCAATGATAGGCTTTCATCTTGGCTTCATCTTGCCGCTCATCTTTCTATGTCTTTGTCACTTAGCCAATACCATTTATTTGTTTGTGCGTGAAACTTGAGCTTAGCACATCTCCAAAACTTTTTGAGAGACATATTTTCTCTTATAATATATGCACTTGCAACTCTCTCTAAGGTGAACCGAAGTGTTATCGATCATCTTACTTCATTTCGATGACTTGTTTTGAGTTTTTCCATCGTCCATCTATCCTACGATGCCCAAGCTCCCTTAATTGTGCTTAGTTGGCCCTAATGGTTGAGCTCAATTCTTGCAAAGGTGAGTCCTTTGACTATGGGATGATTCATCTCTTGGTATGCAAATCCATAGCGAGGACCCAAGATGTCTGCAAACTGGATAGTTCAGTACTCTATACATTTGATCCGGCATAGTCTGGTGTTGCACCTTTGGGAGGTTAGCTTTCCAAAGTGAAACTCTGTAGCCGCCTTGACAGCACACCATCCGTAGGCGGAGGACTTACAGGTCCTCTTTTGTTCCAATTCCATGGCAGGTAGCTCCTTTCCAGTCGAGCTTTGGAAAAGCGTTTGGTTAAGGCAGGTTGTTGCACATACGATGAGATGGCGATTTGCCAGGCAAGTCTTCTTTCATAACGGAAACACGGGGCTGGTAGGCTCTAATCTAATGTTCTGGATCGCTAGTGATGGAATAATTTAATTCAGATGAAATGACTGTGATGGAATAAGATAACTCGGATGAAACAAGAAGAGCCTACCGAGTCGGGATTCTTCCTACACAGCGTAGAAGAAGTAGTGGAATCCCTTGTAAGCATTGACCAAGATGTCGAATAAAAATAATATAAAATAGAAATGGGTAAAGAAGATGGTCATTGTCCTTCTACGAGTTCATATTGTCGTAAAGGTGGACTTTAAGTGGCCTTCATCATTTAGAGTTTATTTTCTCTCTTTCATTTGGTTGGGTCATCCGTAACTGCGCTAGCTGGACCACCACTGATACAAACATTATTTTAACAATTCGGCGAACTGAGAAAAGGAGGGGCGGGAAATTATATATATATATATATATATATATATATATATATATATATATATAGGTTGCACCCTGACAAGGGGCTTCACTCAACGCCACCATTGATACAAACATTATTTTAACAATTCGGCGAACTGAGAAAAGGAGGGGCGGGAAATTATATATATATATATATATAGGTTGCACCTTGACAAGGGGCTTCACTCAACGCAGACAGCCGAAATTTCTACACCAACATCTGAACATGTTAAGGTGACTTGGGGCTTCGCCATAATCAGACTCGAAAGGAACCTGAAGAATATCTATACTAAAAATTAACAAAATTGACATATTTTGGATATAAAATCATAAAATCATGGAGGAAAACATCTATAAAGTATGTCCACAGGTGTATGCATCAACTGCCAATCTGTATCCAAGGGAGTAATACACTTTAATACACATTATGTTATAGGAAATAGCTCCGATGTATTGGATGTTTGTCGGCCATTAGAGAAAATCCTTAATTGCTATATTTCTGCTTTCTTTTCGTGGGGATATATGGTGAAATTGAAAAATAAGGTCTAATTCTATTTATTATTAGCAATAGATAGAATTTATGTGAGCTCACATCTAACACATAGCTACATACGTTTAGAGCATAGTTGAAACGGGGCCAAAAAGTTCGAAAATTCGCCCATTCGATTCGAACAGCGAATAATTCGTTGAAATTCGATCCACTTCAAAATTTTCTTTATTTCAACTGGTACGCACATAGAGCAATAATTTGACAATTTTCTTCATTTGAGTTGGTACGCACATATAAGAATACTTGGGAGAAGTTAGAAGGCGAGGCAAGTTAGGAGACCTCACTTGACCTCTTTGCACAGACAACAATACTTTAACATATGAAAATACATGAAAATACTTTACCTCGCTTGACTTTCTAATCTCGAATGAAATCGTGAGATATGCTTTGGCTGTAGGAAGGGATTGCTTTGGTGAGGGTTACTGGATAATAAAAACAATTTCACAGTGGGATTGGTTTTTTTTTTTATATATACTATAAAGTCAAAACAAAAAAAAGAAATTTGATTGTTATTTATTTTTTAAATGTATTTTTCTTTTAATTACATAAATAAAAACATTTAAATAAATAGGTTTAGAATATTAATTATATATATAATAATAATAGTTTTGAACAAATAAGTTTTATTGTTAAAAATATGTGTTAGATTTGATTTTTAAAAAGATATGTTAGAATTTTCAAGTTAAATTTTTGGAGGGAAGAGTAAGGCTTTATTTTTTTATTTTTTTTAGTGAATTGTATTTCTTAAGTTGTTATATGATGCAGAGTTATTAAAAATTATTCAAATTTTAAAATGAATTAGAAAGAAAAAGAAAAAATATATATTGAAGTTAAGATCTATATCATCCAATTTTTTCCAGATTATTTATTTTTTTTAAATTTGGTAACTATGGTTTAGAGTGTTTTAACAATCTGTTTTGGTTTAATTTCTCTATAATTTGGAAATTTTTAAGTGCAATTTGATTTAATTATGTATTTATAAGTTATAGAATAAGATTCCGAATTTGAATTCAATTTGGTAACTATGGTTTAGAGTGTTTTAACAATCTGTTTTGATTTAATTCATCTATAATTTGGAAATTTTTAAGCTAAACTTGATTTAATTATGTATTTCTAAGTTATAGACTATTTCCATTATTATATATATTAGGTGAGTGCAAGTGCTACAAATTTGTAATGTTGACTTTGAGCTATTGACAAGTATTTTATGAGCTTTGTCTCACGATTCTGGGTGTTGTATTTTATTTTATATATAAAAGTTATAAATCCTTTCTATTATAATTTTTTATATATAATTATATATATGTTCAAAATGCCTATTAATATAATTTAAAATAAAACAGTATTTTAATAATTAAAATTTAAAATATAATTATAATGTTAAATTTTAGACTTTTGTGATTTATAATATAGATAAATATCTTTCAAATTAATCATACCATAAACATTTATTTATAATTATTAAATCTTAAAATATTCTCAAAATTTATAATCATAACTATTCTTTGAAAAACTTCACATTGGGAATGATTAAAATCTCAACCCTTGGATAAAAATAAGTATTGTAAAAAACGCTTTTATAGGTGGACATATTAATAATAAAGACACGGAAGAATCACTTCTGTTGTTAAAACGAGGGTGCATGTGCAGTATTGCTGTCAAAACGAGGGGGCATGTGCAGTATATAACTCGATTTGGAGCATGATTTAACTTATCATAGTCGTTGGAGCAAGGAAACAATGGAGTACTTTTAATTGTATTTTTTTGAGATTTTTTATGGATTTTTGGTTAGAGGTGGTTAGATTTTAATTTGTGTGGTTCAAATTAATTTTTTTAATTATATATATAGATTTAGTAATTTAAAAAATAATTTTTAACCATGTTCATGGTGAACAATTCACAATCTCTACTAAATTTGAAAAAAAAAATACATTGTAAAATAAATAAATAAACTTTTCATATCTTCACACTTAAAAACTACTCAATAAAACAATAAGTTTTTTATCATTATTCTTAATTTAATTACAAGCTACCTAAAACGCCATGTTGTCATGACCTATTCCTCGCTTTCTAATTCGTACAAATGAATTTATCCAAATATTTACTTTATTTTGACACTCTCTATGAATGCTTTTTCATATTATACATATAGGGTGGAACTTTCATTCACAAGTCAACGGAGCTTTTGTTATAACCATTTAAAAGAGGAATTTATCTTTTTAAAATATTTGAAAATTATTTATTTGGATATTTTTTCAATATTATTGTATTTTGGAGTTTATTTGTATTTTATTATTGGGAATTTAATTTTTGTCATTTTTTATTTCTATTTAAATTTATTTATTTATAAAATATTTTAATAGTGAGAATTTAATTTTTTATATTTTTTATTACTATTTAAACTTATTTATTTATAAAGTGAATGATTGAGGTTTTATTATGGGCTCAGTTGGGTACTAAAAAAAAAATTTCTAACATTTTTTATTTTTTATTTATTTTTTCTATATTTTCATTTTCATCAATTATAGTTTTTTCTCTATATTTTCAATTTAAGATTATATATATCTTAATTGTTAATAATGACATACAACAATGCATAATTTTATTAGATGTTTTATTTTTTTTGGTAATAAGATTCAACAATATAAGATTGTAGTTTAGTTTAATTAAGTTTTATTTGGGCTAACCCGTATATACTAGCTATTATGTAACTATTGGTTACTATCTATCTTTATCTAGTTTTTATTTTAATGTCTTTTGAATATTAATCTCAATATTTTAATTTATTTTTAATGCCAATTTTTGGAATATTTTTATTTCTAAAATTTGTAAAATATTTTCTAAATCTAAATTTATTAAAAAATATGATATAAATGAATATAATTTTAAATTTGCTTATAAATATAAATAACCATGTAAGATCTAGTAATTTAATATTGTTTAACTAAAAAATCTATACTATTTTACTGATATTGATTTAAAATTTCAATTCAAATAAATAAATATAAATAACCATATTAATCTCTAAGATCTAATAATTTAATATTATTTAAAATTTCAATTCAAATTTAATCATGCATCATATAGGTTTTCTAACTAAAACACATGTCAATCATCATAACTCCACATTAGACAACATACCATGAGAAACACAAAAAGATTGTGGATTATTCATCTCTAAGCGATTGTAGCCCCTGAATGCATTCAATTGTGGGGTTTAATACATTTAAAAGTGTAATTACACATTTAAACTTAATTAAATAATTGTAAGTGAATATTTCTTTTTTATTTTTTTATTTTTCTAATAGAGTTTGTATAAAAATCTTATTAATATTATCAATATAGTCAAAGTAAGTTGATATATGAATAATAAGAATACCAATACATAATACATAAGTTGATATATTCATAATACCAAGAAGAATACATACATGAAATAAGGAAATAATTATCTTATTTTATAATTATTATATATTCATATATAAATATAACATAAAAGGTGAGCATGCATTAACACAATGTGCCCATGGGAGAATATTTTAATAAAAATAATTGAATTCTAATATATTTTAGATATAGAGTTATTATATTTATATTGTTGTATTAATAAGTTAGTTAGAACTTTTAATTTTAATTTTTTATTTCAATGATATTTTTTTTTGATATATATATATATATATATATATGATCATTCCGTATTAATTTTCCTCTTGCAACATGTTTATTAAATTTTTATAGTTTTCACAAAATTTGGATGGTTATATTTGATCTATAGATCTATGATCCTAGTGTTTTTCTTCTTCAATCAAGATATCATCGTTTTTTTCTATATCATTTTTATGGGAGATTTTAACAATGAAATTTTGAGTCGACCAAGTAGAATTAACAAACTAATAAACATTTCAACTTTTGGTTTATTATATTTTTGGCTAAATATCCTATGGAAGTTAAGGTTTATGACTAATATTGAAATAAGCCTAAAATGAATTTTCATTTTACTTTTTTATAATATATTTCAAGCAACTCTCAAGGAGTAAAATTTTGTGGAAACTAAAGAAAATTATCATATCTTGGGTGGTTAAATTTTAAATTCAGTTTAATTATGATTTTGTAGATACAATCTATGTAACACAGGTTTTTAATTAACTATGAAATAAATTTAAAGAGCTATCCTAGAATTTCTAGCTATAATTTTTTTCTATGAGTATTTAGATTATAAAATTTTCATAATATTGTGGAGATAGCAAGTTACATGTCAACATGTTTTGATATTTTAGCTTATCATATTTTTTGAGATATATCTTGTGTATTTTATGGTTATAGATTGTGAGATATATATCTTGTGGAATTTAGGTTAATTAACTAATCTTGAAATTTTAATCAAGTAGTATTGGAATTTTTCCAATAACATCATTTTTAGCTAATTTTTTTAAAATTAAATCTTTAAGAGTTAAAGAAATAATATTAGAGTATTAAAAGGTACAAATGAAGCACAAAGGTTCAAATTTTAGAGACATATCAAGATAAAGGCTAACCATCAAAACAATCTCCAAGTTAAGGATTTAAATGTACACAACTTAGAATTGACATTGATTTTGATTGGAAGATCCATTTTTTGGGTGACGAAACATTGTGATGAATAAGAATATTATTATTATTTCAAAAGGGATATACAAAAACTAGCATGACTCATAAAATCTCACACATGAAATCCAAAGAATATGGCATGTCAAAATACAAAATAAATGAATTAAAGAACCATGTTGATGATATGACTTTTTTTTTGGAAGTACTTAAATGTGAAAATCATATGTATAAGGATATGGATGAAAATATATAATAAATAAAATCCATGAAGAATGAAATACCTAAATCCATTAGGAATAAAAAAAATCTTGTGAACATGTGAATATTCTCTAAAAAAGACATCCTAAAAACAATATTCATATCTAAGAAAATCATGAAAATAATGAGAAAAATTGAGATGGCACTCAATCAGATACGGGAAGTATTTTATCACAATTATACAGTGCAAACACTAAATTATAGAATTATGATCATTCAACACTCCAACATCTGTAGCATCAATGGTTCAATTTGGTAGTAGGAAACTACTCCATTGGTAGTTGCTAGTGGTATTATTATGCTTGATGGTATGGATCCGATAGTGTGTATATTATAAATGAAACAATATATTTATCTACAAGGTGTTAAATTTAGAAAAGGTAACAATTTCATCACAATATTTAGAATAAGATCAATTTGTATCATATGAATGAATTTGTAAAAGTAAAAATTGTATTTTATATTTGCTAATTTTTATAGAGGAATTGATAACACAATATGAAAATGAAGAGAAATGCATCCTTTATCCAACTGTAAATCTCAAAAAAAGAGATCTAATTATAGAGCACATTAAAAAATTTGGAAGGTTGAGTCATGTAGTAAAGAACTTTCCAAAGGATAATTTTGTATACCTTTTTATGGGAACTTTAATGTAAATAAGTGAATCACTTTTGAACCTAAATCCCCAAAACAATATTTAATTATGGGAATATAAGTCTAAAGTAAACAAATGCATACTAGAAGAGGAGTCATTGATAAATATAGAGAACATAATACTCCTTTTCCTATGCTTACTCTAATGGGAAGGTTAACACTTTAGCAAGTAGAAAAAAGTGAGTATGTTCTTACTATGTGTCAAGGTATACATTCAGGGCATTAAATGTAGTGAGAATAAACTATTACGCATAAATATTGAACAGGAAGAAGAAGTAAAATTGGAACTCTCATAAGAAATAGAGCTAGAAGACACTACTCGAACAATATCTTACATTTCATTATCTAGCATGAGTACTCCAATTATGAGGATTATAAAAAATAAAATGGTAATGGAGTTTTTTGATTTAGACAGTACCCATATCTTCATCAATTATGAATTACAAAACTTTTCAAATGCTTTATTTTTCTAACATCATTATTTCATGTAATGATTGCAAACAGAAGCACCATAAATTATTTAGGGAAGAGCTATAATATTATGATTTATATGGGGTACCATTTATTAGATAGTCCCATAACTAAAATCCAAACTCGTGGTACTGATTTTTTTATTCAAGATCTAATTGTTATAATTATTATGAATAGTGGTGCTTTTTTTCATGATACCGTCATGAGTTTTTCCTTGGAAAGAAACAAATTTGAACTTGAAGGTATTCAAGGAAATCCTATATAGTGATAAGCTCTAATAAAAAAATACTCAAAAAAGGACACCATTGTGTAATTGCACAAATATGCTCACTAAATGTTGAAACATATATATGCTCTTATCTAATGGATCTATAGAAGGCTATCAAGAATAATTCCAAAATATTTGGAGATATGTATAAGGGTCTTCTACCCACTGGAGATCATGATGATGCTATTCACTTCAAACTTAGAAATGTACCACCTAACAGTAAGCCTTATAGCTATCCATATGCACATACACATGAAATTAATCATGTTCACTGAATAAATGTTATATACAAACATCATTTAACCTAGCCAAAATTATTTCTCTTCATTAATGTTGATGGTTGTAAAAGAGGATAGTTCATGGCATACATTTCTAGATTATAGAGAATTGAAAAACATTACCATAAAAGGTAAGTTTCCTATTGAACCTATCAATGATCATTTATTGGATGAGTTAGATGCATTATTTCTTTATGCTCAACTTAATTTCTATTAATAGCATTAAATTAGAATGAGGCAAGAAGGAATTCCCAAAACAACCTTCAAAACATAGTGAGGTCATTATGATTTTTTTTATGTCATTTGGACTCACTGATGCAGCTTCAAAATTTCAAATCTTAATAAATTCTATTTCCAAAAACTAACTGACAAAATTTGTGTTAGTTTTTTATGATACATACTAATCTATAGAAAATATCGAGAAGAGCACTTACAACATATTGAAACTATTGGAAGTTATAACTATATGCAAATAATTTCATGTGTTCCTTTAAGGTTTGATTAGATTACTTGTGTCATATTGCATTTCATGAACTTTTCAAAGTGGTATTTTATGAAATAAAATCTATAATGCAATGATCATTCCTCAAAATATTCAAGAAACTTATAGGATTTTAAGGATTGATGGGAAATTTACCACAATTTTGTTAAGAATTATGGTGAAATAACATCACCTCTAAAATTATTATTAAAGAAGAAATAATTTTCATTGACTAAAGAAGTAGCCAAAAAACTTTCAAAAAAATTAAAAAGGCTATGTATGCAATTCTTGTTTTGGCTGCATTTTAGAAAAAAAAAAAATTTGGGAGTGTTGTTCATCCAGCCATGCAAGTGGTGTAATTTTATAGTGGGAAGGAAGAACGCTTTCCTTGAAAGGAACCTAAATAAATGAATATGGAATTCATTAGAAATTAGTGGAATTAGTGGATGAAATATCTCTCCATCAATTCAAAAATATACTATAAAAACACTTTGAAAGTGATGATTAAAAGTAACTATTAGAGAAATGATAATGATATTTGAGAGAGAATTTCTTATGAAGAGAATGAAAAGTAAACTACAATGACAAGGTTCCCATGCAAAATTAAAAAATGGGCATAGTGTCAATCAAATTAAGTAATATTATCAATAAAGATGTATATTCAAGGGGAGCAAGCCACTAGGAACATGTTTAACATGCATGAAACTTGGATTTCAAAACACTCATAATTATGACGGAAAGATACTTGCATTGTATTCTAAATAGGAATTAGGAATCAATGGTGTGGGTACATGGGCTGTGCTAAAATGCCTTAGACTATAAATGCTTGACATAAGGAGAGACACTCATTTTCAAAGAAGTATATATGAGAATATCCAATAAAAAAATTGGAAATTTAATTACTTATTATATATATTTTTGAAGTTATTTATAAATGATTAGAATTTCCAATTGAAAGATTTTACTAAATAGCAAAATAATACCCATGATATTACTCATTGGGGATCATCATTAAAGTAAACTATAATTATACAATTCATATGGTTATTGAAAAAGAAAACTATTTTTCCTAGAATATTCTAGTAAGCATCAATAATGGTTGCAAACAATTTATTAGGATTATCAAGTAAAGAATCTTAATAATACTATAAATATAATAAAAACAATTTCTTTTATAATTTTGGTTAAAAAAGATCATTTAAATTAACTTACCTTTTAATCCATATTTTTAAATATAATGTATATAAAAAATAACTTTAAATTTAAATATAAAATTTAGATATTTAATTACAAAATTTGGAAAAAATAATTTTTAGAAATGAAATTTTTAATAAAAAGATCAAAAATTCTAAATTCAAAATATTACTCAAAATAAAAAAATGTAAGCAATTGTTTTTTAAATAATTTTTAAGAAATCTAAAATTTTTTAAATGAAATTGAAGAAATTTGTTAAATTATTTATCTAAAATATATTTTAATCATTTAAATAATAATATTATTTATCTAAATAAATCACCTAATTATAAATGTCGTAGTCTAACTGAACTGCTTATTATAAATATTTTTATGCTTACTATTAAATTTTTAATAATATAATTTAATAAGTTTTTATAATAATAATAAATGATTTTAAATTCACTTTATATAGTTTTAAAATTGATATATTATATAATATTTAAAAATATTTTAGATAAAATAATAATTAAAAAATCCACTCATATTAAAAATGCGACTTTTTATAGAAAAAATATTGCATAAAATATTATATATACAAAAGATAATGAAATTAAAAAATTAATTATTTAATAAATAGTAAATCATATGACTATTTCTTTTATATATATAAGAACACAATATTTTTTATTAAAATGTATTGTTAAAAAAATTTCGTTATGATACTAAGAAATTAATTATTTCTTAAATGTTAAAGGGTGTGATTTGATATAATTATTGGTCTAACTCATGTAACTTAATGATTAGATACTTAATTTCTATTTATATCTATATTATAAAAACTTAATGATTAGATATTTAATTTCTATTTATATCTATATTATAAAATGGTGTTGATTATTTAAAAAATTAAGAGTAGTAAAGATGTATATAAAAAATGAATGGAAAAAAAATAAACTATTGTTCAATTTAAAACAATTTGCATTATGTTTTGGGGCAGTTCAATTCGTTAGGACTGCTAGTCACTCTAGATTTAAAAAAAAAACAACTCACATAGTTGTTTATGAAGTGAGAATGATTATTTATATGTATATGTAAATACTTGTAATGATGATAATGTAATTGGAGTTTAATTTATTATATAAGAACAGTAAAATAAAATTACAATATAGTATCTTAAATGCATATGAAAAATGTAGGAGGGTAAAAAAAAAACAACTCGTCAATCAAAACAATCCACATAATGATAACAATGACCAGTACATGTTCGAGTTGTTTAGGAAATGGGAATGATTACTTATATGTATTGGTAAATACTAATGATAATGTATGAGTTCAGTCTAATTTATTATATAAGAACGATAAAATACAACTACAGCATAGTATTTTAAAAGTATTATTATATTCATTAAATAAATAATCTCTACTTAATACGTCGTCATTAACCAACTTGAAAAAATATATAACGTAATTATAATGCGTAATAACGAAAATATACAAAGTCAACAGACTTCAATAGAATTAAAATTTACAAGCTGGGCAAACTCAAATAATGAAATATGTTTACAGGAACATGAAACAATACTCGAACAAGTTGTATCTATAATTTCTGGATCTTTGTATAAGGGAGACTTTTTGCAGGTTTCTTCAATCCTATATCTGTTAATGGTAGATCTTCTGGGGAAGGATAGAATCACTAAGAATTGATCTTCACGAATGTTAGCAGAAGTGATATTGTTTTGCAGAGATGGGGTTAGGATTAGGAATAACCCAATGTTCTGGGAAATTCAGATCTTCCCATTTAATAGCCTGATGTTCTACCTTCTGATTCTTTGAATCGATAAGAACAACAACACTTGTTTTTAAATCTTTGTTGGGTGCATGGAACACAGCCGGATAAAGGGTGTTAGATTTTATTTTAGCACTACTGAGGACACTGTACTCGGAGAAACCTGTAGACTAAGAATCAAAATGTATATATATTAAACATCATAACAGTAACAAGTTGACTGTTGTTAGCGAAAAAAAAGTCCCATTACATGGCGGGAAAGATGTCCATGTGTATCACCAAACAAGAGTGTGATAGACACCAAAATTTTCTACGTCATGTTAATGTCCTACCTACAATCACATCATTTCAATAATGCAATATAATTAAATAATGGCTGCGAATATCCTTGGTCGAAGATACCAACAGGATCTGTGTTTTCTTCACACCGAGAAAGTCACAAGCCTCGGCAAATTCGCCAAACAGTTTCCTTTCTATACCTCTCACATAAGATAAAGTGAATTACAATAGTTGTGTTTTAGACAAAATTGTTGACATGCTGGTTGTGATTCTGCTTCAGTGTTGAAGCCACAGAACGAGTCTAGAGCTTGAGATGTTCTTTCATATCCACATCTTTTGCATTTGGGTTTGGCAGTTCCCCATTTTTCAAAAGGCGATTCTTGAAACCCTAAATCGTTGGTGCTATTTTCATGGTGTGCCAATCGCTTCAATCCAGGAAGAAGACTCAGTACTCGCGGGGTTAACTCGTCCTTTCTGAACTAGAAGCCAAGCTCCATATGACCTTGTAGCTCTTGTAATTCTAGAGCCACTCTATGCTCTACTTTTGGGGCCTCCCTTGCTCTCCTTCCACGTCAACTTCTTCCGACTTGAAACAGTCTCTAACTTTGGCAGAGAATTCGGTTGAGGCATGTGGAGGCACATGTGTTCAGTTGAGGCATTTCCTTTCCTTCTCTCAAGAAGAGAAGCAGGGCGCTACCCTATAATCCCAACAGCTGAATCGCTCATGTTAGGATTTGATAACTCGGATGAAGCAAGAGGAGAGTCGCGGTTCTTCCCAGACCAAACAGAGCAGTTGATGAAACTCTTATAAAGAGTGGATACATGGGGCCAATGCCTACCATGCCTACCATAGGAACTAGAAGTGTCAACTAAAATATGTAAAAGTAATGTGAGAAGAGGACAACTGTTGTCGTGCTACAAGTTAATCTTGTCGTTAACGTGTAGTTTAAGTGGACTTCATAATTACGCCGGAGGCGTTTTCTTTGTTGGCTTGGGGTGAGCAAACACTGCTCACTCCAGCCAATGAAAATATTTTCCTATCGCCTGTCGAACCAATTAAAATTTTACATTTGGTTAGTCATTTGTCCAATGAAGCCTTGACGCATTGGCATAGACTCTGGTCGTTATGTCCCAGGGCTTTCCAAGAAAGTTCCTCTCACTCGCCTCAGATGCTGCGGGAGCACCCTGAGGCCACCACCGACGACGATACACACCTATTCTGGCTCCGACAGAGGCGTGGGAACAAACAGAGCTGGAGGATCATCGCCAACACCTTCTACGAGATGGAAGCAGAGGTTTTGGGGCATTTCCATAGGGTTAACGGCACTCAGCGAACAATCGGCCCTCTGCTATCTACAGAGGCGTTGGCGATGGTTTACAAAGTGAGCAGGCTGGCAATGGTGGCTTCCAAAGCTCAACAGCCGAGCGGCACTACCATGGCCACAGCGAAAAAGATGGCAGCAATGGCCGAAGAAAGTCCTGCGAAGGCCACGAAGGTGTTAGGGCTTAATATTCCTATGCCGATTTCTCCAGAAATGAAGTAGTTCGTCAACGTTTTCGAGGTTCCCCGCTCAGAAGCAGTGAAAAAGATCTGGGAATACATCAAAGCTAACAGTCTCCAGGTTGAGTTGGCTCGAGGCGGCACAATTTTGTATGAAGCGGACTGATGTGTTGACAAGCTGAACATAAAACCTTGGTCGGCTGGCAGGTCTCATTCATTCCTCTATGGTTTTCATTTATTGGGCAAGCTTTAGTTTTTTTTCGGCAATTTTGTTGAATTTTAGATCTAGCTGAATGATCATGATCGAACCTGGTTTAAGTCATGGGATTGGTGGGTTTTTGGTAGTGCAGGGTATTGGTAGGGTTTTAGATTTGTGCGTTTTTTACACCGGAGGGCATTGGTGAACTTTTAGAGTGGAGGGAGTTTTATCAGTGAAGGGGATTGGTGGGTTTTTTCCAGTAGTCTCAGAGCAGAGCAAACAGAGGAGAAAGAGGACATTTGAAGAAGAAACCGTAGATAGATAACTAGATACCTATCCATGGGTGCTCCTAAGTTGAAATGGACCTCTGAAGAGGAGAGTGCTCTGCCAGCAGGCGTGGTAAAGTATGGGACTAGTAAGAGGAGGACCATTCTCAAGGACCCAAAGTTTCCAGCCTATCTTGCAGCTCGTTCCAATGCCGATTTGAAGGAAAAATGGCACAACCTTATGAGTAGTTTGAATCCTGCTGGGCAGTGTTCCAAAACCCCTAGACAAAAGCCCCTTGCACCTGTTCCTATTTCTTCAGCTGCCCCTCAGTCTCCTGCAACAACATGCTCTGCAGCAGCAACAGTTTCGGATCATGTTATTTCTTCCCCTAAGAGTGTTTCAACATCAACTTCTGCGAGGAATCATTCGCCAAGGTGTGATTATGACGACATGATTTTAGAAGCCCTTACAGCTTTGCGAGATCCAAATAGGACGGATGTTGCCACGATTGCAAGTTTCATGGAGGAGAGACACCAATTGCCCCCAAGTTTCAAGTGAGCACTCTCTTCCAAGCTCAAGTGGTTAGTTTCGCAAGAAATATTTTGAGGGTTCGTAATAGTTACATGCTCAAAGATTTGGGAGAGGTTAATCCTGCAGTGGCAGGGCCTCTGGTTCCATTTGATGGGTTGATGGAGGTATGCTCCAATGGCATGGATGCTTCTTCGTGGATGTGATAAATGAAGCTTCGATGGTTACTGCCATGAAATTGGCAAAAGCGGACGCCATGTCTGCCTTGGCCGAAGAAGAAGCGAAGCAAGTAGATATGGATTTAAGATTGGCAGAGGAAGCAGATGCGCTTCTTGAAGCAACATCTTCAATATTTTATGACTTCTCTCTAGACGAGGGGATCGGTTTTATTATAGTTAGTATTTTTCTTAAGGATAAATGTTGATGTCTTTTATTTTCTATTGTTTTACAGATTCGATATCTATGAACTCTAACTCTGTATTCAATGTAGTGTGTCATTTATGCACTTTATACAGACCATATGTATCTGATCGGTTGAATACAGAACTCCAACTGCTCTGCATTATGCCTTAAAATCCATTTTAATGTTGGAGTGAGTGGAGCCTTCCCTTTGTATGAAGTTGATTCAATGTTGAAATGATTGTTTCTTTCAACTACTAAACCACAACCCATATCTCAACAAAATTATAATTAATAGTCGATCTTTTCAGTATTATGTACATAATTTTGTTCTGGGCCGATTTTGCATAACTGCCATTTATGCACTTTATACAGACCATATGTATCTGGTCGGTTGAATACAGAACTCCAACTGCTCTGCATTATGCCTTAAAATCCATTTTAATGTTGGAGTGAGTGGAGCCTTCCCTTGGTATGAAGCTGATTCAATGTTGAAATGATTGTTGCTTTCAACTACTAAACGACAACCCATAGCTCAACAAAATTATAATTAATAGTCGCTCTTTTCAGTATTATGTACAGAATTTTGTTCTGGGCCGATTTTGATTAACATGCTTATTTATTAATACTATTTGTTCTTTTGAAGAATGCAACCATGTACAATTTTTTTCCTCGAGTTATTTTAATTAGTTCAATCATAATCATCTTTGACAAGGAAATGGAAGATACTCAATGTTAGTTTCTTATTTCCCATTTTGCCTTTTGTATTTTGGTCTCTAGTTTTTGCTATTGCGATTATGTATCACTTTCTTTTATCTCATTTTGGCTTTGTGTTGTGCTCTTTGGCTTTTTCCATTGGGATAATGTATCGAGCTGTGAACTCTTCCAGTGAACTTCAAAAATTGCACAAGAAAATTCAATTACAGATAATTCATATTTCTTGTTTAGGGAGTGGTTCCTAAACACTGGGGGCTATCTATCCATAAATTATGGTAGGTGGAGAACATGTTTCAAATCCATTGCTCATTGTTTGGCCTTGGGTGTTTTCATACATTAATGGGCACATGCACTTACCTCGATTTTTTTTGTATGTTTACAAATTAAATTGTAGATTTTTTTTAAAAGGCATTTACTCTTTGAATGAACAAAGGCATGATTAGCTTGTTTTTACTCCATAATATAGTCTCTACATTTTCTCTCTCTATACATGCTCCTTGACAACAATTTTGCTTCTTGTTTATGCTTTTGCAGCATTATATACCAAATTTTTTTAAAACAAAAACATGATTTTAATAATTGCTTAATCCAAATATAAATATGCAAAACAGAGAGATCCAGAGCCATATATACTGACAGTTTAAACATGCTCTTTACTGATGTACAAAAATATTCTATGTAGTAGTTAATAAAAGAAACAAAATTTCCTGAATGTGTTGATAATCTAATAGTTTCACATGTCTATATTTAGTGGTAGGTTTACAGGGAACTTGTACTATTCAATTTAGTAGCTAAGAATTAGTTGATATGTAACAATAAGAGTCGAGGACTTTTTTTTCACTGAACTTCAGCATATCTCCAAGAAATGTTGGCTACTATCTTCTACTTTGCTTGTAACGTGCAGATAAGTGTTGTTTCATTTTCATGGTGTTGCATGTTCATATCTCCAATGGATCCATGTCACATTTCGTCTACTATCTCCCACTTCCTCGTTATATACAGGAAAAAAGCTTTATCATTTTCAATGGTGTTATTTGGGCTTATGGGACATGGTCCATGGATGTATCAGTGTCCACATATGGTTGTGGATGTAAGTTAATTTTCTGTTAGTGGATTGTTTGATGTGGCAACATGTAGTGATTAGCTGCCAGTGAGCCCAGGGATAAAAGTTGGTTTTATCGTCGAGATTATTTAATGTGTTATTTTAGAGAATGAAATAATAAAAGATCATGAAGTATTATTTTGGCGAGTGAAAATTTTGGATACTGAAAAAAAATATCATTAACATTTATTCTATGATTAAGGTTGAACTTATAAAAGTAGTGATAGGAAATTAAAGTAATGAAAAGGTAATTGGATGTCTGGTGACTATAACTAGTGTGCATGGAAGTGTACTTAGAATGTATGCATGCATATCCATTCACTACAAAATTGGCCTTGATCTTTGCATTAGGGATCCATTCAAACATAATTACAATATTTACGGCATGCACCAATTCTGGCTCCGGCAGAGGCATGGGAACAAACAGAGCTGGAGGATCATCGCCAACACCTTCTACGAGATGGAGGCAGAGGTTGTGGAGCATTTCCATAGGGTTAACGACACTCTGCAAACAATCTTCCCTCTGCTATCTCGAGAGGTGTTGGTGATGGTTTACAAAGCGAGCAGGCTGGCAATGGTGGCTTCCAAAGCTCAGCAGCCGAGCGGCACTACCATGGCCACAGCGAAAAAAGATGGCAACAATGGCTGGAGAAAGTCCTGCGAAGACCACAAAGGTGTTAGGGCTTAATATTCCTATGCAAGTTTCTCTAGAAATGAAGCAGTTCCTCAGCGTTTTTGAGATTCCCCGCTCAGAATCAATGAAAAAGATCTGGGAATACGTCAAAGCTAACATTCTCCAGGTTCATCTCATTTCATTTTTCTTTAATGCTTTAATTGCTTCACTCGACATACATTGTTGAAGGTTTTAGTCTTATATTTATATATCAATCTTATTATTGCTATATTTTTAAGTGTAGAGCCGAGTGGCATTTTGACAGAATTGTATCAGGTTATTTTCGCTTATAAGTAGAACTGAAGCTTCTGGGTGTGATAAAATGTATGAGTGGTTTCGTTTGATTTTTCCCTTTTATTTTGATTCAGTTTTTTTCCTAGGGTATTGATGGGATTAAGTGCTATAAAAGGAGATTGATTGAAACTTATGGATGTTGCAGAGAGGGATTCTTTTGAAGAAATCCTGAAGGCGAAGATTCCACTTTTGGATACGAACAGAGAGGACCAGGAGCTCGCTGCCTAGGTAAAATTGTTAGTTTCGAATATATTGGTAGATTTGAGTAAATTTATTTCTGGGGCCACTTCACACTGGTAGATAACAGCTCAAGGCCTTTTCTATTTGGCAGGTGGATTGAAAGAAGATAATCTTCAGTTTTGTTTTGTTGTTTATATTATTCGAAATATTAAATTTGAGGTTTATAATATTCCTAGGCTGATAGGCTGATAATATTCCAATTTGAAATTCATAGCTGGGTTGATAATCTTCCTCTGTGTTTACATTTGCTAGTAAAATTTTTAAAAGCTTAAAATTTTTGCACCTCTCGGTGCAAATGATAGTTTTTACATTTTTGCAGGATCTGTAGCTATAATATAAAATGCAGGAAATTTTTCTTGATGTAACAATTTTTTTTTAATAATATAAGTTTGTTGTCCCTGTGAAACAAAAATAGAAAAGTGGCAGTAGAATAAGTCCATATGTCCATATTATGATGGTATTGAGATCAATTTCTCTTGTTACGCCCAAGGTGTTCTCTTTACTGGCTTGGGGTGAGCAAACACTGTTCACCCCGGCCAATGAGAGGCTTCTCTTATCATCCTTCTAGCCACTAAAATTTGGACATGTGGAACCTCTTCCTCCAACCAGCTATTCATTTGAAAAATACATTTCCAAGGGTTTGCAGGTCAAGGCCTTGACCTAGAACTGGACAGTAGACCTACAACTGGAAAGAAGCTATGAACCGGGACACCGAAGATGTTGTTCTGCCCACCACTACCCCTGCCTTGCCATACTCATCTTCATCCTCGCTCATGCCCTACGATGAATGAGCCCGAGACTCTCTATGCCTGTAGTAGCAAGCTTCACTGTACTAGTTTTCCGAGGCCTATGAACAACCCCCATTGATTTTATAGAGAATCCCTCTTCCGCCTGCAGAACCCTCAACCCCACGCTCCCGCATGACCTTGTGGCGATGATGATGCCATTGCAGCAGTAATATTGGATAACCTCTCCATCAACAGGCTACATGATTACGGCCTGCCCATAACAACTTCTTTAGGGCCTCTGGTGCAGCTTAGATCAGGCTGTCGATGATTCATCACAGGCGGTCAGGCAATGTTGGTAGAAATTTGGAGCCAACATCGGCAACCCATTTCGAACCCTACCCTGTAGCTCTCCAGTATGTTCTTTTCTGAGTTATAGAAACCCTATTTTCCCACTGATGCGGAGGCGTCAGGGTAAGAAGGTGCTGACAGGAGGAGGAGGTCATGACCACGAGGCCCGCAAGGAATGTAATGGGAATGCTCATCTTCATAAACTGGTGGAGAGGCAGAGGCAGCATAGAATGAAAGCGTTTTGTTCAATGCTGTTATCAGTACTTCCTAATGAATATCGCAAGGTTAGGGTTTCTTTATCTCACTCATATCAAAACTTGTGTTTTCCATTTTTTTAGATAAAACCTATCAATAAAAACAAAAGAAAAGGGGTAATGGTTCTACCCTTGTTTGTAATTTTTGTAGACAAAATCCACATTATTGGACAAACTGCCGGAAGTAATTAAACACCTGCTCGAAAAGAAAAGAGACCTGCTAATATTCTCGGCCACTGTCAAAGCATTCCCCAATAGCTCTTGTATTTATAATAACTTGCAAGCCTCCCAGGCTCGACCCTCCAATGTACGGGACAAGTTTTAGACAGTAAGGGTTAGCAGTTTTGTTCCAGGTATTCAAGCCATTGTAAATATTTTCAAATATCAGGTATTCAAGTCATTGTGCTTCATCCTGCACGATATCGGACTAAGCCTTGTAAATATGGGCAGAGCTTTTGCGCAGAGTCTGTTTCTTTGGTCATACTCCGCAGCAACTCCACTTGTTTTCACTCAAAAAACGCCGATGATGTAGGTGATTGGTTTGAAGAGCCTGTTCAGAGGGTCTAATCTGGTAAATACTTGAGGGAAAAGATATACGCAAGGTTTACCAGAGAAAATCTCAAGACTCATCATCACAAGAAGAGTTGCCAGATGTCGGTTGGGTGAATGAAATTGTCAAGTAATGGATTCAGGGTTGTAGGTTTTTGTTCATTCACATGTATTGATCCTTTGATGAATTCGTAATTTTATTTTTCATTGTTTTTCATATTTGTATAAGTTGGGGACTTCAGTGGTTTTTACTCAGAGCCCATACAACTTTGATTGTCACGATATACCACAATGGACTTCAACTCTGATCAGGAAACTCTTTTATTAACTTATGAAACCATATGAATACATAACTGGAAAATCTCGTTGTCATATAGTGCCTCTGATGAACTAAATGCAATTTTCGCTTGCTGCCTGCTAAACTAGGACATTACCTGACCCCACACTGAAACAAAATGTTGAATATCTCTTCCTAATGCTTGCATCCCTTTCGTTAGGAAGAGATGTTGCGGCACATTTCCAGCCTGTAGTTGTATTGCATTTCAAGTATCATGCCATTTTTTTTGTTCCTTACTTATATTAGGTTTTATAGTACTTGAGCATCAGTCATCACTTATTTTCATGTCATGCAGGCCCTCAGGGATCTTCTTGTGTTTTCTCTTCAGCACCTATGGATGCACAATACCCATACTATACAGACCTACAAGGCCTATGTTGTGTACACCGTAGATCCACTATTTTTATTAGTGTGGTCGGATGTATGAATGGAGATTCAAATATATGTATGTGCATACTATATGGATAGATACACACACATTTACATATACAATCGTTTAGCTGATGAATGCATTCCTTTGGGTGGAATTTAATTTTTTATAACTATTGGTTCCGTTGATGTGTTTTGGTCATCTGTAGGTTTTAATACTTATTCTTTTTTTCCAGACAAGTGCTAGCCTGTGCTACAACTTATATTTCATTATTGAAGGTGAAGGCATTCACTAATTGGCTTCTTGGAATAACTTCTACAATTTTAAAATCTCCTATCTATGACACTTGATTACACAAATCCCTACAATATGTCTAGGATTTATTTAAGATATATAGATTCCTGGGAGACCACACTATTACCCACATGAGTACATCTCTATGGAAAAATAATTTTCACAATACAGGACTTCAAACAGTATTTCATAGAAAATAGTAGTATTTTTTTGGTCTAATTTCTATGTTACAGTGGGGTTCAGAATAAAAGTCTTGGAACATAACAATGAGCCCTGATATTGTAGATGTCTTCGGCAATGTTAGTCAAATCTTGAGTAGTTATAGATTGTAATTTTCCGGTGTGAGTCCTGATATCACATATGCTATCAGTAATGTAATTAAATTCTTGGGATGTCCTGATTCGCAATACTCAAAAGCAATTTAGCGCATTTTTCAAGTATTTTATGTCCAACGAACTTCAACATCACATCAGTGGGAGTTTGGATGATGCATTGCAGCTAATCACATACTGTGATGTGGATGGGCAAGAGATTTTGATGTCATGGGCCTACATGAGATTACTGCTTCAAATAGGAGGGTGGAATCGTCTCATAGGCTAGTAGGAATCAATCCAATATTTGTCTTTTGAGTGTAGAAACAGAGTACCTAGCAGCTTTTTATGAAATCAAGCAGCTAGTCTGATCAAGAAAGTTGATCTGTAGATTTTGAAATGGGACAGTTGAGTCCCACAGTTTTTAGATGTGATAGCTAGAGCTGCATTGCCATGACAATCCACTTAGTTCACCAACAAGTGGAGAAGCAAAATTCACAGATGGAATTTTGTGAGATTGGGTCAATTTTAGAAAATGCATGAGTGAAAGCTTTTCAGACGGACAAATTGCAATATTGCAAAGGTCGCTTCGGATTGAACTACAATATTGCCTAAGTTCACATAAATGTTTGACTGAGTGGGAGTCTTAAGTAATTAAAACTAAAACATTTACCTTTCAACGGTGCCTTCATTTGTTTTCTTGGCCATGTTTTTTTCCGTGTTAAGAACCCACATAGATGATTGGATCCGCATGAGCATAGATAGGCAAGGCATGCGCAATGTTTGATTGTGGATGCGGGATAATAATATATGAAAAATAAAGTGCTGCAGGCCAATATCTTTGCCTCATATAATCTGCGAGTCTTGTGAATTTTAACACCACACACAAAAAATACAAAATATTAAAACTTAGACAATATACATAACAGGTAAAAAAATTTAATCAAGTAACAGCAACACGAAAAGTGCAACCAAACAATTGACAAATCAAAAAGGATAGAAATAAGGAACAAAATTATGTTTCTCTGGTCCGTCGCTCTATGGTAGCTATTGAGACAGAGGACCATCACCTTAATGACCCTGGTTCAAACCCTGGACAGTATAAAGCCCTTGATTATAAGTTAACCAAGTTCGAGAGGTTAGATGCAACATTGATTCAAATTAAATAGAAAAATAAAAAAGAGTTTACATTTCTGCTTGCTTCTCGACCCTGCAAATGAACTATGAAAGACATGAAAGCAAACAAAGTTTCATTCAAAAATATGGGTATTTAAAAATTTTGCACCTCTCGGTGCAAATGCTAGTTTAGAAGTTTCTAATCTTTCGTTTGGTCCGTTACCCGACAAATGCTTTACAGTGGTATTACAGGAGAACATTGAAACCTTGTTGAGAATGAAAGCAAAACTAGTGTATTAGGGTATAAATTTGGGTATTCTTATTTGTCAATTTACATGGTTTTTTTTCAAAATTGCTATTTTTAATCTTATTTTTTATAAATTTGGTGGGTATTCTAATTAGTCATGTTTCCTTTTTTTTCAAAATTGCTATGTTTAATATTTTTTTTTTCATGATTTAAAATTGTAGGTGGGTTTTGCTGAATTTTTGTTGTGAATATTAAAATATTTTTTGGGTTACATATAAATTTGGTTATAAAAAATATTCTACATTTTATTTTTCATCTTATCCTAAATATTATTTTAAAATATAAAATTATAAATGAAAACATATTATTTTAAAATAATTAAATATATTTAATTATATGCATTTTTATAATAAAATTAGTTTAAAAAAATGTAATAATTATATATGACTGTTTAAAGATTTTATAAATTATGTTGGTCAAATTTATTAATTATAATATATTTTAAAAATGAACAATTTATTTCAGTTTTTCACATAATGAGTTGAACTAAAAAAATATTTATAGATAATAAAGCAAGTTTGAACAAATACAAGATATGTATTTTGATTTTATTAATAAAAATGCTAATGTCTTAT
Source organism: Pinus albicaulis (assembly GCA_034641835.2). Classification (NCBI taxonomy): domain Eukaryota; kingdom Viridiplantae; phylum Streptophyta; class Pinopsida; order Pinales; family Pinaceae; genus Pinus; species Pinus albicaulis. Next base: position 1,643,117,867 of record CM076584.1, on the reverse strand, counting down.
AAGTCCTCCCAATAATTGAAAGACCCAAATATAACATAGTTTCATTCAAAACCACATATGAGCGAAATGCTCATAACCATCGTAAGAAAAAAAATGATATTTAAATATTCAACCATTAAATAGAGTTGTTTTTTAATCAAACTACAAATACATCCAATTTATAAAACCAAGATTTATGAGTAACATGCTAAGTCACAGGACACGTCCTCCAGGGTCACGTGTCCCGTATTTCACGTGTCAGACACGGAATACAACCTAAAACGTGTCAAATACGTTTTTGGATGTGTCCTCTGAAACTGAATACGTACCCTCTATTTTTGAATGTGTGTCCTTAAATGGAATACTTGTGTCCTAGGTTTGGAATACTTGCCCTAACGTATTCCCGCGTTTGGACACGTTTTCCACCAAAAAATACAAAAATGATAAAAATTTCATTAGTTTTATTTCTTTTCGGTATGGTTGCTGTTGCCGTCAATGTGGTCGCTGTTGCCTTGAACCTTCGTGCTTGCCTTGAACCTTCGTTTCCATTGCCGCATTCCCGTTGCTGCTGCTGCCTCCGTGCATTTCAAGTTCCAAACTCATTGCTGTTGCATTGCCTCCTACTGCATTGCTACCCTGTGTCGTTGTTGCCCAGTGTTGTTTGACGTTAAAGTTGTTGGCACTCCTTGTTGTTGTTGCCCCGACTGACCTGGCACTGCCTTGTCGTTGCTGCCTTGACTGCCCAGACAGAGGACGCGTTAATGCACACAGGTATGTAATATGATTATCATATATGATATATGTATAAATTTTAAAATTTAAATTTATAATATTTAAATTTATTATTATTCATTATAATTTATTGTTGTAAGTTATTGACTATCGATAGAGCTAGATTCTAAGCTTTGCTGTGAGGCAGTGCAGTCATACGATTGGGATTTCACATGTTGAGAATGAGCCTCAGCTATTTGTTGCTTGTCACGAAGAATCTGAACCCCTGTTTGAACCTGCAAATGAAATTAATAATTAACAACATTTCCTTTATCTTAAGTGGAAACTCCATATATAGTACAAGTGCAAACAGACTGGCACCCTACCATATGCTAAATATATCTATACAGTGTACACAAGTAGCAGGCTTTTGAAGAAATTTTACATCTTTTGAATGTCCTGATTCTCAAACAATCTTTTCAGCATTTCAATATTTTAGTCCTAATCCATTAATGTATTCCATGTTTGCTTGTCCATGTTCTAATTTCAATTATAAGCATCCCTTGGAGACATTGCATACCAAAAGTTGTTTAGGTCTTCTACAAACATGCAAGTTGTTATAAGTTTATAAGTTATAACTTCTGGTTTTAATGACTATTTACTTTTAGTATTTCTTATGTGCTTGTAGCCTTGAAGTTGTAACTTGTAACTTGTAAGTTGTATAATTGTAATTTACTAATTTGTTAATATTAATTTATAAATTATTATATATATTAAATTTTAATACATATATATATATATATTAAAATTTAATATATATATATTATTTTTTTAAATATAAATAAAACATGTCCCTCGTGTCCTGTTTTCGAGGTCATGGTGTCTCGTGTCGAATATGTGTATTTACCTGTCCTTCGTGTCTCTTGTCCTCGTGTCATGTGACTTAGGCTAATACTAAGTGAACTAAATAGAAAATCTCAATATCAAATAAAAAATAACTATTTCAAGAATGTAAGCAAGAAAATTTAGTTTTATTATTTCTATTGGAAATTAGAAAACAAAAAAAAACTATTCCATCTCCTAACTTAATGTTTTATATATCATATCAATAGTTCATGGGTGTGGGCATGCCACATGAGTCTCAAGCTTTAAACTTCAAGCTTTAGAGTTAAATGTGCACAATATAGGATTACATGATGTGGATGGATGTAACATAAATACTTAACTTTATGCATTTACAGATGGTAAATCAATCTTACTCTAACTGTTTTATCAAGAACCAATTATTGGTGACTAATATTCTTGCCATTTTCCACCGACTCTTAACGGTATAAAAAAAAAACACAGTTAGTTTTGAGCTGGCAGCTTTCAACAATATACGAAAGATTTTATATTATATTGCGAATATTTGCTATGATGTGCAAGTGAGGAGGATGATTTTATGAGGAGGATGATTTTTTACTCCATCGAATGCTCCTCTCTCTCAGTTCAATTTGCTGGTGGTGTTATGGAACAAAACGTGAATATGATATTCATAGGATTTTTTCAAGATAGAGGTATGATGTGTGGGGAATGCACGAAGTGTTTGCAGGGATCGATCGAAGCTTCGCGTTGAAGGTGACATGTACGAAGTAAATCTTCAATTTACGTGAAGAGGGGTCATGCTGGCCTGAATTCTTTGCAAAAATTTAGTCTTGGAGCTTGAATCTAAATTGACTTGTCAACAATAATGTGGAATCGGAAGGAAAGAGTAGACATGAGAATTTCAAGAAGGGTTTCAAGAAGGGTTTATCGAATATAGAGATAAGTAACTATGCATTTTTCTTTGGAAAAATAAATTTATGAATGGTTTTTTCTCTTTAAAAAATATAATAGTATGCTTGTGAATCTTTTACTCATTTTTAGGAAACAAAATAAAAGATTTCATATGAATTTTTATATGAAAAATAGCCTTGTTTGTTCTTAAAGTTATAGTATGGTAAAAGACATGTTTTTTTTTAGAGATATACTATGGTAAAAGACTCTGCTAGTTTTTTGGAAAGTAATAAAGATTGCTATTATATCTTCTAGTTTTTCTAAAAGTAATAAAGATTGCTATCATGTTAATGTTTTAGTTTTTCGGAAAGTAATAAAGATCACTATTATGTTAATATTTTAGAAAGATATACCATGGTAAAAGACATAATCCGTGTATTTCTTGAAATTATTGGTATTATGTCAATCTTTTACAAAGATAATGTTATTAGAGATATATCATGGTAAAAGGAAAACTTATTGTGCTGATTTTCTGAAAAGAATCCATGTTTTTTCTTCTTGAAAACATTGCTATTATGTTATTCTTTGCTATTATGTCAATATTTTACATGAAAATAATAGTTAGGAATGGTAAAATTCTAAGAAGGTTTTTTCTAAAAAGAATCCATATTGTCTCTTCTACAAATATTTCTATTATGTTAAAGATTGCTATTATGTTAATATTTTTACATGAAAATAGTATTTCATGATGATAGAATTCTACGAAGGGAATATTTGTTGCCTACATTAAAGGAAGAGCTATCTCTCTTGCATGTACAAATAAGGAGAGTTATCTCTCTTGCATGCACAAAGAATAGCCATTGTGTTATAGAGGTATGTTCTTTGCGTGGATAAAAGAAATATTGAGCTATCTTAATCTTTAGGAAAAATATGTGAGTACCTTAATGCTATCAAAATTATTATGTTAGTTTATGTTAGTTCTTTTGGAATAAGACCAGGTATATTCATAAAATATTTTTATTAGATCTCATTGGAAAGAATATACATTTATATGTGGAAAATGATAGCATGTTTGTTATCTTACATTAGAAAAGATTCTTTGGGAAAGAATATGAATTATATGTACAAAAGCTAAAGTATTGTTTTGGAAAATATTCTTTGGGAAAGAATATTGAATTACATATAAAAAAGCTAAACTAATGTTTTGATTTCCTTCAAATATATATATATATATATATATATATATATATATATATATATATATATATGGGTAATGTTGGTATAATATTTGGAGAATAAGACATGTATTATTATGTTTTATTCCATTAGTTTTATGGAAAAGAAACCACATTTTGCATGCATATTATGTCATATTTACTCGAAAAGGAAAAATGTGTTTGCATGCTCGATTATGTTAAGTATTCTGTTGAGAAATTAATTTTAGAAACTTTATGCATTGTATGCACAGGTACAACAGTTTTAAGGAAAAGAAACCACATTTTGCATGCCTATTATGTTATATTTCCTCGAAGAGGAAACATATGTTTGCATGCTCAATTATCTTAAGTATTTTGTTGGGAAATTAATTTTAGAAAATTTATGCATTGTATGCATAGGAATAATACTCAATGTGTTAGCTTTATTATATTTGCATGCTCCAAAGGCAAAAGCTGAATGGTTGGTTCCGTTGTTAAAGTTTAAGTAACCCGGATGCACATTTTGTCATTTTCCATTAAAGGATTTCCTGGACAATTGTAGTGAATTGTCCTGTATGAATGTGAGCATGTGCGAGAAGTGTCATAATAATGTGCAGTTTATCTTGACATGAATTGATAATTACTTGCTTACACTAAGGTAGTTATGCTAGAAGAAAGCATGTTCTGATATTATATTCACATTTCATGTATGCACATGAATAAGTGTTAAAGGATCCCTTAAAGATTTATTATTGATTGATTGAGGCTTTATCTAATCATGCTATAAAATATTATTGATGACATCAATAACAGGAAGCGATGATGACTTATGAAAAGGAAATATTATGCTTAAAGGTGGCAGGTAAATGATTAATGATTCATGTGATTTAGTGTGAGTCATAGGACTGAAGTAAAGTGGCACATCCATGCCATCAAAATATGAAGATATGAAGACCAGTGGGTAAATGCTATCATATTTATTGTAATGGATTTAAGCTAGATATTTGTATATTTCCTTGTAATATTTATAAACGATGGTTAAGGGATGGTCTCCCTTATAATCCATTGAGTGAGGGTTGAACACCCTCACGAGCGTTTAATAATAAAATTAAACGTTTGCTGGTTTTCACCCTACGGGGTTTCCAGGGTATATTGGTGTTCAATAATGTGATTGATTATTTACTACAATAGAGGTTGTTAATGGTTAAGAAACTTACTATTCTTGTACTAAGGTTTCACTATGAACGGGTGAACATTCTATGTAATGATGAGCAAGGAATATTAAATAGCGATTTAGATAGTTAGTCTAGGTAACTTGGATAAAAAAAAAAAAACTTGACTCTTACATTTCCATGAAAGGTTATCAGTGTATTGTATAGTGAATAAAGAGATTGAATTTTCCTAATACATTTAAAAATTCATTGTCAATAAATCTATACTTATTTTGCAATCCCCCATTGTAAAGAGATTCTATACTTAAATTATTTTATTTTATGTTTTGCAATCTTATTTGGAATTTCTTATGTCTCTATATTATATTATATTTTATATATATATATATATATATATATATATATATATATATATATATATAATAACTTAATTTATGTATTTGTAATCGTTTAAATATACCCATTCATATTACATTAAAAATAAAATTTGATTGATATGTGAGAGTAATTTTCTTATTTTACTTATTAACCATCTTAAAATTTGGACATTTTACTTAATTTTTGAAACTATCAATTTGACAAGTGAAGTAAAAAGTTATTATAGAGATAACTTTTTAAACCTCTTATCAAATTAAAGGTTTTCAACAATCAATTTAATAAAGCAGTTTAAAATTTCTATTTATCCATATCACTAGAAAATTTTAACTCGCTTAACAAATTAATGGTTCTAAAAATTAAACAAAATGTGCAGATTTTAAAACAGTTAGTAAGTAAAATAAGGTAAATATGCAAAAATATCAGTTAAATTTTCTTTTATTAATAATTTTGTATGAGTTGGTAAATTTAAATTGTTAAATTTATATAAATTGAATTATTATTAATTTTTATATATATTTAAAAATAAATATTAATTAAAATATTAATAAAAAATAATTATCTTACGAATAAATTTTCTTGTCAAATTCTAAAAAATACATATTCAATTAATTAAAAATAAAAATAAAAAATCAGCCAAGTCGGGAGAAATGTTCTATGTGGGTCCTAATCAAATTCCAAACCAATAAAAAAGAAATTAAAGTTAATAAACATAATCGGAGAAATGTTCTATCTCAGTCCATCAAACGGTGAAGATAAGAGACGAGAAATCTTTGCAATATCTTTACGTAGGTCAACGGGGTTTTAAGTCAATGTAGATGGCCAAGATTTGTACGCTGATATTTGAATCATCAGAAAAATCGATGAGAGAATATTCAAGTCAATGGAAGAAGTTCCGGAGATTTTAAATAATCCGCTCCCAAAAAAAAGTGGAGAACATGTGAGTAGAAATCAAGATGGGACAATGGAGGAAAATATGGGAGTTGTGCATGTGTGAGATTTTTTTGAATTTTTTGGTTGATATTTTGTGAAAATTTGGTGAAAAAATTTGTGGCAAAGTTTTGATTTGTGTTGCTTAAATTGGTTTTTTGATTTTATATATAGATTTAACATTCTCAAAAAAACCCGAAGTATTTTGATTGTGAAAATTTGACCATCCATCAAGTCCAGTAATGGAGGAATGTACTAGGCATGCTTCACCATTATGGAAGCTGACAAGAAATCTGGCAGCGAGCAAATTCTGTCAGGCCAAGGTTGGAAATAGCGCCGCTTGAGAGTTGGGTTAAGGCAACAAGGTAACGAGAAGCAGGGTATTGTTCTCCAGAGGTAAATTCTAGAGGAGTCTAGGAAGAAGGAAGATGGTCTGCGGCATCGACTATTAGATTGGTATGTCATGGCTCTTGCAACCTTCAAATTTCAATCACTTCTTCATGTTCAAAGTCACGAAGGTGACATCATGTTCGTGGATGGTTTCTGTGACTTGTATGTTGTTATTCGAGTCAGTAGTGTGTTTTATTTTCAATTTGAGAATATCTTGAGTCTGCTCTGTTTCAATTTTAAGGAAGGGTCTGTCATTATTTCTTGCATACTGGTTGAGATTACTCCGAGTCTAGTAATCAACCCCTATTTTAGAACCTCGATCCCTTTCCTATGTGTCGCTCAATCAACTTTTTTGTTTTGGTATGGAACCTAGCTAAATACTCTTCCGTGTTTACACAGTCCCGAAGGATTTGTTAATGATTTATGCCTGGTTGATCCTCGTTTAAGATTCCCCTCTTTGTTCCCTTGTGAGGTTCAATTACAGACCCTCTTGCGCTCGTCTCTATGGGTGGCACAATTTACGATTTGGGTAGTGTGGCCTATCAATAATGTCAATTTAAATCAAGCCTATGAGCAGGTTAATATGTGCAGCAATGATAAATCCATAACCCAAAGCTGGCCAGCTCAAAAAATTTCTCCGTTGTTTCGCATCAAGGCAACCTTTGCTCTGTTTCTTAGTTCTGGCCACTCTCATAGTAATGAGAGTCTTGTTAGTCAACCTCACTATTGCAATGGTATTTGAAAATTTTTATTATGTTATAAGGTATCTGTGACTCTTCTGTTTATGCTTGAAGATGCTGTTTGCATGGCAACAAATTTTGTGGTTCTACCTGCATATATGGAAGTAATGGGCCCCATCAGAGATCAAACGAATTTTGTTATTGATTTTGCCTTGCCATATACAACCCTATTTCATATTTTCACAGAGATTACATAGGAGCTATCAATGTGTGTTCATCAGTTCAAACACATGGAAAAAGGTCAATCTGGGAAACGATAGGGTACGAGAAAAGGGAAGCAGAAGCTTCCTATTCATAATGTGGGACCAAATAAGCATGACAATAAAACTAAAAAGGAACTCATGGAGAATATTTTTTATATTTATGCAGCCGGAAACCCACCTCAAGTCCACAACACAATTCAGGGCTAGGAAAGAGAGGTTATCTCGGACCCACCATGGACTTTATCTCAGACCCTGGGAATACAAGAGGGAGGCTATATCTCTTTCACCAATCTATCCACACCTATTGGATTCTCAAATGTGTTTTGGTGAAGGCCATGACCACTGTGTAGGAAATGGAAGGAAACTCCAATGTGGTTTCAGTACTGCAAGAAATCAAACATGAAATTCAACAAATTGGAGTATCTTAGTATCATGCAACAGCTAGAATTGGCAGAATTGAACGCGAGCTTCAAGCTATGCAACAAGTAGATATGCCAGGTTCCACTGCAAATGACCCGGCTGCTATCGACTCTTCTGATGGATAACCATAGATATTAATAGCGTTTAATGATTTTTGCAGTATGTTTTTACTGTTTTTTGTTAACATTTGATAGACATAGTAAAGTAGATATAGCGACAAGTAGAAAGAAGAAACAATTCCAATACTCGTTGGTTTTTAACTCATTAAAGTGGCCAATAAACTTGGTTTCCTTCGGGTAGGTTGAGGCCACTAATTGCTTAAGTATATGTATGGTAATCTGTTCTTCTTTTTTATAAATAGAAAATAGTAAACCTTTATGAAAGAAAAATAAATAAATAAATTAACTGTCAAACATGTGATTTCAATTAATTTCTTCTAAATTAAATCTTAAACATAAAAACTGACCAATTAAACCTAAAAATAAAAATAAAAAACTTTTTATAAATTCTCACATATAAACAACCCAAAAAAACAAATATCTACATAGAACTACAATGATGTATACACAATAAAATTATAACTGCCGAACCTTCCAAATCTTATCCTAGAACTTTCCACGTCGGTTGTTTACAGAAATAGCTTTACTGAATTGTTTCTTAGTCCTCCATTAGCGGTCCTCTTGATTGCTATGGTCAATATGACTGAGGATCCCGATAACTGCGGAATCTTCCCAATCTTATCTTACAAACTTACACATCAATTTATGGAAATAGGTTTACTGTGTATGGCCAGAGGATGGCGATTAATTAATAGAAGAGAGCTACAATGTCTGGAGTGATTACGTCGAATCCACTTTTCACCAACCATCTAAAAGACTCTCCAACGTTTCCAGGTAGACATATTAATATATTTAATCACCTTCATGTCTATCATAAGTTATGGGAGCCACTGTAATCCGTGGGTCCAATTCCCTGTAAATGGTTGCCTTTGGCGATGTTTCAGCAAATACAAGTTTACCATAACATTGCGCTTTTTCTTGTTCGTGGTTGACAATTTCCTTCCCATCGATAGGGAGATTGGTAGTAAAAATTGAGATTTGACAATCCTAAGGAGACATGTACAGCTTTACGTATGTAATTCAACGTTCCAACTTTGCTTATTAACCTTGTTTAACATTTTAAACAATTTCGTCGGAGGTATGATTTACGAATTTGGTAACATGATTTTTCGTGAGAGGTATGATTTAGGAATTGGGTAACATGATTTTTTTTTTTTTGAGATTGTAATGTTTCATCATTTTAAATGAATAAATTAAATATTAAAAAAAAAATAAAACATTTAAATGGTTTAGATCCAATAACTTAAAATTACAATTTTTTCAATGAATAAAAATAACTAAAACATTTAAATCATGTGAACTCAATACATTAAAACTACAACTTTCCTAGATATCAAGAAAAATGAGCAAAGATGTTTACCAAAAAAACTAAAAACTGATATAATGGTCTCACTACATTAATGCTTTATAAATTATATATTTTATAAGAGTGTTCATGAGCTTTATTCATATTCTTAAAGGCTAAAGGTTTGATCCATACATTACTTTAGATTTTAAGACAAATGTTTTATAGATTTGTTTTACAATGGTGCTCATAAACCTTTATACAAAGTCTATGCTTAATGATTAATTAAAGTCTAATTCATATACTATTTTAAGTTTTAACATAGTGAAAATTTTGAATCACATATTTGTCAAATTGTTTGCAATTATATTTCTAATTTCGATGCGGTCATAAGATAATAAAACAAAATTGTTTGGTGATTTTTGTAAAGCATTCGATGACAATTCTCTATTAATATATTTTAGGGTGCACACTAGTTATGCATAGGTCAAACATTCCATGTATATATAACAAAATGCTAAGCAATACAAATTTATGCAAAACAACACCATACTAATAAATCTATGTAGATTGGGTGACATGGTTTCCTCTCCACTAAGTGATTGTGAGCGTTATGTAAGAGATTCGATTATGAGTTAGTTTCTACTCGTTCATGTATATGTTGTATCGAAAATTTCATGTTCATGTTCATTAAGGATGTATTTGTACAAATATTTTGTAACATAATTTTATTTAAAAAATTGTGTTAGAAAATATATTCAAATACTTTGAATTATGTTTATATGCACACAACATTAATGTGAATATTCATAAAAATAACAGGGTGAAAAAAGGGAGTAAGTGGTTAGGAAATGATGATTTATTGTCATACTGTACCACTACTTTACATTGATTTATATTAAAAATAAATATAATGCAAAATAATAAGAAAGTGAATAAATTTGAGTAGAGTGCAATAATTATAAAAGCTTCTTTCACTAATAAAATTCTAAATTTATAACAAAAACGCATATAATAAAATGAAATAACTTAAACTTTACATTTATCATGACTACAAAATAACACAATAACTCCATAGTTTCTTCCGCTTAACCTTCCTTCACATTTAACATGATCTTAAATGATGATCACCAGGAACAGAAATACCACTTTCAACCCAAATCCACTTGCCTCTCATTATCTTCTTCAAAGGAAGCCTTACATTAACAACTTAAGAAGAAATTTATGACAAAGACTTTCATAAGCTTCATCCTCGTATATCTTCCTTTGAGCTCTAAAAGAAAGATGAGTACATGGATAAGGTGTAATTTAATCTCAATATTTTATGATTTGATTGTAATATTAATGTGGAATTACATTTTATGATTTGGTTGTAACATTAATGTAGAAATATGATATGTATGTTTTTTATAAATTGAAATATAGTATTTGTAAATCAAATTTTAGATGGAGAAAACGTCAGATTCATGTCCATTAAAAATATGTTGATAAAAATACTTATAATAAATGCACAAGATATAGTATTAAGAAAAATCAAACACAAAATAATCACCCAATTCTACATTAAATAATATGAAAACAACAAAATATTAGATATTGAAATAGTTTACATCATAATACCTCCAATGAAGATAAAATTCTAGTCTTTAGATTCCCTTGGGGATTCATATAGATTTGCTAGCAAGGTTGAATCCATAATTTTTCTGGGAACACAAACACAAAATTTTTCTTTAAGATTATCTCAAGAATAATATAGAGTATGGAACTTTTACATCACCGTGATCAATAATCATCAAACACCTTAGACATAGAGATAGGTATGCTCTAGAAGTAATATGTTTCGTTAGTATAGATAGATGCATCAATGTTATGCATATTAGCATGATAAACATGAGACATGGATAATCACATAGAAACGAATGCATTCCCTAGAATTGAATATTCTGCCTAATAATAAATAACAACATTTCACACACTCTTCATTATAAATGTATATGGAATATATGACTAATTGACATGTATAAAACTACTCTATCTAAATTTCTTTTCCATCAACATGGTCATAAGGTAAAAACACCTAACAAATATCACGATTAATGTTGATGAGATATATGTCAAATATTATAACAATCATTCACTTTCTATCAAATCCCAAATTTTGTTAGTTCCTTCATTAACTTGGAAATCATGTTGATGAGTTATATGTCAAAGCTTATAGCAATCATTCACTTTCAATCAAATCCCAAATTTTCTTAGTTCCTTCATTAACTTGGAAATCATTGCATTAGTGAAGGAATTTCAACTTTGTGTTATATAAAATGTAATGCCATATATCATTATATATACAAATATTTGTGAACTATAAAAATTGATGTTCTACATTACTTTCAAAATTTTATAGCTCATCTGCATTTATTAAATTGGGCATGATTTTTATGTTATTGTAGTTCAATATAAAATGATAACCCATATTTATTTAATCTGTGCATGTCACATATTTCATATATAGAAACATAAATGTAAAATTTACCCAACTCTTAATCTTATGTTGCTTGCATTCCTCTTGTTATTTTCTTCCTTTTTCTCCATTTTTATCCCTTCTATCATGTTTATCTATTGTCACCCTTAATTTAACTTATTTATTGATATACATAACTAATATATATTTTATCTCTATGTTATTTTTCATCTACCTCGATGTTTCCTTGGTTGGAAAAAATCAAGGAATTAGTTTGCAAGGTCATTTTATTGTTAGGTCCCATTTCTCGGAATTGAGGTTTGAAATGCTATAGAGCCATTTTGAGGCATCAATTTGAGTTTTTTTAATGGCAAAAATTTCCTCTTTACCATATGACCTTGAGAAATTGATATACAGTCAATTATCTTTCCAATAGTGTATGAACGTCATACTTTATATATTGATACCTAGATCCATTGTATATCGCTTGTGATTATGATTAATTTACATGGATATCTACTATGTTTTTTCTTTATGGGCATAATTGCCACTTTTTTTGCATACTTGATGGATGTGCGATTTTCTTTATCTTCTAGACATGCTTTTGTATATCTAACCATAGGTATGCCCACCATAGGTAACGAGTTGTCTTCATTTGGTCTCTTCTAACATGTTTTTTTTGGTTTGTTGTTTGGTGAAATTTTTATATGCCCACTTGAAAACATCCTCGTAAATATTTATAATTTCTTCTTACCATTGCACACCCTTCTAACCTCACACATATTGGAGCATCTATTATAAAATATTTTTTTACACTCATTCTAAGATGCATGATTTACCTGGATGAAATCATCCCCTTCCTTTTTTCTAACATTATACCTCTAAATAACTATTCAAAAAATAAAAAATTTTACATATGAACCTTTTCTTCAAGAATAACACACACATATACATGACCATTACTCAGAAAAAGAAAATATATACACTAGTCTTTTTCAAGAAACTAGTTTATGTCTTCAATTTGCATTAAGAAATTTAAGTGCATAATAATTATGCATTTACTGGTAGGGTTTATGGATTTTAGAAAAAATTTACCTCTTGCATCCTGTCTCTAATAACCTAGGATAGGCTTCAATGTGTATTTAATGATGTTTTTAGTGGAAGAAACAAGACTACATTGATGTTCGAAGATTACAAACATAGTTACTGATCAAACAGGAACTATTACCTTAAAACGAGAACTCTAGCCCAAAAAAACTCAAAAGACATGAAAAAACAGCGCAAAAACAAAAAGCGCGTCTTTGAGAACACACTATTTTTTTAGGGTCAAATTTCAATATTTTTTAAAATTATGCTAAAAATCAAATTTTTTTCTTGAAAAAAGGATTTGAAAAACACCCTCGAAACAAAAAATGTTGATGGTGCAATAACATCACTAAATTTTTGTGTGGAAAAAACAACTTGAAAACAAAAACTGTTGATGTTGGAATAACGTCGGCAATTTTTTTTTGGTGCAAAAAGCAGCCTGAAAATGAAAAGTGTTGTTGCTGAAATAACGTCGTTAGTTTTTTGTGTTCAAAAAACACCCTGAAAACGAAAAGTGTTAATGTTGCAATAAAGTCTTTTTCTTTTTAGGGTAAATTGTCAACAATTTTTAATAATGACTATCATGACTCTAAAAACCTTAAAATTTTGACAATAAACATGAAATTAAGCATAAAATATCAAAAGTCTTAAAATTGCAACAATTTTTATGCATGTTATTAAATATGATATATTATTGTGTCTCTAAAAAGCCTTGAAAATCCAAGGATGACATTCAAGCTAAAATATCACATTTATGAAAATAAATTCCAACGATTTTTAAGCATGGTATTAAAGACAAAATATGACTTGTAAAAACAAAAACAAAAATAAAAAAATCAAAAGAAAATAAAGAAGGAATTTTTTAAAGAACACAAAAGTTAAAGAATAAAATTACAAAATTAACCCAAAAATAAGAAAAACAAAACATTTTTTTTAAGTTAGAAAAAAAATAATATAAAAAAAATGAGAAAATCAAATAATTAAAATCAAAAAATTAAAATTAGCTAAAATTAAAAAAGATATTTAAAAAAATAATTTAAATTTAGAGATTTATATCAAAAAAATTAATTTAAAAAGAAAATAAAAATAAAAATTTGCAAATAATAAAACTTTAAATTAAAAAGAAAATTTAAATAATAATTTAAATTTAAAAAACAAAGGCATATAAATCTATTAAAAATATATTTTGGAATAAAATAAAAAATACAAATTAAAAAAAAGAAGTTGAAAAAAAAAAAAATTCAAATTAAAATTAAAAAAGAAACGTAAAAAATAAAAATATAAAACAATTAAATTAAAAAATATAAAATATATTAAAAAAAGGAAAATATTTAATTTAAGAAAAATCAAAATTAAATTTAAAGGAAAAAAAATTAAAAAGAATGAAAAAATTAAATAACAAAAAAAACAAAAAAAATAATTAATTAAAAAAATAACAAAAAAAAAATAGAAACCACCGCTGCTACCCACTGCCATCGCTGTAACGACCACGGATCTTATTCGATGGGCGGCATAGACCTAGCAACTCTTTGTCGCATGCCAGCCTATCCCCACAGCCATAGGCCAACAATGGCGACGATGGGCAGCAGCCAGCTTCCCGGAATTGACCCCCGTGACCCCCAGGGTTGCGGCGGTGGGCGGCAACAGTGATTCTCGGAATCTTCCAAGGCAACGGAAATTCTTGGAATCGACCCTCGCCGGCCTAGGGGCCACACGGCTTGGCCGACGGGTGGCAGAGAGTTGGTCATGTGGCTTGGTCGATGGGCGATAGAGAGCTGGCTGTGGGGCTTGACTGAGGGGTGGCGGAGAGCTGCTAGCTCTCCGCCGCCCATCAGCTGAGCTCAACTGTCCCTAGAGTGGTGGCAATGATTTTTTTTTTTTTTTTTTTTTTTGAATTTAAAATTTAGAATTTTTTTTTTTTATTTAATTTTAAATTTGTTTATTTTTTGTTTTACTAATTTTTTTTTTTTGAAATTTTAAATTTTTTAATTTAAAGAAAAAGTATTATTATTATATTTTTTATTTGAGAAATATATATATATATATATATATGCTGCTTTTTTTTTGGTAAGTTTTAATTTTGTTTTTAAATTTAATTTTTATTTTAATTTAAATTTCTGAATTTTAGTTATTTTTAATTTTATTATTTTAATTATTTTTTTATTTTTTTAATTTAATTTTAATTTTTTATTTCTCATTTTCTTTAATCATGTTGTTTCCTTCTTTTTTATTTTTTCTCTTTATTTATTTATTTTTTGAATTTTTTGTTTTTTTATTTATTTAGCTTTTTATTTTTATTTTTTATTTTTTATTTTTACAAGTTATTTTTGTTTTTGCTTACATTTTTATTGGTGTTTTTCATATTTCTTAATATATTTTTTTATATTTGATTTTTTTTGTCATGTTTTTTTATTTTATTTTTATGTCTTATTAGCAAGACAAAAATCACCATTAAACAATAAGGATTGATGTTGCATCAACACTTTCCAAAATCAGCATGAAAATCATTAACATTTAAAAAAAAATGTTCATACTTGATAAATAAAAAGATTTAAAGTACTAAAAAAATGACTATTTTTCTAAATCAACATAATATTTAAAAAAAAAAAAATCAAAGAAAATTTAAAGTTCCAAAAATATGCTAAAAAAAAAAACAGGTTATTCTGCATCACCACTTTTCAAAATCAATATCAAAATCATGACAGTTAAAAAAACAAAAATAAGCCATAAGAAAATTTAAATTGCCAAAACTATGCTCCAAAAATAAAAAAAGGTTATTCTACATCACCAATTTTCAAAATTGGGTGTTTTTTTTGCTACCTAAAATAAATAGGTACTGGGTAATTTTCTCGTTTGATTGGTAACTATGTTTAAATTCTTATCCATGTCTACAATCCTCTAAGATTTTAAGCATATTTAAGTATAAGAAACCCATTTTTCCTTTTCTTTCCATAATTCTTCTAGTATTACTAAGAGACTTCTTATCTTTCACTTTATTATTCCTATAGAGGATGATATCATAGAGGATGGCTTAAATTACCTAGACTATTTTGATTTGTGTAGCTTGGGAGATAGTCTAAGCCGTAGGGTTCAAGGTTTGGATGGAAGAGCGCCACAAGGGTCACTTGTGGGCTTGGAACCCGAGTATCGGGTTTTGTACCTAAATGTTTTTTTGGAATTCCCAGGAGCACAGTTATACATGTCATGGAATGATATTGTTAAACAGGTAAATCCTCTCTGCAGACAGAGATGATCCCTCTAGTCCTAGAGTGG
Source organism: Pinus albicaulis (assembly GCA_034641835.2). Lineage (NCBI taxonomy): Eukaryota > Viridiplantae > Streptophyta > Pinopsida > Pinales > Pinaceae > Pinus > Pinus albicaulis. Next base: position 1,643,101,775 of record CM076584.1, on the reverse strand, counting down.
GTCTAGAAACAAAGATACATGCTAGAGTGTAGGTTCCTAATTACTGAAAGAAAAGAGGACATGGTAGATCAACCTACCTAGAGTCCAATGCTGTCGTCACGGCTGTAGTGGTGGTGGCCTCTCACTCCTACCTCGGCAAGTCACAATCCTTCTGCAGTCATGCTCAGATACCTGCACATAGATCAGCCAACAAGAACACCATACGAAATAATAACTTCATTCATAACTACTAGCCAATCAAAGAGGGCTAAGCATATTTCATTAAACAAATAACATAATGCAAAATGGGAATCAAACAATAGTCACGTATTTGTATTGGTAGAAGGAAGAGTTACAACCAAAGCTTTGACGTCACAGTCTCCTCCAGCATGGTTCAGCTAAAGCGCATCTCAGATGATCATCAGGGGATTCGGACGGGATGAGGGCATGGACTTAAGCTCTCTCAATGAAGTTCCTTCTTGTTCTATCTCTTCAACAATAAAACTATAGTATACTCAGTTCTCCATGTTCAACTAGCTTATGCAAGGAGAGGTAGCTTCTTTTTATAGAGGAAAAGGAGGAGGTTGGGATCCCTACAAAGGTTGAAGGGAGGCCTATCTTTTAGGAGGTTCCCACAAGAGGTGGAAGCCACAAACTAAAGGAGGGAGTCTGTGTTTATTCAGTCCAACCACTCCTAATTACTCATCCTCGAAGTTGTTAGAGTGGAATCTCCACCAATAATTTTTTTTTTAAATCCATAAACAGCTCAGCGCGAGTGACTAACTAGGACAGAGCATGAATACGCATGTGGCCCTATGTTAATCTTCCTCATTGGAGTGAGGGTAGAACTGGCTTACTCGCGCCAAGGCAAAAACAGGGTTTTTGAAGCTCTACTTAGGGAATTGTCAACAGAAGGAATATTGTTGTCATGTAAAGGGATGCAATGATGGTCTTTGCAAGGCATGACACTTCTTATTAGTCACAAAAATTACCCTCCAATGTGTGAGATGGGGATTGCAGGGACAGTGACAAAATGATGTGTAACAGATGCTCCCTAAAGCATGAGGTCCGAGGGAGAGGGAAGGGCGAAATGCTTTACGAGAACACGTTTGAACTAAAAACTGATGTCGGAAAACCTGAAACTACAAATACAACTGATATCTCTGATACATGAACATGTGGTATGGGCGCAGCCATCCATAATAGAGTATATAAAAACTTGGATCCAAGGTATAGACGCAACCATATAGTAGTAAGTATCAACAAATAGACTCCAGTATGGTCGCAACCATCCAATCAAAAGAGTCATGCAATAAGTTATGATAATCCACAAGAACCTACAACTTGGATTTTATCAGACAAAACCCAGGGTCTTGCGCTCCATTTCGACCCGAATAAGTACAAATTCAAGCATGTGAATATATGAGCTGAAGTCGAACATACAAGAAAATCGTCTGATTACCAGCCAATGATGAAAGCTATTAACAGACGAGAGAGAAACTACCAATAATGAAAATGGCCCTCAAGGTACGAGAGGTACAATCCACGGAATTTGAATAATGATCTGACGTCGAACACCCACAGAGTCACTCGATCGAAGGCCAATGATGTGGACCTTACGTCGAATGTGAAGAACTTTCCAAGGCATGCAGGCTCCAAGGTATCAGAAGGGAGTCTCTAGATCAGATTCCTGTATAATGAGATGAAGTTGATAGCAAGTGACTTGGTCAAAGGAGGGCCATAATGTTTCCCACATCATTGACACGAGACAGAGGAAAATGATGATAGTGAATCAGGACCAACAGAGAATCAGAGGGAGGTTGAAAAATGCAGAGGCAAACTTCTCCTTAACATATTAGCGACACGACACTAGATTTTGCAGTAATTGACATCAAGAGATATGAGGTCATGATGACGTGACAAAGAACAAATGAGAGGTCAAAAGAGTTTACCCAAACCCATGGAGGCAAAAATGACGAAATGAGATGTCCCCAACCCGACACGAATGCAGACAAGTGCCATGTTCAAGAGCGACATACGGCTAGCATAACTAAAAACTGGTTCCATTTTCCCCCACCATTTATGGCAAGTACCCCAAATATTTTTTAAAATAAGCTTGAAGGGGATAACATATGCTTGTAATGTAAGTTTTTCGTTTGGAAAAATTCAACCTAGTGCATTTTACGAGCCCTAGGAAGGAGTAACTCGAGTAACGTCATAGAGACGAAGTCCGATGTCATTAGGGTTTAAGGAGTCTGACAAAGGGAGAACTCGGCATCTTTTCATGTTTAGAGAGTTTGAAAAGAAGGCGGAAAAGAAAACTATAGTATGGCCCTTTTCGTAAATAGTCTCTGAGGTCCCAAAAGGTAGAAAACAATATTTGAAAGAACCTCTTAGTTGTGATAGGCTAAGGTATTCCTTTTTTGTAAATAATCCATCCCAGCCCGAAAAAGGGGTAAACGTATACTGGGTAGATATCGTTTCGCAGCCATTTAACGAGTTCAAAACGAAAAGAATCTCGACAATATTTTCAATTTTAGAGAGTCAGAAAAGAGCTGAAATATGACTCCGGTAGTGAATTTTTCATATTTTCACCGAGTCTGAAAAAGTATAAAATACAACTCGTTACTTCATCACTATCGCATGAAACCCTGTCGTTGCACAAGAGATACGTGTAAAACCCATTTCTCGAAATAATATAAAAATTATCAAAAAATATGTCTTAAAACCTAATTAGGGTTTTGAAATGTTATAAAATGCTAAAAATGGTAAAAATAATTACTTTTCACCTTTTTACCTCTTCTGGAGAAATTGTTACCCATTTCACTTTGTGATTTTCTAACGACGATAGCGGACGATTTGGTAGACTAATTTCGAATCCGTTAATTCCAGGTAAGAGCCGACATCCTTCCCTTCAATTTAAGTCCTCTTTTATTGCCTACAACCTTCAATATTGATTTATGAGGCTAAAAATGAAAATTTTAGGGCACGTAGGTTGGCGCGAGTTTCGGGCACAGACTCGCGCCAATCACCCATTTTTCTAAACTAGGGCACACCCATTGGCGCGAATTTTTTAAAAATAGTCGCGCCAACCGTGCAGACCATGTTAGATTTTGAAAATGCAAGGGCCCAATTTTTCACAAATTCAAGCTTCTAAATTGGCTAATACCATTCATATGAACGTGTTTGCAGGTATAAAGCAACAGAATGGTGATCAAATGGAAAGAACGGGAACGCAGCGACGAATATGAGCTTTCCATGGAAAATGAAAGATGCATGGAATCTCTCAGACATTATGGGCTAAAAAATTTATTCTTGACACCGTGTCTCTGAGCTCAACCGGAGCTGCTACAGTATCTGATCATCATATGGGATGAGGATCAGGAAAAGTTCATCCTTCGATATTAGGAAATATAGATTGATGTTTCTGATGTCTATTTCATAATGGGACTATCGTAGAGGGGAGCAGCACCAATCCTAACTAGCACCCGGCCTTGCATGGAGAACATGTCCATGGTGATTCACAGGGTATGTCCAGGAGCATGGAAGGGATCAGGAAGTGGGAAAGTGGATATCCAAAATATCCCAAACTTGGCACTAAAAGTAGTGCTACACACCATCACACGAGCTATGGGATCACAAGCACCACACGAAGCAATGAAGACACAACTACTTCTTGCCGTAGATTGCTTGACACTGACCATCTACAAATGGGCAGAGGTCGTGACAATCAACATGAAATTCCAGCTAAAAAAGTGTAATAAGACCAAATTGAAGCAATTTGGTTAGGGGTCTATTCTGGTATCATTCTTCCTGGAACGACTACCAAGATTTCAGCGTCGGGAGGTCATAGTCCCAACACCACTAGCGAGGGAACCATGGATGTCCTGATGGGCAGCTCTGATGCCAAGGGCAAGGGGCAGTCAACAGATGTCCTGGAGACTAGGATTATTTTATTGGCTCCGCCGACAATTGATTATCGTGGAGGACTAGCGCTATGCTGGTATAGATTTTACTGGTGATCCGGACCTCCCACTCCCAGAGGGAGGGGATTGGGATGAATATTTGGGTAAAACTCATTTTTAATATTCATGAATGTTATGATTTTTTTTAATTATGTATGTTTTGAAATTAAACCCATGCGCTTACGGATGTTGGCCCAGAGAGAGCTGCAGGCATGTCTCCGATAGTGAGGCAAATCCCTCGCAATTTTGACCCTCATGGTGAGGGAGGTGAGGAGGAAGAGATCGTGCACAACTTGGAGGGAATCACACGCAGAGTCCTAGACTATGCACAATTCAACAATGTTCCTCGTGCCTACCAGAGACATACCGTAGGGATGGCAAACCGAATTCACCACTTGTTGAGGCAACTCGTATGGGCAGTGACATGCTACTATGAGCATCATGCTGATTAAACACCTAAGTTTTATGTCTCCATATTTTGAGAGACATGATGTCTCAGGATGTAAGAGAAACACACATATTTTTTGAATTTATGATGCACACTAATGAAAACATTCGATATATATATATATATATATATATATATATATATATATATATATATATATATATATATATATATATATATATATATTTTCCTACATGGATATTTTACATATGATGATGATTTTACAGATTACGTAAATGTCTATCTAATACAATGTTAGCCATTGTATCAGTTAATGCATTCATTCGCCTGGGAATATGTTGATATGTAATAAAATCAAAATTTCTTTCCAGCAAATGAACACTTAAATACAATCTCAGAATGTACGGGTTTCTTACCGAATAATTACCATTGAGCTGAAGAACGACATGCTATGAATCTAGATTTACAAGAAATGCGTGTATGCTAAGGTTGATTGCCTTAGTTAGTAGTTCAAGGCCATCACTATACTCAGTGACATTGTTTGTAGTCCATCCTAGACAAATACCTTGCAGATCTATCAACTCACTAACGGGATCATAAATTACCCAAGCTGCTAAAGACAAATTCTTGGTACTACGGGAAGCACCATCCGCAGAACTGACATAGGGGTAATAGACATCTGCACAATAAGAAAGACCCAATAAGTGGGAAAAACACTAGCAAAGCACACCAAACCAAAACATGTACAAAAATAAAAACATCACATATGTATAAAATTCATGCATGAATGACTCATGCATAATATTTTTTGAGATACAACCCATTTATGGGTTGGTCTAGAGGATGACCTTCGTAATTAGTGAGCTCATAGGCCCCATTATGCAACACACATTTAATAATTTAAGGCCCATGCCACATGGGTTGAAATTTTCCTTCCCCCGTCTTATCATGAGCTTGGTCATACAAGAGGAAAAGGTCTCCTTGAACGAAGGAACGAGGGGAAACCGATTGGTCAAAATGAGCTTTGAACCGCTTCTTTTGTGCTTCGATAACTAGAGCAGCAAAGCTCCAAGTTTCATCCAGGATTTCTAAGTAGAGGAGACGCTCTTCTTCTGGCAAAGTTTTCAGGAGTAATTCAATAGCCAACTTGAGCGAAGTTATTTCACACTCAATTAGAAGAGTAGCTTCTAGACCACAAACCAACTGAAAAGGAGTGAATTTGGTCGCATTCTTAACTGAATTTCGGTATGCCCAAAGAGCCGAAAACAACATGAGATGCCAATTGGATTTTTGGATCCCGATCGTATGTTAAAGCATGGTGACAAGAAATTTTTTCATGGCTTCAACCTGGCCATTGGCCTGAGGATAGTACGACGTTGAGATGTCATGACACAGACCCAACTTAGAAGTCAACTCCGCCACCATATAATGTCAAAAATGGGAACCATGATCGGTAACGATGGCTTGAGGGATGCCAAACCTAGCAATGATGTGATTGTATATGAATTGAGTAGCTGTCTTATCGTTAATGACAAGTGTAGGCATTTCTTCTGCCCATTTGGTGAAGTAGTCAACGAATATGATAATATAAGCATACCCCCCGACTGAGTGAGGGTTACACATCATAAAATCGATGCCTCACTTCAAAAAGGGACCAACGGTAATGACAAGATGAATAGGTACAGGACGAGCACGCATCTTACATTGATAGATCTGGCAATAATGACATTTACGAACTGCGACAATGCAGTCCTTGAAGATAGAAGGCCATAAATAACCAACACGAAGAATTTTCTATGCATTGGCATAACTAGACATGTGACTTCCATAGTCGTCATTATGACAATCATTCAGGGCTTTCTCAGCTTCCTCGAGAGTCAAACATCAATGGATTATGGAATCCACTCCGACGTGATAAAGAGTATCTCCGACTATACGATAAGGTTGTGATTGGTGCCATATGTGTCGACGGGCATCCTTCATCAACTTAGATCTGAAAGTAGAAGTCTGGAGATAAACGATGATATTACCGTACCAAGGATCGAGGGTGGCAATCAAGAAAAGAGTATCATCTGGAATGTATTCCTCAGAATTAGATGGAGCAGAGTTTGAAGGGACGGAACAGATCAAATCAACAAAGACTAATGATTTCTTTGACTTGGCAGCAGTGAATTCCAAATCAAACTCTTGGAGGATGACAATCCAGTTTGAATATCCCCCCCCCCAGCAATTGTTGAGACAATATATAGGTCATAGGGTTGCAATGAGAAATCATGGTCAAAGTACGCAAAATATATAATGATGAAAATTCTAAACTGCCTGAATCGCAGCTAATTCTAACTTCTCAACATGTGCATAGCATGTCTCAAGATCGATAAGGTTACGAGATAAGTAATAGATAACATTCTCGTCACCGTCATCATTGTCTTGTACCGGAACCATGGAAATCATGCTGAAAGTGATGCCTAAATAGAGGGAAAAATCACAATGATAGTTTGGAGGATGAAGTAGAGGAGTTTTGACAAGCAACGTCTTCAGTGCATCAAAGGACTTCTGAGCAATCTCATCCCAACAGAATGGAACTCCCTACTTTAATAATCGTGTGAATCCTTTAGCCACTTTTGCATAGTTAGGTATGAAGCAACATATAAAGTTAGCCTTCCCTTGCAAACTCTACAACTGATGTAATGAGGAGGGAGAGGGGAGATTAATAATAGCCTCAACCTTGAGCGGATCAAGGCAAGTTCCATCTTTGGAAATGATAAACCCCAAAATTCTATCGGAATCAACGCAGAAGATGCACTTGTGTGGATTAAGCCGAATGTTGTAGCGTCGACAACGAATAAAAATCTAACGAAGATGGTCAAGATGGTCCATACGCTTAGCTAAATGATCCGGAAGGTCATCCAGATAAGGCTAAACGATGTGACGAATATCGTGAAAATCATATGACATCGCTCGCTGAAATGTGGCCCCAGCATTCTTTAAGCCAAAAGGGAGCTTCTTATATGTGAAAGTACCCCGAAGACAGATGAAGGCGGTCTCATGTTAATAAATTGGGAGAATTTTAATCTGATTATAACCAGAAAAATTGTCCATGAGGGAAAAAATCTCACTCCCGGCATAGTCGTCAATGATTTGATCAATAAAGGGACTAGGATAATTATCCTTGGGACAAGCCTAATTAATATCAAGATAATCAACGCAGACCCAAATGGTTCCTTACTTCTTATCTACAGGTACAATGTTAGAAACCCATTCTGTCAAAGGAATCGGATAAATGAAACCAACTCTAAGAAGCTTTTCAACTTCACCTTTAATGGCAGCAACTTTTTTAAGGTGCACATGATGAAGATGCTAGTGAATGGGTTTCAAACTAGGGTAAGTAGGAATTTCATGCACCACTATACTAGGATCAATACCGGGCATTTCTTCATAGGACCATGCAAAAACATCACAGAACTCGTGGAAAAGGCTAGTTTAAACTTGTACTTGATCTGAAGAACAAGTGACCCCGATATGGATGTTCTTGACGATTCCAAGTTTAATGGAAATGTCAATAGGCATCGTCTGTGTAATATTGCACAAGTTACCTTCCGTAAAAATTCCATGTGTCAGAACGGGCATTTAAAGCGGAGGAGAAGGAACCTGAGATGTAAATTGGTCAAGATACATAGACATGGCCCCAGGGCCAGGCATGAACGAGGAATGATGATGACCATCGTCCCATGATAGATCTTCGAGAGACATAGTTTCCACGATGGCTTCATCGGAGGGAAATACTTCTTTCAAAGGATCAGGCAAATCCAAATTGCCAAGCCAGGGGGATTGAGAATAAATTTCAAGTGACATGCTCAAAGGAGCATGATCAGAGGACAGGGTTTCTAAAGTTGCAACAAGTTTACAATAGTTAATCTCAATCAGACTCAATGACATCGAATATCTAAAAGAATCGATCTGTTTAGGCGAAGGAAAAATCCATGGGTCATCAGGCCGAGAGATCATCTTGATCTGAACAATGTTTGCTGGAGGAAGGGGAAAAATACCCATGGGGGTAGGATCCTTGAAAAGACTCGGCCCTACGCTCTCGTAGGGATTAGGAATCTGATCCACATATTAAACGTTGCTTTTGGAAGAAGCAGTGGAGAATGACAATTCGTGCAAAAATTTGAAAGCACGAAAGAGAGTGGACGAAATGCACAACATGGCGTGAGTCCAACTACGACCGAGGAGAATATTATAATTAATTTTGGCATCAACTACCTCTATCTCAACATTGACTGTCTTCCCTTTCAAAGTAATCGGTAAACTAGCAAGAACACCTAAAGGCTTTGATTCCCTTCCATCAAATGCTTCAAGGGCATTTGGTGATGAATTTAGGGTTAGATAACCAATAGCTTTCCAGCAAGAATATGACATGAAATAGGTTGATGCACCCTCATCCACAACTACTCGATGGATGTCGAGACCATTAATAACAACTTGGATAATCAGCGAAATGTAATGTGGAAGTTGTGGGATGAAATTCTCTAAATCGAAAGTGAGAAGGCTAGTATAAGAAGGATCAATCTCGCGAATCATAGAAAAAAAAGCCTTCCATTGAGACGGACAACTCTGAAGTACTTCTAATGTGGACATCCCAGATGGCGCCTGAGCCAAATCGTCATCAATACTGTAATGGTGAGCAGCACAAGTGTTGGGAATGTAAGAAGACTTGTGGAGTACACCTTTGGAAGGTGGCCGTACAATGAATTCAGTACTGGGCCTTTCAATCTCAAGAGGGCCAAAAATAGTCAAAGGGGGAGGACCATCAACGATCTCCTTCCTTGCTACCTGACGCAATCCAGTATAATATTTCGATCGAGTAGCAATAGAAACGGCTGCAGAACCATTCATCATGAACACCTAAGAGCCAAATGGGGCAGATGACTGAGGTTTTTCTACCATCTGGGTCTGCTGAGATGGGAAAGGTTCTTTAAGAATGGTCGTATTTCCCTGGGTGCCTTTGAGAAATCGGCTCACTTCAGACCGTTGAAGATAGTCCTTGGTTAAGTGCTCTTTATCACAAATCAAACAAGGGTACTTCAGCTTGCGTTGAGAACCATCGCCAGCATGAGGTTTCTGAGAATCCTGTTTCGGGGTATCGGCTTTAGCCTTACCTTTACCCTTCCTTTTACCTTTAGAAGCATTATCCACTGGATTGGCCAGAATGGCATTAACCTCTGCAGGCTTGCCAGTATTCGAGGTGGACTAAGAAGCAACATAGTTGGAAGAAGTAGACTTCGGCTTCCCAGAGTTTGAAGAAGAAGGCTTCTGAGAATTCTAAGATACGGAACCACTAATACCATCGACGGATAGAGTCACTAGTGGTTTAGAAGTTCCAGGTCGAGGAGCATCAGGGAAGATATCATATAATGCGCCAGACTGAGAGTACACAAGATCAAGGTATTGGGCGTAAGTGATGGCTTGTTCCTCAGTTTCACATGCCCCCATAGCTATGTCTTTCACAATATGATTGACAAAGGGGGTGGTGAACTAATGAGTTAGAAGGTGATCAGGAATCTCAAATTTGATCATGCGACGACGACGTCGCCACTCATGAATATGATCCGAGATATGAGTTGCTCAGTCTTGTTTCAATGAAGTGAGGAGGTGCGTCCCAGTCTCATAGCAGACCGGTAACTGAAAATGTATAAGGAATTCCATGGCTAAATAATTGAAGTCTTGGAAGAGGCCACGAGACAGCTCAATGTGCCACTTTGCAGCAGCACCAGTAAGAGTTCGCTGAAAAAGACGGAGCCGGATAGAATCCTCAAACCAAGAGTTAGAGGAACACCACAAGTGGTAAGTCATAACATGCGCTTGGGGGTCTCTGCCAAAATTGCCCTCAAACTTAGGACAATCACTAGGAATCTTGGTCGGAACCGGAGGCCAATATGAGTTATGAAGAATGAGATCGTTCGTTAACTTCAACACATTTGATAATTCCAACGTAGCAAGAAATGGTAATTGAGTATTAAAAGTCAATGGAGGCCTCTAATAAGGACTAGTGTTCACATTCCACCCAGTCTGAGAGGAATTCTATCCCCATATATTTTGTCCCAGAGGATTCTGACCATAGGGGTTAGAAGCATGATAATTCTATTGATACTGGGGTTGAGGTCCAAGATACTGAGCCTGAGTAGACCATTGAGGTCCCTTCTGAGCAATGTATGGAGCCTATTGGGGAATGTAAGCATGGCTTTGAGGTTGATGATACACCGATGAAGGTTTATTTTGAGGGTAAAAAACTTGAGACGCACTATATACTAGCTGATATTGAACTTGAGGGTAATAAGTGCCTTATGGTTGAGCAGGTGGACCCTGATGAGTAGGTTTAGTGAGCTGTTGAGTGGGTAGACTTGGTCGAGTTGGATAAACTGGTAGAAACGACTGCTGAACCAATTGAACAGGTTGGGGAGTATGTTGAATCGGCTGTAGAGTTGGTTGAACTAAATACTGAGGGCCATCGGGTTGCCCTCGTGAGAGAGGTTGGCCCAATGGTTGTGATGGACCAGGTTGTCCCTGATAACCAGGTTGACCTAGAGGAGGAGTGTAGGGTTGTCCTTGTTGCACAAATTTTTGGCCATGTTAAACGTGTGGCAGTGGTTATGGTGCAAAATATTGTCCCTGTGGTAGATAGATTTCACCCCTCCAGGAGCATGAGATGGTCTTGGTTGATTCTAAGGTTGATCGGATGGACCATAGGGTTGGCCTTGTTGGGCCAAAGGTTGACCTTGTGAAGGTTGGCCTTGTGGATAGAAAGGTTGTCCCTGTGGACCAGAGGCAGAGCCCTGATGAGCCAAAGGTTGTCCCAGTGAGGGTTGTCCTTGAAAGATAGAGGGTTGCACAGGTAAGGTGGGTCCAAGATGAGAAATGATCTGATAAGGATCATAAAAATCCTGATGAATATCAATAGGACGAAAATATACATGATTACCACATGCATCATAATGATGCGAAAACGAAAAAACAGGGTTACCGACAGCATCGTAGTGATGGAATCGAGGATTACCAGGAGCTTTGGGTTGCTGAGAACCCTGAGAGATCTACTGCAAAACAACCAACAAATACTCTTCAAAAGTAAGGCCACCAGGAATCACTGGGGCAGTGGAAACTGCACTAGAAGCAGGCAGGGCCTCCGCGGCACTATATTGTGATCGACTTGGACCGGGATTGACAGGCCACATAGGATTGAGAAAAATAGACCTAAAAGTGTAAAAATATCCTGATGACTGAGTCATAACAACCAGTGTGGATGAAGCCACATAGGAAGTAGGTTGGACTGGGACAGATATAACAGTAACCGACAAATCAGGTGTCGAAGGTGATAGTCCTAACGAAGGGAGGACCGAACTCTAACGAGGATTTGATGTACTAGATTGTGCTATGGATGTAACACTAGACATAATCTGACTCAAGGACCTATATCCAAGCGAAAGTGACATCGATGATGGAGAAGATTGAGGAGAAACACGAGGGAGATCTTAAGGAAAAAGTTGATATTATCCTATAGAAACACATATTCCTTCACTATCAACAGGACTGGATGAATCCATGTCTAACTCTGATGTAAGATATTCAAAAATTCTATGGGGACTAGGAGGTACAACAACAACTAAAAATGGTGATCCCAACGTAATAGGAGGAAATTCTCCTTCTTCCCCGAAACCAGACCAAGCACCTGAAGGAGGCCAATTGAAATCAAATGACTCTTTAGGGGGAGATAGTGTAGCAAGAGGCAAGATAGACAAGAGAATAGGCTGCGAAAACTCGGTAGACCTAGTGGGTTGAGGGGTTTCAAAAGAAAAGTCGAGAAAAGAACCAGCACTAGGAGGCAGTGAGGACGACAAAATTGGTGGTTCCTCCACTGTGACTGTATTTGAAAATAGGAAGGAAAAAATATCACCAATCGAAGGCTCCTAGATCAAAATATAAGGAAAACAAAAATAGGCCAAGTAATAAAACTTTTAAGAGGCATGTGATTGCGGGAAATTAATTTTATGACACTCATACCGTACTTCGTTGTTTCATATTTTAAGAGTCGAGAAACAGGCAAAAGATGACTCTAGTCGCTTTCAATTTTAAACGAGCGTGAAAGTACAAGTGCTCAACGATGTCTTCTCTTTTTAAGGAGTCTCAAAAATATCAAAATTACTACTCAGGTACTCTAAGCAAGAGGGTTTACCAAGTTTCTGTGAACTTCCATATACAGGTTGGTGATCAAATGAAAGAGAAATGACCAAGGACTTAACATACGTGCAGGTAGTATCCCCGAATGTTGTATTCGGTGTATCAAGGTTACAAGGTCGCAGACTCAGCTTCCTATGGATAAAAGGATTGCAACCTAGGGGGGTCTCCCTTTATATAATCGATGGTACAAGGAGCACAAGTCCGTACCAGCACTATCTAAAGCCAGATGGCAAACGATAGCTACTAGGTTTTAAGACGCTGAAACATGTCTCTAGCCTAGACCAAAAAAGATGTTGTGTTAGGTTCCAATGCTTCCTTAGGTTAATTGAATGAATTTTAAAGTTGATCTTGGATTATGTTTCAGTTTCAAGGCCTTACTGAAGTTGGATCTCAAATTTCCTAAATGCAAGCTATATGAAAAAGAACACCATCTTCGATTTAATGAATGCTAATTACGAGAAGGATAGAGATCTTTTAAAAAATATAAAACAATGATAATATGCGAAGAAATCCACTCATGCATCTAATGGAATCAAACGAAAATTAAAAACTCTTTCCTAGACTATCAACTGCTAGTTATGCAAAAGAACGTTTCACTTTTGATGCAAAGGAAAGAATGCATTTTTTTTTTTGATTTTATAATGAAATGAAGCACACAATGCACTAATTACATGAAAAACAAAATGGACATTAGCTTGAGTATTGTGAATGTAGCAATTGAAATTGAATGACTCAATCAACACAAAACAAACACAAGAAAACACTCAAACTAATGTGGAAATCTTCCAAATCAAAAGAAAATTTTCAAAGTGACCCAAACAAGAAATTTAATCTATGCTTGGAGCAACAAGGAGAAGAATCAAACGAAAAAAGAAATGATCATCCAACCAAAGAAAACACTCAAAAGGATCAAGAAAAAATAGCACAAACAACCCGAGAATGAGACTAACAACAATAAAAAAGACTTGATTTCCAAACAAAAGGCTCAGTGTACCAAGACACTTAGAAACCCTAAGTCCTTAAACTACATTAATAATAAAATAGACAAACAAGTGAAAAAAAACAAACCTATAGCAGTCAAAACAGTCCTAAAGGATCAATTACACACAAAAAACAACCTAGAGTCAAGCACAATTGACCAAAAGACTCACCAAGGAGGCCAAACCAAATCCTACAAGATTCGGCATGACTGTAAGGAGGTAATCCATGCCAAACAGGGCTTGGCACGACTGCAACAAAATAAACTTGCGCCAATCGATGCGACTGTTGAAGAGAAAAGCACGCCAAGCCAGATAACTATGGGAAAATGGGAAAACCAATGAGCAAAGATCAATCTTGACACTCTGGATCTGAACAGAGGATTTAAAACAAGCAAGAAAACTAGAAAAATATAGATAAGCAAGTCAATGACCAAAGCCGACCCAACAAGCTGAAACGAAAAACTCACAGTGATCCTCAGTGGAGTCGCCAATTTGTTAAGCAGGTAACGCTCTCTGCGGACATAGAAAATCCCTCTAGCCCTAGAGTGGGTCTAGAAACAAAGAGACATGCTAGAGTGTATGTTCCTAATTACTGAATGAAAAGAGGACACGGTAGATCGACCTACCTAGAGTCCAATGCTATCGTCGCAACTGTAGTGGTGGTGGCCTCTTGCTCCTGCCTCGGCAAGTCATAATCCTTCTGCAGTCATGCTCGAATACCTGGACATAGATCAACGAACAAGAACAACATACGACATAATAACTTCATTCATAACTACTAGCCAGTCAAAGAGGGCTAAGCAAATTTCATTTAACAAATAACATAACGTAAAATGGGAACCAAACAATATTCATGTATATGTATTATAGTTTAAAATGAACACGCTAATATCATAGTTTAATTAATACAAAGTGACACAAAGAATAATATCCAGCCAAGTAAGGAAAACCAACTATGGGTGGCACCCAAGATAGGTGTGTTAAAGTGAAAAGAAAAATGTTATTGAGTCGAGAGGCTAATTCTAGAATCCAGTATGAGGGACATGTGTAAGTATGTCATGTCCTAAAAAAATAAAAAAAATAAAAAGTCCCTCTTGTAGGCCAAACAAAAAACAAAAATATCAAAATATACAATTTAAACAATGAAAAATTACCACTATAGATCTATATTAATCATATATTTACCAAACACTAAAATGGATTGATTGACGTGTAAATCCTTTTTCAAGTTTGAGATTTGATCCCACTTATCTCACTAGATCTATGGTACTGTGTGTTTGTCTCTCTTTATATATATATAGATATTCTCTAAATAGAAAGTCAATGTTATATGCTAAATATGTTAATCGTTATGATTTTCGAAAATATTTTAATGCTGATATCAACTTTATATATATTTATATATAGAAAAATAATGTAAAAATGAATATATTTTAATGTCTTATAAAATAAAATATCAAATCTGAGTTATTAAAAAAATATTCTAACATGAATTAATATAAAATGTGTAATATTCCCTTTCTTCATCCAGTCAAAGTGGATAGAATTGATCCATGGTATTTTCCCATGGTATTGACCCATGGTATTTTGATCCAGTCAAAGTGGATAGAATCGATCCATGGTATTGACCCATGGTATTTCTTGTTGGTATTGACCCATCAAGCCTATAAAAGGGGAGAGAAGGCAGGCATTTAGAGCATTCTGGATTATCTATCTTATTATGTTTGGGTTGAGAACCTGGCATGGCTAGTTCTATCATTGATCCTAGGACGAAAACCCCGTGGTGATGTTTATGTGGTGGATCCATCCAGGATTCACAAGTGGGCTTTAGTTTCTTATATTTGTCATTGTCAAGCAGTTGTGCATGCCATTTGTAGGATTTTATGGTCTGGGCATGTGTTTTACTTCCAGTGAATAATAATATAAATAAATGGTTGCATTTCTTGTGTTCTGGTTCTTGATGAAAGATTATATTAAATGAGAACACTAAGATGTTTTAGATCTATCAAAATTTTTATTGTTTGGAATCTTACAGTGGTATCAGAGATGTGCATCCTTCCAGCTTGAGAGTTTTATGCAAGGAACTTCGGTGAAATTTATTTTTCACCCTAGCCAACATTTCTCACTTCGGTGATATTTATCACCCTAGTTGGATTTTTATTTTTTTAGTAAATTATTTTTATTGGGAGACATAAGTGAATGGAAAATCATTTATAATTCTGTGGGTTAAATTTTTGAAAATATTTAAAGGCATTTGGGAGCCAAAAAAAAAAAAAAAATAGAATAAAATAAGAAGGGTGTTTTAAATGAGAATCTTCAGAAGATGGATCGTCTTGAAGAAATTTTGAAAAACAACCAGAAAATCCTTGATGTACTAGTGAGGTTATATGGTCCTTTAAGTAGCCATATCTCCATAGACCAAAATGATAATCAAAGCAAGAACAAAATCTGCAGCAAGAATGAACTAAGGAGGAGAGGACTATGCTTTATCTGCAAGGGACCTTGGGCCCTTAACCATTCCTGTTCAGGTGATAAGAAGAAGGAAAAAAAGACAGAACAAGAGGAGATTACTTCAAATCATGGGGAATATTTTGTAGATGGGTCTATTTATCTTCAGGATGGTGAGAAACATCATGACATTATTCAGGGATGCTTGCAAGACGACAAACATTTGGAAGTGCATGAGGAGAATCTACCTAATGCCATTGATGAGGTTCATTCCTATACAATGGAATTCATAGATCCCCAGGGGAATATTCATAAAGAATATGAATAATCAAGTATAGATAAAATTCCACCAATGCATCTATGTTCGACAGTTGAAAGGGATGAACTGATGGTCTCCACAGGTGAAGGAGACTTGGGAGATTTAAGTGAGGATCCAGCCATAGTGAACCAGCATGATGAGTATGATCACGAGGAGAAACATGACAAACATAAAGTGCAAAATGGACAATTCTTAGAGATCTGGTCAAAGGCTCAAGTTGAAGATGTGGTCGTTTGGCATCAGGTTCAAACAGATACAGAAACACTCAGCATGGCACTAGAATTTCTAGTAGAAGACTTTCGCAAAAGGATCAAGCATTTCAAGACAGATCTTATGTTGTTGAAGCAGAAAGTTTGGATAGTCCGATACATTGCCTTACAGGAGAATAGAGAAATTGAGGAACTCATAGGGGTATGTGCCAAATCAAAGACTAAGTTGTCTAGTGTTAAAGAACGACTCAAATCCCTCATAAGGCAGCAAAAGGAGTACGATTGGGAGTTACAGAGCAACCCTCTACAGTACATAGATAAGTCTTGCAACACTACCAATAACCCACCTTTATACATTGGGAAGAGAAGGGAAGAGTTATCCAACTGCATCATGTTGGGTAACCAAGTAGAGAAGCATGAATTGAGCATCAAACAACATCAACATAGTAGATTTGCAGATATTCATCCCTCCCCAAGTATGGATTGGCAAGAGATTATGAGTTGGTATTCTATCGATAGGCCGATTCTTTAGAGGATACTCACAACTAAGGGCATATTGTAGCTTGAGGGCTAAAATGGTACCATAACCCACAGGTCCCAGGATTTAGGTGGCATTGGGATCCAGGAGAATCCATTGGGGAAAGAATTGTTTGGGATCCAGGTAAATCTATTGAGGGGAGGATCGGTCGAAAGATTGTTTGGGATCCAGTTATTAGAGGATCCATTCAGGACCATTCAACATGGAGGGCGCATCTAATTGTATGAGATCCTAGTATTAATGTACAAATGCTTTTGTTGTGGTTAGAAGTGGATCACTTGAGGACGAGCAATCTTTGGGTGAGAGGATTTGTAATATGCCCTTTCTTGATCCAGTCAAAGTGGATAGAATCGATCCATGGTATCTTCCCATGGTATTGACCCATGGTATTTCTTGTTGGTATTGACCCATGGTATTTCTTGTTGGTATTGACCCATCAAGCCTATAAAATGGTAGAGAAGCTAGGCATTTAGAGCATTCTGGATTATCTATCTTATTATGTTTGGGTTAAGAACCTGGAATGGCCAGTTCTATCATTGATCCCAGGACGAAAACCCCGCGGTGATGTTTATGTGCTGGATCCATCTAGGATTCACAAGTGGGCTTCGGTTTTTTATATTTTTCATTGTCAAGCAGCTGTGCATGCCATTTGTAGGATTTTATGGTCTGGGCATGTATTTTACTTCCAGTGAATAATAATATAAATAAATGGTTGCATTTCTTGTGTTCTGGTTCTTGATGAAAGATTATATTAAATGAGAACACTAAGATGTTTTAGATCTATCAAAATTTTTATTGTTTGGAATCTTACAAAATGACTCAATACAGATGTTATGTAATCTCTATAACAATGAAAAATGTAATTTAAATATCTAGCATAGATCCATCTAAAACAAAAATCTATATATAGAAAAAAAATGTTAAAAAATATATATTTTAATGTAATATAGAATAGAATATCCAATGTGAATTATGAATAAAATATTTTAATATGAATTAATATAAAATAACTCAAAACACATGTAAGGTAATCCATATAACATTTAAAAATGCAATTTAAATAGTAAAATATTACACATTGTTTTTTTGCAACTGTTAGATCCATGCTTTAAATAGATCTATGCTAGTAAGTACAACACATGAGCTAGCTAATTTGCACAATCTAACCCTTAGAAGCAATGATAAGCTTCCATCTTAGCTTCATCTTGCAGCTCATCTTTCTATGTCTTTGTCACTTAGCCAATACCATTTATTTGTTTGTGCGTGAAACTTGAGCTTAGCACATCTACAAAACTTTTTGAAAGACATATTTTCTCTTATAATATATGCACTTGCAACTCTCTCTAAGGTGAACCGAAGTGTTATCCATCATCTTACTTCATTTCGATGACTTGTTTAGAGTTTTTCCATCAAGTCATTCCAAATAATGCTAAAGCTGCATAGGTTGTCCCAGTCTGCCTGGTCCATCTATCCGACCATGCCCAAGCTCCCTTAATTGTGCTTAGTTGGCCCTAATGGTTGAGTTTCAATTCTTGCAAAGGTGACTTCTTTGACTATGGGATGATTCATCTCTTGGTATGCAAATCCATAGCGAGGACCCAAGGTGTCTGCAAACTTGGTAGTTTAGTACTCTATACAGTTGATCCGGCATAGTCTGGTGTTGCACCTTTGGGAGGTTAGCTTTCCAAAGTGAAACTCTGTAGCCGCCTTGACAGCACACCATCCGTATGCGAAGGACTTACAGGTCCTCTGACAGCACACCATCCGTATGCGAAGGACTTACAGGTCCTCTTTTGTTCCAATTCTATGGCAGGTAGCTCCTTTCCAGTCGAGCTTTGGAAAAGCGTTTGGTTAAGGCAGGTTGTTGCACATACGATGAGATGGCGACTCGCCAGGCAAGTCTTCTTTCATAAGGGAAACACGGGGCTGGTAGGCTCTAATCTAATGTTCTGGATCGCTCGTGATGGAATAATTTAATTCAGATGAAATGACTGTGATGGAATAAGATAACTCGGATGAAACAAGAAGAGCCTGCCGAGTCGGGATTCTTCCTATACAGCGTAGAAGAAGTAGTGGAATCCCTTGTAAGCATTGACCAAGGTGTGGAATAAAAATAATATAAAATAGAAATGGGAAAAGAAGATGTTCATTGTACTTCTACGAGTTCATATTGTCGTCAAGGTAGACTTTAAGTGGCCGAAATTTCTACACCAACATCTGAATCATGTTAAGGCGACTTGGGGCTTCGCCATAATCAGAGTCGAAAGGAACGTGAAGAATATCTATACTAAAAATTAACAAAATTGACATATATAAAGATAAAATCATGGAGGAAAACATCTATTAAGTATGTCCACAGGTGTATGCATCAACTGCCAATCTGTATCCAAGAGACTAATACACGTTAATACACATTATGTCATAAGAAATAGCTCTGATGTATTGGATGTTTGTCGGCCATTAGTGAAATCCTTAATTGCATATTTCTCCTTTCTTTTCGTGGGGATATATGGTGAAATTGAAAAATAAGGTTTAATTCTATTTATTATTATCAATAGATAGAATTTTTGTGAGCTCACATCTAACACATAGCTATATACGTTTAGAGCATAGTTGAATCGGGGCCAAAAAGTTCGGAAATTCGTCCATTCGATTCAGCGAATTATTCGTTGAAATTCGATCCCACTTCGTTCAAAATTTTCTTCATTTCAACCGGTACACACATGGAGCAATACTTTGACAATTTTCTTCATTTGAGCTGGTCCGCACATAGAGAAATACTTTAACATATAAGAATACTTAGGAGAAGTTAGAAGGCGAGGCAAGTTGGGAGACCTCGCTTGACCTCTTTGCACAGACAACAATACTTTAACATATGAAAATACATGAAATTACTTTACCTCGCTCGACTTTCTAATCTCGAATGAAACCGTGAGCTATGCTTTGGCTGTAGGAAGGGATTTCTTTGGTGAGGGTTACTAGATAATAAAAACAATTTCACAATTGGATTTTATTTTATTTATTTTTTTAATTTTTTAATTTTTTAATTTGAAGATTAAAATAAATAAATGAAATTTGATTATTATTCATTTTGTAAATATATTTTTATTTTAATTACATAAAAATAAGAAATTTAAATAAATAAGTTTAGAATAATGATTATATATAAAATAATAATAATAGTTTTGAACAAATAAGTTTTATTGTTAAAAAGCAGTGTTAGATTTTTCAAGTTAAATTTTTGGAGGGAAGAGTAAGGCTCTATTTGTTTATTTATTTTTAGGTGAATTGTATTTATAAAGTTGCTATATGATCTAGAGTTATTAGAAATTATTCAACTTTTAAAATGAATTAGAAAGAAAAAGAAAATATATATATTCAAGTTAAGATGTATGTTATAAAACAAGAATCCAAATCTTGTGCTCCATTTTGGTACTATGGTTTCTTAGAGTATTTTAAGAATATGTTTTGATTTAATTCATCTATAATTTGGAAATTAGGAAGTGGAATTTCACTTAATTATGTATTGATAAGTTAATTACCATTTCTGTGACAGCTTCATAAAGGAAGTAACTAGTAGTTACTAGTTAAAAGAAAAGAAAAACAAAACAGTTGGTCTATTTTATTTAATGTTATTTAATTTTATTTTCTGAACAAACAAGACTCTTTTAGGAGATTTTGAGACAATCACTATTTTTAGATTATTATTGTTTTTATTTTTATTATTCTGAAATAATGAGAGGAAAAACCAATGAAGGAAAGAGAATCTCAAAAAAAGCTGTTGGTGATAGTTTCTCAGAATGGGAAGTGGTTGGAGACAGTTGGGGAAAAATAGTTACCCTCTCCTGAATGGATAAAGTGCAAATCCAAGGGAGGAGGAAGGGTTCTGAATGTGTAGGCAAGAAAGGGAAAAGTACTGTCTTGAGCTGGAAACCCCAGTGGAAGTACATTTCAAGAAACCCTTGAGTTTGGCCTGACATCCTGTTTGTGGCTGGAAGGAAATTCTAGAGGTCACAGCAGAGCGGACTCCACTGTAAACTCCGTGACGCTAAACCCAGAGTTCTGAAGCTAGGGGGCAAGTGAAGGACGTAATGGCCTCACTTGGTTGGTAGGGAGGACCACAGCTTTGGGAATCGAATTTCTAGTTCCAGATAAGTACACAAACATGAACAATTTATTTGGAACACAGGTTAAATGACTATTGAGTATTGCTATTCTAGTATTCTGTATAATAGGATAGTATAATCTTTATTTATGCCAGGAATGTGTTTATACAGTATAGAAGTAAAAGAACTTAACTGTGTTTTACTAAATATGTGCTCGAGTTCATCTACCTGTGAATTTAATACAAATCTTCTATTTTCGTTCATCTTCTGTGGAAACATGTATGCATAAGAGCTAGAATAAGAAGCGGTAGACAATTCGTATGTACAAATCTACCATGTAGTAGCTATCTGGTCTTTTCTCATTACTGGTCCCAAGGTAAAATTATCAGTAGAATATTAATATAGAAGAAAACATTTTGTGGGGTTTTTAGGGCAGAGAAGGGTGCCGAAAGTATATCGAACCCTTGCCCAGGTAACCCTGGCAGTGTTTACCTATTCACGGTCGGGATGGTGGACCGGTCACCCTAGAGTTGTTTAGGAAGAAAACACAAATAGATAAGTTCTTACCTAAACTGGAATTTAGAAACTCTAATTTATAGCCAATGTAAACTGTGGAAAGAAATCGTAACAGAGACATAAAGTAAGTCTGTAGAAATGATTTCATACGGCATTCGGAAATTATTATATGGTAAAACAACGACTTCAGCAAAAGAAAGATCACTTAAATTCATGAAACATAGAGGTCAAGTTTAACCGTGAGGTTGGTGAAATAAAAATAGAGACAGACATTATAAAATACTGAAAACGGAGGAATCATTACAACCGCGGTATCCATGCAGTGTGCCGAAGAACTCACGCTACGAGCCAACTCAATAACCAGAGTACTGTCAAATACTTAGGGTGAGAACCCTGACATAATTACAAGACATTAAACGGCAGCTCTGCAAACTGAAAACCCTAACTTGGAATTGATAAATAATCGAGTGCCATGCCTAGACAATTTAGAAAAGTAAACAGTATTAGGTCAATAAGTTGCAGCCGAACCCTCGGGTTGAACTGGTACCTGTAGCAAGGAATGAAACTTCAGCCGAAGCTGCCAAGAAAATGATAGCAGCAGGAGGAGGCGGGATGTCCGTATTTACCTGCGAGCACCATAGACCAAGAACTCATTCAGTAAGATATTTAATAACTGGTTAAAAGACTATGGCATATAAAATACCAAGAACAAATGTTTTACCTGAAGGCTGGTGTTGTTAAACTTGTAGAAGGAAAACATGGTTATTTAGAAGCGAGAGAGAGGACACAATATTCGGACTGAGGTGAGTTAATTCCCCAAGGCAAGAGACCAAATAATCAAAGGGTGGAACCTTACCATCGAACAGCAACCTGAAAGCCTGATCTCATCTCCAGATATCCGGAATTTCATCCTCGAACTCCCTGTAAATAAAACGAAGGAAACCACAACGCGAATAGCACAAAGACTTGAGAATGAAAGAAAATTTGCAGGAAATGCATGTTAGCAAAGCAAGTAGAGTGAGCCAGACGAAGCCAGGTATTGCAGGGAATGCAACGCATACCTTCCTCTGTTATAGTTTGGTTTAAGACGGAAATGCCGAGGAGGAGCGCAAATTCATCCCGAACGCCATGGAGGAACTCCAAGCGCCAAGTCGAAAGCCTGCCGAGCACACCAGGAGGAATAACCTATTTCCCTCGCAAAATCCTCAGCAAATCGAGACCAGATACATCTGTCGTGAGCGTTAATGCGGAAGGGCGGTAGACTCTGCAGGTTATGACACCTGTGCCTTGTTTAGAGGGATTCCCGTGCCAAAAAGCCGGATCAGTACTGTTAATCAATCCTATATCCATAGTTGCAGATACGGAAAGGATCAACTTCCGATACTTGCCACCCTGGACACTGGAGTATGAGTTCCGATTAAACACATCTACCCTATAGTGTGACGTGTCGACTTGTGACGTGTTGACGTGTGAACCTTACTATTAACACTTACCATTATCAGTGGAAACGATAACTTGCACTCAGAATTTATGTGTTTTCATTGGAGTTCGATTCTGTGTTAGTACAGATATACACCATGTAAATTATAGAGTTGTATAATGTGTATTTAATTCTAGCTGAGTGCGACAAACATATGTTAGCACCATGTATGTTTATATTTATGTTATGAGAAATGACATATCCAATTATGTACCACCGTGTATGAATTTATATATATGGAGAAATGATATAATCCAAATTATATACAAGCTAGCATATGAATGTTAACGATATATAAATACATATATTTACATAGTGAAGATGTCCTATATACCAAGTTAGATATATATATATACCGGTTAGTGTCCTTGGTAATTTTTTTTTTTAAATTCTTGAGTAGATTGTTGTTAATGATTGTGACAAGTGGTATCAGAGCCGGTTGCTACACTGGTAACCTAAGGGTCTACTAACAGAGCTGTGTATGTATTAGTGCACTGAACAGAGGTAGAAAGATATGACAGAAAGGACATCTCAAACACCACCAGAAGAGACTCAAGGTCAAACGATCTTGAACCCAGAGTGGGTTCAACTCACATTGGAGCAGCATCAAAAAACGAGTAAATTGCTGGAAGAACAGTAGCAACAAACTGGTTTTCTGCTAAACACTGTACAACAGTTACAGGAAGAGATGATGAGAGTCCGCAAGGATAATGAAAAGTTGTTACAAGACCAGGAAAGGATTCTGAAAAGTATATCTGATAAGAAAAATCAGGAGATGCGACAACCCAGTGCAGAAAAGGAATTATCAACGGAAGCAGAAGATCAGCAAACCAGAAACAACACCACTGGGAGAACTAAAAAGAGTTACTCTCATAGGAGCAGAAACCGACATAATAATGAGGCAGAATCAGAAAATCAGTCTGATCAGCAGGATCATAAGAAGCAGAAAGTTGAACTGCAAGGGGAATTCTGCAAGATTAAGCCGCTAATGTTTGATGGCGAGGCGAAGGAAGCAGCTGAAGCCTGGTTGATTAACATTAATAAATACTTTCAGGTATATGAGTATAGCAGCAATCTGAAGGCCAGATTGGCTATATACCAGCTGCGGGAGAAAGCCACCCTGTGGTGGGAGGAGGTAAAGAATGTACGCAGTATTGATGAGCGGGACATTACCTGGGAATCATTCCAGCAGTATTTCAAGGATAAATATCTAACAGAAATATTTTATGACGATAAAGCCAAGGAATTCCACGATCTTCGGCTGGGCCAAATGACTATGGACGAGTATGTCACGAAATTTACTTCCCTGCTATGTTATGTACCTTACCTCAGAGAGGAAAAAGCCAAGGTACAGAGATTTCTGAGTAGCTTGCCTGCTCCCATGAGGGAAAGAATAGAGTTCGTTAACCCCCAAACGATGGATGAAGCTGTCCGGAAGGCACGCATGTGTTACCAGCAGTATAAGACCAAAGGGGATGGTGGAAAGGGTTGGCAGCCCAAGAAAAGTCAGAGGAATTCCTCTACTTTTAAAAGCAGCAAAAGCAGCCACTTCAAAGGGGTAGGATGAAACGCTGGCAGCAAACAGTTTAACAGGAACCATCAAAGGATCAAGTGGCCAGCTGAAGAAAAACCCACAGAAGCATCAAGTAAACCAGAACAAGGGCAGAATTCTAAACCTCCCCTACAGTGTTGGGGCTGCGGGGAAGCACACTACTATAAGAACTGTCCACAACGAAGAAAGAATGAAAATGTGGCAAACTTGCAGGAGGCATCAACTGTGGGGGACGTGGCACGAAACATACCACGTATAAATGCAGCTTTGGAGGATCGACAGGCCGATTTCCAGCCCACAATGATTGAACTGGAAGGTACTATGTTATCTAAACCTGTCTCGATTTTAATAGATCCTGGCGCTAGTTTAAGTTATGTAAGTCCTAAACTAGTGGAAATGTGCAATTTAAAAGAGCAGAAATTTAAAAACCCCTGGTTAGTTCAACTAGCCACCGAAGCTAAACGCAGAGTGACTGCGAAAATTGAGAATTGTACTCTGGAAGTTGCAAAACAGCAGCTGCAGGTAGACTTAAATATTCTACCATTGGGATCGTATGATGTATTATTAGGAATGGACTGGTTGGAGAAACACTGGACTTTAGTGGACTGTAAGGAAAAGACAATTTATTATAGAGCACAGGATGGCACGCGCAAGGAAATCAAAGGAATTAAAAAGCATGTACAACTGTGTCCCATAACAACATCTCAGATGAGCAAGTGTATCAGAAAGGGATGTCAGATGTACGCAATTCAAGTAGGGTATGCTGAATCTAACGGAAAAGAGGCAGATATAAAAGACATTCTTGTGGTACAAGAATTCCTGGATGTGTTTCCAGAAAACATTCCAGGATTTCCACCTAAAAGGGATATTGATTTCACTATTGAACTACTACCCGGAGCCTCTCCTGTGTCTAGAGCACCTTATAGAATGAGTATAACAGAATTAACAGAGTTAAAGATGCAGTTGCAGGAATTGTTAGATAAAGGATATATTCGCCCAAGCGTGTCACCTTGGGGAGCACCCATCCTCTTTGTTAAAAAGAAGGATGGAACTTTACGTATGTGTATGGACTACCGACAACTCAACAAGCTGACAGTTAAGAATAAATATCCTCTACCCAGGATCGATGATTTATTCGATCAGGTGAGAGGTGCCAAAGTGTTTTCTAAAATAGATTTGCGGTCAGGATATCACCAGATTCGAATCAAGGATGAAGATGTTTGCAAGATAGCATTCCGCACCAGATATGGACATTATGAGTTTGTAGTATTACCTTTCGGGTTGACAAATGCGCCAGCAACCTTTATGAGGTTGATGAATGGCATTTTTCATCAGTTTTTGGATCATTTTGTGTTGGTCTTCATAGATGACATACTGATCTACTCCAAGAGCGAGGAAGAACATAAGGAGCATCTGAGAATAGTGTTAGATATACTAAGGAAACACCAGCTGTACGCTAAATTCAGCAAGTGCGATTTCTTTAAATCAGAAATCCAGTATTTGGGTCATGTTGTAACAGCTGAAGGAATAGCAGTGGATCCCGAAAAGATTAAAACCATCATGGAATGGCGAGTACCACAAAATGTGGTAGATACCAGATCATTCATGGGTCTGGCAGGGTATTACAGGCGGTTCATCGAAGGGTTTTCTAAGATTTCCTATCCTATTACATCCTTACAAAAGAAAGGCAGATCCTTCAAGTGGACGAATGAATGTCAGTACAGCTTCAAGAAGCTGAAACAACTCTTAACCACAGCACCAGTGCTGAGAGTTGCTGATCCCAGCAAAGATTATGTGGTGTGTACTGATGCCAGCAAGGAGGGAGTGGGTGCGGTATTAACGCAAGAAGGCAAGGTAGTAGCATATGAGTCCAGGAAGTTGAGAGAACATGAAAAAAAGTACTCTGCCTATGATCTAGAACTCACCGCGGTAGTGCATGCTCTCCGAGTGTGGAGGCATTACCTACTGGGCAAAAGGTTCATACTCAAAACAGACCACATCAGTTTGACTAACTACTTCAAACAGGTAGATTTAAACTCTAGGCAAGCAAGGTGGAACGCTTTTCTGAGCGAATTTGACATGGACATACAACATGTTAAAGGAAAAGAAAACTGAGTTGCAGACGCCTTGAGTAGGAAATTGCATGGGATCTATGCAATGTATTACAGCCAACCTGTAAGCCAGCTATCAGAACAAATAAGGGAAGAGGCCCAGAAGGACCCAGAATACTAGTTTTTGTGGTGACAAATGGAAGAAGACCAGAAGCAAGGTAGGCCATCCGAGTATGGAAGCAATGAGGAGCAAATGTTAATGTTCCACGGGAGGACCTATGTTCCTAATCGTGCAAGTCTCAAGGGGTTGATCCTGGATGAGTACCATCGCAGCAACTACGCTGGTCATCCGGGTTACCAGAAAATGCTTTTAGGAATTAGAAAGATATATTATTGGCCCGGTATGCGCAGAGACATTGCAGAATATCTGAGTAAGTGTTTAGAGTGCCAGCAGGTTAAAGTGGAGCATCGGCACCCAACAGGACTACTACAGCCCATACCCATCCCTGAATGGAAATGGGAAGTGATCTCTTTAGACTTCATTACCGGCTTACCTCGAACAAGGAAGCAAAATGATTCAATCATGGTAGTGGTGGACAGATTAAGTAAATCCGCCCACTTCATACCTGTGCAGTCTACTTACAAGACAGTGCAGATCGCAGACATATTTATGAGGGAAATCTTTAGGTTGCATGGCATACCTAAGACCGTGATTTCAGATCGGGATGTTAAGTTTACCTCCGCATTTTGGAAAACCTTGTTTTCAGGTTTAGGAACTCAAATACGCTTCAGCACTGCATACCATCCTCAAACGGATGGGCAGACAGAACGGGTAAACCAGGTTTTGGAGGATATGCTGCGCATGTATGTAATGCGGCAGCCAGCTAAATGGGAAAATTACCTGCACCTAGTGGAATTTGCATATAACAACGGATATCAGGAATCACTAAAAATGAGTCCTTTCGAGGCGTTATATGGGCGACAGTGTCGTACACCAATTAATTGGAGCAGTCCAGAGACAAAATTAATGTTGGGACCCGAAATGTTGGCAGAGCTAGAAGCTGAAGTAAAACGAATAAGGCAGAATTTGAAGGCCGCGCAGGACCGACAAAAAGTTTTTGCAGATAAGAAGAGATCTTATCGCGAATTCGGAGTGGGTGACCATGTGTATGTCAGGATTAAACCAAAGAGAAGTACCTTGAGGTGGACTTCTTGCGCCAAGTTAGCCCCTCGTTACTGCGGGCCCTTCCAAATTCTGGAAAGGGTGGGGCCAGTAGCTTATAGACTGGCGCTACCTAGTCATATTAAAGTGCATAATGTGTTCCATGTATCGCTGTTAAAGCGATACGTGCATGATGAGAAACATGTAATTCATTGGCAAAACATTAAGGTAGGATGTAAATAAAAAAAAATGTATACATAAAGAAATAAACAAATAAATCCTAACTAAAGTCGAATCAAGTTTAACTCTACTGACTGATAAAACTTGTTCTTTCCATCCAGGTAGAACCGGACGGAGAATTTCTGGTAGAGCCACTACACATACTTGATCGCAGGGAGATTGAGCTCCGTAAAAGAGTAGTTGACACAATCACTTATTTTTAGATTATTGTTTAACATTGATACCGAAATAATGAGAGGAAAAAACCATTGAAGAAGAAAGATCTCAAAAAGGCATTGGTGATAGTTTCTCGAAATGGGAAGTGGTTGGAGACGATTGGGGAAAAGTAGTTACCCTCTCTGAATGGATAAAGTGCAAATCAAGGGAGGAGGAAGGGTTACGAAGGTGTGAAAGAAAAGGAAATGCGACGAAATTTTGGAAACCCCGGTGGAAGTACCTTTCAAGAAACCCTTGAGTTTGACGACATCACGCGGCCAGGTGGAAGGAAATTCTGGGGTCACGGCGGAGCGGACTCCTTGTAAACTACCGCGGCGCTAGGCCGGAGTTACGCGGCTTCAGGGGGCAGGTGAAGGACGTAATGGCCTCACTTGGTTGGTAGGGAGGACCACAGCTTTGAGGATCGATTTCCCAGTTCCAGATAAGTACACAAACATGAACAATCTATTTGGAACACAGGTTAAATGACTATTGAAAGTTACAATCCTAGTATTCTGTATAATAGATTAGTATAATCTTTACTTATGCCAGGAATGTGTTTATACAGTATAGAAGGAAAATAATTTAACTGTGTTTTATTAAGTATGTGCTTGAGTTCAACTACCTGTGAATTTAATATAAATCTTCTATTTTCGTTCATCTTCTGTGGAAACATGTATACATAAGAACTAGAATAAGAAGCGGTAGTCAAATCGTATGTACAAATCTACCATGGAGTAGCTATCTGATTCTTTTCTCAATTACTAGTTCCAAGGTAAAATTATTAGTAGAATATTATTATAGAAGAAAACATAGGTGGGGTTTTTAGGGTAGAGAAGGGTGCCGAAATTATATCGAACCCTTTCCTAGGTAACCCTGTCAGAGTTTACCTATTCACGGTCGGGGTGGTGGATCGGTCACCCTAGAGTTGTTTAGGAAGAAAACACAAATAGATAAGTTCTTACCTAAACTGGAATTTAGAAACTCTAATTTATAGCCAATGTAAACTGTGGAAAGAAATCGTAACAGAGACATAAAGTAAGTCTGTAGAAATGATTTCATACGGCATTCGGAAATTATTATATGGTAAAACAACGACTTCAGCAAAAGAAAGATCACTTAAATTCATGAAACATAGAGGTCAAGTTTAACCGTGAGGTTGGTGAAATAAAAATAGAGACAGACATTATAAAATACTGAAAACGGAGGAATCATTACAACCGCGGTATCCATGCAGTGTGCCGAAGAACTCACGCTACGAGCCAACTCAATAACCAGAGTACTGTCAAATACTTAGGGTGAGAACCCTGACATAATTACAAGACATTAAACGGCAGCTCTGCAAACTGAAAACCCTAACTTGGAATTGATAAATAATCGAGTGCCATGCCTAGACAATTTAGAAAAGTAAACAGTATTAGGTCAATAAGTTGCAGCCGAACCCTCGGGTTGAACTGGTACCTGTAGCAAGGAATGAAACTTCAGCCGAAGCTGCCAAGAAAATGATAGCAGCAGGAGGAGGCGGGATGTCCGTATTTACCTGTGAGCACCATAGACCAAGAACTCATTCAGTAAGATATTTAATAACTGGTTAAAAGACTACGGCATATAAAATACCAAGAACAAATGTTTTACCTGAAGGCTGGTGTTGTTAAACCTGTAGAAGGAAAACATGGTTATTTAGAAGCGAGAGAGAGGACACAATATTCGGACTGAGGTGAGTTAATTCCCCAAGGCAAGAGACCAAATAATCAAAGGGCAGAACCTTACCGTCAAACAGCAACCTGAAAGCCTGATCTCATCTCCAGATATCCGGAATTTCATCCTCGAACTCCCTGTAAATAAAACGAAGGAAACCACAACGCGAATAGCACAAAGACTTGAGAATGAAAGAAAATTTGCAGGAAATGCATGTTAGCAAAGCAAGTAGAGTGAGCCAGACGAAGCCAGGTATTGCAGGGAATGCAACGCATACCTTCCTCTGTTATAGTTTGGTTTAAGACGGAAATGCCGAGGAGGAGCGCAAATTCATCCCGAACGCCATGGAGGAACTCCAAGCGCCAAGTCGAAAGCCTGTCGAGCACACCAGGAGGAATAACCTGTTTCCCTCGCAAAATCCTCAGCAAATCGAGACCGGATACATCTGTCGTGAGCGTTAATGCGGAAGGGCGGTAGACTCTGCAGGTTATGACACCTGTGCCTTGTTCAGAGGGATTCCCGTGCCAAAAAGTCGGATCAGTACTGTTAATCAATCCTATATCCATAGTTGCAGATACGGAAAGGATCAACTTCCGATACTTGCCACCCTGGACACTGGAGTATGAGTTCCGATTAAACACATCTACCCTATAGTGTGACGTGCCGACTTGTGACGTGTTGACGTGTGAACCTTACTATTAACACTTACCATTATCAGTGGAAACGATAACTTGCACTCAGAATTTATGTGTTTTCATTGGAGTTCGATTCTGTGTTAGTACAGATATATACCATGTAAATTATAGAGTTGTATAATGTGTATTTAATTCTAGCTGAGTGCGACAAACGTATGTTAGCACCATGTATGTTTATATTTATGTAATGAGAAATGACATATCCAATTATGTACCACCGTGTATGAATTTATATATATGGAGAAATGATATAATCCAAATTATGTACAAGCTGACATATGAATGTTAGCGATATATAAATACATATATTTACATAATGAAGATGTCCTATACACCAAGTTAGATATATATATATATATACCGATTAATGTCCTTGGTAAATTTTTTTTTAATTCTTGAGTAGAATGTTGTTAATGAATGTGACAAAGTCAAAGTCAAAAATCAAAAAATAAATAAAAATAATAAAAATAAAAGATTTAATCAATACATTAAAAAATTAAAAACATTAATGACTGATCTAACATATGCCTTTATACCATGAAGAGAGAATCAAACGGTCAC
Source organism: Pinus albicaulis (assembly GCA_034641835.2). Classification (NCBI taxonomy): domain Eukaryota; kingdom Viridiplantae; phylum Streptophyta; class Pinopsida; order Pinales; family Pinaceae; genus Pinus; species Pinus albicaulis. Next base: position 1,643,070,440 of record CM076584.1, on the reverse strand, counting down.
AACAAAAAAAAAATTAAAAGTTAAAAACGGTAAAAAAAAAATAGGATAAATAAAATATAAAACAAACCAAAAAACCTTGAAATTATAACAGTTAAAAACGGTCATGAAAAAATAAAATAACAAGCTAAAAGTGAAAAAGTCAAAGTCAAAAATCAAAAAATAAATAAAAATAATAAAAATAAAATATTTAATCAATACATAAAAAAATTAAAACATTAATAAATAAATAAAAATAAAAATAAAATTACAACGTTCCAAAAAAAAAATTATAAAAAAAAAATTTAGACCAAAAAATAATAAAATTATTCCAACATCAAAAAATAAATAAATATACACACACACACACACACAAACATATATATATATATATATATATATATATATATATATATATATATATATATATATATATATATATATATATATATATATATATATATATATATATATATATATATATATATATATATATAATAAAATATACAAAAAAAACCCCAAACCTATTTAAAGATTAACTAGCATTAACTAGTTTAAACAATTTGTTTATTTTAAAGAAAGACTTGATGGTTATGTGTTGAGACAAAAATTACTATTTTATTTTATTTTTTTGAATTATTAAGAGAAACCAATGAATGGATAGAAAATCTCCTAAGCTGTTGGTGTTAATTTCTCAGAATAGATGGTGGTTGGGCAACAGTTGGAAAAACAGTTACCCTCTCCTCAGTGGATAACGTGAGAATCCAGAGGAGGAGGGGGGGTTCTGGAAAAATTGGCAGAAGAAGGGAAAGTATTTTCTAGAGCTGGTGTGGAGACCAGTTGAAAATAACTTTGGAAACCCTTACGTGAGCCAGATTGACTGTTGATGACTGGAATCGGATGTCTAGAGGTCGCAGCAGATCGTTCCACTGTTAAACCCGTGGCACCATTCGGTTTCTGGGGCTAGGGGGCAAGGTGAGGACGTAATAGCCTCCCTTGAAGGTTGGGAGGAAACCGGCTGGGGGATTTCTACCATTGCAGATAAGTACTAAAGTGTTTATCTTTCTGGAGTTCAATATCATTAAAAAAAAACTACAGATATGTGCTACTATATTTCTTCTTTAATATTTATGTTGAAAGAACAGTAAATAGCTCTGCTTAGTGCTACGGTAGAAAAGAAAAGAGTTTTGAATTACAGAGATTATGATTAACTTAGTCCTCTTGAACATACTCTATGAATTTGAAATGCATTGTTTAAAATAGAATGAAATCCGGCTAGGGTGCCCTAACAACTTTAAAAACTGTGTGGAGGTTTCTGAAAGAAAGCATTTAATTAAAATGTAGGACAGGTGTATGTATCCATCTCTTTCTACTATCTTGTATTAGATTTGTTTGAGCAGGTATGGAACAAAAAGAAGTTATGATACAATTTATAACAGAGTTCCTTTTCTTTCTGTGTGTGTAATATTAGGAGAAATCGATACCTCAGTAAGGAGGAACCTGTTAGCAGGCCATCGAAAAGTAAAACAAAGAAAAGACTGTTGTTGTATATAAAGAAAATAATATATGTATGCTTGCTTCAGAGATTTGCATTCGGACACAGTCAATAAGATTGTATAGATTAGCTTTCCACATAAAAACTGTGGAACTAACATAGAAGTTTCGGGCCAAACAAAAGAATAATGGCTCACTGAAAGATAATAGTGTCTGTGCGTATATTCAGAGAAAAACTAAAAACACTGAATCAACCAGTAAGCACAGCCACGTATAGCCATCAAACCCTGAACAACATAGAAATGTTTTCCGGAAAACTAACCAAATCACTCAAAACTAAAATACGGGCAACATTTAGTCATAACAGAAGTATATCAATATACATGTACAAGGGTTTTGCTAGCCCTTGCTCATTGGAAACGTTGTTTAATTAAACAATAAAATACTGCGAAACTGTAAGTAATCAACCCCAAGGGTATCGAGCTGAGAGCTACTCTCTGCATGCAAATGTAAATCACAACTATGCACTCTAACAAAAAGTTTGTCGAAGGCCTGTGGCCAGGATAAGGATTCTGAAGAGGGTTTTAACCTCTTGCCAACTAATAACGAGTACCTGGAAAAATGAAACGGATATTAGCCGGGGTCTAGTAGCCTGTAATTTATCCGGTGCGTTCAGATGATTGAACTGACCGTACCTGCAAAACCCAAGAGTAATTAGTTTCAATACTAAATCAAAGAAAACGAGAAGCTGAGGGTTAAATGGTTCCTGCAAGATTTGCTTACCTGTGAGTAATAAACCCCGGACCCGAGTTTTTCCTGACAGAGCACACGGGAGGGGTAATGAAATTATTTCCAAAGCAGTGGGTAAGTAATTAACACTATACGTGATTATCGTTACAGACTGGAAGATAGAAAGAGTAGAATGAAGCATATGGAAAGTTACCAGCGCCATTTAGAATAGGGATGAATCCCTTCTGCGGAGCTTCGCCTCTGGAACTTAAGTAAGAATCCAGCCTCCTAAACCCTGACATTGCACGCCAGAAACAATGAAACTACCCATCTTTTTAATCAGAAAACAAACCACAATTTAACTTTTAGCTAACAAGCAAAGGGAAAGATTTGTGAGAGACTGTTACCATAATTCCAAAATGCTACGGAGGGCGGTCTCGACCTGAGTTTAAAAGAAAATTGAGCGGAGATTACAAACAGGCAACCCCAAGTGCGCCATGGCCGCCGATGAGTTCAAAGGAACGCCATTCACTTCGACTCTTTGGATGCAGGTAGAGTATCTGCCCCGAAATCTCGCAACCTTCCCGGCAAGAGATCTGGAGTGTTAGTTATCCACGTAATGAGCTATGGGAAAACCGAGATAAGCATGACAGCTATGCCCAGTAAGGCTGGCGGTACGATGGGGAAATAAATCACATTAAGAATGAAGTTACGGGAAGGGCAGAGGTAAGCCCAAGTGTCAACCCTGCCATAGCATTGAACTTGGCATTTTTCATCAAAACAAGTTAAACACAATATCACCATATCTAACAAGCTGGCAGAGTATTCTCTTTGCAGGGACTTTGACAGATGTCTCAACACGAAGATAGATAGAACAACCCATATCAAAGGGTATTAAATATGATCATTCGGAAATCACAAAAACTATTGAATTAAACATAGAGCCCTGATTACCAGATCCTCAGAACAATAAATTTTATTGGTTTGCCAGTACCGAATATTAAATTCCATTCCCGTACTTAACTTGTGAATTAACTGTGAGATGACGAGAGCACTGCCGAGAGCATATATTTCACTTGCAAAAGTTACTTGGGTAATAATAAGTTAAATTTTTTTTTATGGTGTTTTGTTTTATCGGTTATGTATGTGACAATTTCAAGACACAAATAATATAAACTCAAAACTAAAATAGCACCCCATGAGACAAGTTGAAAGTGAAAAAATAAAATATAAAAATAAAAAAATAAAAATAAAAATAAATAATATAAAAGGATTTTAATCAATTAAAAAATAATAATAAATAAATAAATAGAATACTAAAATAAAATAAAAAGAATAAAAATAAAAAACAAGAATTAAATCACAAATAAAACTAAAAATATAAAAATTACTTTTATATTACTTAATAAATAAATGAATAAAACTACAAATAGAAAACTAAACTCAATAAATTAATAGAAAAATAGTAAAAAAGGATATCAAAGAATACATAAAGGAAGGACAATTACAGGGAATGAAGAGATGGAATCCAACATCTACTAACTTTCCATCCATCATCCCTGTTCAGTGTATGGGGCCTTTTCTCAATCTCAATCGCCTCCCTTAATTTCCGATGGTGGAAATGGTCAACCCTAGCAAGGACTCTAGCGTCTTCAATACAGATATGATGTTGTCTTCTCCTCATGTTCAGCTAGCGCTGAGGTATTGGTTCTACCAAGCCTAATATCTGTTGAATGCTCCTGGATCCTTTTATTAATCGATCGACCAGTTTCACCAATGTAGGGAGTCCCACAAGGGCACGGGATCAAATAAACACCTTACACGCTTTTTGGGTCCAATTGGTCCTTAACCGACTTAAGGGAGCCCCTAATGGTGTTTAAAGGTTTAAAAGAAGACTAGATCTTATGATTCCTTAAAATCCAAGCTATATTGTTAGTAGTACCTTGAATAAAAGGTAAATGAACTTTCCCAACTGCATCATCCATTATCTTTTTCTGTCTAGGACCTTTGCTCACATTCATGAAAGCCTTCAAACCCTGACTTCTGCTATATCCATTTTCACCAAAAACCTTAAGGAGATGGGCTTTCTATTCATCTAAATGATCATCATCAGAAATTCTAAGAGCTCTCGTAGCTAAATTATTCAGAACTCCAAGTTTCTGAGAAGGAAAATGATGAGAACCAGAATGCATATACTGCTCTGTGTGTGTCTTTTTCCGAAAAAAATGGTGAGAGAAAGAGCCATTAATATTTCTAGAGATCAGAACATCAAGGAAAGGAAGGCTCCCATCAGTCTCAGTTTCCATTGTGAACTTGATGGATTCAGATTGATTATTCAAGTGCTGATGAAAAGCTTCTAATTCCTGATGTCCATGAGACCAATTGATGAAAGTGTCATCCAAAAACCGCTTCCAAACCTTGGGTTTTAAGGGAGTCGATGCCAAAGCTCTAGATTCAAAGTCTTTCATGAATAGGTTGGCCACCACTGGCGAGAGCAGGGAACCCATGGCTACACCCAAGGTTTTCTCATAAAATTCTCCTTCAAAACTCAAAAAGGTAGAAGTGAGGCAAATTTATATCAACTTAGCAGTATCAGGATCAGTGATACGCCTGATAACTTCTACTGCCTCCATGATAGGAATGTTTGTATAGAGAGAAACAACATAAAAAATGACCATAGAGTCATTAGGTTCACAAACCCAGCTTTTTAACTCATGAACAAAAGAAGCATAATCTTTGACGAAAGAATCTGTCCGACCAACAAGAGGCTTTAGCTTACGCGCCAAATACTTAGCTAGGAGATAAGTGGGCCCACCAATAGTATTAACAATGGGTCTAAGAGGAACACCCTCTTTATGAATCTTAGGGAGCCCACAAATCCTAGGGGTGAGCAAACCTGTGGTGTAGCCATGGACTCCCCGTTCTCGCCAGTGGTGGCCAACCTATTTATGGAAGACTTTGAATCTAGAGCTTTGGCGTCGGCTCCCTTAAAACCCAAGGTTTGGAAGCGGTTTGTGGATGAAACTTTCATCAATTGGTCTCATGGAGGTCAAGAATTAGAGGCTTTTCATCAGCACCTGAATAATCAATCTGACTCCATCAAGTTCACAATGGAAACTAATACTGATGGGAGCCTTCCTTTCCTTGATGTTCTCATCTCTAGAAATATTAATGGTTCTTTCTATCACCATGTTTTTCGCAAAAAGACACACACGGAGCACTATCTGCATTTTGGTTCTCATCATTTTCCTTCTCAGAAACTTGGAGTTCTGAATACTTTAGCTACGAGAGCTCTTAGAATTTCTGATGATGATCATTTAGATGAAGAGAAAACCCATCTCCTTAAGGTTTTTGGTGAAAATGGATATAGCAGAAGTCAGGGTTTGAAGGCTTTCATGAATGCGAGCAAATGTCCTAGATAGAAAAAGATAATGGATGATGCAGTTGGGAAAGTTCATTTACCTTTTATTCAAGGTACTACTGACAAGATAGCTTGGGTTTTAAGGAAGCATAAGATCTTGTCTTCTTTTAAACCTTTAAACACCATTACGGGCTCCCTTAAGTCGGTTAAGGACCAATTGGACCCAAAAAGCATGAAAGGTGTTTATTTGATCCCGTGCTCTTGTGGGACTCCTTACATTGGTGAAACTAGTCGATCGATTAATAAAAGGATCCATGAGCATTCAACAAATATTAGGCTTGGTAGAACCAAGACCTCAGCACTAGCTGAACATGCGGAGAAGACAAAGCATCATATATGTATTCAAGACGCTAGAGTCCTTGCTAGGGTTGACCATTTCCACCACCAGAAATTAAGGGAGGCGATTGAGATTGAGAAGAGGCCCCGTACGCTGAACAACGATGATGGATAGAAAGTTAGCAGATGTTGGATTCCATCTCTTCATTCCCTATAATTTTCCTTCCTTTATGTATTCTTTGATATCCTTTTTTACTATTTTTCTATTAATTTATTCAGTTTAGTTTTCTATTTGTAGTTTTATTAATTTATTTATTAAATAATATAAAATTAATTTTTATATTTTTAGTTTTATTTGTGATTTAATTCTTGTTTTTTTTTGTATTCTTTTTATTTTATTTTAGTATTCTATTTATTTTTATTTTATTTTAGTATTCTATTTATTTATTTTTTTAATTTATTGAAATCCTTTTATACTATTTATTTTTTTTTATTTTTTTTCACTTTCAACTTGTCTCATGGGGTGCTATTTTAGTTTTGATTTTATATTATTTGTGTTTTGATATTGTTTAGGTTTCGGGTTTTTTTTTTTTTTTGTATATTTTTTTTTTTTTTTATTATATTTATTTATTAACGTTTTTAATGTTTTTATCTATTGATTAAATCCTTTATTTTTATTATTTTTATTTATTTTTTGATTTTGGACTTTGACTTTTTAACTTTTAGCTTGTTACTTTTTTATGACCGCTTTTAACTGTTATAATTTCAAGGTTTTTTGGTTTGTTTTATATTTTATTTATTCTATTTTTTTGCTGTTTTTAACTTTTAATTTTTTTTGGGTTGTGACCATTTGATTCTCTCTTCATGGTATAAATGCATATGTTAGATCGCCCATTCTTCATTTTCTTGATGATGAATTACAGTTCGTAGTTCGAAACACGTCGATTCGGAAATTTATTATGTAATTTCCCAGAAGAGTTATATATTTTTAAAATGTTATGAATGATCATAGAAGCTTGCACTCTCAATAGATATATAATTTATTTATAAAAAAATTAAATTAAATAAATACATAAAAGAAAACAAATAAAAAAAGATAGATTGAAACTGGAAAATTAAAGGTCAAAAAATTGATAATCTAATATTTAGATATAAAAAAAAAAACAAAATAGCATGGAAATTAAGAAATAGATAAAGGAAGATAAATGATTGAAAAAAAAAGTAATAATAATTTAATAAAGGAAAGAAAATTTAAAAAAGAAAATACATATAAGAAGATAACCAATTGAAAATAACATAAACATAATTTAAAAAAAAAAAATGAAATTTAAAAAAAAAATATTTATATAGAAAATTAAAACAAAAAATTAAAACAATTCACATTGCCTTTTAAATAAATAAATGAAAACAAAAAATAAGAAGTTGAAAATAAAGACTAAAACAATTGAAATTGTTTTTTTTAAGAAAATAAAATTAAAATAAAAATGAAATTTTTGTTTTTTTTAAGAAAATAAAATAAAAATAAAAACAAAATGTTAAAAAAAAAAAACACACACATATATATATATATATGAAAGTTATAAAGTAAATACAAATAATATTTTAAAAAGTAAAAAAACACTTTTGAATAATAAAGAAATGAAATATTTTAGTCTGAGAAAGAAAGATTTTCACTGTGCATGTTTATGCAGAAAAAAATTAAATAAAAAACACATATATTGCATTGAAATGGATTTCAACACAGGAGAAAAAAAATAAATAAATAACATAAAAAAGAAATTACAAAATCTATTCTTGTCTTAAGAAAATTGTCCTCTAAGTGTAACCCATTCCTTTAATTGAGAGAAAAAAAAAAATCGCACAACCCGGAACCCTATTTTTCTTCCTATTGAATTAGAGTCTACAGGGTTCATAAATATGGGAATATGGTTATTCATGAAATGTTGTGGCTTTATCGGCCACTACCGTTCTTGCTGAGAAAGACTTGCGCAACGATGAAGCTCGGAAGCCTCACTCTTCCACGAGGGACTGAAGTTACAATTCCAATAGCTGCAATCCATCATAACAAAGAGCTGTGGGGGTGAAGATGCTAACGAGCTCAACCCACAACGATTTGGTGATGGAGTGGGAGTTTCCCAAGGCCGTCAAGCATCCGATAGCATTTATGCCTTTTCGATTAGGACCCAGAATCTGCGTGGGTATGAATTTCTCCATGATTGAAGGCAAGGTTGGCTCTCAAAAGGGTGTTTTCTAGAACCTGAGTAGATTTAATGAACCTCGTCCTTTACAGTTCGTTAAGCCATCAAGTAGTTCTTTACAGTTGGTTAAGCCATCAATTAACGGTTCAATAAAAAATAGTTTTTTATTACATTTTGAACTTTCTATTAATTATGCTCGTAGTGTAAATTTTAGTTTATCGAATTTCGGCAAAAAAAACACTTAGACAACTTCTTAATTATGAGTGGTAGTTCTCCTAAAATAAAAATAAAAACACTTTCTAATATTTTTTTCCAAAGAAAAAATGGAAATCTTTATATTTATAAAAACTTAACTGTGTACATACATTTAAGCATTTCTTAAGAGAGATCCATTTTCTGAGATCCATTCTCTTCCCACCAACAAAGTTCAACATTTTCATATGGTCCCAACCCAGAATAGGGTGTGCAAGTTCAAAATCTTCCCTTGGTCAAGGGAAAAAGAGTGAACTGTTAGTAGGCCTTGAGTGGAATCCATAGAAAGCAAAAACATTTTCTAATCCTCCTCTTTGGAGAAAAACAACCCTGAAAACAAAAAATATATATCTTGTTATATGCACCATAAAGAACCAGGGTCCCAAGCCTCCTCTTTTGAGGAAAAACAACACAAGCATGAACCAAAAAAATAGTATATATAGGTTTGTAGAGAAGCTTCAGAGGAACTCATCCTCATCCAAGTTTTGTGAAACATACATATTGTCGTTTTCAACAAAAAAAAGTATGAAAAATGCAAAGTAGCTATATAGTGAAAAAAGAACTGATAAACACTCAAGCAAATACAGAATGGTCCGAATCCACAGAGCCTTTATGCCCTATTTCTCGTGTCCTCCAACTGCCCGAATTTCGCTGTAAACCCTCCTTAGAAAGGAGGTGTGCAACATCATTCCTTTCCCTGTAAATATGACATAAATCAATGTGAATAAAATAGTTCTTCAGTAACTAGCATTCTTCAAAGATAGGAGGTAAAACATAATTTGAATAAACAAATTCCTTGTTAAACCATTTGATGATGTTGAGTGAGTCCCCAAAAATCTGAACAACAGGAATATGCAATTGTTTAAGCCAGTATAAGAGGAAGTGTAAAGCTTTTATCTCAGCATAGATGTTAGTGCCTTGGCCAAATCCGAAAGAGACTTCCAATGTTCTTGAATAATTTAGATGAATAATAATTCCAACATCACACTGGTTCTCCAAATTTGATACTCCATCAAAGTAAACCCAAAAGATATCTCCTTAAATACACTCACAACATCACAATGGTTCCCAAATCTGATACTCCATCAAAGTAAGCCCAAAATATATCTCCTTAAATAAACTGACAATTATAAAAAGCAAATAATCTTCGTTAAATTTGAAAAATGAGAAAGTTCCAACCCATCTTCCGAAAAGATGAGAAAATTAAAATAAATCTATCCGAAGGTTGGAAATAACTGGCTTCAGTATGTGAAACATAGAGATGCTAGTCCACCCCGTGCAAACGATAAGGGACAGATAATATGGCAACATCATATATTGGCATGTCTCTGTCTCTATGCAACGTCACATCTGAATGCATAATATGGAAACATCATATATTCACATTTCTCTATGCAACGTCACATCTGAATGCAAGAACTTGTCCATGCGAGTTCAAATTGCCATTGACATATACAACCCTCACACATTTACTACCCATTAACAAACCAATTATTTATTGCCATCCTACAAGATCGACAAACAGGCGAGTAAACCTATCATATTTGGCGAGCCTTATATCCCAGTGTATCAACCCATAAATGCACGTAGAGACGAAATAACCACCGTTGGACTAAAGCAATAAATGATCCTACGGTGGCCAGGGATATAAGGCTCGCCATCAGAGTTCATGCTTAGCCTTTACATAGTACGTCTGAGTTTATGGAAATTCGACTGCGCTACCTCTTTCACGTGACACTGTTGCTTTAATGTATCTTTATGCTTATTAACGCTTTCTCACTTTGACTTGATACAAGTCTATAAGTTAAAATCTAAAATTAGATGTCTCTCTGATCCTATGAACATCAGCTACCCGCAGGGTTCCTCAATGTTCGATCAGTCACCGAAGTTCTTGCCAAGAAAATTATTAACAATGCTTTCTAAGGACGTGACGATGTGGGTTCAGGTTACTTATTCACTCTATCAAATTTCTTTTTTCTAAATGTGGTTTATTGTATCAATTTGGTATTAGTTATCTCTAACAAAATTATTAACAACGCTTTAAGAGGAACTGACTATGTGGACTATGTTACTTGTTCACTCTATCAATTAAGAAAATTATTAGCAATGCTGTAAGAGGAACTGACTATGTGGCCTATGTTACTTGTTCTCTTTATCAATTTTTCTAAATGGGTTTTACTATTTCAATCTGGTACTAGCTATTTTTAAGAGTAACATCTACATTCTTGCTGAGAAAATTATTAACGAGGATTTATGAGGACATAACACTTGGCCACATGTTACTGGTTTATTCTATCAATTTTTTTTAATGTTTCTTTATTAAATTGTTTTTTAAATGTAATTTACTGTATTCATTTGGTACTAGTTATGTCCAAAAACATCTACGACAGAAAATTATTAACAATGTTTTTTTTAGGATTTTAAGCTATTTTTTTATGTCCATTTTCTCAATTTTTATTTTTTTAATTGTGGTTCATTATACCAATCTGGTACTAATTATTTTGAAGAACAACATCAAACGAATCAACTTAAATAAAAAAATTTATTACAAACAAACATGACATAGCTTGAAATTCACACCAGATAAGTAAACAATCTCATTGCATTACGGACAACAAATCATAACATAAGATTCAAACGTAAGTGAAAAAGAAAAAAAAACAGACTATCCACCACATAACCTACACTAACTTGCAGGTTCACTTCCAACTTCAAGGCACTGCTCAAGCATTTTAGCACCCTGTCCATCAGGTTCGTCCTCTCTTATTTCTTTGACGTGTAGCTGTTTATGTTGAAAACCCGTCCATCCGATTCTTCTCGTTTTACTTCATTGACTTGTAGCTGCTTTTGCTTTTCAATTTGTTCTTGAATGAGTAAAAGTCAATATGTATTTATAAACCAACCATATAATTAAAACCAGTATCAAAATCCATATCCCTAAGATGTACTCAGTATGAGTTGCTTGCAACATAAATCATCAGGTACACCTTTCTGCGAACCATACATCCATCATTCGTGCTCTCCTACATACCATGGTATCCATGATCAGCAGCCATAGAGGGCCACGACGGAACACCATGTCATATGCGACCATGGAGTGTCGTACCCAGTTGCATCCCCTGAGATAGATTAAAGCAAAGCTATCAATGCTCACCAAAGCAGTTTGATATTGTCCTTTTCATATATATTTACTTCAGCTAGATTTCACCCAGAAAGTTGGAATCTCTGCATCATTTGAAGATCAGAATAATTTTGTGTTTTTCCTGTTAGTATCGGCAATGACCTCCAAGGATGACCAAGAAACTTGCTTCAGTTACCCAGAAATGACCAAGAAGAAGCTGCATAAGGAAGGCTCTTCATTCAGGTTAGAATTTTTCATGCAAGTTTGAATTGACTTAAGGTCTGACAAACCTTAAATATCAGGATAAGGCAACAAATAACTGGCTTGTCAATGGAAAGATAAGCTGTATATACTCAAGCTGGAATAACTAACCCTACCAAAATCCAAAAATAAAGATATGCAGCATGGGGCAAGCCAGGCCAGTTATTTTCAGCCCTGTATGATCAGCGTGTTCCAATCAACGCAGGCTGTGCTCTTGAATAGAGTAGCAGGTGGTAAGATGGGTCAATTAATTCTCCGGCAGATTCCTACTTATCCCCACCAAATAGAGTGGGGGACTTCATATCTTGAGACCCTCTAATAGTGTTTCACTAGTGGCTGGTTCATTTCACTTTTTGCTATTCTTCGTATTAAGTTTGTTTCGTTGACATTTGTTCTTTTTTCCAGGTGTCTATGATATCACATGATGGTTCATTATAGCCATTCATTTCAGTTTACTATGTAAACAAATAGATATGAACCTGGTTTATCAATAATACATGTTTAAAATTTCAAAAAGATAATTTATTTAAGAATTAATTTTTTATATATATATTTTATTTTAAGTTAAATTTATAATATATATTTTTAATTAATTTTTTTTTTGAAATAAATGTACTATTTTTTAAGTGTTACTAAATTTTTATCATCTATTTATTAGTTATTGATAATAGATATCTTTATTCTCTTGTTTTTTTTTTTTTCTTATTTGTGATGAAATTGTTATTTTTTTTCTTAAAAATACATTTTCTTTTTTTGTTTTTTTGGTGATGAAATTGTTATTTGTTTTTTCTTAAAAATACATTTTTTCAAATACCTAAACTGATTTAAAGCTTGGAAAATCCTTGAACAGTGAACCTATAAAAATTTAACAACAATCTATTTCTCCAATAATTTTTAACAAAATTTCAAAAAAAACTTTTGAGTTTGGACTGAGGTTTAAGAAGTTGATTTTAGTGCTATTTTTTGGAAAATTTAATCTGAAATATTGAATTGTGTTATTATATGGATTCAGCAACCTGAAAAATTTGTGTTATTATATATTGATTCAGCAACTTGAAAAAACCATTCGATTGTGCAGAGATTACCATCAAACTTGTGATTTCAATAATTTTCTGCAAGATTTTAGAGAAATTAAACTAGAAAATCCAAAAAAAAAAAAACTTCTAAAAATTTCACTAAGAAGAAGTTGAAATCTATGAATTCCAGTTAAATCAGTTTTTACTGCATTTTGTTTATAATATTTGTGTTGACTTTGTGAGTTGGGTACACTCCAAATCACCTTTCCTTGTAGAATCCAATGGAACAGTTGGGACTGTTACCAACTATTCCTCTGCCTAGAAGATGGCCGTATAATTAGATTTTACGTTGGTTAATTGAAGTAAGTGAACCTGACATATGTAGAACCAAAATGCGCCCATGTTTTTTTGACAAATTTGATTGGGAAAAAAAATTACATTAAAGTGAAGTAGAGTAGATGATGGGCACATAAGGAAGCTGGGTACAATATTGTTGACGGTTGATCCCTTGATTTGTGGATATGCATATAGTAGAGTGTCAATTCGAGCTCTCTGTAATATTTCCCATAAAAAAAACAAGAGTGTAGTAAAGGATAAATTCACTACTATCCTCTATTGTCGATTTTCATGGCATGTAACATGCTTGAAAAAATTGTGCAGAGGATAAGTTGACTTTTAGTGTATATTGTCATGCATCTAACGAAGCATTTCTTTTCAAAGCAATTGATTGCATGGAAGTTGTCTGGTTGCTTTCATGGAAGTTGTCTTGTTGCCACATCTCGCATTTATGACGTTTCAATATCACAAAGTTCAATCAGATTTGGTTACCCAGGAGCCTCTAAACATTGTGTTTATTATTAGATTTTCCCTTGTCAACCGGAGATTATACAAAATTTGCTGAAAGGCACACGCATCTGAGTAAGGATGAAACATTTTCTGTCATTAGAACTAAAAGCTGGCATTTTCCATGACACAATGTTGGCAGATTTTCAATGCAAAGCAGTGGGTGACTGAATTAGACCTATTACGAAGTTGATCAAGTGATTGTATTAGTTTGTAAAATCTTTTAGGAAATGTAATAGAAATCTGTTGAAGTTTTTTTGGCTTTTTTTGTTTTTGGGTTATATGATCTAAATTTTATACTTATAATTGTGGTTGATATATATAATTATATTAGTAAATTTGATTGACATATACTTAAGATTTTATTTTTATTTACAGTACAAGTTATTAGAAAAATTAACAACTTGAAAGTATTTTCTATCAATATATAGAATTGAATCTATGTAATTAAAAAGAAATTGATAATTTTAAAATAAATGTAATGAATTTGATAAATAATATCAAATTTTTTTATATTTTTAACTACAAAATTAACTTTGTTATAATTCATAAATCTTAAATACAAATCTTAATTTATAAAAATGTGTATGAATTAAAACACTCACACAATCTATAAACATATAAAATTTTCACTTATGAATTAGTCTTTATTTTTTTTACTGTATCTAAAATTCACTTTTTTTTTCTACTTATCTAAAATTTCAAAGTGAAAGACAACAAATTAAAGTAAAAAATTATCGAATGTTCCCTTAATATGTTTTTCTCCAATAACTTCAAATAACTTAATAGAATTAAGTTAAATTATACTGCAAGGAAATAAATTGTATTAAAACAATAATCAAATACTATTCAAATTTTCTCTCTTTATAATGAAATTCACATAAATTTCACTATATAAGATCCCTATAAGCGTTCAATAGCATAGTATTTCAATTTGCATGATTAGTTTTAGTCACAGAACTATCAAAATGCTATTTCATAATAAAGCTACCAAAATTCACTTTCGTTGTCAAATTTCTAATGTTGTGAATTATGTTGAAGAGCCCACTCATGTTTCTTCATGATCACTACTTCAGGTTCTCGAGATAAATGGTTCTCACACTACAACATAAAGGGGGGTTTTAAGACAATATTTAAGACAATTTTTAGGTAAATTGTCTTAACTTGAGACAAAAGAAAACCTGTGTACTGTCTTAAATATTGTTTATAAGCGGGCGTCTCAAATTAAATCGTCTTAAAATTAAATTTTCTTAAAATATCATCTCTATAAAGACAATATATAACACAAGAATTTTTGTCTCTTCAGAGACAATTTTATTTTTGTCTCTCTCAAGATTGTTTCATTTTTTTCTCTCTAGAGAGAATTTCATTTTTATCTCTGTAGGGACAATTTCATTTATTGTCTCTTATGAGACAATTTCATTTGTCTCTCCAAAAACAATAGTTGGAATTAAAATAAAGCAATATAAAAATATTTAATGAAAAAAATCTACAATATCATTGAATAATTCATGTTAGGGTACAGTGGAATCGAACCACCAACCTCTTGCATGGCAGGTGGTCTTCCATTGAGCTAGCACCCTTTAAGAATTATGAGAGGAGTTACAGTAATTCATTTGTCCCTTTGAAACCAGGAACTCTAAAAGCTTTAGGAAGTCCATAAGAACAAGAATAATGGAATGGCTATTCAAGGATCTCCTTAAAAAAAATTAAGAAAGAAAAAGTTTATAAATTTAAGTATAACTTAGTCAATTATATCTCTAGGTATTTCCCATCTAGGCCCTTCTATTGATCCTTGGATCGCCAAGCCAAGCCCAAACATTCCTATGAACGTAACATTCCTACATATGGTAACATCAAGGCCCAACACCATTTCAAAAGTTAATATAAAGCATACTCAATTCTATGCAGGGTCAAGCCTCAAATATGGACCTAACATTCCTATGGACCTAACATTCCTACATATGGTAACATCAAGGCCCATCACCATTTCAAAAGTTAATATAAAGCATACTCAGTTCCGTGCAGGGTCAAGCCACAAATATTTAACCTTTGATTATGTTAGCTCGACTTCAAACCAGAGTCTCACTGATGGATCCTTCCTCTCACACTATAGACTCTCACTGCTAGATCCTTCCTCTCACTCTAGAATCTCACTGTTGGATCCATACAAAACTCAAAAACATAGATAGACTGCTAATAAAAACCATACATGATTTTATGAAAGATCAAAATGGCAAAGCCCAAGAACAATTACCACTATGTAGCTCCAGCTCCCTTATAGCACTAATTGTTTATCTCTTTTACATTTATAAAAAAAAATATATTGCTTAATTGTCTCTTCAAGTTGAAAGAGAAAAATATGTTGCTTAATTGTATCTTCAAGTTGAAAGAGTTATGGTGGTGTTGCCCTTTCGAATCTGAGCAAGTTCTGGCGGTGTGCAACAGTGACGCGGTGTGTCAATGAGTGATTTATTTGATAGACTAGTGTAATTATCTCCAACAAAATTATATTGTATTACTAAAAATTCTATTGTATTCTACTAAAATTTGCAATCGACAATTTGCAAAATTTTCAAATATCAAAACATTTATAATGCATTAACTTAATAATTCATTTTGTTAATCAAATTTTACTTTATTTTTATCCAATCCATAAAATAGAACCAATAATTAACTTACTGCAAGGTTCTTTATATTTTCTTTTATAGCATGGAACTTGTATTGTACCTTTAACCTTGTATCAGAATTTGTGTGACCAATTGTCTTCTCAACCAAAGGTGGTAAAATAAATTCTACTGCAATTCTTATATAGGTTGAAAAGTGTAGTTATTTTGGCTACATTTATTTGCTCCCTTGTGTCAAGATTGGAGATAATCACAAAACTGCCTCCTGATGTCATTTGATGGATAACACTTCCAGATACTCTCCGCGGTAATTAAAACAAGAAAGACCTTACCGAGTTCTGCAATACCTAGCGATATTTTTCTAATGGAACATTTAAAATCTTGAATGAGCATTCTCAATTCATGAACATCAAAATAGCAAGTCTGGCTAATCGAACATTTAAAATCCTGAATGAGCATTCTCAATTTATGAACATCACAATAGTAAATTACTTGTTGGACAGTAAGGGAAATACAAAGTGTAGCAGTTTTTGAAAGATAAGTTTTCTTTCATGACACACTCACATGCACTGTAAATATGTACGAGTTAATTTGGATTCATTTCCACTTTTTCATCATTTTATGCATTAAATAATTATAGTATGTCCCTATTATATGGATATGAAAAAATATTAAATAAATAATTAAAAAAACAACAGAGCTGCATAATTATAATCACTATAGAGGTGGCACATGAAATAACATTTGTCTGTTGTAAATCATCTCAACAACTTTATAGTGACTGTTTTATAGTGTGATAAGTGATGCAGGTAGTCCAAAACAAATAAGTATATACCATATGCTCCAACAAAGAAAAATTATAATCTTAAATCATATTAATGAAGGTAATGTTCTCACTAGAAGAAAGTGTCCGAGACTTGCTTTCAATTTGGAGAATTATTGCTCTGCTGCTAACTGAACTGTCTCGTTGCAAATCAATTAAAATTGGTGCATGAGTTGCTCCATTTTCTCCTATAGGCTGCACAACAGAGACAAATGAATAGGTCAAAAGACGGGAGGGTAGATTACAATGCTTTTACATATGCACCATAACTATTCTAAACTTGAGCTAAATGAAAGAAACACATTTATATGTATACCAAAACAGGATGACCGATCAGATTGTTTAATACAGATGACTTTCCAGCACCCCGCATACAACCGTAGATCAAATAAATTATAAATATTCTATATCATGTCTACGAAAGATATATGGAAGACAAAAAAATAATTAAATGGTCTAAAATCCTCAGATAACTAGAAGACGTCAACAGGATTAGCATTCATCCTAGAATCAACAGTGTAAATGTGATTATGATTTATGTCCAAAAATGATAATATAGTGATGCAATAATGTTGATAATATTAAGCAAGAAGTAACTCATGGCACCAAACATTGATCTCACAATAATATTTGCTGGCTTGTTTTTTGAGACTAGGGATTTAGGATGGTATAACCCAAGAACCAAAATATGACAACTTTAGAAGGGAATTGGCACAAGCATCATAGAAACGTCTACTCTTAGCAAGGAAGCTGACATGATGCTACTTTTAGCATCACAGAAAACATCTACTCTTACCATCACAGAAACGTCTACTCTTACCATATTAGCAGTTACTCAAGAAATAACATATAATGAAGAAAAGCCAAGACAATATGACACAATAATATGGCACAAGGCAGGAAAAAACCCCAAGCTGGGGAAAACCCTTGATCGAATATTCTTATAATTAATATCAATGGTTCATTAGAGAGAGAGTATAATAGAATAAAACCAAAATGACTTGCTAATTTGAAAGTCCAACCTGAGACAATAAAATGTCTCAATGGGTGCAATTCCAGCACTCCACCAATTAAGGTAGCTACTAGTCTAGTTAGGGTTGCGTACAATAAGATGCTATCTCACTCAATTAACCCAAAAAACCTCCAATCTACTGCAACTGACCTTGACATATAAGGATATTTCTCTTGTTGGCACTTGGGGGTGACCTAGATCCAAGATAAGTTGCTCTCGATCCTTTGGATTGGTATCTGCGACCCTTCCTGAGACAACAAATTAGGAGAGCAGTCTTACAAGGTAAGACATTCTTTCTCAGGATGAAAAATGGCCCAAAAATCATTAGACAATGAAAATCATAAGCAAGGTCATCAAGAATTTTATAGCTCCCTTCGAAGTCTGGTTCTGGAGAGTTATTAATCCTTTAATCAAGATCTTCTCATATGAGAGAAACAAGATCTTAGGAAGCGTCTGGTCAAAGAAACATTATAAAGAGGCTTTTCTTCACCTATAAAGAATAAATATTCTTATGAGATTATCCCAATATAACTGAATTATCCTTTATTGTAAAATGACAGCCACCAGTGTTTCAATTTACCCAATATATCTATAATTAATGTAGTCAAGATGCTAGAATCAGGGTGTTTTGTTCTTTGAGCTCAAAAGGTCATGCAATTTCTCCAATGTACCTATGTTGATCATGAATGAAACAAAGAACAATTTCTAAGTGTCATCCATTTTTTCTTGTTTAAGTATGAAAGCTTTCTTGTAGCTTCATAGTAGAGGATCCTTTCTAAAAAAATAAGCTATCCACAGTTTACATCTGTCTTGTTCACAACTTTGATTGTGAACAATACTATAACAATGTCATCAACATATCTACTGAACTTCTAATGATATCGTACATGAATCTGGACTGAAAAGAGAACATAGATGATGTTGAGTTGTATTTGCTTAGATGCCATACATATGTCAGTGCCACACATAAGAATATTTACGGAGTTCTATCCTCGATAACTATAGGTCTATATACTTTCAGGAAGACCATTCCTACATAAGAGTTACAGAATTGAAGTTTTTAAACATAAGGAGGATTTATTATGGAATCAGATGCTTCCAGATGCTTTCATTTCTTGATGTCTGAGGCTGCTATAAGACAGAATGTCTCCATAAGATGGCTTACCTAATATTGGGCAATGATGAGACCTTACTAATGATTAATAACATCATAATTTTTTGTTACTGTCAGGTAGCAGAATCCTCCTATATTCTGCATATGAAATTCTGTCAGTGAATCGTCGTTGCTCAAGATATATTCCAATCATTATTATTATAAGAGCCCAATACTCAACCATATTTGATAGTAATATACATATATATCTATCATAATTGTCAATTTATCTAATCTCTTCTTAATAACAACTTTTCCTTCAATCAAGCATCTAACAAATTTTCAAGTTTAGCAACATCAATTATGCTACTAGGATGGAGTACCACAAAACCGATATACTATTAAGGAGTTCTTATATAAATACTCCAAGCCTTTTCTACTAGACTGGTCAACACTGATTTCAAAATTTTGTAACCACACTGATGTAAAGACCAAGCATTCTCTATGCTACACTTGTTGTCTTGCAAATTTTATTATGTATTTAATCTTCCCATAACTATATCTGCTACAAGATTCCATCATACATAGCTCTTGTGCCTCAGGTCTGTAGAGTATTGTAGTTCTGCTTTATGTCCTTAGCTAGCTAGAATGGTGACAGTGTAGTACTAGATATGCACATGACTTGACCCTATCAAGTGAGCTTTGGGCTTTAAAGGATTTTTTCAAAAACTAATTTGATTCAATGTTCATTTTGTATCAACAAGAAGTTTTCTTGCCTATGGAAAAATTTCTCAAAGTTGAATAATAATTTTCATGGCAATGATTTGTCTTCTAGGAACAAGCAGCCTTACAATACTGCTTGTGCATGAATATTCCAATGCATACTATTACACCCCTTGGGCTTAAAGGCGAACTTTCTCAGTGATGTTGAGTTGTATTTGCTGATATGTCATACATATGTCAGTGCCACACATAAGAATATTTATAGAGTTCTATCCTTGATAGCTATATAGGTCTATATACTTTCAGGAAAACCATTCCTACTTAAGAGTTACAGAATTGAAGTTTTTAAACATAAGGAGGATTTATTATGGAATCAGATGCTTCTAGATGCTTTAATTTCTTGATGTCTGAAGCTGCTATAAGATAGAATGTCTCCATAAGATGGCTTATCTAATTTTGGGCAATGATGAGACCTTACTAATGATTAAGAACATCATAATTTTTGGTCAATGTCATGTAGCAGAATCATCCTATATTCTGCATATGAACTTTTGTCAGTGAATGGTCGCTGCTCAAGATATATTCCAATGATTATTATTATAAGAGAACAATACTGAGCCATATTTGACATTCCTATACATATATATCTATCATAATTGTCAATTTATCTTATCTCTTCTTAATGAGAACTTTTCCTTCAATCAAGCATCTAACAAATTTTCAAGTTTAACAACATCAATTATGCTACTACGATGGAGTACCACAAAACCGATATACTATCAAGGAGTTCTTATATAAATAATCCAAGCCTTTTCTGCTAGACTGGTCAACACTAAATTCACAATGTTAGAACCACACTCATGTAAAGACCAAGGATTCTCTATGCTACATTGTTGGCTTGAGAATTTGATTATGTCTTCAATCTTCCCTCACCATAACTACTACAAGATTCCATCATACATAGCTCTTATGCCTCAGGTCTGTAGAGTACTGTAGTTCTGTTTTATGTCCTTAGCTAGCTAGAATGGTGACAGTGTAGTACTAGATATGCACATGACTTGAACCTACCAAATGAGCTTTGGGCCTTAAAGGATTTTTTCGTAAACTCCTTTGATTCAATGTTCATTTTGCATCAACAAGAAATTTTATTGGCTATGGCCAAATTTCTCAAAGTTGAATAATAATTTTCATGGCAATGATTTTTCTTCTAGGCACAAGCAGCCTTACAATACTGCTCATGCATGAATATTCCAATGCATACTATTACGCCCCTCTGGCTTAAAGGTGAACTTTCTTAGTGATAACCATATTTGTAACATTCTTCCATACTATTAATGGCATAAAAGATCTTATAGCTAAATACTAGAAGTTCTTACTCAGTCATAGTGTTAGAGACAATAAGTGAATCTTAATCTAAGAGGCATACTTCGGTCTCAGTCGAAGTATTCAAAGAAGAGCACAACTTTTACCTTATTGTACATGATTAAAGATCACATCTTCTTTAGTATTCACAATTTTCCTTTCTTCAATAATACTTTACAGTACCATGACTAATTATTAATGAGTTTAGATAGTAGCTCAAGAATCTCTGTTGCTAGATTTATGCATCCTTTCTTTGAGACATATCTTTATGTCGATTAAAGATCTAGTGTTGTCTCTGTTGGAGTTCGTAGGCCACAAAGAGTAAGCTTCATGATCTGTGTAGGGAATCTAAGCTCACTATCACAGGGATCCCAACTTTCTACAAATCTTCATTAATTCACAATCTATCTCTGGAGTCTTGACTCAACGTAAATATGAAAAGACAGGTAGATTCCTATCAACATAATTTATGCTTCGACCATGGCACAATCAGTTGTTTAGAGGACCAAGAAACTCGTCCCTTGATCAATGCATAACCAAGTAATTTTGTTTATATGAATTCATTACAAAGTTGTGTAGATTTATTTAATCGAGATTCTTCCAAATTGAATTGATTTTAGAGGACAAAAGAATTTGTAAAACCCAAATTCCCAGTAATTTAACCTTCATTATAAAGCTCCAAACCACAAATCTGATCCTTAGTGGGCCACAGATATGAACTACAAAGAGCCACAAATAAGCATGAGAAAATTTATAATTTCCATCCAAAACCTTGATAGATATGGTGAGTAGGAGTTAAATATTAAGAGGTGCTTCACTCTCACTACAAAAATTCAGTGAATTCCCAAGAAGTGAAACACATGTGACAGGTAAGAGCTCGTCAAAACATATTTTGGATAATCCTTGCAGAAAGCATTTTTCTGTCACTTCCTCTAGGCAATGTTATATTTTCCCAGTGATTACTCGATCGGTCACCAGATCCCATGGAGCTTGATCATCAAATCTTGCTTTCTTTCAAATATATGTATCATAAATTGAAATACCATGGGAAGCAGATTCGATACTGGATTTCTACAGAATATTTAGCTTAGCACAAAATAATTGTGGATATCTACAACCCTTTGTTATATTATCGTAGTAGCCTCGGTTTGTCGCAGATCACTGACAAGTATATGCCACTCAGTGACTCACATGCGTTCCAGGTTCAGACTTAAACCTGAGTTCAATTTTTGATTAAAAAACTATGGCATAATTGCACATAAGATAGATTGAAAACTTCACTCGCAGCATAGTGTACTTACAACATAGTGTTAGATCACAAAATGAAAGGAAATAAAGCTATGGTAAATGGAGTCATCTTGGAAATTACAACAAGCCCCACTTGAACTATTGCTGATTATAATTGCCAGAAACTAAAATATTGCTATCTTCCAATAGAAATAGCGAAAGGTCACAGGATCTTCCAATTACAGACCCGATGTCCGACATTCGCAATGATCAAATAACATCACACATAAATAAAGAAAATAAAACAGAGGTGCGTAGAAGAACATATGAAATGCACTTGTGTACCTTTGCTGCTTCTCTCTCGGCACGACTTTTCAAGATCCAACAGAACCCAATACTGCCTTCGTGCATTTCAACTTCTGCCTTAGCAGCAAGATCAACACTTAAAATATCAACATCAATTACCACAAACATTGCAAGTGCATTGACTTCTCTCCATAACTCAATGCACACAAAACCTTTAAGATCTAAAAAATCAGCCTTTAAGATCTCCAAAATTAGTGACCTGAAAGCCACATCTAGGGCTATATCCCTGTGTGATACATCCACCGCAACCAATATCGGAAGAGTGACCCAAAGTTGCGAATCCATTTTCCATGTTCCGAGAACCTAACACACACAAAAACCTAAGATTCGATGCATTTCCTAGCATCGTCTCATCAGCAATCATCCAATCAAAGGGGCTAAGCTATGAAATGTTCCTTCCACTGCCTCCTTAAAAGCTTATGATCCACAATTTGTTAGACATAGTGGTAAAGTCCAAAGCCCAGAGGCATGACAAAGAGCCTAAAAACCCCTGAAAATGGAGGCAAGAAGCAAGGCTAGACCTATCAAAACCCCTGCAAAGGCAAATGGAAGCAAGAGGCAAGGCTAGACCTATCAAAACCCTGCAAAAGAGGCGAGGTTGGCCCTGTCAGTGGAGGCGAGGCGAAGTTGGCCGTATCATTGGAGGTGAGGTTGGCCTTGCCCATAGAAACCCTTGCAAATGGAGGCAAGAGCCAACGCTAGCCCTATCAAAACCCCTGCAAAATGAGGCGAGGTTGGCCTTGCCAAGGCAACGCAAGGTTGGCCCTGTCATTGGAAGTGAGGTTGGCCTTGTCCTGGATTCAAGAGGGAAAATGTGCTCCTCTTTCTACCTTCTTGTAACAATTACCTGTTTCCAACCTTCATTTGTCTACTTCCCCTCTTCTTTTTGGTCATTTTTCTACTCGAACGAATTGTTTTAATTTTTAATAGTTTTTGTCTTTTTGCAGGTTGAACGAATTGTTTTAATTTTTAATAGTTTTAATTTTTTTAAAACAAAATATTAGTCGGCAGTCTTAATTTCTAACTTACCATAGTTAAAATAGTTTTAATTTTTAAACTAATAATTTAGGATTTTAAAATAAAATATTAGTCAGCCTTAAAAAAAATGTTATAGAGTGATATAAAAATAAACTAAAATAATAATTTAGGATTTTAAAACAAAATATTACTTGGCCTTAAAAAAAATTGTTTTAGAGTGATATAATTGTTATGTGGAGTAGTGATATAATTGTTATGGTTGTTTAATCCTTTATTGGGTTTATAAATAGAGCATTACTATTTTATTTTATTCATGAGGATTATTTTAAGATGTTTGTGCATAATTTAGGTGTAAGTTTAAAATAATCCAACAGAAAATGTTGTTTTTGAGTGTTTTAAAGAGGATAGAGATTAAAGTAAAAATTAGATTATAGAGGGATGTGATGAGTTTCTTAATTAAAATACGTGTAGTGATTAGATGGGAAAGAAGCAAATAATATGCATCTTATATGAAAGTAATATTTAAATAAGTGCACTTTAATGACAACACAATCCTTGTAGCATGATAACATATAAAAAACAACCACATGAACTCAAAGAGCTATAAAACAAGCATATTAGAAACCATTTGATATGTGAATGAAGTGTTAGAAAGTAAATCATAAAGACATTGTACCATGGGCTACGCTATCAAGCTCTTACATGAAGTGCTCTCAAGTCTAAAATGGATGAGGATAGGTGATGAGAAGCTCTTGACACCTTTGTAAGTAAATCCACCCTCTAGAATAAGGACTTGCACCTCTCCTTTATAGAATAGGGTAGGAGGAGAGAAAATGTAGTCTAGGAAAGAGAAGAGGATCGAATTGTGGGTTAAAGGCTTGTGTGCTAGATCATTTTGGATGTCACAATTCCTCTCTAGTGAATTTTCTCTCTTTCAAAACCAGGTTTGTTAAAAGTACACACCTTCTCAAAACACTTCGTAGCTAATTTTTTTCCTTTAATTGACAAATATGTTTAAAGTATCTTTAGTGAGGTGCATGTATTCTAAAATATGTGTTGTTTTAACACATAATACTCATGATAATGCATTAAATGTATGAGCAACAAGTCAACACAACACCGTGGCACAATCAATTCCACGATATATATTTTTTTCTTATTACGAAGTTCCAACCTACTAGAAATAGTTCAATATGGTGCCCCCTTCGTAATAACTTGTTGTTTTCCTTCAGTAACCATATATATCTATTGATTGTCATTTGTATGGATGAAATACAAACATTGCCTAGAATTATCCTCCTTAAGCACACCCTCTCCAAGACCGTTCACTGTTTGAATGGTTGAAACACGAAATCTGCTAATAATAATCCCTTTTGACTACATCACCTCTCAATATTTTCCTTTCTCATTGTAATAATTAACATGTGTGGATGAAATTATATCTAATTCGACTTCATGAAGAAAATAAAACTTGCATATATGGCTAGGTTGAACTGCATCATTACCCAGTTAACCCAGTCATTATCATCATCCTTAACCTCAGTCCCTACATCCTACTTGATTGCACATACAACTCAACCCCTCTCCACTCCTTCAACTGTGATGAAAAGGATTCAATTTCAATAGGAAGAATCGACGGGGTGAAGAAACTCTAGTAAGTTACAATCCCTGCATCCTCCTTGACTATTCTCGTGACTCAACCTGCTCAGCTCCCCCTCATCTCCTTAAACTGGGATAAAAAGGCTTCAATTTCAATAAGAAGAATAGGCAGGATCGGGAACCTCGAGAAAGTTGTAGTCCATGCATCCTCCTTCGCTTCTTCTATAACTCAATCCCCTTAGCTCCTTCAACCTGGATTTAAAGACTTAAATAGGAAGAAATGGTGGGATCAAAAACCTCCCGAAAACTGCAACAAGAAGAAATGGATGGATCAAACTATGCCATTCAAAACAAAAATATAATAAGATTTTATCCCATGAGGTGTTAAAAAAAAATGTTTAAGCATTTGTTCCATATTTGAAATTTTAATAGACGAGAAGCTCAATGATTTATAGACAAGTTAAATGTGCTTTGTAATAAATTAGAGGTTTGTAATGAACATTGCAAATATGACATTTGAGCTTGAATATATTGGAGGAGAAAAGGACATACATGTTGTGCATCTACAACACAAAACCACCTACATATTTTATGGTAAGTCCTCCATTCAAATAAGTGGAAACTACCACCAATTTTGCTTGGATCATAACCTAAGAGGAAATAAATTTTAAAGGAAAACCAATCCAAACCTAGCTAAGCTAATAAAAGAAGGGCCTAAAATTTTGGGAGGAGATTTAAGGCTTATGTACCATGTTCATTAAATCTGGATAGATGAAAGCTTTTATGATACTTGTCAAACTGAATACAATTTTCATACAGACACATCTAAAAACCTTGGATATGTACAACATCACTTGGATGCACCAAAATATACCCAAAATGTTAATGGCATGCACCCAAGGAAATACTTTGTTCCAAAACTAGTAGAAGTTCTAGAAAAAAAGGTTTTCATGAGAGATCCATTCAAATAAAATTGGTTGAAAAGATAGAGGAGAAAGGATGAGGAAAAAAATGAAATCTAAATAATAGACACCAACACAATATCGTTTTATCCCTAGACTGCTCAACCCTAGCAATCTCTCGGTGCATATAAATTTTTTACATTGGCTTGTATTTATTACTTCAATCAATTGTAAAGGCAGGAAATTTACTCAACGATAAAAATTGGGCCCTTGAAATCTGAACCAAAGGGGAAGGGACAATATTTTATCCTATGTACACCCAGCCCTACACTCTATAGCAAGAGGAAACCCAAAACAAATATGGAAATGAGAAATCAATGTAAGAACAAAGGTCGACATCCAATTAATTGCAATATATAAGCCCAAAAATCACTTCCCACCATACCTCTGAGTCTTGTTGCCCCATGGGTGATGGTAAATGATGGCCAATGACTGTGATATTAGTAGTTGTTTCCTTATATATTTGTAGGGAAAGTTCCCAATTAATGAATGAGTCTTGTGCCACTGGTATTGGGGCAAGCATGTTATCTGCCAAATATATTATGGAGGTGTGATCCAAAATTTCCATTCTCCTCTGATACGAGCCATGTCATCATTGTTTAAAGCTTGGTCTTCACAAAAATATCTGTCTTGAGCATTACAGGGACCCATCAATATTTTTCTCAAAAAAATTCTAAATGATAAAACCTCTAACTTTCTAAAGGGTGCACCCTCATGCTACTCATGGTAGGTTTTGGTCTTTCTAGATGATGTCCCCATTCATATTTTGGAGAGCTATAAATGAGTGATGATCTCATCCAAATCCCATAGGTTTTTATTATCTTTACTTTGAACAAGGTCCTACAATTCGAGATTGAGTAATATATGTTTACTCTCAACTCTTACTGGCTCAAATAATAAGGGCAGATAGGAGATTTGTCTTGTGTTGAACTCTTTGAGTGAAATATCTGTTGATTTCTCTTGCCAATAATACCACATGAGTGCACTTGAAAAATAGAATATTGCAAGGGCCTTCGAAAGGGGAATTTATAATCCAACACCTCTCATTACGTTTCCTAGCAAGTGATTGAATTCACAAATGAGGAATTTTTAAAATGAAGGTTTTTTATATGACCAATGAGCTTGACACTCCTCAGTTGGGGCTCAATATTCATCTTGTATATCATGTTCATACAGTGGCACGATGGCACTCGAGGAAACTTTGGAATGGGAAATTCCCCAACCGCACACCCATTTATGGCATGAAAATATGTCATAGATCAAAGCATGATAACCCTAAACCTATTATGAACTGAAATAAAAGGAAAACCCAGTTAAACCAGTCATTATCATGTCCCCTTAACCTAAGTCACTGTATCCTCCTTGACTTCACATACAATTCAACCCTCTCCACTCCTTTAACTGGGATGAAAAAGATTCAATTTCAATAGGAAGAATCGATGGGATGAAGAAACTCGAGTAAGTTGCAGTCCCTACATCCTCCTTGACTATTCCTGTGACTCAACCCGCTCAACTCCCCCTCATCTCCTTCAACTAGGATAAAAATGCTTCAATTTCAATAGGAAGAATAGGCAGTATCGGGAACCTCAAGCAAGTTGTATTCCATGCATCCTCCTTGGCTTCGTCTGCAACTAAACCCCCTTAGCTCCTTCATCCTGGATTAAAAGACTTAAATAGGAATAAATGGTGGGATCAAGAACCTCCTGCAAACTTCAATAAGAAGAAATGTTCAGATCAAACTGCGTCATTCCATCACTAAGAAGCCTCAGTTTGCAAGGCATTGATTCACATATGGAGAGAGATATCATCACAAAGAAAGAAGAGGATGAAAAACTTACTAATGTGTTCTAATTGTTTGAGCTAGAGGAAGGTAAAGTAGTAGACATGATATAGCCTAAGAAATGTGGATCTAATCTAGACCAACCACCCTATGAATTTTAAAATCCTAGACGTAGTCCCAATTTTGTATTATACTTTTGACTTGAAAGCGCCTTTTCTTAGTCTCAATAAATGAAGTAAATAGTCTCAACCCCTTGGAGAAGTAAATTTGAGAAAAAAACAATTAGCGTGAACAAACAAAGAATCCAATGAGCTAATTTGAGAGGGGTCTCCCTTTATAAACAAGAATCCATAGGCTTGTTAGAGTTAGTATGAATATTTACTATAAGGTGAGTAGTCTTCACATCACCAAACACATCCAATAGAAAGGTACCAACCCCTACAATACAAATTATGTCTCCAAATAAGGTGTATTCAATACCAATAATATCATCTTATGAATATATTACAATATGATTTGCAAAGTATGTTTCCATACATGTGTGAAAGAAACAACCCATCTGGTTAGCAAAAGGAAGTCTTTGTGAAGGGCTTAAGAAACCCCCTTGAAGGAGACAATAAGGGTTTGAAACCATAGAATACAAGTTTATCTATGAACCCTAGTTTTGCAACCCTTAGGAGAAATGTTAATAGTCAATAGTCTAATCTCAGATGATATCCTAATCTCAGATCAATCTTCGATAACATTGTTGTTCCCTTCAATTGATCGAACAAATCATCAATCCTTGACAACGGATACTTATTCTTAATGGTCACCTTGTTCAATTGCATGTAATGAATGCACAATCCAAGAGTACCATCCTTCTTCTTCAAAAATAATGCTTATGTGCCCCATGGTGATACACTTGCCCTAATGTATCCCTTGTCCAACATTTCCTTCAACTAATGTGAAATAATCGATGCACGAACGACATAATCGATGCATGGTCGACATATGTGTTATCAACTGATACACATGTTCGATGCACTACTGGCGTAAAGTCACAATAAATAAATTCAACAACGACACCATAAAATTTCACATGGAGACACCACTACAATCATGACCAATGCCATGAATAGAAAAAAATCACATAGATCGCAAGCACAAGGACCTATATGCAACCGACATGTACATATGACAACACATCCATCCAAGGGGAACATAAACTAGACATCACCAAGGAGAACGGAACCATGCTATGATGCCACTCTATAACACCCTCCTCCCACATATACCTAAGTAACCGGCCAACCGGGGCAAACATGTGACGAAGAGTTACTATGATATTATTCAACTCCCTATATATCAGTTAAGGATGTGGAACCTATGGAACACAACCAACCTAACCTTCTCCACTTGCAACAGAACCCCTGGGAGCCATCCAACCCATCCAGGTGACCAACCCTTGAGATAAACTAACATATTTTTTCATCAAAGCCTTAATCACTCCCTTGACATGGGCAATATTGCGACTTAGAACCTCCAGTCGCTCCCACAACAAGCCATGCATGTGACTAGGGACTTTTCTAGGTAGTTCTGTGCCAATGACTCCGGATTCTGAGCCACTTTTTCAGATCCGGGACTCATGCCCTACCCAAAACTCCATGAAAATTCCAGAAATTAAAAGTAACATCAAAATAATGATAAAAATGTAAATACTTGAATAAGGACTTGAGTGGACCCCTACTAGCCATGACAACCATTTCGTCAAACATGTCACAAATATGCATTCTACAGGTTAAAATAATAGACATGAGCACAAGGGTCTCACAATTATTTGAGAATCACTAAGAAGCATTGATGCCTCATCATAATAACTACGTTACCATCTAATAATCCATATAGTCATTGTAAATTCAATGATTAACCAAAACATGATGAGAGCCATACATTATCATTTTCATAAAAAACAGTCATAACCAACATATAACCAATAGAAATATCAAGGATATAGCAATGATATAAGACACATATAAACATGTATATTTACCCATAAAATACCAAGGATAAAGAGCTCTCATTGATGATTTCATAGGCTGACTACGTATGGGACTTCCATGGACCACCTGACCATAAGCGAGGATGAACCAAATCTTTCTTTCATCCAGTCACCCTCATGCTATATTCCAAGCATGAATGTGTGATCTCATAGAAAAAATCAATCAAAACCAAACCAGGGATTCCAGAGGCCAAACCACCTCAACCCTCAAGCAGTGATTCCACTTCGCGGTCGAACATCACTAACCATCACCATATTGGTCTCTAACCAAGCTGTCCAAGGTTGCAATGCCTTTGTTCCAACTAGGGTTTCCAGGACTAGTACTCAACACACAGTTGTTTTCGGGCTTCGAGGGCATTTTTCCAACCAGGGCTTCTAGGACTAGTAACTCAACCCACCAAGGGCTTTTTCAGCATTTTTCCAACCAAGGCTTCTAGGAACTAATAACTCAACCCACAACCAAAGGCACAAGAAAACCAACGAGAAAATAAAATTAAAACCCATTTTTAGTCATCAACATTTTTTCCTATTGTGATGACTATATGCCTTATTTAGGTTTTCCATATACCAATTTCGAACAGTCAATTTGTCCTCTAGAAAACGCCTCAGAGAAATTTTTATCTTTTTCCCTCTCTTGCAAATTGTGTTAGAAGTGGTCAACAAGTTTGAGTCTTGATAAAACTCCCATGTCCATAACTGTCATAAGCCTTGTATCTCTGAATATTCGAAGTCCCCTGTTTTCACATGGCTCACTGTCAAGCACAGGACAAGTTTTCTCCTCCCCTCTCACTGTTTAAATTCCCATATGATGACCTGACTATGCCCAAGAGGTCCTTCAAAAATTATGACAAACTGTCTAGGTCTAGGTGATGGTGTTTAGGGTAAGTATCTTGAGAAGAATATCTCTAGTCAAAAACCATGTTTTCAATATCAGTCAGCCATCTTTTCTTCTTATCTGGAAAAACAAAAACCTTGTTTACCCCTAGGTCACACACCATCAAAATGGTCATTGTGTTTTGTTTAAACAAAGCTTATAAGGTTCAATTCAGGAAGAAATAGAGTAAGAAGGTCCTATGTCCGAAGAAAAGTGATCAAGTGAAATTTTCAAGAATTATCATCATGATACATCAGAAAAGGCCTCCAATGATCAATCATTTTATCAGTGCATCTCTACAGAGGTGCTAGGATAGATGGAATTAAGCAGTCCTGAACAAGGGGACACTTCAAGGAAAGTTTTCAAAGCTAGAACAATTGACTGCTGGGAAAAAAAGAAAATGTAGATTTCAAAGAGAAAGGAAACCTACAGGATTCATCCCTGCAAACTCAAAACACCAAGAAAGTCAAAAAATCATCCATCATGGAAAAATGAGTACAAAGGTTGGGAAGTTACTACATCTAGCACTTCATGTCAACTCACAATGGCATTTTCACATTCTTCCCAAACATATGGGCACAGCTCTGAAAAACAGTCTTATGAGGCTAGGTATGGAAATTTTCTGGCAAAAAAACCTCTAGCAGACTAGGAATCGAAGTAAAAAGCATAGAAAGGAACAAATCCCTTTTTTCTATAGCCTAGACTCTAAAACATCAAGGTACTATCTGCACCAATAAAGCTATAGTTACTGCAGAGAAGAGTTATTTCTAGGACAGACACAACAGACATTTATCATTTGGAAATACGTTACCTGCCCATGGGTTTCACAGTGAATTTCTGCAAAGGACATGTCTCAAACAATTGGATAAAGGGAAAAGGTGGCACCTCGTTCATGTACAAGCAGAGGGTGCAAAAGTGTTAAACTGAATTGTCTCCTGAGAAGAGGAATGGAGGTCACATTTTACAAAGTTTCAAAAAATAGAAATTGCCTTTGCACTAAGAATAAGGAAATAAAACTTTTACACAGGTAAGCAGTCACCATTTGTTTTGATTTAAAATAGGGAGGCAAAATTTTTATAGAGACTACCTTGAAAAGGTGAAAGAGAAAGTGGCACCTCCTTCATGTATAAGTAGAGGGTGCAAGGCTTTAAATTGGTTTTGTTTTTTTTTTAATTCTGTTTAAATACCCCATAGTGAAAGGATGTTTCAAGCATTTTTTTATGAAATTTGGATGGAAGTGCAATACACATCAAAAGGAAAAAACAACACCTCCTTCATGTACAAGTAGAGGGTGCAAGGTTTTGAAATATTTTATCTATTGAGAGATTAGTAAAAATCACATTTTACGGTTTTCAGGAAACAGAGAATGCCCCCCACTACAAAGAGAAAGAGATCAAAGTTTGAAGATTAAACTGCTGCAAAAAAAGACAGTCACACTAAAAGGGAGAAAACAATAGGTATGTTTTACTTTGAAAATACAATTTTTTTTATTATCCTCACAAAAGTGGAAAATATGTCAAAACAGTTTCAGAAATTTGGAAAATAAGAAAATAGACATGACAAGCCATGTCTCACACCTAGGGCCAGTTTTGCTTCAAAATGTGTTTCTGACCAAACAGAGATGAAATTGACAAAATTGAGAAACAATTTTGTTTATAATAGGCCCAAGAAGAAATACCTCCTTCAGTTTTTACACAGGTATCATGGTTTGGGAGAAATGTCAAAAATACAGGTGTCACAGGAGAATTTCTGCACAGCTAGAGTAACCTTCGAAAAACCTCATTCTCTCACAAATCGAGTATCAAAATGACTTGCTTCATGAGTCAAGTGACAACTATACTTTAATAGCTTTCCAATGATCTATCATGAGCTCAATTTGGAATTGAGGAAGGCATCCAGAAGTGGCCTGCAACATCACTCTGCATTTCTGCACCAACATTCACCATTTTTGACAAGTGTTGGGATAGTCAATTTTTGGACATTCAAATGAACACCAAATGAAACAAATAAAGTATATTTGGAAATTATACATCCGTATCTTTCCAATGAGCCAATTCGGGCCCAATTCCGACACTGGAGATACTTCCAAAACCTTGCTGTAAAAAGACATTTTTGGTGCTACGCGCCTGTACACTGGTGCTATGCTCCTGTAGGAGCTCACAGTGCAAATTTGCACTGGACGCGGCGCTCATGTGCAGTGGTGCTATGCTCCTGAGCAAGAAAACAAAACACTACCATATTTTCTATATAAAATGCCAAAATTGCAAATTTTTTCCCAGAGTTTGGTCTTCATCACACATAAAGGCTTCTTCACGGTATTTCTCGTAAATTTATGCCTCCCCATCTAGTTCTTGAACTATAAGAGTGTTTTTTAATTTCTCACCATCATTTCATCTACAAAGGGATTTTTTTTTGAATTTGTAAAGAAATAGTATAGTCATTATGCCTCCAAAAGGAAATGATGAGCATCAAGGGCCAAAAAGGCAAGCTTATTTCCATCACTCCTTTGTTAAGGTCATCATCACTCACCAGATCGAGCTAAAAGGCATCTCTTGTGAAAACTTTATCAATCACCAAGATTTCACCTCTTCATCTTCCATTCTATTGAAAATTATGCCATATTCATCTCGAACTCCTCCTCATACTCCTTCCTCGCCCTCCACACACTATGTCTCACCTTCCTCTCATGAGTCATCCTCCCAAGCAAAAAACATCTTCCATAGATAAAAGTGAACAAGAAGAAAGTAGTAAAAGTGAAGATGAAATTGATGATGACAAAAATAAAAACAATGATGATAGGGGCAACTCTCAAGAAGATAGTAAAAATAGTAAGGAAGGAGGCAGCCCACAAGAGGAAAATTAAAACAGTGATAGTGGTGAAGGCAGTCCATAGGGAGATAGTTAAGACAATAATGAAGAAGGTAGCTATCAGCAAAACAATAATAGTGAGAGAGGTAGTCCACCAGGGGAGGACAAACATAGTGATAATGAAAGAGACAATCCACAAGAAAATGAAAACAGTGATCATGATGAAAGCAGCCCACAGGAAGAAACTGAAAATAGTGACAGTGAAAAAGGCAGCAAATTTGGTAATAAATGAGGCAACAATATAAAGGATCAAATTAAACAGGTACTAGTGTTGACCCCTCCTCTCATTTCTCATCAACACAGTCAGGAGCATCTGCTTACTACCTCTCCAAGGAAAGGGGCCATGCTTCCTTCATCAAAAGTGGCAAAGGCTAAAAACACTAAAACAACAAAGAAGAAAACCACTCAGACAATGACTAGAAATATCACTAGGGCACTAAGGAGTAGAGGCAAATTGCCAAAGCAGAGAAATGTACAATTGGCCATGAAAACCAGAGGAAAGAAAAACATTAAAGGCAAGGGAAAAGAAAAGATTGAAAAGCAAGAGAGAAGCCATGAGCATGAGAAGGAATTTGACATAATACAAATAGACAGTGATGCTGAAGATGATGAGGACAGAATTCTTAGATCTCTTTTGCAAAACCGGGAGGCTCAGATTAAAGACTTGGAAAATGGCCTAGAAAGGTCAAAAGACATTATCCACTTTTTGAAAATACAAAACAGACAGATGGCAATCTATGAGGCCGGGGCACTCAAATACAGAAGGGAAGCTCAAAAGTCACAAGTGAGGCTAGAAGAATACATGGGTGGGTATCCGGATAATTATGAAGAAAAAAAACCAGCAAGAAAGAGGCCTAGGAGCATTGGTCTTAGAAAAGCATTGGAAAAGCAAAAAGAAGAGGAATCAGCCTGTGCACAGCAATACCCTCTTACAGAGCTACTTTCTCTAGAAATTGAGAATGATAAAGAGTCTTGACTTGAAGGGAAAAATCAGCATTTGGAAACCAAATTGGAGAAAGCTAACAAGGATTTGGGCCTACAAAGGAGAATGACCGAGCACTACAAGAAATTGAATCAGTTTGCCCGAAGGAAACTTAAAGCTGCCCAAAGGAGGCACCCAGTGGAAAAACGTGTAAAAGGCCAATCCCGGCTTGGAATTCTTTCTCGAGCTTCATTACATATTTCTAAAAACTCTTAAGGGGTTTACTCACCAAAATTGGGCAATTTTGGACACATTCTTGTTTTTTGTGAATTTTAGGCCTAAAAGCATAAACTCATGGGTGCCTTAACTTTTTCTTGGAGCATCCTTAGCTGAAGAAAATTATATTTTTGGATTCCTTGAAATCAAAGGAACATGCTAAAAAAAATTTGGATCAAATGAAGCTGTTTTGGTCCCTCAAAAAGGCCAAAACAGCCATTTTTTACCTTTCTGCCGCTAATATCAGTAGGTGCTACACTCCTAGGTTTTTTCACTGTTTCTAATTTTTTACTAACTTCCTGACATCATATTGGAAAAAATAAAATATTTTTGGAAATTAGACATCCGTAGCTTTGCAACGAGCCATAATGGGCCTGAATCCGATGCAGGGAAGGAGTCCAAAACTCAGTTGTAACAGACCCCAATTTTTGCTAATTTGGAGCTACGCACAGAGACAACTTTTTTGCCAAAAAGTCAGCAAAAGACACTAATTAATGGTAAATTGATTTTTTAATATTTTCTTGGAAAAAACACTCCTGATTTGATTGGGGAGTTATGTTTTGGTGTGTTTCATTTATTTTCTTATCTCTTATGTGTCTTGGGCCTTGCATGGTCATTAAGCACATTTATGACATTTATGGTTGAATTAGGGTTTCTAGAAGCCTCTTAGGGTTTCCACGTCCTCATTTGCTCCATAAATAGAGCATGAGGCTCTCGTATATTTTTTGGATGTTGATGACTTATGCTGAAGTAATACATAGTCCCTTGAAGCCTTTGATGAGAAATTGATGTCTTGGAGGTTATGCATGATTTGATTCACTTGTTTATGGAGAAGGACTATTTGCAAGATCCATGGGCCTGGTTAATGGTGAAGTTTTCTCTTGTTAATGTTTTCTAAGTTTCTCACATGTTTTCCATCCATCTATGTTGCAGTAGGACAAAAAATTTAGACTAAGATATGCTTGTTGATGGCACCTTAGATCTATTTGTTTCCTTCACTGCCTAAATGTTTTCTTCTGCTTAAGATATGTTAGAGAATTCATGTTTTTCTCTCTAATAATTTTTTGGCTTATCTAATTTCTTGAATGATTTATATCAGTTAGTATCAATTATGATTTATGGCTAGCCCTGCATATTGTTACCTCCGAAGTACTCTGTTCTTGAAATCATCTTTTGAAGCAACTTTTCCTATAGTTTATCAAAGAAGTCTGTCTTAACCATGCTCTTTGGCTTAGCTAAAATTGTCTCCAGGAACTCTCATAGTTGTCACTGTGGATGATAGGGTTTGTCTCTTCTTCTATGGTTATAGTTACTTGTGAAACTTAAATGTTTTTCCTACTCTTGATGATACAACCCATGAAATATTAAATGAGTTTTTACCTTTCTATGTTTTATCTGAATGTTGTCTTGTTTGATTATCTACTTCCAGTCTGAAATAAAATGGATTAGGTGTTGCTTAACCCTTTGACTCTCTTACTATGCTTATAAATCTTCTAACTCTCTAAGTTTACAAGTATATAAAGGATTCTACTTCTACCCTTTATTAGCTTGTTTTTCTCAAGTTTAATGTCCATCTCATGATTCTTCGCAACATTAAATATCCACCAACCAAGTTAAATTTCCCTGCAAATGCTCTTGAAACCATTGATGAACTCATTCATGACCTTGTTTGACTCCATTGCCCAATGACTTAACAATATCCATTGTTTTCTATCTAAACCCATCTGAGCATCATACCCAACCAAAAACAATCAAAATACCCTGCACTTAACATCTAGCCTAAAATCGACCCTAATCAGCAAACAAGTTCACATCTTTGCACCTACTAAAGAGATCCCTCTCCGAATCCAGGAAGGCTAGGTCCTAGGATTCCAAATATTGGTTTGATGTTACTGTGTACCTTTGTATATCAATCAATATAGCAAACTACGGGGAGAAACATAATGGCGATCACAGTGGGACTAAGTTCATAGTAGCCTGAAAAACTCTTATAGACTCATATGCATCCCTAGTTTGGCTTGAAAACCAAGTCATAACCAAAGTAGAAACTAATTACTTCACCATCCTAGTAAGATAATGACTTAATTAGGAGATACTCATTAACCTTAAGGCTGCATAAAGAAAATAAAAACCCAAAAAAGTAAGTCTCCCTATATTGATTTTTTATCAAGAATTTGGTGGTGGACCATTGTATACATATCCTCAAAAGTTCAAAAAAAAACCACCTGGCGACTCCACTAGCCTCCAGTAGGCCTTCCTCATCCCACTGGTCCCATAGGTTGTTCTAGGATTGTGTCAAATTAGTCCAAAACAGTTTTTAAGGCCTAGTTGTACCATGTGTGAATAGAGAGATCTGGCTTCACAAAGGATCTATACCAGATCACACACGGACCCAAATCCTCCTACCGTAGTTGATAACCCAGAAAATATTTTGTGGCAAAATCCTAAAGCTGGAAACTCACCCACTGTTAGGACCATCCATAGAGCAAATTCTGCACTGGAACACCTTACAGTTTCACAAGATCCTCAGTTTTATTTGCACCATAGCAAGAACCTATTCAAGACCAAATCACAAAGTAGGGTTGACCAAGCTGACTTTGAGCCCATAGATTGCAGCAAAGCTCTAGTAGAGAAGCTTCTCCCTCCACTCCACCTGATTTTCAGCTTTTCCATCCCCTCATCCCTTTTCATCTCAAATCTACTCAGAATCAATCTTCTGGTCCAAGTACCTTAGCTACACCCATCCATACCACTAGTGTGCAAACCACCTCACTCCATCCTCCTCCACCTCTCACAAATCATCCCCTTGTAAATCAGCCTTTTTTTCCTTTCCCTCCCATCATGGAAGCCTAGTATGCTCCACTAGCTTTACAACAACCACTATTACCTCAGCCAAATGACTATCAGTCCAAAATCCCTCATTTCTTAGGCATTGAATCCATCACTACTCAAAAACATGTAGATAGAATTAATGATGCTTTTGACTATATGGAGATAGAAGAAGAAACCATAAAAATGAGGATTTTTGCTCAGAGCCTAGGGGGAGAACCCAAGAAATGGTTTAAATAATTGCCTCTTGACAGCATTCATGATCTCCCTACTCTATACCAAACTTTTGTGAACAAATGGGAAATCAAGAAAAATCCCCTCCAAATTCTGTCTAAATATAACAATCTTAAGAGAAATCTGTGAGAAACTGTTCATGACTACTCCACTAGGTTTAATAGTGTTTACAATGCTCTCCCACCTCACATAAAACCTCCATAAGGCTTGGCCTTGGTGAAATATCCCGAATGCTTTGATGATGATATGGCCTATCAACTAAGGGAGAGAGATTACCTAACTCTAGAAGACACGCAAAAGGGGGCTGTGAGTGTAGAGGCCAATTTGATTGAGACGAGGGCTAGGGTAAGATCATAAAAAAGGGTGACTTATAGAGATGACACAAAACCTACACCCTCCTCTTCCGACACCAAACTTGACTCCATAGTTAGGACAATGGAGAGGATGATGGAAAAATTCAGTTTGAATGAGAGAACACCTCCTAGGGAAAATCAAGCCAATCTTCAAAACAGGAATAGAAATCAAAATTTTAGAAGAGTTCCTCCTCCAGTCAAACAAAGAGAGAGTGACCAACAAATCAGGCCCCCTTTCCAAAACAACTATGTAGATGAATAAGAAAGAGAGCTTGAGCAGTTGGAAGAAGACCATGTAAATGTCATAGGTTCGGATGATGAGGATAACACATTCCTTACCGAAGAAGAACAAAGGATGTTTTCCTCAAAACCACATGAGAAATCATATGAAGATTCCGAAGACTATAGATTAGGATTTGAGAATGCCATAATGGAAGTCCATAGGCAGTATGACCTTAGGAGTAAAAAGAGTCAAGATATTCCTAAAACCAATCAACCAAACACTACTGTTAGAAAAACCTCTGAACCTATCCCTAAAAAGACAGTATAAAGTACAAATAATGTGGCTAAGAAAACTAAACTAAACATACCAAAGACTAGTCAACCTAACAAAGATTCAATCTGCCCTAGTACTTCAACTAGTGGCCCTGAAAAAACCCTTCTTTCCAAACCATTAAATCAGAATTAGCAAATTAAAAATGTAGAAAAGTTCATGGCTGATAAAACTAATGTAAATGCAATAAAAACACCTACACCTTTTAGTTTTGAGGGGGAGATTACCAAGATCAAGGTAACCATACCCCTCACTGAGTTGGTAACCCAAGAGGTATATATATCCCATATTTTCAAATTTTTAAATATAGGGAGTGATACCAATACTTTAAACTTAACTGATGATAAACCGAAGTTTTTGTTTGGTCCTAAAGTAGACGGGAAATATCAAGAAGGAGTTGTCACTCCTTTCTATGTAAGTCTAAACATACATGATAAAATTCTGCAAAATGCTATGTTAGACTCTGGTGCCTCACACAACCTCATGCCAAAGGTTGTGATGGAGAGATTGGGCTTAGAGATCACAAAATCTTACAAAGATTTGTACTTTTTTTATTCCAGTAGGGTCAAGTGTCTAGGCCTAATCAAGGATTTGTGTGTCAATCTGGCACAAATCCTCGCTAAAAGTCTAGTCAAAGATATAGTTGTAGCTGATATCCCCCCAAAATATGGCATGCTTTTATCTAGATCATGGGGGGGAAAACTCCAAGGAAGCCTTCAAATGGACATGACTTATGCCACCATCCCAGTCGAATCAGCTGTTATAGGTGTATCAGCTTTACTCGAGTTGGTTGTTACAGGAGAATCATTTTTTCTTGGATTATCTGCTACAGGGGTAGCAAGATCTACAATGTTTTCTTTGGGAAACTCACATTCCTCTTAGGTAATGATAGCGGAATGGTTTGGCTTAAGAACTTTTCCCGACTGAAGCTGAATTTCGTTATGTCCAACTGGAATAACGAAATAAGTCTAGAAGGTATTCGGGGCCTCTATACTCTAGGTTGCCTTACCATTTTTGTGAGGATTAGGTTGCACAGGTAATTTGGGTCGCACAGGACGTGTATGAATAGGAATTTGGAGAGGGGGTGGTTGTAACTATTGTTGTATCGGGAATGTAGAAGGGGCTAGACCCTGAGAATTTCCCCTCCAGTTATGACTCTAAGGATATGGCTGAGATGGAGGATACTGAATAGGTGGAGTGGAAGACCACTGGTTCCAAGGTGAAAGGAATTATGCTGGACGGGAGGTGGAGTATCACCATGGAAATTTCTTATCATATGCATTATTCCAAGAATTAAAAGAAGAAAATTCTTGTGAAATAACTCAACGTCGTGGCTACCATGGTTTCCTGGATGCAATAAAACTGGAGGAATCGCCATCTTCATTCAACTCCTTAAGTATCGCTTTTAATATAGGAAGCTCTGGGCACTAGCCTGTAGAGTGCTCTAACTCACAAATATTGCACAAGCTTATGGTGTTCACTTCACACTCTCTCAAGGGGTGCTTCTTTCTACGTTTTGGACAAAACACAGACAAAGTCACCTAACTTCCTCACGTTCTCTCTTTACATTGACTTTTGATCTTGTTATCTAAGGAGAAAAGGTGCTAAGGAGATCGGTTTTAAAATCTTTGAATAAATTCCCGATCTCTGCCCTAGTCACGTCCCTGCTCATGGATTTTCGTATTCGGACAGAGGGGTCCTAAGATTTTTCCCTTGGATGATCCTCTCAAACTTCTTAGACAAAGTCTTACTATTTTATCAAATGGTTTGTGAGATATGTCCTATTTTCTAAGTAAATTTAGGTGGTCTAGGAAATCATCTCTCATGCCCCTTATAAATATTGATTTCAAGATTTCGGGAGCTAAATAATTAAATTTAGATCGCTGCAAATTGTAGTGAAATTGCTCCACATAATCTTCAAATATCTCGTCTTCCTTTTGTGTTATTCAGAATATTTCTTCCCTCAAATGGATTGTTCTTTTTATTCTTTTGAAATCAGATCCCCAATAAAATTCTTCGTCCTCAAATCTACACTCTTCTTTTCCTTCTTACGCCCCTTTTTTCCTGTGACTACTTAGAGTGGGGGTGTTCAGTGTTTTAATATTATTCCTACGTCTTCACACATCGACCGTATATGCCTTAACTCACACCCTAAATGTCCTAGCTTCTATAGTGGTGACCCCTCCGAAGTATATTACAGCGAGGTGCAGGTTCTTACCTCTCGTCTTACTGCACAGCGATTGTAGAACTGAGGACATGCTCTAAGAAAAATTGAAATTCCACACCCTAAGTGTCTTAGTAGTCATAGTGGTGAGCCCGCCCAGCTATGTTAGAACGATTCCCAGGTTCTTACCTCTCATCTTACCACCCAACGACTATTCACTAGAGACAGTATTAAACAAACAGCTTGGCTGACTGTACCATCAACTTCATTCCTCGGAAATGAAGCCAAAATGTTGTGTCTATTTAATCACATATTAATTTGACTGAACCGAAACATTAATTTTCAAACCGGTGTAGGTCTATTTATTTCAAATGAGTATGCACTATCTATACTAACACACTTCAACCAAGAGTGGAGAAAATTAAAACATAAATAGATGTCAATGCATTTAATTGCAGAAAGTAACACTCATGCGGAAATCAGAAATTAACTTGTAGAAATAATACCACACTTCATGTTACCAAGAAAAAGGTGTGCCACACACCACGCTACTGACTAGGCTATTAAACTTAACAATGTACTCAGTTCAATCTGCAATAAATAATAAAAATATACCACAATACTACTGCAACTACTGCAACCCATGTTAAAGAGGAGGTCCCTTCCTCCTTAGCAGGGCATAGGGTTGAAATATGAATCTAGTAAGACTGCAAGGCGATATTCAGAAACATTAGCAACGTTGTATTTGTATTAAGGATTATGAATTACAAAAACAAAATAACGATACTATCTTTGTGTGTCCCTTTCACAAGGGGCTGAGTCCTCTTTACAATTTTTACATATCTAAAATAAGGAAATAGATCAGTCATGAGAATCTCACAATTCTCATGTTGATCAAAATAGAAATATTTACAATAGGTTCCAAATATTGGGTTCATTACTTTTACATCATTGATCAAAATAACAACCGTCTTGATTCCCTATCTATCTATAGATAATATGATTCATACAACAACTATCTTCATGGAATAGTACCCACAGACTTAGATAGTTGTTTAGAATCAGAATCTCACAATGTAACAATATTTTTTGATTTGAACTAACAATGCTCAAGGTGTAACAATGACAGCCTAGGGGTGTAACAGCAACGGCCTGTGGTGTAGCAACAGTGGCCTGAGGTGTAACAACAACGGACTGAGGTGTAACAACAACAATATGAATCAACAAGCACTCATAACTCCTTTGTAACTCATCATTCTGCTTTCCATATTTGTAATCAAGAACCTTGGATTAGCGCCTAGAAGACACAAGCCAGAGAACTTTGTCCAAAATCACCTTGATTAGTCATCAAAAGACATCACCTCATTCATATTTAACAAAAATGGAGTCTCATCACCAGGAAAAAGGTAATTAAGGTCTAAAAATTATACATGTTTAGAGGTGAAATGGTCAAGGATGGGGAAAAAGGTGTTTGAAATACACTCAAAGTCTGCACCAAACACGAACCATATTGTATGGATCTATCTACTGCTCCTGCTCCTATTGTTTCTCCCTTTACTAACGTCTCTCATACATGATTGGCATATAAAATACATCAACCTCATACAATAAATACAATTTTTTTTATTAAATGAAACATGTATTTATAAATATGGAAACATAACTTTCAATTAAAAACAAAAAAACTTCATCGGTGTACTCAAAACCCAGTCATGCACCGGCTTCGGTGTGATGTAAAACATAACCTCACTGATAGTTATGTGCACATAAATATGATTCACCATTGTTGGTTCACAAATTTTAATTTTCATGGCAGCGTGTAACACTTATGCATCAGTGCGCACATAT
This sequence comes from Pinus albicaulis, assembly GCA_034641835.2. NCBI lineage: Eukaryota > Viridiplantae > Streptophyta > Pinopsida > Pinales > Pinaceae > Pinus > Pinus albicaulis. Next base: position 1,643,027,339 of record CM076584.1, on the reverse strand, counting down.
AACCTTTTCGCACTAGTACGGAACATTCAGGTTATCGAACGCGTCGAGATATTACTATATTTTTAAATATTATTTTTCCAACGCATTTGGTAAATATAAACTCATGAGTAATGCACCGACATACAATTTATCGCTTTCCTAGTGTTTTTTATTTACAAAACACACCGCAAAAAATGGCATTATGTTCACGCCCTGAAATGTTGTCCACCCTATAAACTTAGAGGGTGCACCACTATCGATGTGAGTCGAACATATTGAGCACACCATGCACGGAAAAAGAAAAAAAACAATGGAATGTTTTAGCTAATTTACAATTTTAATCTTCAAAAAAAATGAATTAGAGAGAAACAAACATTACATGTACAGTTGGTTGTCAATGAAGCATTGTTGACAAAAATGGAGAAAAAAAAAACTTACTAAAGTTTGAAAAAATTGGAAAGTGACACAGTGAAAACGGTACAGAAGGATGGTGAGCAAGAGAAGCACCAAAGTTAGAGCACTTGCATGAGGCAAGAATGGCACCGATGCTTCAAATCTCTTTAGCACTATATATGGCAAAAAAATTTGGGCATACACAAAATTGAGCATACACAAAATTATTGGGCATACACAAAATTGGATTTAGGATTATCGGGCTGCCTTCAAATCTTGTGATGAAGAAGGGTAATCATGATGTAGAAGAGAGACCCGGTGAGAAGGTCCCTCATTCCAAATGGTTTCGCTACAATTCCCCCGTGACTCAGGGGATTCTGATGTCTTTTGTCTTCTTTTGCTCCCTGGGCACATTCAACGCTCTTAGGGGTTTGGGGGGAAGCAGGGAGGAGAATGACAACGCCTCCAACGATGTCAACACTGCCCTGTACGGAACATTTGCCCTGTTCGACGGTAAAATAATGTTATATCTCTTGTGGAAGGAGGCTTGAGTATTCATGTAAATTTGGCTAATATTCAAGTGACGAAACACATTGTACTTCTTAAAAAAAGGGTTTCGATTAGAGTAACATATATATTTTCTTAGTTACCTTTTTTTAGGGTTTCGATGGAAACCACATATGTTGAGTTAAAGTCATATCAACTCAGTGTCAAGTCTTATTGTGACCATGGATAATTACTATCCCGTATTATGCTAATTTTTTTTACTTCCCTTGACTTCCCAATTTTATTCTAGGTTCACCTTAAATTATTTTTAGAGCAAATGGTTTCATGCCTTTGAACCCCTTCTTTTATTGTTTAAAATGTTATGGCTATAAAATATGCTAAATTTCCTAATTATTCATATGCGTGGAGCAAGTAATTCAACCACGGTTGCTTGGAAACCCTCAAGGTAAATTCGTTGTTTGGGTTTCTCAATTTAGGTTTTATTTTATGGCTTTGGTATTTGGTGAGGGTACTAAAAAAAATTCTATGTTTTCTTTATAATAGGTTTGTGCACCAAATACCAATTGATGGGTTTTTTTCCTAACATGCTATATTAAATTTACCTCTCCACGTAAGAACCCCCATAACACCATGTTTCTTGCACATGTATTGAAATGATATGAGGGATAATGTTGATTAATGATGACTACGACTGATTTTTTGTTTCTTAGGGTTTTTTCATACTCACTTTCAAGTTATATTGTTAGTAGATGGATTCATTTTTATTAACTTGAAACTTTATCTTTTAGTTAATTTGTCTCTATATTTTTCCAAAAAAACTCATTTCGGATATATTTGAAATCTAGAATACTATGTACTCTTTTATGTGTAACTAGGATTACTAAACCCACCATTAATATATATATATATATATAAAAGAAAGATTATTAATGTGCTCCTCTTTTCACATCTATTTAGTTTTTGTAAATATTTCTAATTTCATGGTTGTTTCTATAAAGAATTCATTTAGATTAAATAAGGTTGTCATTTCAAATTGATTCATTAATTTTTTTAAAGTACAAACACTTGCTTTATCCAAAAGTGTAATTTTTCATTAATAATTGTTTTCTTTTAAACGCTCAACTAAAATTAAACTCAAAATTCTTTTAAGTCAAACTCGGAATTCTTTATATAAAGTTTTCATAGATTAGGAAGTTAATATGGGGGTTATCTATTTGTACTAGCTTACAAGCATGTTAAATCTATGTAAATATTTCTATTTAGCTATATGGTAGCTTGTAATAAAAATCATCTACAAAGCTATTTTTCTATTTTCTAAAAATTGCATGTAATATTTTATCTCCCTCTCCCTCTCTCACTCTCTCTCTCTTTATGATTATAACCGTGATAACTACCACCTTTACTCTTCCACTACCTAGGACTTCAACCATTTAATATATTACTCAATAAAAAAGTAGTATGACTACTCACAGGTTAGTTCCCATGATATTTCCAAATAAAATCAACATTTTATTTATAATTGTCCGTAATTATTTACACCTGTAATTCAAGTTTTTAAGTTTAATCTTGGCCCCATGGCCTATGTCTTTAATTTAAGTAATTTAGGGAGAGAGAGAGATGTAACATTTTAAAAAAATATTGATAACAAATATATTTGTGTGTGTGTGTGTGTGTTTTCTACTTTGGAATATGACATAACACTTATTAAAATTTTAATGAGGACAATATGAATCACAAACAAAATATTTCTTTCCTCAATTTTACACTAAACAAATGTTTGTATATTGAGAGTTTTGATAAAGTTGGGCTCTTGGTAGATATTGAGTTAAAATGGATCTATGCTAGTTTTATAAACATCTCAATATTATTTATTGATTTTACATTTATATAATTTTATGTATAAATCAAGTTTACTTAACAAAGAAATTATATTTTTTTAATAATAATGAAAATTTATGGAGAAGTAGTAACTTTGAAAGATTAAATGCTACTATTACACCATATACAACTTTTTTAAAATATCTCTAAGAGTTAAAATACAATATATATTCACCATCTAACTTAACAAAAAACATATTATAAGTGCTTTGCCCAAACATTATTATTTTTTTTGTGAATTTGGTAGTTCCTTGCTATTTTCTATTTATCAAAAATGGGTAGGTTGCAACATATACATACATACTTGGTGACCTCAACCTGCCCGAAGGAAACCAGGTCTGTTGGCCACCTTAAAGCATTAAATGTCATCCAAAATTGAAATTTCTTGTTTCTTCTACTTGTTGCTAGGTCTATTTTACAGTTTAAACCAAAATCAAATTTACACCATAAAACATAGAAGCTATCTGCAAAAATCATAAAGACTTAAAGCTTGATTTACTAGCCATCTGACAAGTCAATCAGTGTCGGATCCTTTCTTATGGAGCCAGGCATATCTACTTGCTGCATCTGTTGGATCTGCCTCTCAATTCGACCAATTCGGGTTGTTGCATGGTGTTACGACACCTTGATATCTTGTAAATCAGTTTTCATTTCTCGGAGGATTGAAATCACTTCAGGATTACCATCAATTGGCTGTAAGCTCTGCAGAGCTTTGGCCAGCACGCATTTTAGAGTCCAGTAAGTATGGATACTTTGATGAAATAGAGAAAGGCGACCTCTAGTGTTACTCGAATCATTTACCAAGTCCATGCTTTCCTCCTGTCCCTCTATGTCTTCTTCATAACTGTTAGTTTGTCTCTCCCATCGCTGGATTATATTTCTTATTTGTGGTGGGTTACCTGCGAAGTATGCTTCAAAGAGATTCTCCATTTTCTCTTTCTTTGTCTTCCTACCTCTCTTACTTGGCTTAGCCATGTTTTTGCTGAGTTTTTGCTTTCATTTTTCTCTTGAATTAGGTTGTCACCTTACAGTTTGTCTTTTAACCATTGTTCTAGAACCTGTATAGATAATCAGAAAGCCTCTTGGAGATGCCAAGTTAGTTACTGTGCTCCCGTTAATTATCAAGGTTTTTCCCACCTTTGTGGAATTAAACAAGTAATTTTGACAACATTTACAATTATAGAGACCATCTGACAAAGAATAAGACTCATATCGAAGACGGCTTGACAAACTTAACTTACCCTTGTTATCTTTACAAATTAAAAGCTCCCTACCCTGTTTTTTCTCGACAACAATCACCCAAGAGACAGAGCTAAGAAGATGCATGACCCAATTGTTAAAGTAGGATTTAAAACTGGGACTAAGGCCTGTCACCTTTTCTTGACATTGCATACATAAGATATCTTGATGATACATACAAAATATTTCATAACTTTGAGCCTCCCTTGCTTGACTAGCACCAGAATATAAGCTAAATACCTTTGACTGGTAGGCAAAGGAGAAATACTACTAGGGGATTGAAAACAAGATAAGTAAGTTCGAAATTCTAAGCAGGCTACCATTAGAAACGAAACCTAACTTGAATCTTTAAATTTAAAATTAAAAACCATTTCAAATAGTTTATTTCTTTGAAAACTCTAAATATATTTATGCATTAAAAATTACATGAAGTTTTAAAAATAAATAAATAAACTAACTAATGATCATTCCCATTTTCAGTTTAAGACAATCCTCGTTGAGGTTTCCAAAATTATTCGAGTATATGATACGACAAAGAAAAGAAGCATGTATATGAGTTAAACGCATATTACAAAAATATTCAAATACAACAATAGGTATGATCCCGAAACAAGACAAGGAAAGCGTACAAGTAAATATTTAGATTCAGGAGAAAACAACATGGTAATTTTAATATGTGATGGCTGAAAACATGTGCGATGTGAGGTAAGGACGAAGATTAAAACATTATGTATTTTTTAAATGATTGGGTAAGTGATCTTTATTTTTAACAAGGCTACAAGGTAGCTACTACCTGCCGCTTAATTGAAATATAGTAATGTTGCAATGTGATCTTGGAAATGTCTATGGGTAGCTATTACATGCCGCTTAATGTAATTATAGAGATGTTGCAAATGCGGCTTCACATTTAACATTTAACATTTTGTGTGTAAAGGGAAATATAACTTGGACTATATTATTTTTTTATTGAAATAAACAAATGGTCAAAATAGCTTAAACAAAGCTGAGAATTCCTTGATTTTGAAGCAAGTTGTGACAAAAATTGAATGGATGGATCAACTCCAACTTGATGATTTAGAGTTAGATGATGATGAAAGATACCATTGGAAACTGGAATCTGAGCTCTATACAATTGGAAACTGATTGTTGCAATTCTTGCTCACTTATAGTATTTTGAGCACCAAAAAATGAGAGCCTTCTAAGGGAACAACGCCTCTCGAAGGAGAATGTAAAGGCAATTCTTTAGGAGTATCATGAAAATATTGGAGATTTGGATGGACCATATGCGAAATAATGTACCCAAACTAATAATTCAGAAATTCATTGATGCAATGCAACTGTGACTTTGAATGAGCGATGTTAAAGCCATAAAAATACGAGTTGAAATATTGTTCCATGCCCTATGACCCCTTCCAAATAATAGTTGGCATTGGGATGCATTGGGATATGACAAAGAATCATATACAAAATTATTTTTGTCACTCGATCATTTTCATATCCACAAATATATGGTAGCATGCTTTTCGTTGTTACATTTTATGTGTAAAATAAAATATGATAATAATGATATGCATCATTTTTTTTACCTGATTTAATTATATTTTGTATTGAAGTACTATTTTTGGTATGTCTAAGGTAAAGTATTCAAAAGCACTAAGAAAACCAAATATACATTTTATGGGGGTCATACTTTGTAGGATTTTCTTGTCATTGTCTTTATGTACTTTATTACATCATACTAATATTTATGTGTACATATTTGGATTTTCAACCATTTTAGATCATTGTTTTTGTGGTTTTATGTAGATATTATTCAAACAGAGGAATTATATTGCACATTGGCTTCTAGAACTTGTATTGAAATACTTTAATGAGATAATTTCATATTCTTATGTAGTGTTTGTGTTTTTTAAGGCAAATATTAAATATTAGAGTTCAAATTAATGTTAGTTTAGTTGTTTTTATTTTATTTTATTTATGGAATATTATTTTATTTTTACTTACTCAATAGACACTATAAATAAGTACACAGACCAAATAAATAAGTACTATATCAATCATTAACAGATAAACAGATACTATAAATAGAAATAGGTACATAGATCAAATATTCTAGTTAATTCACTACCCTGGATCCATATCTCTACCCCACAAATTGCATGAAATTTTAACTACAACAACACACTGTTGAATGTGATGGTGCTAGAAATCAAACTAATTCAATAACGAGATCAGTGTTAACAAGTTTTCTTGTCAGGTAATATTTACACCACTAGTATATGTTATGAATGGAATTGGTTATGAATGTAGGTGTCTCGATTGATTTAATGTCTGTATGAATGCCCTCGAATTCCAATAAGAAATTGTGTAAGACACCGAGTGTGAATCGAGTTCTGTGTTCGTTGTTTGAAAGGGGTTTGACTCCCTTTACCTTCGGAGTTATTGCATTGTATGGGGTTTTGAATTGTTAGCCTTTGTGTTGAAAGGATCGATCTTATTTAGATAAGTTGAACTAGTGTTCGGCCTAGTGTGTATTGATTTGATTATAATCGGATTGACAAGAACAGGGTTGCGGATGAGATAGATCCGAGTAAGAAATTGTGAGGTTCGACCTGTATTCTTGTAGTAATAATTTTGTTGGTTGCTATTGTTGAATTGGAGTCACCAGCAACATAAATCGATATTCATCGATGAGAAACTACCGTCAAAGGGCAGTGCAGAAGGTGATATAGTGGTTTGGAGTGATTTTGGGGTTGAACGCTATCCACATATAGAGGTCCTGTATTAGGTGAAGGCGTCGGAGAAGTTAAACCCAATGCAAATAGCAGAGCTATGAGTTCTAGCGAAAGTTGGAAGTGAGCACACGAGTAAAGGGAATAGAGTTAAAGTTGCAAAACTGAAGGCAGAAGCTAATGAAACAGAGTTGAAAGGAAGGATTAAAGTTGAACGCGAAATTTGAAGAAGGCGGAACCTTGAGAGAGAATCAGAACCTTGATGAATAATGAAACCAACGTGTTAGAAATCGGCTGTATCGCATGCGAGTAAGGGTGGTAAGTTGTTTCACCTTTTTGAACGCGATCAGGGTCTTGGCCCGACACGTGGCTTAAGGTGGTATTGTGAAACCACTTGCATCACGCAAAATTTGAAGATTATCGCCCACATACTTTAGTTGCGCGATATTCATTATATGTCGTCGAATATTGGATTTGAGCGCGACGTCTGGTGGATCGTTGGATCCGTTCGACGGTTAACGTCAAGGTAAGTTGTGTGAATATTGCTGAAAATTCACAAATGGGCACTAAGGTCAACCGAAGCGATAGTGAAAATGAGTACCTAATAAGTATGGACTGTAGAGTTAAATTTAAGCAGTTGAACTGTACCTTACAACACCATTGTGAGTAACTATAGAATTACATTTAAGTGGTGGATGCGGAAGTATCAATCCATCACATTCGACATACAACATAGTGTACAGTTTGCTGACCAAGTAGCTGGTATTTCAAATTGTAACTATTGATTTTGACTAATAATTAAATTTTAATATAGTTTTCTAATACTTGTATTAAAGCCACAAGTTAAGTAATCTCCTAGCTAAGCGAGCAAAAATTCAAGTCTACCAATCAAAATGCCTTTCACACAAAAAAGTGAAATCACCATCTGTGAATTATTTGCTGCAATAAATAGCATATCACTATTTGTCTTCAATTAGCATCTGTTTAATGGACATCATAACCAACATATTCCGTGTTGCAACCAACACTGACTGACCATGGAGATTACCATTTTCTAAATTACAAAGGTAATAATTCGCTTTGAATATTCGATATTAGTAGCACACATATGACAGACATCAAAACCAAAAACTAATCTTTCAAGGTTCCTTAATTAACATTTATGAATTGATCGCATTGCTTTGCACTAATCATAATGAATCAGCTCTTTCAGTAGGTCAATTTGTTAAAGGTGCGTATGATTCGGGCAACATATCATTTACCCTATCGTATCCACATCTATATTGTAAGGTGCGCAATACAGTACAACATACATGATGGTTCGAAAAAGAAACCAAAAACACAGATTTGATAGGAAAAGCAACGAGTTCACTTCAAGAACAGAGCATGCAAACTCTTTTATCAAAGATTATTTTATTTTTACTTACTCAATAGACACTATAAATAAGTATACAGACCAAATAAATAAGTACTATATCAATCATTAACAAATAAATAGATACTATAAATATAAATAGGTACACAGATCAAATATTCTAGTTAATTCACTACTCTGGATCCGTATCTCTACCCTGCAAATTGCCTGAAATTTTAACTACAACAACACATTGTTGAATGTGATGGTGCTGGAAATCAAACTAATTGAATAATGAGATCAGTGTTAACAAGTTTTCTTGTCAGGCAGTATTTACACCACTAGTATATGTTATGAATGGAATTGGTTCTGAATGTAGGTGTCTCGATTGCTTTAATGTTTGTATGAATGCCCTCGAATTCCAATAAGAAATTGTGTAAGACACCGAGTGTGAATCGAGTTCTGTGTTCGTTGTTTGAAGGGGGTTCGACTCCCTTTACCTTCCGAGTTATTGCATTGTATGGGGTTTTGAATTATTAGCCTCTGTGTTGAAAGGATTGATCTTATTTAGAGAAGTTGAACTAGTGTTCGGCCTAGTGTGTATTGATTTGATTATAATCAGATTGACAAGAACAAGGTTGCGGATGAGATAGATTCGGGTAAGAAATTGTGAGGTTCGACATGTATTCTTGTAGTAATAATTTTTTTGATTGCTATTGTTGAATTGGAGTCACTAGCAACATAAATCGGTATTCATCGATGAGAAACTGCCGTCGAAGGGCAGTGCAAAAGGCGATATAGTGGTTTGGATTGATTTAGAGGTTGAACGCTATCCACATATAGAGGTCCTGTATTAGGTGAAGGTGCCGGAGAAGCTAAACCCAATGCGAATAGTAGAGCCGTGAGTTCTGGAGAAATTTGGAAGTGAGCGCGCGAGTAAAGGGAATAGAGTTAAAGTTGCAAAACTGAAGGTAGAAGCTAATAAAACAGAGTTGAAAGGAAGGATTAAAGTTGAATGCGAAATTTGAAGAAGGTAGAACCTTGAGCGAGAATCAGAACCTTGATGAACAATGGAACCAGCGTGTTAGAAACCGGCTGTATCGTGTGCGAGTAAGGGTGGTAAGTTGTTTCACCTTTTTGAACGCGATCAGGGTCTTGGCCCGACACGTGGCTTAAGGTGGTATTGTGAAACCACTTGCATTGCACAAAATTTGAAGATTATCGCCCACGTACTCTAGTTGCGTGATATTCATTATATGGCGTTGAATATTTGGTTTGAGCGCGACATCTGGTGGATCGTTGGATCTGTTCGACCGTTAACGTCAAGGTAAGTTGTGTGAATATTGTGGGACCCGAACCACTTACATATGTTGATATTAGCGCTTGGAACGCAACTAAAGTTAAAGAATTATTGCAATGTTTCATAATGACTGGTTTGGGAAATACATATATATATATATATATATATATATATATATATATATATATATATATATATATATATATATGTTGTGGGACCCCAACTGTATTGTGAATTATTGGTTTGGGGGGACGTTGATGCATTGTTATTATGATGCGTGGGTTTAGTTGATTAAGTCGGAGTATGTATGAACACTGTGGCCCCGAAGATAATTACGCATTTTATCGTTTGGGTGTTGATCTAAGTCAAGGTTTTGTTAAATTTCCATAACATAGATGGAGGATGCTAGCTGGCAGAACAGGCTGGCTTTGACATGACAAGGTATGTCTGCCTCGTACAACCGTTGCCATGAATCATGCACAAGTAGTCTGCACAAATATCTATGAAATTTGCAATAACATGTTGAATTTTGCAACCAATAGAATCCCAGAAAAACAAATTAAAATAATTAAAATAAATAAACAATAATAAATCTTATAGTTGAACCATGGAAAAAAAAAAAAAAAAAATTTGAAAACATATGTCTAATCAAGGTGAATTAATGTCACAATCAGGAAAAACCTGATACGTAGTGACTTGCGATGGCAGATACAATAAGTGATGGCTGAAATGTGGAATGTTATTAATTACCATATGTGTTAAGCTAATGATTGGCTAAGTGTTTTTTCATTTTGCAAGTTGGAAAAAATAAAATAATATTTTAATAAAAAAATTTATTTATAAAAATAAAGTAATATTTAATGGACTATATGAAAAAACAATCAACCAATCATTAACTCAATCTCAATACATTATACTTAATCTGTGTCCTATCAAAATTAAAAATTGCAACACACAAATGTTTGTCTGTCCTGTCAAAATAAAAAATTGCATCACACAATTGTCTTACTTCTCTTTTTACTTGCACATGTCTGGCTAGTCCCTACATCTGTTAATCCATTATACAGCATATAGATCTGAGTTTTCAATTCAGAATTCGTATTAAAGGCGAGCTGCTCAAGAACCCCCATTACAGTGCCTTATGTATTTTGTCAATGATTGGGTAAGTGTTCTTTATTTTTAATAAGTGAGGGCTGAAATGTGGAATGTTATCAAGTATCTTGTGTGTTAAACTAATGATGGGCTAAGTGCCAACTAATGATGGGCTAAGTGCCTTTTCGTTTTGTATGTTGGAAAAAAATAAATAATACTTTAATATTTTTTTAATCTATTAATTTATGAAAATAAAGTGATATTTAATAAAAAATAAATAAAGTGATATTTAATCAAAAATACTAAAAAACAATCAACCAATCATTGGCGCTTTTGTGAGTTTGGCCTTGCTTCCACTCAACAAAGTGGTCAGAAGCGATGGCAGCAAGGTTACTCTCCGTAAATACTCCACTGTGAGCACCGAGGCCATGGAAGTTCTCAAGCTATTCTTCAACTGTGTTGCTCTTCCCTGCTGCATGGGCCAGCAAGTTTTTTTACGCTTATGAATTCAACAACGTTAACGGCAGGCTATTTAAGGTGAGGACCAGAGGGTTAAACAATGTTTCTTTCTGGGGTGCTCAGATGTTAGGGTCTGTGATAACTGGGTACATTCTGGATTTAAGGTTCCTGAGCAGGAGGAAAAGAGGTCTTCTTGGCGTGGCTATCGTTGCAGTACTGGGGACTGCAATATGGGGAGGTGGTCTCGCCAATCAGCTGAGATATACCAGAGATAAGCCCTTGCAGAAGCTGGATTTGACGGACTCGGGCGCTGCTTTTGCAGGCCCATTTGTTTTATATTTCAGCTATGGATTACTGGATTCCATGTTCCAGACTGCGTGTTATTGGACGATCGGAGCTTTGGCAGATGACTCCCATACTCTGAGCAGATACAGTGGACTCTTCAAAGCAGTGCAGAGTGCAGGAACACCGGTGGCCTGGGATACGGACAGACAGAGTTTTTCTCTGGTGGAGGAGCTCATAATCAACTGGAGTCTTGTTACAATCAGCTACGCGTTCTTGATTATTGTCATTACCTTGGCTATAGATGATGGTGACACTGCTACTTCCACTGAACCCAAAGAAGGCTTCAAGCTGAGGAGGAAGCAGGTATCAAGATGAAGGGGAACAAATCTGTACCTTGACAACATGGAGATAACAATATGCATTGATCATTTTCTCAGATGCATTACCTTGCGTGGGAGCCCTTCGGAATTAATGCGTATACATCTGGCGAAGCTTTGTCATGGTGTACAGTAGAGTCTGTTAGGATTTTTGTCTTTTGGCCTTTGGTTTCTTCTGGAAAAGGTGTGCTTTGTCGTATTTATTTTTCCAATATAGATGAGTGCTCTATTGGATTTAGTGTCAAAAAAAAAAAAAATGTACTCGCTGTGCTTTTGGCTTAAAAAAAAATGCTATGCTTTGGGATACAAAGCTATCATTGTATTAGAAAATAGACTTTCCTCCATGCAATCTAGAATTTGAATCCAGTTTTTCCGAGCCTTCTTCTTTCTGCCATGGTAGGAATTGAACAAGTCTTCATTACTCAAAAATCGGGATGTACTGGCACAGATTTGTCACACATAGTGGAAAAATGGTCATTCTGATAAGTTGTTTGGCATTTCAAACAGATCTGTGGTAAACCATTTCAAACATATGGGTATAGATGAGGAGACAGTACAATCATAAGAGAGGAAATAGAATCACAAACTATGATCCTCAAATACGTATATAATTATGAATAGTTGAAAACTGCATTGAAAGGTTCTAATATAAGAGTGTATAATCGTTAGTTTTAGAAAATTAAATAACTTTAATGAATGTTTCGTAGTGAGCATAAGCTCTTACGAGGATTTGATCCCTCAAAATCAATAAATCTCAATCCAACTTACATTTTCTTTCGATATTCCTCTCACAGTCCAAGTCAAACTAAATTATTTACGTTCAAACTAAATTTTTTACGTTAAATTATTTTTTATAGCGTGTGCCATCATTAAGACAACCATTTCAATTTCCTTTTATTGGATGGCATTTAATCAATTAAAGGCTTTTTTTCTTGAACCTGCACACACTGGACGGAACAAATCCCCGCATGCTGCAATGATTTACATCGATTAATATCATGATCACATGACATACAAATGTTGAATATATATATACTACTAAATGAACGGCACTTTTAAGACATTTTTAATACAATAGAATTTTTTTTAATTTTAGTAGTCAATTGAATTATTTTAAATATAAAATTTAAGACCAAAAAGTGTTTGGAAAAAAAAAATGTTTTAAACAAAATTTTATATTGAAGATAAAAAAGTTGTCATAAAAATATTTTATGACTAAAATTTTAGATTTAAAACAAAAACAGTTTGAGACAATAGAAATTTTTTGCTCTCACTTTTTATTTTAGTCATTTTAAAAGTTAATATTAGTTAAATTATCTTAAATATGAAATTTAAGAATCAATTAAATTCTTTTAAATATAAAAATGTAAGACAAAAAGAGTTTCAGGTAAAAAAATGTTTTAAGACAACTTCATATTTTAAAAAAAAAAAATTTAAGACAAAATATTTTAAAAAAAAAAAAAACAACTTGAGACAAAAAAGTTTGAAAACAAAGATAATTTAAGACAAAAATATTTTTAAGACAAAACTTTATATTTGAGACAAAAATATTTAAAGATGAAACTTTATATTAAAACAATGGTCACTTAATACAATGGCAACTAAGACCAAACTCATTTAAGACAATAAAAATTTAGGACAAAACCATACAATTGAAGACAATATTATCTAACATGACTTGCAAAATTGACTCTCATAGTGCACCCAGGGGTTAAATTTGTTGCTAGTTTATCTTTTTTCCCACTTTTTACCAGTAAAATATTAGTTTATTCTTAAACAAACAAGTCAGGGTCAACTTGCAAATAGTTTTGAAAAATTTCAAACTGAGGGGTATATAAAAAAATCATAATTTTTAAAATATATATATATATATATATATATATATATTTAGGTTCAGATAACTTGTGACTTAATAGAATGACTTAGTCAAATTACATAAAAATAAAATTAAAATTAATATTAAAACTAAATAAAGTAAAATTATAAACTAAAATAAGATTAAAGTAAAATACTCCTAGATCAGGGTGTCATCTGGTGAGGCCAGAGACACCTCCCCATGATGGGAGGTGGGTATGCGGTGAAGGCACGCGACGACAGTCGTACCAAAGCCGAGGACAACATGTGGACAGCTCCACTAGCAGTTAATAATAATATCATTAAAGCAAAATGGAGAACAACCCGATGATTCAGATGGGATGTCAGGGAGAAGTTGGAATGTGTGTCGTCGGGCTAGATGGGCGCAGGGCCTTAACAAGGTTCTGGTTATTCTCTGCAAGCTATCCATCCTTTGCATGTTTAGTTCCTTTCGCGAGCATCTGTGTTAACAAATCAGACAACGTCGGAGGACATCGCAACCTCCAGCATTGAATTGGTATGTATCCAATTCTCCATATGCCATAGCGATGAAATAAGTCTCCCAGAACCTTTCAGAAAATAAGCACATATTGTTGCATGCGAAGAAAGCTTATGGTTTTTCTTGATTTTATATATCTGGTTTGCTACTCCATAATTTTCTGCATGGATATGGTTATCAATATTATGTTTAATGAAGAAGATGAAGGCCATATGGGTCGACAGGATCTGGTAAAATTTCTCGTAGGTTTAAATAGGAAGGATGTCAATTGGTCTATGTTTGGGTATAATCCGTCTTGCATGTTTAAGTTGCTTCCACCAGGGAGATGTATGGACCTGCTAGCATTTTGCTTAGATATGACTTGGCCTTGTTTTAATTTGCATGGTTGCAATTCTTGGAACTCTATTCCTCTTTAATCCTTCAATTTGCATCACCAGATGTGGGAAGTTACTTGTATGGATTCTAATGATGTTAACGCTAGGGGTGCATCAGTTGAGGGTGGGAATATGAGGTTGTGCTGCCAGTCGGTCAGTTTGTTAACTACTTTCATTAAGTGTCATTCTGTCAGTTCTTTCTTGAGGGGTGCTTGGGTCAGAGGTAAAGTGGTAAACTAGAATAAGGGTGGTAAGGTCATAGTTCGGGTGTGGTCTCTGCCTTTTGGGTTTACCTGGTCTTATGGGTTCACTACTCAGTTGCACGGGTTTACTCTAGGTAGGGATAGGAATTTTGTAATCATGGTGATTTATGTGAGTCTCTCAAAGTAGCAGTATCCAACTATTGTTGGAATGAGTCTGGCCTGCTTTACCTATTGGTTTTATATTCAGTTGGGATGTTTTAAATTTTTCGTGCTCTACACTGTTACAGGTCTTCCAAGAAAATCCTTCCAGCTGAGAAAGTTGTTGGAAGACTGCACTATAAAAACAATGGCCAAAGGAAACATGGCAAAAAAGGAAACAAAGCAAAAAGGAAAGGCCAAAGTTTCAAAGCCACTAGCCTAGCGTGGCAGGAAGTCAAGCAAGGATGTTATGGAGAATTTGTTTCAAGCATATTCTGAGGAGACACCATGTTATATCAAGTCCTTGATTCATGGATGGGAGGTCCATGCAAGAGAAAAGTAGGAGGACGAAGACGAAACTACTGAGGAATAACTCAACCACATCATCACTGACCTTGGTCACACTTGAGGCAAAATTTCATTATTCCATCATTCAATTCGAACATACGGGTTGCTGAAATGCCTTCTGGTTAAAGCAATAATGTTTGTTCAAGAGGTCAGGGGCGACCCCAAAGCTGCAACAAGTTTTGCTGAGATCAACAAGTCCATTCAGGAAATGAATATTTGACAGCACCATCAATATGTCCACTTAGGAAGAATATTAGAAGGAGTTGCAATCCATGCACTAGTTTGATATGCCTAGCTCGAGTGTCAAAGACCCAGCTAAGGTGGAATCAGATGATGATTGATGGCTACTCTTTTCTGTGTTGAATTGAGAAATGATCATCCTAGTTTTAGTTTTTGATAATGTTAGCGGATAGCTTTTATTTTTATATTATGTCTATGCATATTATGTATATGACTGCAAATATTGATATTAGCTAATTAGACTATGAGAATAAAACTTAAGATGTTTATGTTTTGGATGGCCTATAACTCGTTAACACTGCTAACAGACCTGGTTTCCTAGTGGCAAGTTGAGGCCTAAAGTTGTACCTTTTTTACCTGCTTTTATTTTTAAATAGAAAATAGCAAGGATTACTAAGTTTAGAAAAAAAAAGATTAAAGTAAAATAGTCAATTTACCATAAATAGTTTTGTACTCTACATTTTAAATATAATATTTTAAAATGTAATTTTTTTGTTTTAAAAAATAATACAACATTATATATATATATATATATATATATATATATATATATATATATATATATATATATATATATATATATATATATATATTTGAATAAAATGATTTATTTTTGAACTATGTGAAAATAAAATGAAATTAAAAATAGCTCTATGTGAAAACATTTTTATTTAGTCAATGTAAAATTAAATTTATAAAAAAATAAAGTTAAAATAAAAAGAACTTCATGGTATTTACCCATGGTATGAAAACCCATCGTATTCATGTGGAATATAGCATATTTAAAGGGTGTAATTAAAACAACTTAGATCAATCTTAACTCAGAATCTACGGGATCAAATCTCCTTTCACTCTAAAGAGGTTTGCATCTCAAGAGATAGCTCCCGATTTAAGATGGATCTAGGTTGGATGTAATGTAATGTAATGTAATCTGTTGTTTATCCCTAAAATAAAAATCACACTATGTGAAAACATTTTAACTTGATCAAAATAATAAAAAAATAACATTAAAATAAAAATAATTTCATGGTATTCACCCGACACATGGTATGAGAACCCATGGTATTCATGTGGAACATAACATATTTAAAGGGTAAAATTAAACCAGCCTACATACATCTTAACTTAGGATATACGGAGCTTAGAGAGAGAGATCAAATATCTTGTGACACAAACCTCACGCTTGGTGGATCCAAAGTTAAAATGGATTTACGTTGGTCACATTTTGTAAGCCTTGATGATGCTTCAGAAGTAGGTATGTTTTTTATGTTAAACATTATTAGATGATGCTTTAGAAGTGGGTATGTTTTTTATGTTATACATTTTATTTTAAAATACTGTTAGGAGTGGTAAATAATTCATTTCCCCATTAAGCTAGAGATTTAAAGACAATAGGGAAATTTACATTAAGGATTGTGTGAGTTTCAAGATGATGTTTATAGAAATAGTTGTTTATGTGAGTGAGTTATAGGTTAGTGAGAGTCTTTCTATTTCGATTTCTTCATCAAGTCTATCAATATGTATTTGGTGAGTGAACACGCGTAAGCATAATTTAATAAAGTCTCGATTAATATTTTTCTGTTATCACTATTTGGTTAAATATTTGATCAATGCCTCAAATTAAAAATCACTTGGACTATGGGAGTCACGAGTACTAACTTTCCTTGAGTGAATACTTCACCAAAAGTCCGGTAAGTTCGAGTAGATTTTAATATATTTGAATAGTTTATACATGCAAATTATGATATTTGGAGCGTAGAAATTTCTTTAACAAAAGATTCTTGTAGTTTGCTCGGAATGTTCGATTTCATGGAATCATTTCGCTCCTCCATGGAATCCCTACAGTAATATTTTATATCCATAGGTTAGACATCATTTTAGCAAAATCTTACTGCAATTTAAACTAAAATGTTAGATTTTCTAAAAAATAAATCTAATTAAAAATGAAATTTTGGAAATTTATTTTTAGCAATGGCACGTTGTTTTTTACCCTAATATCTTCAAAGTTTAATTGCATTTGCTTGAACAGTTACAGGTATACATTGTGTTTTTTTCTTTGAAGTTAGAGGAAACTGCTAAAAGGAAATATTAAAAGTGATATGAAGGTTCGTTTAAAAATAATATCGTCATAAAAAAATTATGTGATGGGTAGGGGGACCCATCAAATTTAACCCCTGAGTGCACCCTAAGTCTATCAGCGTGCACGCTACTACTGTCTCGCACCTATATCGATTTTTCTATTTCACTTATCAGTCATGTTATCTTATATAAAGACAACAATTTGTTTGACTCTTCGTTTTGGTGGGGTAGATGTCTCTAAAGAATGGGACAACTTTTTTAAGCAATATTTCTCAGACATCAATCCCTCTTATGTCCCTTCGATCTCTATATATATGATTAGAGACAACTTGTATGTCGTTGCATTAGACACTACTATGCAAAGAGGGTTTTTAAGACAAAATAAATATTTTTTCTTAACATTTTCGATATGAGGTGTTATTAAAAAAGGAAAAAGTAAAGGATTAGGGGTTTTTCTTTATGTTTTTGATGGGTTCTTCAAAAAGCAAGGCGATGGAGGCCAAAAAAAACTGATGGGATTTAGGGCAATGGACACTGACAACAGAGGTTCTTGGTGAGAGGAGCGACAGAGGCACTTTCGATGAACATGGATAGGCAGTAACATAGTTGGAGTACTTTTCTGGGTCTCCATCAATAGTGTTTTAATTTTTATTTTTTTACTATTTCACTTATTTTGAATGTTACTTCTATTTTTTGGTTGCTTCTATTAGTATATTGTTGTGCTGAAATTTCTTATGGTCATTGAAAAAATGGATTAGATTCAATTAAAGGATGGTGGAGAAAAATTACAGAATATATGCTGGGGACAATATGGCTACCTCAAAATATCTAGGAAAACTTTTGCGAGAAGCAGACGTCGAGGATAAAAATATTAAAATACTATATGAGTTAAACGCATATTACAAAAATATTCAAATACAACAATAGGTACGATCCTGAAACAAGACAAGGAAAGCGCACAAGTAAATATTTAGATTCAGGAGAAAACAACATTAATGCACAGCATGGTAATTTCAATATGTGATGGCTGAAAACATGTGGGATGTGAGGTAAGGATGAATATTAAAACATTATGTATTTTGTTAATGATTGGGTAAGTGATATTTATTTTTAATAAGTGATGGCTGAAATGTGGAATGTTATTAATTACCATGTGTGTTATGCTAATCATTGGATAAGTGTTTTTTCATTTCGTTGGATGGAAAAAAATAAAAAAATATTTTAATAAAAAAAATTATTTATAGAAATAAAGTAATATTTAATGGACCATATGAAAAACCAATCAACCAATCATTAACTCAATCTCAATACATTATACTTAATCTTTGCCTTGTCAAAATTAAAAACTGCAACACACAATCGTCTATCTGTCCTGTCAAAATCAAAAATTGCAACACACAACTGTCTTACTTCTCTTTTTACTTGCACATGGTAGGCTAGTCCCTACATCTCTTAATCCATTATACAACATATAGATCTGAGTTTTCAATTCAGAATTCGTATTAAAGGCGAGTTTCTCATAAATCAAGAACCCCCATTACAGTGCCTTATGTATTTTGTCAATGATTGGGTAAGTGTTCTTTATTTTTAATAAGTGATGGTTGAAATGTGGAATGTTAACAAGTATCTTGTGTGTTAAACTAATGATGGGCTAAGTGCATTTTCATTTAGTATGTTGTAAAAAAATAAAATAATATTTTACTATTTTTTTAATTTATTAATTTATGAAAATAAAGTGATATTTAATAAAAAAGTTCTCATCTTCTACTACTTCATCTTCCTCCCCTGAGTTCTCAATATAAGTGACAGAACGTGAGCTACTAATAGATCCATTTATGATATCATTTTTTGTTTAATCCTTAAAATACTAAGCTTTTTTTAAGGTCAGAAGTGGCAGGGAAAGATCAGATTCAGGCTCAAATTTATCCCACCAGGGATTTTTCACATCCATCGGTTGCCAGAGGGTAAAGGTTAATTTTCTTGGTAGCTTGGCCATCCGAGGTTATCATAGATCCCTATCTACATCCTATGAATGCATTTTCAATAGCTAGACAAGGCCGTCCTAAAATCAAAGGTTGCCCTCCCAAATTGGATTTGGTTTGCAAGACAAGGGAAGCATCCAGATATCTAGAGGAGGCGATTGTAATGACTATATCCTCTAATACCCCCTCGATTTTAACACGAGACATGTCTGCTAATTCAAGCACTGTAGGTGTGTGTCTAAGCCCATGGAATCCCAAGGTGGTGAATATGCCCTTCATCATTACGTTAATGGCCTCTCCTAAATAAATCATTGTATGGTTATAGGCTTGTCATTGATATAAACAGTTATTGTAGTATTTCCTAGATCATTATAGTTGGTCACGAGGGGCTGATCAGTCATTAATTTTGAAAAAATTTCCCATCACATGTATACTAGCAGGATCCTTAGGCTTTGTTCCAGGTTTCTTAATGCACAAGTCTCGTACGATTTTGGTATAAATAGGTACTTCTTTAAGAGCTTGCAGCAGAGGTATCCGTACGTGCAAATTTTTTAACTCCCTAAGAAAATTAGATTCGGGTTGTGAGATCATTCCAGTCTCAATTAGTATTTGAGGATACAGAGTATCTTGAGTTATAACAGTCAAATCGGCTGTTACAGGTGTATCAACTTTACTCGAGTTGGTTGTTACAGGAGAAGAATTTTTTCTCGTATTAATTCTTACAGTGGTAGCAAGATCTACAATATTTTCATTGGGAGACTCACATTCCTCTTCAGTAATGATATGGGAATGGTTTGGCTTAAGCACTTTTCCCGACCAAAATTTGAATTTCGTTAAGTCCAACTACAATAAAAAAATAAGTCTAGAAGGTAGTCGGGGCCTCTATACTCTAGGTTTCCTTACTATCTTTGTGAAGATTAGGTTGCACAGGTAATTTGGGTCGCACAGGATTTGTATCAACAGGAGTTTGTAGAGGGGGTAGTTGTAACTATTGTTGTATCGGGAATGCATAAGGGCCTGGACCATGAGCATTTCTCCTGTAGTTATGACTCTAAGGATATGGCTAAGATGGAGGATACTGAATAGGTGGAGTGGGAGACCACTGGTTCCAAGGTGAAGGAAACTGTGCTGGAGAGGAGGTGGAGTCTCACCATGGAAATTTCCGAGCATATGCATTATTCCACAAATTAAAAGAAGAAAAGTCTTGAGACATACCTCGAGGTCATGGCTACCATGGTTTCTTGGATCCAATAGAATAGGAGGACTCGACATCTTCATTCAACTCCCTAAGTACCGATTTTAATCTAGGAAGCTCTGGGCAATAGCCTGTAGAGTACTTTAACTCACAAATATTGCACAAGCTGATGGTGTTCACTTCACACTCTCTCAAGGGGTGCTTATTTCTACGTTTTGGACAAAACACAACTACAACCGCCTCAACTTCCTCACATGCGTTCTTGACATTGACTTGTGATGTCGTTATCTGAGTGGATAAGGTACTAAGTTGATCAGTTTTAAAATCTTTGAATAAGTTCCCCATATCTACCTTAGTCACGCCCCGCTCATGTATTTATTTATTTGGACTGAAGGGTCTTGTATCGATATTTTTCCCTTGGATGATCCTCTCGAACTTCTGAGACAAAGTATTACTATTTCATCAAATGGTTCCTGATATACATCCTCTTTTCTAAGTAAATTTAGGTTCTCCAGGAAATCATCTCTCATGCCCCTTATAAATATGCATTTCAATATTTCGGGAGCTAAATAATTAAATTTAGATCATTGAAAATTATAGTGAAATCGCTCCACATAATCTTCAAGGCTCTCGTCTTCCTTTTGTGTTATTAAAAATATTTCTTCCCTCAAATCCTTAGTACGAAAGTAATCGTGATATTTGGAAAGAAAGATCTCTCTCATATCACCCCATATCCAATTGTTAGCAGCGCCCAATCCCATAAACAATCCTAATACTCCTGCTTTTAGAGTGGTAGGGAATAGTTTCAGCTTATGTGCATATGTGTATAATCATAAATTTTGCATAGGACATCAAAATCAAACAGAAAGTTATCTGGATCTTCCACTACCATTCCTTGAAAATATGGGAGAAACGAAAAATGAATATTCTTCATGGGAGTGTCGCCTCATACTTCAAGTGTTTGGAATTCAAAGGTAGTGATAGCGTCATCTGTCCTAGTGTTTTTGTCTCCAATATATAAATCTCTTGATTCCTGATGTGATAAATATTCATCAGAATGCTTAGGAAACTATCTTATAGGTGAGGGAATATGAGATAACAGGCTAGGCTACTCCGGAATTGGTTGCTTCACCACACTGCCTGAATTGAGATGATGATAGCCAAATAAGTACTTTTCCAAATCGGGACTTTGGTGCTCCTACTAGTCTCCCCATGACCTTCAAGCTTTAGATCTTGTTTAGTATCATCCCATTATTTCTCTTGAAATAGAATCCCAATCTTAGGAGTGGTTATGTCTATTGAGGGGTGATGAGGTCTGGAGATAGAGGGACCAGATGCTTCCGGATTAGGTGTGACAACAACTTTTTGTGTCCATGTTTTCCTTGTATCCCTATATGAAATGGATTTTTCTTTTTGTTCTTTTGAAATCAGATCCTCAATAAATGTCTTCTTCCCCAAATATACACTCTTCTTTTCCTTCTTACGCCCCTCTTTTCCTGTGAATACTTTTTGTTATGAAACCAACTCCAAAAATAGAATAAAATAGAGATGAACACCTTAGAAATCAACCACTTCGAGGGGGAAACCTCCATTACATTACATAAATGAACAATTATTGAATGCTAAAAATGGTGAAACCCTCCTCCTATATATAGGAGTCCATAGGGCCACAATATAATCCTAGCTGACCTAACAATAATAATGTAAGGGCACAATAATAATAATATTGGGGTTACAGGGGTACAACAATAACAATAAGGGGGCTACACTAATAACAATAAGGGACTAAACTAGTAATGTAGGGACCTAACATGACCCTCTCCTTCAAAAAAGTGTTGTCCTCAACGCTTGAGTAGCTCTGGGTGCTTCTATATAAAATTCTCATCCTCCCATGTAGAATCTTCAGTGGGTAAGTTCTTCCACTTGATGAGATACTTTGAAATTGATCGATTTCGTAGCTCTCGAGATCTTTTTTCTGTGACAGCTTCAGGTTCCAATATGATTTTTCCTTCCTCATCAAGTTCTGTAAATATTGTTTGAGCTTGGAGATTTTCACCTATAACCTTCTTTAAGCATGAAACATGGAAAACTAGATGTACTCGCGAAGAAGTAGGAATCTCCAATTTGTATGCCATAGTACCAAAATTTTGCAACATCTTGTAAGGACCATAGTACTTTGGCAATAATTTATTATTCTTATTAGCTTGCTTGAGGGACATTTGTTTGTATGGTTGTAGCTGTAAAAATACCCAGTCTCCTACATCAAAACTTCTCTTGCTGCGATGTTGATCTGCCTGTTGTTTCATTCGTTTTTGTGCCCAATTTAGGTTATCCTTTAAGAGTTGGAGAACTTCTTGTTGATGCTCGATGTGATCTTCCACTGCTTGAACCTTACAATTTTCTCTTAAATATGATGTGATTAACAATGGATGATATCCATAAATTTCCTTAAATGGGGTCATTTTTGCTGCAGTATGGAAGGAAGTGTTATACCACCATTCAGAAAGAGGTAACCACTTGACCCATTTTTTTTGTTTATTAGATACAAAACAACGAAGATATCCTTCCAAACATTTATTCATGATCTAAGTTTGACCATCGGATTGAGGATGATAAGATGAGCTATGAGCTAGTTGAGTACCCAAACAAGAAAATAACTCCGTCCAAAAATTTCCAGTAAAAATGGGGTCTCTATCACTCACAATATTCTTTGGGTTTCCATGTAGCTTTTGAATTGTGTCCATAAATGTAGTAGAAACTGTACTTGCTTTAAATGGATGAGACAATGCACAAAAGTGTGAATACTTGGTAAGTCTATCAACTACTACCATGATGTCACTCTTTCGACCTAACACTTAGAGTGGGGGTGTTCAGTGTTTTTCTATTATTCCTACGTCTTCACACATGAACCCTATATTCATTAAATCACACCCTAAATTTCCTTGCTTCTACGGTGGTGAGCCCTCCCAAGTATATTACATCAATGTGGAGATTCTTACCTCTCGTCTTACCACCTAGTGACTATAGAATTGAGGACATGCTCTAAGAAAAAATTAAATTCCACACCCTGTGTCTTAGTGGTCATAGTGGTGACCTCACCCAGGTGTACTAGGTTATTATCTCTCATCTTACCGCCCAACGATTCTTCACTAGATACACTATTAAACAAACAACTTGGCTGACTGTACCATCAAAAGCCTTCCCTATAAACAAAGCCAAAATTTTCTGTTGATTTAATCACATATTAATTTGACTGAACCAAAACATCAATTTTCAAACCAGGGTAGGTCTATTTATTTCAAAGGAGTATGCACTATATGTACCAATACACTTATGCCAAGAGTGGAAAAAATGAAAACATAAATATATGTCACTGCATTTAATAACAGAAAGTAACACTCATGTGGAAATTAGAAATTAACTTGTAGAGATAAAATCACACTTCGTGTTATCAAGAAAAAGGTGTGCCACACACCACGCTACTGACTAGGCTTGTAAACTGGACAATGTAATCAATTCAATCTGCAATAAATAATAATAATCTACGAAAATAATACTGCAACCCCTGCTAAAGAGGAGGGCCCTTCCTCCCTAGCAAGGCGTAGGGATGAAATATGAAACTAGTAAGAAATCAATGCGATATTCAGAAACATTAGCAACGTTGTATTTGTATTAAGGATTATGAATTACCAAAACAAAATAATGATACTATATTCTATGTGTGTCCCTTTCACAAGGGACTGAGTCCTCTTTATAAGTTTTACATATCCAAAATAAGGAAATAGATTAGTCATGAGAATCTCATGATTCTCATGCTAATCAAAATAGAAATAGTTACAACAGGTTCCACATACTGGGTTCATTACTTATACATCATTGATAAAAATCACAACCATCTTGATTCCCTAGCTGTCTATAGATAATATGATTCATACGATAGTTGTCTTCATGGAATAGTACCCACGGTCTTGGATAATTGTATTAGAATCAGCATCCCGTGATGTAACAATATTATGTGAATTGAAACAACAATTCTCAAAGTGTAACAACGACGACCTAGGGGTGTAACAGAAACAACGTGCGGTGTAACAATAACAATCTGAGGTGTAACAACAATGAACTGAGGTGTAACAACAACAATGTGAAGCAACAAGCACTCAGAACTCCTTTGTAACTCATCATTATGCTATCCATATTTGTAATCAAGAACCTTGGAGTAGTGCCTGAAAGACACAAGCGAGAGAACTTCCACCAAAATCACCTTGATTACTCATCAAAAGACATCATCTCATTCATATTTAACAAAAATGGAAAAAATAATATGTCATGACAAAATGGAGTCTCATCACGAGGAAAATGTAATTAAGGTCTAAAAAGTATACCGGTTCAGAGGTGAAATGGTCAAGGATGGGGAAAAAGGTGTCTAAAATACACTCAAAGTTTGCACCAAACACAGACCATATTGCATGGATCTACCTACTACTCCTGCAACTATTGTTTCACTCTTTACTAATGTGTCTAATACATGATTGATATATAAAATACATCAACCTCATACAATAAATATTTTTTTTAATTAAATGAAACGTGTATTTATAAAGATGGAAACACAACTTTGAATTAAAAACAAAAAAACTTCATTGGTGTACTCAAAACCGAGTCATGCACCAGCTTTGGTGCGATGTAAAACATAAACTCATTGATAATTATGCGTACATAAGTACAATTCACCATTGTTGGTTCACAAATTTAAATTTTCATGGCAGCGTGTAACACTTATGCATCAGTGTGCACGTATAACCTTTTCGCCCTAGTACGGAACATTCAGGTTATCGAATGCACCGAGATATTACTATATTTTTAAATATTATTTTTCCAATGCATTTGGTAAATATAAACACGAGTAGCGCACCGACATACAATTTATTGAATTCCCAATGTGTTTCATTTACAAAACGCACCGCAAAAAAATTGATTTATTATGTCACGCACTGAAATGTGGTGCACCTTGTAAACTTATAGGGTGCACCACTATCGGTGTGAACCAAGCATATTGATCACACCATGCAGGGGAAAAAACAATGGAAAATTTAAGCTAATTTTCAATTCTAATCTTTAAAAAAAAATGAATTAGAGAGAAATATAAACATTACCTAGACATTTGGTTGTCAATAAAGCATTGTTGACAAATAATGGAGAAAAACAAATTTACTGCAGTTTGAAAAAATTGGAAAGTTAAACAGTGAGAACGGTACGGAAGGATGGTGAGCAAGAGAAGCACCAATGTTAGGGCACTTTGCATGAGGCAAGAGTGGCACGAGTGCTTCAAATCTCTTCAGCACTATATATGTTAAAAAATATTGGGCATGCACAAAATTGGGCATACACAAAATTATTGGGCATACACAATATTGGATTTAGGATTATCAGGCTGCATTCAGATCTAGTGATGAAGAAGGGTAATCGTGATGGAGAAGAGGGACCTGATGAGAAGGTCCCTCATTCCAAATGGTTTCGCTATAATTCCCCCGTGAATCAGGTGATTCTGATGTCTCTTGTTTGCTTCTGCTGCCCGGGCACATTCAACGCTCTCAAGGATTTGGGGGGACACGAGTAGGAGAACGAAAACACCTCCAACGATGCCAACACTGCTCTGTGTGGAACATTTGCACTGTTCGGAAGTACAATAATATTATATCTATTTTGGAAGGAGGCTCGAGTATTCATGTAACTTTGGCTACTATTCAAGTGACGAAACACCATTGTACGTGTTAAAAAAATGGGTTTCAATTAGAGTTAACATAGAGGTTTCTTAGTTACTTATTTTTAGGGTTTCGATGGAAACCGCACATGTTGAGTTAAACACATATTGACTCAGTTTCAAGTCTTATTGTGACCATGGATAACTACTATCACGTATTATGCTATTTTTTTTACTTCCCTTGATTTCTTAATTTTATTTTGGGTTCACGTTAAATTATTTTTAGAGTAAATGTTGAAAATGCAGCAAGATGATGGACTTAGTGAAATGAAGTCGCCTTCACTAAGTGGGCCCGCAGGCAAATTGTGGCGCAAAGTCTATTTTTAGACTATGTCTATTTTTAGACATATGGAACATGGTCCAGGGGTTGCAGTATGTTATTCTTGGAGTATTGGTCATGTTGGTAAAAATAGATGGGACTCTATTTTTTGACCTATGTGGCCTAAGTCTATTTTTTAGACTGCCTATCCTGTAACAGGGAAGTCAAATATTATTTACCCTTAATAATATTTGGACTATAAACTTCGCCACTTCGGGAGCACTCGCCCGAGCTCCTGGAAGTGGCTCAGGACCGACAGAGGAATTATGCTATTCCTAAGGGTTTGGTGAGCTCATGCATGGTTGACTTCCCGCTAGGACTTCAGTGGCAGAAGTTTGGTGGAGTTGATGAGACAAATGGTGGAGTTGTGTTCGGTTTAACTTAGTTGAACTGGTTGAGATTAGTTTAACTAGCTAATCAACTAGTAATGAGTGGAGTGAATTAAATATTATTTAATTCATTAATTAGTAACTCATTATTCAACTCAAGAACACATCAGTTCAATACAGTGCATGGACAGTTCAGTGGAGACCAGTGAAAGAGGCAGATGAAAGGGTGGAGTTAGCTATCAGTGGCGACATCAGTTGTGCATGAGATTTGCACCACACTTGGAGGAATTTCCCATGATGATTGCACTGTAAAGCCAAGGAGATTCGAACCTTGGATCTCTATTTAGACAGGCCATGATTTCGCAATAGAGGCAAGGCAATTAGTGGTGAGTTTTGAACCAGTGACTTGTTCAAAACCAAGCTAGTTTGTGTGTAACTTTATGAGAAAGTACTGAGTACTTGTGAGGAGTATTGTACTGATTTTGTTACATGTTTTATCTATTATAATATACACAATAGCTGCGGGGTTTTCAGCTATAAGCTTTCCCCATACATACTGTGTTAATGTGTATGATGATTTGATGTGCTATCGCTTGTTTTATTTCCGCATGTGTGATGATCTGAGGGGAAGAGATTATGTGTTGCATATGAATTCGAATTGATATGTGATCAGGATAGTCTCGGTGGATAATTAATCATTATTTAGCAAATTTCTACATGGTATCGGAGCTATTGAAGCAGAGATTGATCATCACAGTGATTACAAACTTATTTCGGTAGACAGAGTCTGCATGCGGGCCAGGTAGCCTCTGGATCCATCCTTTCTTTAAAAGGTGATATATCCAGTAAATGCCCCTGCAGTCGATCTCTGTGCTAGAAATAATTTGTTCTCACAGATCTAGAGCGGTTGAGCTTTGAGGTGGAATTCGAATTTTGCAGCAGTTTTGTTTCTTCTTTTTGCGTCGAGTTGAAAATGTCTTTCACTCCGTTTGCAACTTAATATGCTCTTGAAGGCGTCAATTTGAAAGGCAGTATGGAAGGATCGTAAGAGGCGTATTAGAAGAGATGCGCACATTGTCCGAAGGGAGTTCATGGATACGGATGTCCAAAGGCCCACTGATCCTGCTGAAGTCGAAGCATGGCAAAAGAAGATGTCGGAGCTATTGAAGCGGAGATTGATCATCACAGTGATTACAAACTTATTTCGGTAGACAAAGTCTGCATGCGGGCCAGGTAGCCTCCGGATTCATCTTTCTTCGGAAAGTGAAAGGTCTGGTAAATGCCCCTTGCAGTCAATCTCTGTGCTAGAAATAATTTGTTCTCACAGGTCTAGAGCGGTTGAGCTTTGAGGTGGAATTCGAAATTTTGCAGCAGTTTGTTTTCTTGGTGCCAGTGTTGAAAATGTCTTTCAACGGTTTGCGACTCGAATATTCTCTTGAAGGCAGTTCGAATTATGTTGCATGGAAGGATCGCATGGAGGCAGTATTAGAAGATAATGGTCTAAAGGAGTTCGTAGATACGGATGTCCAAAAGCCCACTGATCCTGCTGAAGTCGAAGCATGGCAAAAGAAGATGGCGAAGTGTCGAAGGATCCTGTTGGAGGGCGTCAAGGATCATATTGTATCCGGCCTGCATGGAAAGGCTACTCCATATTTAATGTGGAAAGCTTTGACGGATCTATTCCAGAGTAAGAGTGACCAAAGGAAGCTGGCGCTCAAAGATAAGCTCGGGAACATCAAGATGGAGAAGGGCGACAGTATCGCCAAATACCTCACGAAGTTCACTCAATGCAGAGATGAGCTGGGAAGTGTGGGGGTGACTGTCGAAGACGAGGACATGGTCGACCTGGCTCTCCGTGGTCTTCCAAAGGCTTGGCACTCATATCAAGATAGTGTCAATGGTCGGGAGAAGCTGCCGGGATGGGAGCGCCTTTGGGCGGATCTCATGCAGGAGGAGATAAGGAGGACTACTCGGGATGGATCTTCATCAAAGGGAGCTGATGAAGAAAATTTCACTTTGGTTGCCAAAGCAAAGAAGGGGAAGGGTAAGAAAAATTCTCATTCCGGTGCAAAGGGAAAGAAGCAGGATATGGCGAAAGTGAAGTGTTTTCACTGCCATGATCACGGACATTATGCTACCAATTGTCCAAAGAAGAAGAAGAACAAGCAAGCGGGAAGATCTGCAGATGGAGAAGCTTTGGCTTCACAGTTCGAGCTTGAATTTTCACTGATCGCATGCTTGGTTTAAAGTTTGATGGGATCGGTGTGGTTCTTGGACAGCGGTGCATCATTTCATATGACGGGAGATTAGGATTTGTTCTCAGATCTGGAGGACAAAGATTTGGGTGTGCACATCGATATGGGCGATGATGGTAGATACAGTGCGACTGGTATCAGTACCATATCCTTTCAGAGGGAGTCTGGTAAACCCTTTGTATTGAAGGATGTCATGCATGTACCTGGATTGAAGAAAAACTTGATCTCTGTGGCGATGTTGGAGGATAAGGGGTATGATGTGGTCTTCAGCGAAGGAAAAGCCTTCCTGCATAGTAAGACTACTGGAGAGACCCGGAAGATAGGGGTTCGAACCAAGAACCTTTATCAGTTGCAGGTAGATGGCTGCACAGCTATGGCATGCAAGGCGGGAGAAGTGGTGAGCGGGGATGATGAGGGCGAACTGTGGCACAGGAGATTGGGCCACCTTCACCATGGAGCTTTGAAGATTCTGCAGCAGATTTCTACTGGGCTTCCTAAGGGCACCCTTGCGCAGTCAGATCAGTGCAAGGGGTGTACTTTAGGGAAGTATGTGAAAGCCACCTTTCACGAGAAGGATAGTCGCGCCACGACGATCCTTGAGAGAGTTCACACGGACGTGTGTGGTCCTTTCTCAGTTGCTTTGACAGCAAAGCACAAGTATTATGTGATCTTTGTTGATGATTTCTCTCGAAAGTGCTGGATCTTCTTCATGCAGAAGAAGAGCGATACATTCGCGAAGTTCTGTGAGTTTAAAGCACTGGTCGAGAAGGAGTCGGGGAAGAAGGTGATTGATCTAAGGAGTGATAATGGTGGTGAATTCATCTCGGCTGAATTCAAGGAGTTCTGCAGCGCAGAAGGGATTTGGAGAGAGCTCATCGCACCCCATAACCCACAGCAGAACGGGGTAGCTGAGCGGAAGAACAGAACGATCGTGGGTGCTGCACGGGCGATGTTGCATGATCAGGGCCTACCCCTTCACTTGTGGGCTGAGGCATGCAATACAGCAGTGTATGTGCAGAACCGTTGTCCTCACAAGGTTCTTGGCATGAGTACACGAGAGGAGGCTTATTCTGGCAAGAGGCCTGATATTTCCCATTTGCGGATTTTTGGTTCTCCTGTCTACATGCATGTGACGAAGGATGCGAGAAGGAAGCTGGATCCAACTGCTGAGGTTGGAATATTTGTGGGGTACACTGATACACCTCACAACTAGCGGGTGTATGTGCCAGACAGTCGCAAGACTGTTGTGCGACGGGATATAAAATTTCAGGAGGAGAAAGCCATGCAGTGTTCGCTTGAGAGGGAGCTACACTTGCATGCAGATGAGGAGCTGTTAGTTCCTAAGGAGGAGCTTCCGGATGTGGATCAGCCACAAGAGGAAGTTCGGGAGGTGGAAGAAACCACCCATGCAGCGCCAACCATCAGAGGGAGCATGCGCACTACAGAAGCTGAGCGACTGGCTCGAGATGCAGAGAAGGTTGTAGGACCACCTACAGCACAGCGCAGACAGAGACAGTCACCGGATCGGTACACTGGATACATGGCTCTTGTGAGTCAATGTGTCGTGACGAAGCCATCCTCTTTTGAGGAAGCTGTGGAGGAACCCGCATGGGTTGATGCCATGATCGAAGAATATGATTCGATCATCAGGAACAGTGCATGGGAGATTGTCCCAAGACCGGTTGGGAAATCAGTGGTGGGTTCGCGATGGATCTGCAAGGTGAAGCAGGCGGCTGACGGGAGTGTGGAGAAGTACAAGGCGAGATTTGTCGCCCGTGGCTTCTCACAGATCGAGGGGATTGACTATGAGGAGACTTTTGCACCTGTCGCAAGGTACTCTTCCATACGGACGATCCTTGCTCTCTCAGCGCAGATGGGGTGGTACATTCATCAGATGGATGTGAAGACTATGTTCCTCAATGGAGTTATTGAGGAGGAGGTGTACATAGAGCAGCCTGAAGGTTTCGAGATCTTCAGCAGTGAGTCGCATGTGTGCCGACTCAAGAGAGCACTGTACGGGCTGAAGCAAGCACCTCGTGCTTGGTACACTTGGATAGATAGCTACTTCACCGGGCTTGGATTCTCCAAGAGTGAGGCGGATCCAAACCTGTACCAGATTGTGGTGGAGGGGAAGCTGTTGATCATCGTACTGTATGTAGATGATCTGATTTTGACTGGCGACGAGCGGTTGATACTTTCATGCAAGGAGGATCTTGCACGAGAGTTTGAGATGAAGGACCTGGGCATCCTTCATTATTTCCTGGGATTGGAGATTTGGCAGCGCAGTGGAGGACTGTTTGTTTCTCAGGGAAAGTATGCTCGAGAGATTCTGGAGAGGTTCAACATGCAAGGCTGCAAGCCTGTTGACACTCCTCTTCCTGGTGGTTGGAGGAAGGAGGATGCTACTTCAGCGGAGGTAGTGGATGCCACTGTCTATCGACGGTTGGTGGGGTCGCTTATGTATCTGGTCAATACACGACCCGATATATGCTATGCAGTTAACCAGCTTTCGTAAGCTATGGTTAAGCCTACCAAGCTCTTTTGGAAGGCAGGCAAGCATGTATTGCGCTATATCAGAGGCACATCGGGATATGGTCTATGGTACAGACAGGAGGATGGAGCGAAGCTTTCTTGCTTCACTGATGCAGATTGGGAAGGGAGCCCAACGGACCGGAAGAGCACATCTGGAGGATTTTTCAGCATTGGGTTGACAGCAGTTTCCTGGTACAGCAGGAAGCAGAGATTCGTGGCACTCAGTTCAGCAGAGGCCGAGTACATGGCGGCTAGCTTGGCTGCATGCGAGGCTATTTGGATGAGGAAGATCCTCGTTGGATTGTTCGGGTTGCATTTGGAGCCTACAATGATCTACTGTGATAACCAGAGTTGCATTAAACTCTCGGATAATCCAGTATTTCATGATAGGTCCAAACACATCGACATCAGGTACCATCATATTGTTTGGTCTCAATCTAGTCTCCTAAACTGAGCTCATTTAATTGTCAACCAGGGTTGGTAAACTGCTGAAGTGAAGTGTACTGTATGTACCTAGGTTCTTGTTTCTTAATGCGTTGTGTGTAGTGTTTTGTGATGTTTTTGGTCTTTTGTGATGATTTATGATGTTTTTGATCTTTTAGTGGTTTTATGTTCACAAGAGAAATGACTAGAAAACTGATGGAAGGAAGCTAATGATTAAAAACAGAGTGAGACCTAATTGATTGATGACAAATGACAAATGCAATTGGAAACACTGAAGCAGAATCAAATCTAAACTATGACTAAGTAAAAGCAAAGCTTGATAATGACTTTTAAGCAAATGATTCAAAACACAAACTAAACTTAAGAAATGATCACTAAGTATGCAAATCCTCTAACTACATGGTTAAACAACTAATCTTACAATGATGCAACATTTTGTCCTTGATTAGAGATTTGAAACAGATTTGGAGGAAAACATTGATACCATCCTAAGATCTTCTATTCTAGGACTAGTTTTCTAACTCTATTCTGCAATTCAATTGAATGTCACAAGACCTTACTCAAGAGTTATTGATTTCTTTTCAAAGTAATCTTTTGAGGGAGGATTCTATTTATGAAATGATAAGGAAATTGCAGAGGTACTTCAGGCCTTAAAATGATATTGTCTTTTGTTCA
This sequence comes from Pinus albicaulis, assembly GCA_034641835.2. NCBI lineage: Eukaryota > Viridiplantae > Streptophyta > Pinopsida > Pinales > Pinaceae > Pinus > Pinus albicaulis. Next base: position 1,642,994,457 of record CM076584.1, on the reverse strand, counting down.
TATGGTGATGAATCAATTATGGATTTTAGAACAAGAAGAGATTTGTGAATAATGAAGGCTGTTTTGTTAAGTTTAAAAACTGAAGTAATCTAGTATGCAGTGACAAATGAATATGGAGTGCAATGCAATGAGTTAATCTAAGAATGAACTTAAGATGCCATTAATCTAAAACAATGCTGAACTACAAGTCATCATCAAACTCAAAACAAAGTAACTGAACATGAGTTAAGTGCAATTAAACTCCGGAGTATCCTAACTAAGCTACCATGCATTATTCTATGGAATTATACAGTCTGTTTGTCCATCATTATTGATATTTTGGAAGAGTTCCTTCTTTTGGAAGAGATTTTAGAACAATTCTGACTGTGTAATTGAGTGCAAATGTAAGCAAATAGACTTAAAGCAATGAAAAACTAAGATATCATAGCCATCTCCTACTCGACATTATGATATTTTGGGCAAGCGTTTAAGAGAAAGAACAGCGATGATACTCAGTACAAACACACAGCTAAAACATTCATTATCACGGTTATGCCTTGGACTCCTTAAGGATTTCTTGGAAGAGTTTCTTCTTGTGGAAGAGTGATTAGAACAAGTGTAACTGTGATAGTGAACAACAAAAATTACAACTAAATCCTACAATACTATAGCCATTCCCCATTCATCATTATAATCTTTTGGAAGAGCTTCTTCTTGTGGAAGAGTTAGAATGAGTATAACTACAGTAGCTAATTAAAAACAACTACGAATTCAACTTCTAATCCTACAATACTATAGCCATTCCCCACTCATCATTATAATCTTTTGGAAGAGCTTCTTCTTGTGGAAGAGTTAGAATGAGTATAACTACAGTAGCTAATTAAAAACAACTATGAATTCAACTTCTAATCCTACAATACTATAGCCATTCCCCATTCATTATTATAATCTTTTGGAAGAGCTTCTTCTTGTGGAAGAGTTAGAATGAGTATAACTACAGTAGCTAATTAAAACAACTACTAATTCAACTTCAAAAAACGTAAAGGCAGCTAGAATACTTATCTAATTTACGCAAATAAATTCGTGCAAGAGGCAGGGGCCCTCTACCACCTGACGGAATTCAACTCCAAATTAAATCAACGCTTTCAAAACAACACTGTCTGCTTCATTAAAGATGAAATAACTTGAACATAGCACTCTGCATCTTCAGAAATGTAGCACAGAATCTAAGCAAAATCTAGCATAAAATCTAGCCTAGCTCTCGGTTTCCCAAGTGTTTATATAACAAATGTAAATAACAAGACTTGCAACAATTTCAGGAACACTGTCTTTCCTTATCGGAATCACATTAGGACTCTTGAAGTGGCTGCGTAAAAGGGAAAAAGACATCTGGACTGAGACAGTCCTAATAGAAGTCTGCCTTCCTAAATGTGTTCCCACGTTCCAAAACCATACCCAGAATTCGTTTCTTCCTTCATGGTGAGCAACGAACCATGTAGACATGACGTGGAATATGCCCATATGCGGTTTTTCTTGAGAGGCCACTTGGAACATACCCAAACCTGGAACATACCCAAACATGAAGACAGCTGCAGAATCGCCGGTTAGCTACGGAATGTCTGCATTCTGCAGCTAGTTCCGGTCAAAATGCTTTACAATGGCAAAAATCACAAAACTTAGCAAGTCAGTCATGTAAATCATTCTAAAAGTAATTTTAACTAAATTCATTGATCAATTGGGTCTAGGATAGCAATGGACAAAGGAAAATGAGGTAAAGTGAGATGAAAGAAAGCACAATTTTGAGGCTCAACAGACCCCCACTGCTGTCTCCTTGCATGTCCTCATGCAAATTATCCTATGAACTCAGAGGCTTCTGCAAGAACATCTAATCCTCTGCTTATCCTTTGTCTGGAAGCTAGAGATCTTCTGGGTTTTCTGATAACAAGTTTGAGCCTTAGGTTGGTGAGTGCCCTGATTAGCTTCTTGTTCCTTTTCTTCAACTTCTCATTGGTCTTTTCCACTTTGTCTATATGTAGGGATAAGGTTGAGTTCATATCAGTTTTGAGTTTGACTTGATCCTTGAGAATTTCATTCTCATTTTTGATGTGTCTATTAAGTAATTCCAACTCATACCTATCCCTTCTTAATACATCTATTTCAGACAGTGGAGGACTGGGGGTTCTCTCTCTTCTTTCTGAAGCTCTCCTCTCCAAATTTTCCACATAGTCATAAATTTCTTGTTGAGCAGGGTCAATTTCAGGGGTTCCTTCATTAAAATCCTCTTCAACATCTTCTTCAATGGATGTTTCTTCATCTTCTATATTAATTACCCCTGTTTGTTTGATTAGTGTTTTCTTTAGTTTTCCCTTTAGTCTGTGGCTTCTTCTAGGCTGAGAGGATCCCTCTCCTTTCTCTGTGGCAGATTTCTTGATTACCTTCTCTTTCTTAATTTGCCTCTTGATTTGAGTCAACTTTTCTAGAAAGATTTCCTCACTGCTCTCTTGGACTGTTTTGTCAATTTCAACTTTTGAGGCTCTCCATTTTCTACTTCTCCTTGTAGGCTGTGGTTCAGGTGATGGTTCTTTTGGCTCTTCAAAATGATTTCTTATCAAGAAATTGTCCCATGTATCATTTGTTTTAGCTAGATGGTGTTCAATCAAAATTTTGACCAAACCATGATGATATAGAGTTGTCTCTAAAATATGAACCCTTCTTTGAACACAGGAAGCCATCTTCTTCAAACTTTGAAGTAAGAAATATGGTAGGTTTAAGTCTTCCCCCAGAAAATGCATTATCAGTCTAATGTGGTAGACATAAAATGTCCCATATCTACCCTCACATGTAATAAATTTTTGCAGAAGAAGTAGTATGTTTCTCCATTTATTTTTCAATGCAGAACTAGGAATTCCTTTCTTAAATACAGTGACATCCATACCTGGTGATTTTAAAATTTGCTTCCAGGATTCATTGTGGAATTCTCTGTTTTTGAACCATCTCTCTCCAGTTCTGAGCAACCCTGTAGCCTCTGCAATGAAAACTTCAGTGACAGTAAATTTGACATCTCCCACTTCAACTTCGGTTCCTTGAAATGATCTTGCAAATGTTTTAGTGAATTCCTTGTGGAAGCCATTAAATTTCTCCAAAAATTGAAGCCATCCTATTTGTTGCAACATTTCTTTACATTGAGGGTAGCCTTCTAAGTATTTTGAACCCACTGGTTCTGTTCTTACAATGAAACCCATAATTGCTTCTTCAATGTTCAAATTAACACTCTTCTACCCACAGAAACAATAACTTTCACCTTTGAATTGAAATGGCTTCAAGTTCTAGATAACAATGGCTTCAAATTTTGGAATGACATACCTCTGGTTGACAATGACAAATGTTCTCAAACTTCGGGATGATATCCCTCTGATTGACAATGACAACAGCTTCAAATTTCGGACTAATATGCCTCTGGTTGACAATGAAAACAATTTCAAACTTCGAGCTGATATGTCTCTGTTTAACAGTGACAAATGGCTTCAAATTTCCCACACTACTATACCTCTGTCTCTCGGTGGCAAATAGCTTCAAATTCCCATACTGTTATATCTCTGTCTCTTGGTAACAAATGGCTTCAAATTCTTCAATGCTATACCTCCATCTCCCGGTGACAAATGACTTCAAATTATTCTCTGCTATACCTCTGTGTTTATAATGATAATGCTCAATCTCTGCCCACAGTGATACTTTGTCTGCCCACGGATTCAAATGGTTTCAAATTCTCACGCTGTTATACCTGTGAGTTTACCCTTTTGCTCTGCTCTGCGTTTACAATGATAATGCTTTGATATTCAAACTGATATCCTTTTTCTCTGCTCTCGGTGATAAGAATATCTCTGTCTACGGAATGAAATGCCGGCTACAGAATGGAGTGATGGCAGTGGTCACGGAATGAAGTAGTGGAGTGAGGTGGAGGGAACGAATTAATGATTGAAGAGACGGCGGAGATTTTTACAACGGCAAAGAGAATCATCATTGAATGATTTGGTTAAGAGACCTGAAGAATTCAAATACCTCGACCTTTTTAACCGCTTAAATGATATCGGATATGGAATTTGAAATGAGAGATTTTAATCCAAAGTCTGTGGAGGGTTTATTGGTCTTGATCAATAAAAATAATTAAAACAACCTTTTCGAACAATCCATAACTAAAAATATGCTAAAATTTTATGAAATGCCATTATAATTTAAACTTGTTACCTCTGCCTTTCATTTGATTTTTGTAGTCTTTGGCTTCTTTGTTCACCTTTGGAAGAGTCTTCATGGTACTTCTTGATTTTTCTTATTTATGGATACACTGGATCATTTTGTTGCAATTCTAATGTCTGCTGATTGATGCCTTCAGGATTTGTAGCTGTAGAATGACTAGCTAGCTGCGGAAAGGCTGATCAGCTGCAGAATGTCTGTTAGGCTGCAGAATGTACCTGTAGAGCATTTTGGTCATGGAATGAAGTGTTTTTGGAATATGGGTGAAATGTTATATGGTATGAATGAAGATGGATGATGGATTATGATATGTATGAAGTGGATGATGAAATGGAATGGATTCAGTTTATGAAATGGAGTGAAAGAACATAAGAACTGTACTGCAATTCATGACATGTTTTATTCACTTACAACAAGACATCAAATTTTGTATTTTGACATGAAAATGAGATGGATGGAGGATGGAATGAGATGAATGATATGTGGAATGGAGTAGAATATGAATGAATGAATGAGATGGAGTATGGATGGATAAGTGAATGGAGTGAAATGAAATGAGGTGGATCATAAGCACTATGGATCCGAACTTATGATTTTTGTAACAGCTGTTTGTAAAAACAAAAATGGGAAAAGTTAGAGTGTCAGAGAGACTCTGATTTTCACCCTATCTTTTCTGTATAAAAATGCCAATCAATGATTGGTTTTCGTTTTTATACCTTTATTATTATTATTATTATTATTATTATTTTTTCAAAGAGAAATGCTTCAGAAAATTTAATCAAGTTGATGAAGAAGAGAGATTCTTCTTCATTAACTTCACATCACTACTTTCTTGGAACTTCTTGACAAATTCTTCTCTTGAGAGTGGTTTGTGATATAGCTTCAATATATGACCATTCACAAGAAAAGTGACCTCTTCTTCATCTATAGTTCTGATTTTTACTGCCCCATTATCAAAAATTCGAACAATTTCATATGGCCCAAGCCAATGTGTCTGAAATTTTCCTTGAAAATCCTTGAATTTTGAATCAAACAAGAGATCCCAGTCTCCCTCTTTGAATTTCTTCTCCTTGATGTACTTGTCATGCCATCTAGCCCTCTGCTGTTGGACTAGACTTGTTTTCTGAACTGCATCTTGTCTGATCTCATCCAATTCATTAATTTGCTCCAGTCTATGCTTTTGTGCCTCGGTTAGATCAAGTCCTAGCTGAACTGCCATCTTGAATGTTTGGATTTGGAACTCTATAGGAAACAAAACTTTCTTTCCATAAACAAGCTCATAAGGAGTATGGCCTGTTGTGTTTCTCCATGTAGTTCTATAGGCCCACAAGGCTTCAGGAAGCCTATCTACCCAATCTCTTCTATGTAAATGAGCAGTCTTTGTTAGGATTCCTTCAATGACCTTATTAGTAGATTCCACTTGACCATTTGCTTGTGGATGATAAGGAGTAGATTTTCTATGCCTGATTTTGTACCTCTCCATCATTTGTTCCACTAGCCTTGATGTAAATTGAGTTCCTTGATCTGTAACAATTTCCCTTGGGACACCAAAACGAGTAAAAATATCCTCAAAAAGAAAAGTAACTACAGATGATTCATTAGCAACAAGTAATGGTTTAGCTTCTACCCACTTAGTAACATAATCAGTGCAAACTAATATATTTTTCTTTTGTCTTGATGGAGGACTAATAGGTCCTACAAAATCCAAAGCCCATTTTTCAAAAGGTTCAATGTGTACCTGAGGTTGTAATGGCATCTCACCTGAAGGAGAAGGTTTCCCTACCCTTTGGCAACTGTCACACCTTTTGACATACTCCTTAGCATCTTTAAACAAAGATGGCCAATAATATCCTAAGTTAAGGATCTTATAGGCTGTCCTCTTATCTGCAAAGTGTCTGCCACAAGGTTCGTCATGACATGCCTTGAGAATCTCAGGCATCTCATCTTCACGAACACACCTTCTAATGATCAAATCTGGACCTGTCTTGTACAACTCATTAGCGACCCATGAATAATTTGCACTATCATTAATGATTTTTCTTTTTTCCCTTGCATTCATAATTGAAGGAAATTTTCCTGAAACTAAATAATTAGCAATATCAGCAAACCATGGAGTTTGAGTAGAGATTGCAAAAAGATATTCATCAGGAAATTGATCTTCAACTGTAGTGTCATCTTTGATATTTTGGAGTCTAGATAGGAAATCAGCCACTGTGTTTTGTTTTCCAGGCCTGTCTAGAATAGTAATGTTGAATTCTTGTAAGAGTAACAACCATCTTATCACTCTGCCATTAGTGATTGATTTGTTCATTAAATATCTAATTGCAGAATGATCAGTGTGAAAAAAAGTTTCATAGCCTGTTATATAGTGTCTAAATTTGTTTATGGCATGAACAACAGCTAAAAACTCTTTTTCAGTTACAGTATAGTTTAACTCTGCAGGAGTCAAATTTTTATTGATATAATATATGGCATAGGGAATCAAGTCTTTTTGTCCCAATACTGCTCCTAGAGCTGTATCGGAAGCATCTGTCGAGATATGAAAAGGTAACTTCCAGTTAGGTCCCCTTAATATAGGTGCTTCAGAAATTTTGGTTTTCAGGGTTTCAAAAGCTAGCTGGCAATCAGAAGTCCACTTAAATTCACAATCTTTGGTGAGTAATTTGAAGAGAGGAGATGCTATTTTGGTGAAGTTTTCTATAAATCTCCGATAATACCCTGTAAATCCTAGAAAACTTCTAACATCTCTTTGACAACTTGGAATGGATAGGTTCGAAATGACTTCAACTTTTGCCTCATCAACTCTAATCCCATCCCCTGAAATGTGGTGCCCTAAAACAATACCTTCAGTAAACATCATAAAACATTTTTCATGACTAAGTGAAAGGTTTGCTTCTTGACATCTTGTTAAGACTTTTTCCAAGTTTTCTAAAGCCTCTTCAAATGTATTCCCATAAACTGTGAAGTCATCCATGTACACCTCTACACAATCATGTATTAGATCCGAAAAAATTCCTAATACTGCCCTTTGGAATGTTGCAGGTGCATTACATAATCCAAATGGCAATACTCGGTAAGCATAGGTACCCCAAGGACAGGTAAATGTGGTTTTATCTTGGTCTTCAAAGTGCTACTTGGATTTGATTGTAACCACTAAACCCATCCGAGAATGAAAAGTACTTTTTTACCTGTCATCTAATACTTGATCTATGAAGGTAAGGAAAATGGTCTTTAAGAGTAGCTTTATTCGATTCTCGGTAGTCAACACACACCCTCCATTTTCCATTTTCTTGAAGCCTGATACCCAGGGAGAAACCCAATGACTATACGAAATAGGATAGATGGAAATTAACAGCAATTTTCTGCAGTTCTTCCTTGACAATTTCCCTAAGATTTGGATTCATGTCTTGAGGCATGCGATTGGTTTGAAATTTGCCTCTATATAGATGTGATGAGTACAAGTCTTGGGACTTATCCTTTCTTCCGGTGTATTCCATACATGTATACTGAAGAATGTCTGTATACTTTGACTAACTCTTCTTGTTGAGTTTTCTAGGTTTTGTTTATGTTCAAGGTTTTGCTGGAAAATTTCACTTGTAGAGCTGCCAAATTTGTCCATAGAATAGAACATATATAATTGTAGATTCATATTGGTCTCTATTACAAATGATTCTTGTTTGTGTTGAAGCGTTCAGGATTTCTGGAAATTATTCGAGAATTGATTATCTTCACTAATAATTTCTGAAATTGTAGAGTGGTTGTAAATATTCTTCATCCTCTATCCATTGAGTGTCATCTAGATGTGTTGTCCTACATTTGGAGGATATCAAGTAATTCTACTGTTGAACTACTATAAAATCTGCTATCACTGGGACCTCTGACTAATAAAAGCATCGATTTGTAGCCAACCAAGGTCTTCTGAAGTATAACGAAGTTAGCCTCTCCTCAGATGATAACCCAGGTGTTGGGATCATAGGAAGAAATCTGGGTACTCCAAGAGTCTAAGATATGGAGATATCCTTCTATTTTATTAGGTGATCTGGATCTATACACTAATTGTAATAATGTGGGTGTAAGAAGATTAGGAAGTTCGGTTGTCATGATACGTCTACTCATGATATTTATTGCTGCTCCTAAGTCAATGAGTGTGTTTTGAATTTCAATTCCGTTGATGTGAATTTTGACAAGTTTGGATTTCTTTGGGTCAAGTTACTTTGGAATAGTAATCTTACCCATCATAATGTCTTAACTATTGCCCTGCAGTTGAATTTTTCTTGGTTTCTCTTATTCTTTTTCTTGTTGTCTTCATACTCACAACTCCTTTATTGTTTGGCTAAAGTGGGGTTTCCTTGATGGCCTGCAATAATGGAATTTCTATCACAAACATTTCTCAATTCATCCAAGAAATCATAATTAGGCACCATTATTTGTTTTTCTACACCTTTATCAGTTTGTAGTCTTTACGAGAGGAAAGGGAGGTATAGAAGTAGATGTGGATGGTTGCTCTAATGTTTTGGAGTTAAGGATTTATTGAATCTTTTTGTTTTAGTTTTTCAATGTTTGGTCTTGAGATGTGTCTTCCTCAAGACTTTTATTAACCCGTAAGGAGTCTTCCTAAATTATCTTGTTCTTGTATGATCACAGAAGGTTTCTACATCTTCTCAAGTATCCTTCAGGACCTAAGTTGGTGCTCCTAAGGGTCTAGAGGAGCTAATTAAATAAGTTGGAAATTGTTGTCCTTCTATAGTGTATGTATTGCGAGGTTCTTATTATTGGGGTTTGGTATAGAATTTGTTTGGCAATTGATTGGATTTTTGAGGGAATGGTAATGGAAGTGGTTGATTTTGATGAGGTTGGTTCGGATGATGTTGTTGAGGATTTGTTGAGAATTTTGAGGAAAATTTTGTTGGGAATTTTGAGGATAAAAATGTGGATATGGTGGATAGGATGGTGGATCTTGTGTATGGAGGTATCTTCCATAGGGACCTTGTGATCCTTGTGCCCAAGCTTGGGGTTGATTTTTGAAATTGGGGCAGGGTTCTTGCCAGAGAATTCCAAGGTGGAGGTTGATTATACATTTGATCATGGAATCCTTGTGTATGGGGTCCTGTAGGAGTTTCTAGATACAAAGTTGAGAGATTACGTAGATGCAGCAGGAGTTTCTTCTTGGCTTGACCAAGTTGTAGGAAGAGAAGGACAATTCTTGGTCTCATGTTTCTCGAGAACAAATAACACAGGGTTTCTACAACTTTGACATCTAGAGGACATATCACAAGGCATGTTTCTTCCTACATTTGGACAAAAGATTGCCGAGAGCATCGATTGACCTTTTGCTTGTTTTGTATCTTGAGGGTGTCTATTTGTTCACTAAGACTCCCTAAGATGTCGGATTTAAAATCATCGAAGCATATGTCCTATTTCGATCTACTTACGCTTGTCTGAAGCGATTTACTTGCCCTTGCAAGAGCGAGGATCTCTTGGACCTTTGGCATTTTTAGATTTCCCTCGGAAAGGTTGATACATAACTCGGATATTTGGGGTAATGTGAGTTGTGATATATCACTTTTCCCATCATATTGAGATATCAACCATTCATCCCTAATTGTTTTCAACAAAAGAGCTTTTAAAGTGTCTTGATCTAGGTTTCCATTTGTGCCCACTTTTTATGTTGTATTTAAATCTTTCCAACAAATCTTCTAAGTTTTCATCTTCTTTGTAACATCTTGAACACTTCTTCCTTATGATTAACCGGCATACAATAATCCAAGTATCTCTCTAGAAATGCTTGTTTCATGTCTTCCAGTGTTCTAATAGAACCTCTTTGTTTAAACTCATAAGAAACCACTTTCAATGCTCCCTTCAAGGATTGAAGGAAATAATTTCGAGTTTTTGAGCATCTTGTAAGTAGTCATAAGTCACATACTGACACTTCAAATTCGAATAAGAAAGTTTCGGGATCTTGAGTTTAAAGTCCATAGAAGTTGGAGAAGAATGAGAGGGTGAAATGTTTTTTCATGGTTGTATTGGTTCTTCATCAAGTATAGGGAACCCAAAATAGCTTCCTGATACCTCTTCCTCCATCTACACCTCTACCTCCTTCTCCTCTACCTCTACCTCTACCTCCTCCAAATAATGTATGTTCTCCATTAACAACTCCTACCCTCCTCCTCCCTATTACTGCCATCGTTTGGCTCTCCACCTTGGAAGTAGAAAGGTTTGTGTCCCTAACGAAGTCTTTAGATCTTCTTCTATAGCGAGGTTCGATGGATGAAGTGGAAGGTTTCTCTGGCCCTTAATAGGTGACTGTAGATCTTCTAGAAGTCAGGATCGGTAAAGGATGGAAGATGGGTTTGAGTTGAAGGTGTACTAGTTCCTGAGTCTAGATGAAACAAGTGGTGTTCTAGAAATCAAACTTTTGCCTCTGCTGTATAAATCTTCCCCTTGAATCAGATCTCTCTCCCTACGCATAAAATTGTTTTTGGATGCTAAGAAACAAAGGTTACCTAGTTTTCACTTCCCCAGTGACTCTGTGGCCTTAAAATGTTGGGTCTCAATCTGGCCTCTAATGACTCATTTAATTGTCAGCTTGGATTTGTAAGCTATTTGAAGTGAAGTGTACCATATGTACCTAGGTGCTTGTTTCTAATGCGTTGTGTGTAGTGTTTATGATGTTTTTGGTCTTTTTGGTGATGATTTATGATGTTTTTGGTCTTTTAGTGGTTTAATGTTTGCGGGAAAATGCCTAGAAAACTAATGGAAAGGATTGGTGGTCAAAACGGTTAAGCTTAATGTATGGAATGGCAAATGCAATTGGAAGCTCTTTGAAAGCGAGAATACGAACTATGACTAAATAAAAGCAAAAGCTTGATAATGACTTTTTAGGCGAAGGATGACACAAACTAAACTTTGAGGGAAAATGATACTAAATGTCTGAATCCTCTAACTAAACGAGTTAAACACTAATCTTACCATGATGCAACTTATTTTGTTCTAAACTCTTCTATTCTATGACTAATTCTAGTTCTATTACGCAATTTAATTGAATATCCTGAGAACCTTTACTCAAGAGTTATTGGTTTCTTTTTCAAAGTAGTTCTTTTGAGGAAGAGCTACTGTTTATAAAATGATGAAGAGATTGCGGAAATATACAGACCTTATAGTATTTATCTTGTTCTTGTGGTTATAGATCAATTATGGTTCAGAACAAGGCGAAGTTTGTGAATAATGAAGAGAACACATCTTGTTAATCCTAACATTTGAAGTAATTTATTGTACGATGGAAGACAATTTGAATATGAAGTGCAAGTGCAATGAGTTAATCTAAGAATGAACCTAAAGATGCCACTAATCTAAGAACAATCTTTGAACTATAAGTCATCATCGAACTTGAAACAAAGTAAGCGAACATGAATTAAATGCAATGAAACTCACAGACATTCTAACTATACTAACATACATTATTCTATGAAGTTACACAATGTAATTTGTTCATCATTAGTGATATTTTGGAAGAGTTCCTTCTTTTGGAAGGGGTAGAACAATTCGGCTTGTGTAATTGAGTGCAATTGTAAGCAAATGGGCCGAAGGCAAATGAAAAGCTAAGTTATCACATCCATACCCTACTCGTCATTATGATGTCTTGGGCAAGCGTTGAAGAGCAAAAACCCAGAGATGATGCTAGTACAAACACACAACTAAATCATTCATTATCTGATCATGTCTTGAACTTCATAAGAATTTCTTGGAAGAGTTTCTTCTTGTGGAAGAGTGATTAGAACAAGTGTAGCGTGATAGTGAATAGCAAAAACACAACTGAAATCCTAAATTTTACTAGCTATTCATCATTCATCATTATAATATGTTGGGAGAGTGTCTTCTTGTGGAAGAGCTAGAATGAATATAGCTACGAGTAGCTAGTTAAAACAACTATGATTAAACTCTAATCCTCTGATACTATAGTCATTCAACATTCATCATTTTATTGTCTGATGGAAGAGTGTCTTCTTGTGGAAGATCTAGAATGAATACGACTACGATAGCTAAAAAAAACAACTACCAATTCAAATGCAAAACGTAAAGGCAGCTAGGAAAACTTATCTAATTTACGCAAAATAAATCCGTACGAAGGCGAGGGCCCCTCTACCATGACAGCATTCAACTCCAATTTAAATCACGCCTTCAAAATAACTTTATGCAACTCCATTAACGATGCAATAGTTTGAACTAACACTGCGTTTTCGGAGATGTATCACGGAGTTTAAAGCAAAATCTAGCGAGCAAATCTAACATAAAATCTCTAACATAACTCTGCAAAGTCTCCCAAGTTTATAAAGCAAATGCACGTAACAATAATTACAATAATTCAGGAACATTGTCTTTCCTTATCTAAATCCGTTAGGATTCTTTGAAGTGGCTACGTGAAGAAAAGACATACGGGTGGCTGAATTCCTAATAGAAGTCTTCCTTCCTAAATGTGTTCCCCACGTTCAAAACACTACCCGAATTCATTTCTTCCCCTCGCGATGAGAAACAAACCATGTAGACATGACATGGATCATGCTCATATCTTGATTTTTCTCAAGAGGGCCCCCACGGAACATACTCAAACATGAACGGTAACGGGGCTTACGCCGGTTAGCTGCAGATATGCATTATAACGACTAGTTCCGGTCAAAATGCTTATGATGGAAAAAAATCACAAAATGTAACAAGTCGATCATATGAAATCATTCTAGAAATAATTTTAACTTTATATTTATTGATCAATTAGGTCTGAATAGAAATGGACAAGGGAAAATGAGGTTAAATGAGGTGAAGGAAAGCACAATTTTGAGGCTCAACAAGTGGCTCATGCATACGATAGAGGGAATTACGCTATTCCCAGGGTTTTATGGCATCATGCATGGTTGACTTCGAGTTAGGACTTCGATGGCGAAGTTTGGTGGAGTTAATGAGACGGCTAGTGGAGTTGTGTTCTGTTTATTTTAGTTGAGCTGATTTGAGATTAGTTTAACTAGCTAATCAACTAGTAATGAGTCAGAGTGAATTAAATATTATTTAATTCATTAATTAGTAACTCATTATTCAACTCAGAGAACACATTAGTTCACTACGATTGCATGATACGATTCGGTGGAGACCGGTGAAAGAGGTAGATGAGGTGGGGTTAGCTATCGGTGGCGACATCGGTTGTGCATGAGATTTGCACCACACTTGGAGGAATTGCCCATGATGATTGCGTTTGTCCAAGCCAAGAGGATATTCGAACCTTGGATCTCTATATAGGCAGGGCACGGATTGCGCAATAGAGCGAGGCAATTAGCGGTGAGTTTAATTTGATAACACATTTCAAAAATTGAGCTAGTTTGTGTGCTTAACTTTATGAGAAGAAATCTTGGTACTTGTGAGGAGTATTGTGCTAAGTTTGTTACATGATTTCTCCATTATAATATACACAACATCATTTTGCGGGGTTTCATTTATAATCTTTCCCCATACACTCTTTTGTGTTAATGTGTATGATGATTTGATGTGTTATTGCTTGTTTATTTCCGCATGTGTGATGATGCGAGTGGAAGAGATTATGTGTGGCATATAGAATTCGAATTGTATGATCGAGTCAGTCTCGGTGGATAATTAATCATTATTTAACTTAACTTTCTACAAAGAATTCATATATTCGTGATAAGTCTCGATTGGCCTAATTTTCTTCTTCCATATACTTGAGATCCAAATGAATGGAACTTGAGATAAGCTTCATGACATTTTCCAAATTCATTTCTATCATACTTTGTTGGAGAGCAAAAATAACACAAAAATGTAATATTTAAATCTATAAATGATTATTTTCTTTTTTTTATATTGTTTTTTATGTATAATATAAATTAATTGTGGTTTGTGTGGAGTTTAATTTTATGATATAAATTCTATTGAAAATAAAAATTTAATGCTATGTATAAAAATTTAATGTTTATGTATTTTACAAAAAAAATTTTATTCATTAAACTAATTTATGTAAAATATAGTTTTATTAAAGTTATTAATTTAAATTTTACTAAAAAAATTGAGGACAAATTTTTAATAACAACATTTTAACTTAAAAATCACCAAAATCTAAATTCAATCTAACTTATTAAAAAGAAACTAACATTATTAAAAAGATATACTGGTGCACCACATGTTGCAAAGGGAACGTGTAAGGTTGTAGTATAGGAAAAGAATAACATATAAGAAAGAAGAGGTAGTAGTAACTTTCTCGGCTCCAACTAATCCTCCAAAGAAATAAGGAGTGGAGAATTATGTTTACTGGACCTCAAATAAAAAATATCTATCTTGAGTAATTAATGTGAAACAACTTCTTTGTTATTAATTGCATGTAAGATGTGTTTTTATAATGCATGGGACATTTTGGCCAAAGTACTCAAGACCTCTATATGATGAAATCTGCATGTTTATTTTTTTTCTCTATGAAGGATGCACTTGGTTTTTATGACTAGGTTGTGGAGACTTCACCCTTCCATGAAATGATTTGCTTCTATCACATTTGCAATGTTGAATTCCTCTATACAACTCCTAGAACTCTACTGCTTTACAACTAGAATTATTTAATGGAATAAAAACTTATGACTATGACATGTTGTATTTCATAAGAGACTACTAAGAAGATTAAGTATGGTAAATCCACTTTCACCTATCATTTGAACATAGAGCATAGAGTTATCTTAATAGTGAATTTCATGGATAAGAGACATTTGGGATTTTTTTAACACTTGAGGATGATTAATTAATATCACTTTCAGATAATTTATATTAATAAATTATCTACAATCATATTTCCATAATAACAACCAATATTCCACTTCTTTGGAACTTTTCACCTTAGTTAGAATAACAAACATCATCAAGCTCGAAAAGTAAGAAGAAAAAAAACTTCTTTAAGGATCATAATTCAAGACTTTAGTGCCTTTTAAAGATCATTTATTTTCCTATCAAATAAAAAGCAACAATCAAATAAATTTTGTAGTGACAAGAATGAGAACAAATTTTACATGTAATAACTCCCTTCTCTAGTGATAGTACATTTTTGGTTTTGAAAGGAAATTATTTTCCCGATCTTTCTAAATAATAGATTCCTCTCAAGTGACACTTTAGAAATACCTTTTATTTCAGCGAGATTGTCAATAGGTAAGTATCTTTTGTCTAGTATTTTTTGAGCCATTGAATTTAAGGGCGAGAGGTAAAGAGACTACTAGACAAAAAAAAGAAATGTAGGTGATTTAGATATCAAATGAAAATAACATTGAGAAATCTCTTCTAATTTTCTCATGTGGGCCTTCTCTCAATTGATGAGGTGAGTAGGAACATTTTAGCTCCAAATCTTCCGAGAATAAGCGGTGGAGAATTATGTTCGAGTGAAATACTACTCATGTAACTCTGACTCCTCCTTTACAATTGGAATGTTTCTCTTCTCTATGAACTCTATCTCCGCACTCTATAATATCTAGCTTTCTAGCTTGTTTTCTAAATAAATTTGTCTCTATATCACTATGGTTTGTACTCTTTTGAGGAATACGTGAGATAATGTAGCTCATTTGGATTCCAAAATCCTAGACTAACCCATTTTCTGAAGAGTCCTCTTCTGTTTTTAATTTTGCTATTTGGTCCTTCATGGCATTTTCAACATTGTTTCCTTCTAAAGAATCATATATTCTTGATAAGTCTCCATTGGCCTACTTTTCTTCTTCCATATACTTGAGATCCAAATGAATGGAACTTGAGATAAGCTTCATGACATTTTCCAAATTCATTTCTATCATACTTTGTCATGTATCAGCGAAAAATGTATTTACGTAACATTCAAAAGTCTATACTATTTATATATCTATAGATATAGTATTTTCTATGTCCATTTAATATGTGTATCATTTAGCTATTGAAATATATAATTTTATGTTATGGACTCTACTTTAATGTATATAAATTTAATGCTATTTTTAATATAAAGTAATTATGTAAATTCTATTTTTATTTACTCATAAATCTAATGTCTTTACTGAAATATAATTTGTTAAAATTTATTAAATAATTACACATATTATCTAAAAAATTTTATCAAAAGTTAAATTAATTTAAATTTTTAATAAATATAAACTAACATCATAAAAAATTATATAACAACATTTTCTAACATTCACACTCATTAACATACTCATATATAAACATATTTGGAATAACAAAATACGTTGTTAATGTCACAATTTACAGCAGGGATTTGGCCTCATAAGATTTGTCCCTACTATTTTAGGAGTCGAAGAGGTTTGCATAAAAGACATTTGACTCTTCGTCAGATTAGAGTTATTGGTTAGGCAATCTCAATTCCCCCTTTAAATAAACTACATTCCACATGAATACCATGAGTCAATACCATGGGTTGTATTTATAGTTTATTATTATTTTATTATTTTTATTTTATTTTGACCGAGGTTAAAATGTTCATTACATTATGTAAATCATTTTATTTAATTTACTTTTATTTTTAATTTTGTGTAATTTGACATAGTCGAAAATGTTAAACATGACATTACAACATTTCTATCATATTTTGTTTGGAGAGCATATAGTAATAGAAAAATGTAATATTTAAATATATAAATAGTTATTTTCCTTTTTTTATATTGTTTTTTATCCATGTAATATAAATTAATTGGTTTGTGTGGAGTTTAATTTTATGAAATAAAATATCTAATAATTTTAATGCTTATCTGTTTGTACCTAAACATTTAATGTTTATCTATTTTACAATATATATTAAATTATTCATTGAACTAATTTATATAAAATCTAGTTTTATTAAGTTATTGATTTAAACTAATTTATATAAAATCTAGTTTCATTAAGTTATTAATTTAAATTTTATTAAAAAAATTGAGGTTAAAAGCTAACAAATTTTTCAATAACAACATTTTAACTTAAAAGTCACCAAAACATATATAAAACTATTTACTTAAAAACTAACATTGTAAAAAACATATATAAAACTATCTACTTGTGGATCTAATGACCTAAAACATTTGAATCATCTAACATTTGATCCAATGGATCAAACATGGCTCAAACATGGATACGGAGGCAGAGCTAGGGGAGTTGTTTTCAAAGAGGGAAGAGGTTTGCATATCGATACATTTGATCCCTCTTGGCTCTTTGGTAGATCCAAAGCGTTTAAAGATTGATTTAGGCAATCTTAATTCCCCCTTTAAATAAACTACATTCCATGAATACCATGGGTCAATACCATGGGTTGTATTTATAGTTTAGTATTATTTTTGTTTATTATTATATTTATTTTTTATTGTATTTTGACTTAGTTAAAATGTTCATTACATTATGTCAATATTTTTATTTAATTTACTTTTTATTTTTTAATTCTTGTAATTTGACATAGTTAAAATATGTTAAACATGACATTACAACATTTCTATCATACTTTGTTGGAGAGCATAGTAACACAAAAATGTAATATTTAAATCTATAAATAGTTATTTTCCTTTTTTTATATTTCTTTTTATCATTGTAATATAAATTAATTGGTTTGTGTGGAGTTTAATTTTATGATATAAATCCTATTGAAAATAAAAATTTAATGCTTATGTACTCAAAAATTTAATGTTTATGCATTTTACGAATTTTTTTTTTTAATTCATTAAACTAATTTATGTAAAATCTAGTTTTATTAAGTTATTAATTTAAATTTTACTAAAAAAATTGAGGTTAAAATCTAACAAAATTTTAATAACAACATTTTAACTAAAAAATCACCAAAACCTAAATTCAATCTAACTTATTAAAAAGAAAAAAACTAACATTATGAAAAATATATATAAATATTTACATGTGGATCTAATGGCCTAAAACATTTCAGTTGACATTTGATCCAACGGCTCAAACATGGACACATGGGCACCTAGGGAGTTGTTTTCAAAGAGGGAAGAGGTTTGCATAAAGACATTTGATTCCTCTTGCCTCTTTGTAGATCCAGAGTTATTGATTTAGGCAATCTCAATTCCCCCCTTTAAATAAACTACATTCCACATGAATACCATCGGTTGTATTTATAGTTTATTATTATTTTATTTTTTATTGTATTTTGACCCAGTTAAAATGTTCATTACATTATGTCAATCATTTTATTTAATTTACTTTTATTTTTAATTTTGTGTAATTTGACATAGTCAAAATGTTAAACATGACATTACAACATTTCTATCATACTTTGCTGGAGAGCATAGTAACACAAAAATGTAATATTTAAATCTATAAATAGTCATTTTCCTTTTTTTATATTGTTTTTTATCCATGTAATATAAATTAATTGGTTTGTGTGGAGTTTAATTTTATGATATAAATTCTATTGAAAATAAAAATTTAATGCTTATGTACTCAAAAATTTAATGTTTATGTATTTTAATTTTTTTTTTAATTCTTTAAACTAATTCATGTAAAATCTAGTTTTATTAAGTTATTAATTTAAATTTTACTAAAAAAATTGAGGTTAAAATCTAACAAATTTTTAATAACAACATATTAACTTAAAAATCACCAAAACCTAAATTCAATCTAACTTATTAAAAAGAAAAAAACTAACATTATAAAAAATATATATATAACTATTTACTTGTGGATCTAATGGCCTAAAACATTTCAATTGACATTTGATCCACTCAAACATGGACACATTGGCACCTAGGGAGTTGTTTTCAAAGAGGGAAGAGGTTTGCATAAAGACATTTGATTCCTCTTGCCTCTTCGTAGATTAGAGTTATTGATTTAGGCAATCTCAATTCCCCCCTTTAAATAAACTACATTCCACATGAATACCATGAGTCAATACCATGGGTTGTATTTATAGTTTATTATTATTTTATTATTTTATTTTATTTTGACCGAGTTAAAATGTTCATTACATTATGTAAATCATTTTATTTAATTTACTTTTATTTTTAATTTTGTGTAATTTGACATAGTCAAATGTTAAACATGACATTACAACATTTCTATCATATTTTGCTGGAGAGCATAGTAATAGAAAAATGTAATATTTAAATATATAAATAGTTATTTTCCTTTTTTTATATTGTTTTTTATCCATGTAATATAAATTAATTGGTTTGTGTGGAGTTTAATTTTATGATAAATAAAAATTTAATGCTTATGTACCTAAACATTTAATGTTTATCTATTTTACAAAAAAAAATTATTCATTGAACTAATTTATATAAAATCTAGTTTTATTAAGTTATTGATTTAAACTAATTTATATAAAATCTAGTTTCATTAAGTTATTAATTTAAATTTTATTAAAAAAATTGAGGTTAAAAGCTAACAAATTTTCAATAACAACATTTTAACTTAAAAGTCACCAAAACATATATAAAACTATTTACTTAAAACTAACATTGTAAAAAACATATATAAAACTATTTACTTGTGGATCTAATGACCTAAAACATTTGAATCATCTAACATTTGATCCAATGGATCAAACATGGCTCAAACATGGATACAGAGGCAGAGCTAGGGGAGTTGTTTTCAAAGAGGGAAGAGGTTTGCATATCAATACATTTGATCCCTCTTGGCTCTTGGTAGATCCAGATTTAAGATTGATTTAGGCAATCTTAATTCCCCCTTTAAATAAACTACATTCCACATGAATACCATGGGTCAATACCATGGGTTGTATTTATTGTTTATTATTATTTTTTTATTATTTTATTTATTTTTTATTGTATTTTGACTTAGTTAAAATGTTCATTACATTATGTCAATATTTTTATTTAATTTACTTTTATTTTTAATTCTTGTAATTTGACATAGTTAAAATGTTAAACATGACATTACAACATTTATATCATACTTTGTTGGAGAGCATGGTAACACAAAAATATAATATTTAAATATATGAATCGTTATTTTCCTTTTTTTATATTTTTTTGTTATCCATGTAATATAAATAATTAATTGGTTTGTGTGGAGTTTAATTTTATGATATAAATTTTATTGAAAATAAAAATTTAATGGTTATGTACCAAAACATTTAATGTTTATGTATTTTACAAAAGAAATATTCATTGAATTAATTTATGTAAAATCTAGTTTTATTAAGTTATTAATTTAAATTTTATTAAAAAAATTGATGTTAAAATCTATCAAATTTTTAATAACAACATTTTAACTTAAAAGTCACCAAAACCTAAATTCAATGTAACTTATTGAAAAAAAAAACTAATATTACAAAAAACATATATAAAACTATTTACTTCTGGATTTAATGGTCTAAAAAATTTCAATCGTCTAACATTTGATCCAATGGCTCAAACATGGACACAGTAACAACTAGAGAAATTATTTTCAAATAGTGGCAATGAAGCCGACATAATTAAGTTTTATTGAAATAAAAATTAACTTCAATTTTTATATTATTTAATTATATAAATATTATACTTGCGCGTGAAGATTTTGAGATCATTTATTACGTGTAAATATATTTAAATGACTATGCTAAATGATTATATTTTTCTTAATGGTGATTCTAGTTCAGAAATTCCTTTAAACATAAATAATTCTAGAAATTAACCCTATGTCCACAATAATAATAACTATAACATGTAGTTGATTGACATTTTTATTTTTTTACTTTGGAATATTCATAATAAATCCAGACTTCCAATTTAATATGTTTTGCAATGATAAGGAGTCTCTCTAATGCAATTTAGATCTATAAAATCTAGATCTATAAAATGATGAAAAAAAAAACAAATTAATCATAGACACACAAAACTGTAATAAAACTAATCATTTGCCACATATATCATGGACACATGATAAAAAAATCTGATCTCAATAATAATCTACTTTCCTACTTATACTAATCCTATACTAATCATATATTTACATGAGATTAAAAATGCAAAAATGCTATGATCAATGACAACCTCACATGAGAGAATGAGGCCCATCACACTTATGATACCATGCTCTATCAGATAATTCATTATATCAAATAATGTTACACATTTATACATTAAGCTTTATCCTAAGATAAGTATATGAAAGTTTATGAAAGTTTGGCTCATATATTATTTATGATATCATGTTTTATCAAATAATGTTATATATTTATACATTAAACTTATAATTAAAATAAAAGAAAAAAAAATTAGTTTTACTTAAAATTATTATAAAAATATTTTACTCTTACTTATGAATATATATTTTCATGTTCAACTTCGACTTTGTGTTAAAGAGCGATGGTTTCCCATTGTCTGTCACAACTGACAACCGACACTGTTTAAGATGACTGCCGTCTGAAAATATTTTTATAACCGACATTGTTTTAGATGACTGCCGTCTGAAAATGTTTTTTATTCACAGAGATCCAGAGCTCTATTCTATATTCGATGCATCTATTCCTCTTATGCTTGTATATATTTTTATACACAGATGAAGAGCTGGATGTATCGTTAGAGAGAGAATAGAATGGTTGATTAGAGAGACCATTCAGAGGTTAATTTGAATTGCTGGCCAAGTCTGCTATACGTAATACAGCGAATAAGAATGACACGTAGGTTTATCACTTATTCCTGGTCCAATTTTTTAAAATAAGCTCCCATGCCACGTAGGTTTATCACTTATTCCTGGTCCAATTTTTAAAAATAAGCTCCCATGCTACCAGATTAATCAATCTGGACGTTTGTCTTGGACTTTTTCAATATGTGGACGTGACGGTTGATGGTTGACTCGATCTCCATCTTACTGCTCGTATTGCGAAAGATGCGATTCTTTTACGGTAAGTTATCATTAGAGGTAGAGAAGTAATAATAGACCTGATTTTCTTTTATTTTAATGGGGATTTATGTTATTGAATTCAATTTTTGTTAGTTGTTTGTTTTTTTGAATTTATTTATTTATTTATTTTTACATGTGATTAAATCAATTAATTAATTTATTGATGTTTTTAATAGTTATTCGTGTATTTTTCAACATTCTATTTTTTGTTATTTAATGATGGATGGAGTGTCTATCAGACATGGTGGAAGACTTAAAGGTGTGAAAAAAACACAATGAATTGAACTGAAATGAGTATTTTTGAATACATATTTACATTATGGAGTTGGAAATACTTATAGGTAAGAAATATTTTGTATGAATATGGCTATAATATGTATGTTTATTTGGTGGTTGGTGTAGGAAAATGTTGGAATGTTATGTATCAAGACAATTGAAAGGAAGACATTGTAGATACAACTAAAGAATGAAGAGATAAATATTGTTGTAAATAGCATAGCATGGAGAATAATATTTAAGGGATCCATGGGATGGTTATATTTCTAGTTTAACCTATGTTCAAAACATGTAATTATTATGTTGGTATGTTTACTTTTGGTATAATATTATCTTACCATGCCAAGTTGAAACCAAGAAAAAAAGTGTAAATGCATTTTATTTTGATTAATGAAAATATCAAATAGCCAACTCAAATAGGATCACTTATAGAGAGAGCATAATAAAGTAGAGAAATGACAAGGAACTTTATGGAAATCTTATTCTTTCTACCTATACCTTTTACACACTTAGCAATTTCGTTTTATCTTGAGTTATTTAAGTTATAACTATGGAACCTAAGCCATAGCTTAAAAATAATGATGGAACTTTTCCCAAACTTCTTCCTATATTCTTGGAGACTTTCCTACCAACTTCTTTAAACTATTGTGTTAAGATTAATGTTTAAATAACTTTTTATGTCATGAAAAATAAATAAATTCAAATGGGAGGGGAGACTATTCTTTGGAGGTGGAAAAAGAGGAGAAGAGATGAAAGTTGTTGAAAATGTAGTGTTTCCTTTATTGAACAATAAACTTGCATTTTTCTATGTTAATATGCATATTTTGAAGCCAAAATAATATGGAAAAGTTTCAAAAATTGCAAAATTAGGGTTAATTTAGTGCAATACTTGGGAAGCTTTGTAATCATAGGGTCGAGGAGCAATCAATGGATTTTGTAGCATAGAAGGTGCTCACTCTAAGTTATATGCAAGCCAAAAAGGAAGCACCCAAGGTTGTGGAAAACCTATACCCAACAAGAATAAATATCTTCAAAATCTTACACCAATGAGATAGTGATTATTCTCATTTCCAAAAAAAATAGCACTACAAATTTTCACCCTTGTGGTATCATGACTTAACTCCGGGTGGCTAGCTATAGATAGACAAGTTGCAACTATATTTATAGTTGGGTGGAAAAGTGCTTGGCCTTAATAGATTTGATACATTATTTTACAATCTTAGATAAGTATTACAACTATGTTATAATTGCAATACAATTTTATTTTTACATGATTTTTGATATATATCTTCTTAAGATAAAAGTGGCACACACACACTCAATATGTTCTCTATTATGAATCAGCAATTACACACATATTTATACAAGAAAAAGTCTCAAGATAGGAATTCTATCTTAGACATACAGTAGTGTGGTTGAGAGATTCTCTCAACCACACACTAAACTAGGAGAAACTATATTCTAGCTAATTCCTATTATGTAGGAACAAACTTCTCAAATGGAGAATTACAACTATAGACAAGTAGGAATTAATTATTTCTAACTCCCCCCTTTAATGACTACTTGTCATGATAGTGATTCACAAAGTCTGGTTGTGGCCAAACATAACAAAGAATATGTCGACATCCATATAAAAGAGCAACCATCCACTGGAATGCATGGGTACCAACCGCTGCAACCGCTAGTCCTGTAGGATGTCCTTCGCATACATGATTCTGTCGACCGTTATCACTGCATATATGTACCTGCAAATCCACCACCATCAGGCGAATTGCATGTGCAGAACCTCCAAAAACAAAGAGAGATCAGTGCCTTTCTAAGCCAAATATTCATGTCCAAATAACAATCGCAAACAATTGCGCTGATTGCGCCTTTCGACGCAACTGTCAGATAGAAAAGTGCGCCAACCCTCTTGTGCTCAGACACACCAATATCTGAGACCGTGAGCCAGGTGTTACTGCAGTCCACCTGCTCCTACGAGCACAAAGCTCCCGTTGTACACGTTAGCCACTTAGGCAATATGCCACCACCGGGCAAGTCCAATTTGCCACCACCGGGCAAATCCGCCAACTTCAATATGCCACCACCGGGCAAGTCCGATCTGCCACCACCGGGCAAATCCGCCAACTTCAATATGCCACCATCGGGCAAGTCCGATCTGCCACCACTGGGCAAATCCAGAACTTAAATGTGCCACCACCGGGCAAATCCTGTAGCCACTAAGGCTCTGTATGTGGTTTCTGGCTCACCACAAACCATCACTTTACAGTGACAAAAGATGGTTTCAAGCTGACCATAAACCATTACAAAGTGGTTTTAAGATCACCACGAACTTTCAAATGCCTTTACAAGGCTTACATTCCATATTTCAAAATTTGGAGTTTCTAGGTACATATAACAACCAACTTGCTTATAACATGCTAGGGAGTCTATTCCACAAACCACACTAACTCAAACAAACATCTACTTTGTTGTCGACCATAAACGTTGTTGCTGCTCCTTTACCTCATCTGTTCATTGTTCATATCTTGGGCATCTTTGTCTGTTCAAATCACTTCTTGGAACTCCACGTTTAACCTGTCATTCGTTAGAGTAGCTAATTCTAACAAAATAACTCTGCCTACATTGAGTTAGCTAGGCTCAATAAGGCTCAATAAAACATGATTCCAAGAAAATACAACATAAAATCTTCAAATTTAATTTCTCTATCTCTGCCCATAGATGATTATTTCCCAAACATACCAGCAGCCATTTTTCGCCAACAATACCTGTGAGGGGTCTACTGATAAAGAAACGTATTGACGACTTTTCACCTGGACTCAATCCAGTGCATTCAAACACTGATGATCCAGACATAGGCACACAGCCATACGAAGAGAACACAATTTTCCCTTCAAGAACATTAATCCAGGACTCCACGGTCCAATCCTCCATCGCGTTTCAGTATCCAATTCTCCCGGCATCGCAACATAATGCCACTTCCCCTACTCACAGTATCAAGGCTAGTCACTGCTCTCAAGCATGCCTCCTCATGCTTGCTAACAATCTTCAACATGATCACAATCATCCTTCAATCTCTGATGTAGCTCCAATTGATGTCGTTTTCACTGTCATGTGTTCATCATTCCCTGCAAATTTGCTTAGTATTGGAATGGCCAGTTCCAACACACACTCAGAATTGTGACAATAGCTAATCACACTACTGTCATTTAAATTACAACCAATTTCATTGTCATGACAGTTAATCAATACATTACAGAATTAAAAAACATCATCAAAGAATTAAAAAAAATACATTTTGACAGTAGCATAAACTTCTCCATATATCGAGCAGCTCCAACACCCAAGCAATCTTCAACACAATCGCCATACAAACTCTTTGCAATATTGATTCCAAGCATTTTATCTTCATATATGAATGAAGCACAACCTCCATTAATCGAACAGCCTTCACCAAATGATACTCACAATTTTCTTCTGCCTCTCCTTCATTGACAACGAGCTCCATATCTCCGCCCCGTACACCGCTTCCACCAGCGCCAATATTTGTAGTGATACAAAGAGCAGTGAACCCATAAAATTATTCATACGTTGGCATTTCAATCTTGAATCCACGGAAAAAAGACCGCCGACCTCAATAATTACTTTTCTGATTTGTTTTGACGCACAACAAGCTCACAAACTTCCATGAAAGCCACATAATTGACATCATTTAAAGCAGAACTGAAGCACAAATGCCTATCTCCTTCATTTTCAGATCATTTGATGCAAGGCACTCGTCAACAAGTTGCAAAAGATTGGGATTCTCCAAAGCTGCAGCAACTCGTTCTTTGTCAATTGCTTATTGACTGAAGCCTCAAATGCCTGGGAACCAGGAGCAACATAGATGTCAACCTTGTAGTGTGGAGGGAAATTTCGCATCAATTTAACTCGTAAACACAAACCAATAATTGCTCCCATACTACAATGTTGCACAGTGAGTGTGAAGGTTATCAATATGCAACCAAAATGTGGAATGAAAGTTATGTTTGTAAATTTTGAAATGTGGAAGATAAAATAGCAAAAAAAAAAACTCCTTTAAAGGCAGCTCGACAGAAAGAACTCGAGCTGCACAAGACTAATATGCTCTCCACATCTGTCCATACTAGCCCCATAACATGCCGCAGCTTAGTCTCAGATATGAAACCATTTTGATCCTTGTCAAAAAACTCTGCACTTCTATTGAAGTCGTTGGCGCCCAACACCATGAATTTACCTTTCATAAAACACCGTGGCATCCGGGCGCATGGCGATTTTCTTCCCACCATAATTTCG
This sequence comes from Pinus albicaulis, assembly GCA_034641835.2. Taxonomy (NCBI): domain Eukaryota; kingdom Viridiplantae; phylum Streptophyta; class Pinopsida; order Pinales; family Pinaceae; genus Pinus; species Pinus albicaulis. The sequence continues at coordinate 1,642,967,796 of CM076584.1, read as the reverse complement.
CTTGCATCTCGCTGATATCTCAAGGGATCCACCTTGATGCTCTCCTTGATCAACTCCAAAACCTTCCAAAACTCCAGATTCGTGGTAGACTCCGGATCTGGCAACTTCCCAGTCTCGGCAAAGTCCTCCTCGGCCTTGACCCCTTCGACCAATTCAATCTCCGACATCCCATAATGCGCGTGGGGAAGATCCTTCCCCCTGAGTTCCCGTCCGGACATTCAGCAATGCGCATTCCTTCCAATTATAACTGAACTGTCGTGCTCCAGTTGGTGAATAGACTTTGGGTTTGGAGCAGGTTGGCTCCTCTCGAACGCCACCCCACCGTGCAGCACGCACTCGTTGAAACAGTGCCACAGCGCTACGTTTTTCTCATCGTTCTGCATCAGCACCATCGGCGCCATCGACAGCTCCCTCGATTCTTTCACCAGCCACTTGGACGTGGGCGTCAGGCAGTATCGCGTGCTCTCGTTGCCTCCGCCGGGATCTGCAGAGGCTCGGAATACGCCCTTCGCCACCAGGAAGCACATGATTCTGAAGAGGCACGACGCTTCCACCGATTACCATCTACATCCAGTGCACCAATTGCAACCTGTCCATTCACCATTCTACAAACAGAGTGCTCCAAATCTGACAGCACCTCTGACATTGAAGTAAGCACATCGGCCAAAAAAAAATCTGCAAAGGTGATTGCCAGAATCAATCCAAGAACAAAGTAAAGGATCACTGGCTGAGACGTTTATATGAGCAGGAGAACGAATCCAGGTAGCTCACGCCTATTCACCACGGTCTCCAACAAACCTCGTGCACTTGGATCTCCTCTACGGAGCGATCTCAGATTAGATCCAATTAGATCAGATTAGACTTCGATCCACCATGTTTCCTCTGCTTTCAATGAAAATGCAACAAAAAATTCCTTGTAGCAGCTCCAAATTCGAAGGTTTTTCTTCATAATGCAGAAATGCCAACCAAGAAGCCAACAAGCGCAGCACAAAAAACTGGTCACGGCAGGGAATCCGTCCAGACCCTGAATGACCCCAAAACCCATGACAAGGACCAGGACAACAACAGCAGAGTTGGAGACACCGATCCATCGCTGGACCCAGATTACGCTGCCCATCTCAAACCAATCTGCAGTCCTTCTGACAGAACGACGGCTGTGAACATGGATCTAGATACCCCACTTGTTTTCGACACTAACTACTATTTTATCTGTTTACAATGCCTCTGCCTTGGTTGCCCACAAGCAGCGCTGCATCGAACCACTCGATGGACCAACAAACAAATAAAAACAAAACTCTCTATCTGCAATTTCCCTCAGCCCACGAGGGGCTGAGGCCCATGCCCTTATGGGCTCTGAAGCTCTGATACCAAGATAAAATTGGCACACACACACTCAATATGTTCTCTATTATGAATCAGCAATTACACACATATTTATACAAGCAAAAGTCTCAAGATAGGAATTCTATCTTAGACGTACAGTAGTGTGGTTGAGAGATTCTCTCAACCACACACTAAACTAGGAGAAAATATATTCTAGCTAATTCCTATTATGTAGGAACAAACTCCTCAAATGGAGAATTACAACTATAGACAAGTAGGAATTAATTATTTCTAACTTCTTATGGTGGTAAGTGATAAATGAATGTACTTGTTTTTAACAAAGAAAAATTTAATATGTGAATGACTTACCATAGTTGTATAATATCAATAAAACTTTCATGAGTTTTATTGATGAATATTTGCAAGGAAATTAAAATTCACACAAAAATGTAGTTGCTGATTTTTTTTTATGTTTGGACAATCTTTTAACTTTAAAAGCTAAGTAGAAAAATAATCAACATTTAATATATCAAAACCTTGAAAAAATGGTGATTATCTTAATTTGATATATTTTATTTGGTTAAAGTATCTCATGGTAGTCAACTAAAAATGCTTTACATCCTATTTGGGTAATTATCTTTGAATGATACTCATTTGAAAAATGTTGATTATCTTAATTTGATATCGCTTTACATCATAATTGGGTAATTACCTTTGAATGATACTCATTTATAATGGTTTACCTAGATGGTAATGTTATTGGGTTACCTCAAATATGATAGTTAATGATATACTATAGAATATCAAACAATTTTATTCTAAGTCTCTTTAATAAGAAATAAATTCCATCGTAGGTTGAGTTGATAATTTTTAAATATGAAATATATTTTATAGGTGAATGTTTGTAGACTTGATTTGACTAAAATTCATAGTATATAAATCATTACAAACATTTTGAGGTAAAAAAATAAAAAATCAATTTTAAAAGAACCAACATGATTCAAAATGATGATGCCATGCCCAAGGATAAATATTTTTGGAGTGAAAAGAATAAAAATATTTTTTATAATGGTATTTTGATTTATCCCCTTATATGTTTACTCAAATTTCAAGTGTGGTCAAAACAACATTTTTTGGGTGAAAATTTTGCAAACATAGCTCCCAACACATTGACATTGTTTTACAAGTATGGGGATACCCATTTGTGGACTTTAAAGAAGATTCTAAAAGGTCTCCCCCATTTGTGGACTTTAAAGAAGGATCTAGAAGGCCCAAATTCCTAAGATTAAGTGAGGGTTCAGGATGCAAAACCCTAATCATGAATGTCTATTAGGCTATGTTAAATAGTGGTCTACTATGAAGAGAAAATGATTTTATTTTTTAACATTCTACTTGTTCCATAGTTGAGAAATGCATCTAGGAGTGGGATTTTATGTCATAATAGAGGATAAAGTGGATTCTATAGTAGTCATTCAAGACACAGTTTCATAGGTAAATCCATAGTGAGTGGCCCTCTCTTTGTATGTGCATATCATAATGAAATAAAAGAGAGAAGAGCACAATGTCACCTTCTAGATAGGGTTTCTTCTTTATCAAGTTTCATGTGATACATCATGTGTTTATTGTGCGGAAGGTGTGTTCATTTTTTTGTTTTTTTATTTTGATTTTAATGATTTCATAAACTCAAACATGTTAGTCATAATTAATCCTTGATTTAAGGAAATATTACAAGATATATTGTGGCAAACTATTCTGATTGAATACCGATGACAATTTTCAAATCATATTGGCATTAAATCTAGGTTTTTTTAGAGTAATTGTAGGAACTTATCCAAAATTTGATTACGTTAAAAATGTGACAACAAAAATGTAAATTTACTTATTAACTATGTAGTTGAAATAATGAAATGTAGTTTGAATAACGAGATGTAACAAAATATCTCTAGGTTAAATAAGATGGCCCGAGAGGCTTGTAAAACACAGAGAATCATTTGATTAATAAAAGTTTCCAAAAGATTTATTCTTCAGTTTCTAATTCGTTTATTTCTCCTATTCCTTTCTTGTTTAATGATTTTTCCTCAGAACAAGTGGTATCAGAGCTTGGGAGTCGATCTTGTTTGTTGGTTAATCAAGCGGATAACTGCGCCAACGTTCAAACATAAAGCAGAAGCCGTCAAATTGCCTCATTTGTTGGTTAATCGAGCGGAGAACTGTGCCAGCGTTCAAACATAAAGCAGAAGCCGTCGAATTGCCTCGTGCTATTTGCCCATGGAGATTGGTGTTCTTCCCTTGTGTTGTCTGCCTATGGAGATTGGGGTTCGTCGAGCGGAGAACTGGGGATAGCCACTGCAAAAAAGAAGCCATCCATTTGCCACTGGGAGAAGGGAAGAGTCGTAAAATCCGTGAGTGCCGAGGAGAAGCCTTCACAACTGCAGAAAGAAAGTAGCCAGCCTTGTCTGAAAGAAAGAACGTTGTTGAGGGACGTGAATTTTTTTTTTGGCTATCTGTTGAGGCCGCTTTGTTGAGGAGAAAGGCCGTTGAGTGAGACGGTGGCACGCTGGAGAGCCGTCGAGGCTATAGAAGGAGGAGTCTGCTGCTTTGAGGAAGACGCAGAGGATTTGATCAAGTGTGGGGAGCCCGACTGCTGAAATAAAACGGGTATATATATATATATATTCAATGTAATATATCTATAAGGCAAACAAGGTTGAAGAAACAGAAATTTGAGAAACTGAGAATTTTTTTTTAGGGGTTCAGTTTGAGAAAAAGGACTTGAACAGAAATTGTTTGATTTTCTGAAAGAAGAAAAAAAAATAGAAATTGTAATTTTTATTTCTATTTAAAAGAGTAGGAGAAATAAGAGATCTAAAATCTCTTGAAACCCTAGAAGAAGAGATTTTTTTTTTTGTAGAAGGGAAATTTGAAATCCTAGGAGGTAGAAATGGCAAAAATGACAAATGCAAAATTTGAGGTGGAGAAATTCACTGGGAAAAACAATTTTTCTCTGTGGAAACTAAAGGTTAGGGATTTGTTGGTGCAACAAGGGCTGAAGCCCTATCTGTATGTAATGTCTCTCAAGAGGCTGATAATTGGCTATTAAACTCTGGTTGTAAATAAAAAAACAGCAAGCATGTCGAGTTCGGACTGGGAGGACTTGGATGCCCGAGCTCTTAGTACCGTTCGATTATGTTTGGCAGATGAAGTACTCTTCAATATTGTTGGAGAGAGTACAACTGCAGGGTTTTGGAAGTAATTGGAAACACTCTATATGACAAAATATTTGAAAAACAGAATCTATTTAAAAAGACAGTTGTACAGCCTTCGAATGAAGGAGGGTACGAAAATTTCAGATCACTTAAATGTTTTTAATACACTTATTTTCCAGATGTCTAATATGGAAGTAAAAATGGAAGAAGAAGACAAAGCATAATCTTGTTGTGTTCCCTGCCTGAGTCATGGGATCACTTCGTGACCTCAGTCATTTTGAGCACTGCCGATTCATTAAAACTTGAATCTGTCATGGGCGCTCTCTTATCTGAAGAGGTACGAAGAAAATCTAGCATTGAGACTTTTGCACCTAAAGCCATGGTAGCCAGAGGGCGGTCAAAGGAAAGGGGGCAGAAGACAAGAGGTTCTTCTAGATCGAAGTCAAAGGATGGCAAGAAGAGTAAAGCAAAATGATAGTACTGCAACAAACCGAGACATCTCAAAAAGGATTGCTGGAAACGGAAGGAATCGGAGAATCTTAACAAGGAAGCAAATCGGGGTGATTCAGGTATGGTTGATGAGGTTTTAATTGCTAAAGCCCTATCTGTATGTAATGTCTCTCAAGATGCTGATAATTGGCTATTAAACTCTGGTGCTTCTCATCATATGAGTCCGCACCGAAGTTGGTTTACTTCATATGAAACTCTAGATGGTAGTTTTCATTTCATGGGAAATAATGCATCTTGTTAGACTGTTGGGATTGGTAATGTAAAAATTAAAATGTATGATGGTACAGTTAAAACATTATCTGATGTTAGGCATGTACCTGATCTAAAGAAAAACTTGATTTCCTTGGGAGTTTTGGATTCGAGTGGTTATAAATTTACAAGTCAAAATGGAGTGTTGAAAGTCTCAAAAGGAGCCTTGGTTGTGATGAAGGCTAAAAAGGTCGGAAATCTGTACATACTCAAAGGAAGCACTCAAGTTAGTGAAGCGGAAATCATGTCAGAGAAAGCAGAAGAGGGTTCTTGTCTATGGCATCAGCGGTTGGGTCACATGAGCGAGAAAGGTCTTCAGGTACTGATGAACCGCAAGCTGCTTCCTGATTTGAAATCCTTGAAGTTGGATTTTTGTAAATATTGTGTGTTTGGTAAACAATGTAAACAAAGATTCAAGACTTGAAATCATAATAGTAAGCAGATTTTGGACTATATTCATTCTGATCTGTGGGGACCATCTCCTACTATGTCTTATGGAGGTGCATCATATTTTTTAACGTTTATTGATTATTTCTCCCGAAACGTTTGGGTCTATATGTTGAAAAAGAAATTTGATGTATTTAATGCATTTAAACAATTTAAAACAATGGTGGAAAAGAAAACATGCAAATAAATTAAATGTTTAAGAACTGACAATGGCGGTGAATTTACATCTTTAGAATTTGAACAATTTTGTAAGGATGAAGGGATTGTTAGACATAAAACTGCTATTTATACCCCTCAACAAAATGGTGTTGCTGAACGGATGAATCAAACTCTTATGGAAAGAGCCAGAAGCATGATCAGTAATGCTAACTTCCAAAAGGAGTTGTGGGCAGAAGCTGTATCTACTGCTTGTTATTTAGTTAACAGATCACCTTCAATTGCAATAAAATGTCAAATTCCTGAAGAAGTTTGGTCGGGTCAGTCTTGTGATTATTCACATTTGAATATTTTTGGTTGTGATGCCTATGCTCTTATTCCTAGAAATCGGCGTTCAAAATTAGATCCAATATCAAAATGTTGTGTCTTTGTTGGATATGATTATTCAGTGAAGGGATATAGGTTGTGGGATCCTACTTCACGGAAGATAGTGATTAGTAGAGATGTAACATTTGATGAATCTTCTCTTTTAAAATCAGATGTTGAAAAGGTTGAACATGAGCAGGTATCACCAAGTCAGCAGATTCAATTGGAGACTAAACCTTTTTTAGAAAGTCGAAAGGAAGGAGAGACTTCTGATGAAGAAGGTGGAGAAGCAAAGGAAACTAGAGAAATTCCATAACCAATTTAGCAACTAGTCACTCTACAAAGGTTTACAAGGGAAAGAAAAACACCTAAAAGGTATGAAGATTTTGCTTCATCGTTTGCATTGATTACTAAAGATGGGGAACCTTCTTGTTATCAAGAAGCAGTTAATGATGCAGATAGAAAGATATGGAAAAAGGCTATGGAAGAAGAAATGGACTCCTTAGCCAAGAACTATACCTGGGATCTTGTAGAAATTCATGAAGGGAGAAGTGTTGTTGGGTGCAAATGGTCTTCAAGTTGAAAAGGAAAGTTGATGGAAGTATCGAAAGGTATAAAACGAGACTGGTTGCAAAAGAGTATTCTCAGGTTGAAGGTGTTGACTTTCCTGAGATCTTTTCACTAGTAGTTAAACTTGTTTCTATTCGTACTGTGTTAGCACTAACTTCTTTACTTGACCTTCAGTTAGAACAGTTAGATGTTAAAATAGCCTTTCTTCATGGTGATTTGGATGAAGAGATATATATGGATCAACTATAAGGTTTTGTACAAGGTCGCAGCAGAAGATTAGTTTGCAAGCTCAGGAAATCATTGTATGGCCTGAGGCAGTCGCCCAAGCAATGGTATAAGAAGTTTGATTCCTTCATGGTGAGCCAGAATTTTATCAGAAGTGAGTATGATCATTGTGTATACTTCAAAAGTTTCAATGGCATATTCATTATCTTGGTGTTGTATGTTGATGATATGCTTATTGCAAGCAAAAGCATGGAAGAAATCAACAAGTTAAAGGTTCAGCTCTTTAGGACGTTTGAAATGAAGGATCTTGGAGCAGCAAAACATATCTTGGGCATGGAGATACATAGAGACAGGAAGAACGGTAAGCTTTGGTTATCACAACAGAAGTATGTGGAGAAAGTACTTGAAAAATTCGGTATGACCAATGTGAAACCTGTTAATGTTCCATTAGCTTCCCATTTTAAGCTTTCTTCGGATTTAAGTCCTAGAACTAATGAAGAAAAAAAGTATATGTCTCGTGTGCCATATGCAAATGCGGTAGGCAACTTAATGTATGTGATGGTATCTACAAGACCTGAAATTTCACATGCAATTGGAGTTGTCAGCAGGTTCATGGCAAATATAGGGGAAGAACATTGGCGGGCAGTGAAATGGGTGCTTCAGTATTTGAGAGGCACAAGTGACCATTGCATCAGCTTTGATGGTCGTGAAGGTTCAGTCTACGGATATGTGGATGTTGATTATGCAGGTGATTTGGACAAAAGGAGGTCTACTACAGGTTATGTTTTTACTCTTGCAGGTGGAGTAATCAGTTGTATGTCAAAGCTTCAAGAGACAATTGCTTTGTCCACTACTGAAGCAGAGTATATAGCTACTTGAGATGCCTATAAAGAGGCAATCTGGTTAAAAGGTCTGCTTGATGAGATTGGAAGGACGCAGGAGAAAGTGAATGTGTTTTGTGACATTCAGAGCGCTATTCATTTGGCTAGAAATCCAGCCTATCACAGCAAGACCAAGCACATCGATGTAAGGTATCATTTTGTGAGACATGTAATCGAAGGCGGCAAAGTAGTTCTCAAGAAGGTCCACACACAGGAAAATCATGCAGATATATTCACGAAGCCAGTTTCAGTAAAGAAGCTGAGATGGTGTCTCACTTCTCTCGGCTTGCAGAAAAGATGATGAATGGGCATTAGGAAAATTGTTGTCAAGGTGGAGTTTGTTAAAAATGTGACAACAAAAATGTAAATTTACTTATTACCTATGTAGTTGAAATAACGAAATATAGTTTGAATAACGAGATGTAATGAAATATCTCTAGGTTAAATAAGATGGCCCGAGAGGCTTGTAAAACACGGAGAATTATTTGATTAATAAAAGTTTCCAAAAGATTTATTCTTCAGTTTCTAATTCGGTTATTTCTCCTATTCCTTTCTTGTTTAATGATTTTTCCTCGCAACATATTAGCTATGACAAATGAGTTTTTCATAACAACCCTCAAAATGAAGCACAAAAAAGATATGTGAAAGTGGAAGAGAAAGTCATAAATATCTCTAATAACATGGCCCTCCTCATAATGGCTATAGTAAACCATTTGAACATTTCCTCACTAAAACATTTCCTTCTCTTATTTTATATACTATTTTTCATATATATATATATATATATATCAAATTTAAAAACATTCAAACCTAGCGGTGAGTATATTAATAAAACGCAGGCCTACAACACCAAAAAACAAATCTCGCTTTATATGCTAATTTATATATATATATCAAATTTAAAAGCATTCGAATTATGTAGTTGAATTATTGGTTCGAACGTAAAGGTGGGTATATTTTTTTTTTAAATAAAACGCATGCCCACAACCCAAAAAACCAAAACTCGCATACTATAGTTGACTACCCATTTGAATTGTAATTCCGGTTGGACTCTCTCCATCTATATCCATGTCCAATCTCACGTGCGTTAACTTGAACCCCAAAAATTCACGGTAATTCTGACACACATGCCAGGCATCATTATCAACCTGGTAGTGAATGACATAAAGAATCCGCTTTGGCGAGTCTTATTTCCACAGCCATAGGCTCATAAATGCGCCGAGCATTTTTGGCCTGGGCGCGCCTATGCAGGGAATGCTCGTCGTGCGACGAGCATTTCTGGCCAGGCGCATTTATCGGCCTATAACAGTGGAAATAAGGCTCGCCGTCCGGTTTCCCATTACCATAAACTGTTTGTGACTCACATTATCTGATCATTGGATAATATGATCAGATAATGACAGCAAACAAAGTCCACTTTTTCGCGTAATACGTGACGCAACCAATGCTCTAGTTTGAACATGTTATCAGCAACAACTTGTATTATAAACTTAGTTTGGTTCAGGTTACTCTGACCGTGGTTCCAGGGCTTCATAGCTTTAGTCACTGTTCAGATTTATTGTTTTCATGTAAACAAGATAAACGAGATAAGTACGGTTGTCGACATACAGAGATTTCAAAATAGTGAATTAAAATTTCAATTTCTCAAACCTTCTCCGTTTCCATCAAAAGTTTCTATTATTTATTTATTTCAATTGTTTATATCAGGATTAAACTACATATTAAATAAAAAAAACAAAATTTCAAACTAATTTTCCAACTACTAAATGTTGTTTCTAAAATAATTATATGAGACTTAAGTTCTATGAGATAGTTTTTATCCCCATAATTGACCATGACTCTCAATTTTTCTTCATGGGAACGGTGTTTCATTATTATGTATACATCTATTTTATATTATGATTCTCAATTTTTCTTCAGCGGAAAGGTGTTTTATTTATTACGTATATATCTCTTTTATATATAGTGTATGTATGGTTCATGTGGAGAGGTCTTCACTATCAACGTATAAAGTATAGAGAAATAGAATAATAAATATGGCTTTAAAAAATGAGGTTTTTTTTTATATATTATATTAAATAATGATAGATATTGAACTATAATAAACTTTATTTTAAAATTAACATGGTATTTTAATTTATTAAAAATTCCAAAGTGGAATATCACACAGTTTGATTATAATAAACATTGATACTATATAGTTTGACTAAGAATTTATTGTACTTTGGGGTCTAACATCGAACTCAATAAAAATACTAAATAATTGGACATGCTTTAGACATATTTCAATCTACCATGACACCTAAGTATCCAACCATAATTGTCTAAGAAACAATTCTGGGTATGGGATATATTGAAGTCAATCTTATACTTTATGCACCTACAAATAAAGACTTTTGGAACAACATTTGTTAAGAAATCTTCATTAAGGAACGATTAGAGGATACAAAACACACAACTATATTTCTTTTCAAGTTAAAACTAACTTACCTAGCATACTCAATAATCCATTTTACATTATAAATCATTGCCATGTGAGCTAGAAAATATCAACAAGAGATAATGAACATATACATACATTTTTATTCATCTACATTGCTTCACATACTTGGAGTCTTCGTATCTTTAACTTATGCATCTTCAATTTCATTGCCTGATATTTATCTTAAATTTTCATATTTCATTGTAATTTGTTAAAATAGCTAATAACAACCAAACCACTATAATTCCATATTGAATTGAATAAGATCAATACATACATTAACAACACTAATTATAAGACATATAACATAAAGGATTTTTTGATATTATCTTTAAAAACATTTCCAACTCCACCATCATATAAGATCTACATCAACTTGCATATCAAGTAAGACCCTTTTAAATGGATTTAATGCATGTTTTTCTTATTTAGGCACAAAATTTTCATTGTAGCCTCCATTAATACAATTAATTCACTTGTATTCTTCCTTGATACCTTCAATGCTACCACACTAAGCCTCTCAATTTCATTTCTCACCTCTCAATTTCATTTCTCATGCATATAGTTTGATACACTAAGCCTCTCTATTTCATTTCTTATGCATACAATTTGATAATAAAAGAAAAAAACTTATTTTTAAATTTTAGATTATCTTTTCTAGATCTCCATCAATTTGAAGTATGTTGATGGTAAGGATCAATTTGAAGTCATCATTATTCGTCAAAATTCATAAAACTATTTCTCATGCAAATGAAAAATAAAATTTAAATTAGATATCAAATTTGGAATAAAAAAATATTTAAATTTTTTCAATTAAAAAGGAAAGAAAGCTTTCATGATATTTTCTACTTTTCATTGATTTAATGATTATTTTATTCATTTTCCATTTTTCTATGGGTTGTGATAATTAAGAAAGAAAAATAATTTGAACCATTTCCCCCCTATTATGAGAATACAAAAAAGAAAATTATCATTTTTATACATTATATTCCTATTGTCATGTAGCTCATGCATGCATGTATCACCTATTTATTCAAATTAGAGAGTAGTATTACCATTGGAGAGAAAATGATTTGGTTGTGGTGAATCCTTTTGTTTCTCACATAGGAGAATAACCAATATGTTTTTGTAGACAAAAAATAATGTTATTTCTATGTCTCTTGTGGAGATGGTGTTTTGCATCATAATGCCCATTTGCACCAATCATTAGGCCAAAAAGTCTCGTGGAAAAATAGTTAGTAAGTTATATTATTTTGGGATAAGTGTGTGTTACTGGAGGTTTTAAATAGTTATATCTTTTATTTTTGTAGTGATACCCAAGAAACAATGCTATATTTTCAGTCTTTTTAAAACTTGTTACAATTGTTTGAATAATTGGACAAATTAGCCTGTATGAAAGAAGAAGATATTCATTGTATTTTCAAGATGGCCTACAAAGAATAATATATTCTTTTTATTTGCAAGATGGCCTACAGAGAATTAAAATGTGAAGGGTCCTCTTGAATTCCTGCCATTTGGTTTTTATATAGACTTTAATACTCACGAACCAATGCCACCTATGTGAACTTGTTCAAGTATACCTATACTTTTATTTTGAATACATGATTCTTCATGTTAACTCTATATAATTTGATAGGATATGAAATGTGATGTGTGAAGTATATATGAAATTTTAAGTTATTTTCATCTTCATATTAAAAATATAATTCATTTTAATATATTAATATTGAAAAAGCTAAAATTAAATTATGCTTACTTTTAATTTTGATCCTTAATAAATGAATTAATTTATATTGTACAAATATTTCATGCAATAACTCCTCAAATCGCTATTGAAAACAATTTTATAAATCCACATCACTCTAAGTTTTGGTAGACATGATAAGCTTCAAACAAGTAAAATTGAAGCAATCCTAGTGAAAAAAATCATATAAAGACTTTTTCGCTCATCATTCCTCATAGATTCTATATGTTACCCTTTTGTAGCGTTTAACTAAAACACTAAAGTCTATGTGACCTTTTGTGGGTAGAATTGAATCACTAATTTGAGATTCTCATAAATGGTGCATAGGTTCAACTTCCCATCTTTCCCATATGTCCACGCATTTTAGGTACCCAATGGAGCTCCATTCACTGTTGATTGTTGGAAATGGGCATATAAGCACCAAGTAATATACAATAAACAATGGATCAAATCATTACGAAATAAAAAATTCTTGAGAACACATAACATTCATACTTGTCCAATCTTTCCAAACTACATGCCCATATGAGTTTGCATCTTTTCAATTTCTATTAGTGTTGTTGTTTTCCGCACCTTGAACCTTCGACCTCTGAGTCTTCTATGGTGAAATATAATCATAGAATGAACCATAAATCAGACAATGATTTGAGAATTAATTCACCACTTTGCTTCCCAAATAAGAGAATCTTTGTATAACATAAGGATATGATCTAGATTTAGAGCACCCTTGGCATAGACACAATTTGCTAGCAAAAAAATGTGACGCCCTTTTCATTTTTCTTTTTCATATGTATATGCTAAAAAATCTATCTTGACAATTGAACTCATGTTCTCCTTATGGGTCATGATAGATATACTGCTCCACTATTTCCACCAGGTAGTGTAAGAAAATCTGGTGATACAAAAACCTTACATTGCTTCCCGGATTCCTTCAATAACAAAGCTCGAGAGAATAGAAGACTAATTTGAGCAAATGAGTTGGCTTCTTTCCTCTTTGATAAAGTTTGAATAGTTACGACAGAGTATTATTGGCATGGAACGATACCATTTGCATGAGTTCTAAGAAACCTCCTACAACACATAATGATATATTAAATGCATAGGTCAACCCCACATAACAATTGAGCCACAAGGGTGACATATGACTAGGAGCATCACCTCCAAATATTTATGACAATGAATTTCTCTCCATGGAATTGTTCAAGCTTTCTTTCTAATTCTCATTCTTAACAATTTTTACACAAATATCACACATAACCACTATATAAATCTCTATTTTATCCTTTTATCAGTGGCTTCACCTTCATGGTAAAAATATTTTTATGGTTAAACGAAACTTATAACTTAAAAAAATAATATACATTGTGCGATAAATTAAAATCTCAATAAATAATGGTTTTTCCCAATACTTAATTGCAGTAACAAATTTTGCACATATATTAAGTACTATTCTAGCAAGAAATAACACTACTTCAATTACAACCCAAAAAAAACAATGATACATTGGTTGTTTGATCTACTCTAAACTTTTTAGTGGACATGTGATCCACTTTTCACTATTGTACACAAAAATAGACCCAAGATTTCAGGAGTGTACACTCTTCATTCAATTTGCAGATATAATCGCTCATTCAACCAGGTCATCATGAGCAATAGATTAACACATCCCAATAATTATTCTTCTTCTTTGATGAATAAAAATTCTAATTAAACAATTCCTTCAAATACAAATAACTCTAGAAATGAAGGCTAAGGCCATAATAGAAACAACCCTAGCATGTGGTCCATTCTCAACTTGCTCACATTATAATATTCACAACGATCCTTGAATTACACCTCAATATACTTGATAGTGAAGGAAACTATCCCTAATTTTAAATCTATGAAATCATAAACAAAAAACCATACTGCTATAGATAAAGAGTAAAAAAACATATCAATTACTACATGCAATATGATGGATATATAGTATTAAGAACTATTCTTAATAACAACATAATCTCTTATTTACATTAAATACAGAAATAATTATTTGAGTATGATATACATAAATAATTATTTGTGTGTGAATCTCTGCTCTCTCCAGTTTTTAATTTGGTATCAAAGCAACCTGGAGTGACTCACTGTTGAGATGCTCTCTGAATTATGCATTCCCATTGCTCGTAGTCCAGATCTGCATTGTGTTTCTTGTCACCAGAACGCTAGCTTTACTCCTCAAGCCATTGCGACAGCCTCGCGTCATAGCTGAAATCATCGAAAAGCGGCATCCAGAAGTTTCGAGCATCATCAAATCTCAGATCTAATACACGTGCCAGCTACTTGACCTCCGAATCGGAGCTTTGGTCGTCGTGTGTATCATAAGGAAGACGGCGTCGAGAGCCATGATCCACGACAAAGTTTCTTCTTTATACTCGATGAACTTGTGATAGCAGCTCCATACCTTTCTTTCGATTCGCGTTCGGAACGTACGCTTTGCTGGAGTGGAGTCATTCGAGTGGATTCATTCAATATTTGGAGCTGGAGTTATATCATAATGCCGACTCTGTTTGCCGATTTTAGCCGATTTCAGCTGAATCTGTTTGCCTCAAATAAATTTACATTTTTTATTCAATTTAAATTGCAACCTGTTTTATATTTGCATAGTTCTAAAATTAGCTTTTCTTTTCAACATGGAGCAGCCTATTGTATTAGAAAAGTTTAATGGCTTTAATTTCTACACTTGGAAGGTAAAAGTTCAGTTGCAAATGATGAGTAGAAATTTATGGAATATTGTAGAAGGCTCAGAACAAGCACCTACAGATGCTCAACAGTTAATTACATGGGAAAAAAGAGAGGAAAGAGCCAAGTCTATCCTTCGACTATCACTTGCAGATTCCTAGCTACATCTTATTGACTTAAATAAATCTTTTGCAGTAATATGGGAAGAAATGAATAAGGTATTTGGGGCAAAAGCTGTTAATGCAAAATTTTTCTTAAAGTTACAATTGTTTAAACTCCAAATGGATAGTGAGACATCATTGTCAACACACATAAATGAGTTAACAGCTTTGCTGAGACAGTTGTCAGAAATTAATTCTAAAGTAGATGATGATGATGCAAAGGCAATCTTATTAAATAGCTTGTCTTCAAAATATGATAATGTCATATTTACTCTAAGTCAAATGCCACATCAATCACTTGATGAAATGATAGTAGCTCTTATGGCAGAAGAAAAGAGGATAGGTGGCACAGAGGCTAGTTCACATAATGAACTTGCAATATACTCCAAAGGAAGGGTGAATAAAAATAAGACTGAATGTTTCTATTGTCATAAATATGGACATACAACATTCAATTGCAAAATTCGGGCTCGAGATATTTTGAATGGAAAATTGAAAAAATCAGCCTATGCAACATTTTCAGACGATTCACCTGATGCAATATTTGAAGATTCCTCAAGTGAGGATGAACCTCCTTATCCATCTCTTAAACTTTTCTAAAGCATGTTTTGTGATTTGCAAGTGTGTGGAATATAGTGTGGAGTTTAAGCTTATATTTATTGCTATGAGATTTGTGTAGTAGAGAACCAATTATTGAACAAATTAGCATTATTTAAATTAGTCGTTATCTACGTTCTACAAGGACGAGAGAACAATTGGCTAATTTGATTGTGTGAATTTGTTATATGTTGATCTTGTTGTGCTACACGCCAAGAGCATCAGTTACAGGTTACAGTATGAGATCCATTTGTGTGAAACAGGTCAAGTTGTTAGATTAGCTCTTGAACACATTCAATATTCAAACCATTTGCCTAGCCACTGATGGATAGCCGAAAGCGAAATATCCGACAGATGGCGATTGGTCCATAGGATGGTTCATCACTTGTCAACCCTTATCGCGGAAGCCCCGATGAGCCGAGTTGTCAATACTGTTGATCTTGCAAAGTTCATTATTGCTGGTCAAAAACAAATGTATTTTAAATGGGTTGAATGGTAGCTTGAAAATGGTGGAGAAAAGAGTGTTGTCTATGAGATCTCAGAGTGGGTACAAATGTTAATGAAGACCAAGGCAGACAAATGTTTGTATTAATTTAGTGTGTTCTCCATTTCTGTAATGTAGGCATTAAGGGGGGGTGTTGAGATAATGCCTTAATTATTATGCTTACTTAGTTTGGATTGGGTTGTTGAAGAAGTTGACAGATTCTCTCAACTTCTCTCTATAAGATTAGCATTAGGTCAACTATATATATTTGATGTATCTTTGAGTATGATGTACAGAAATAATTATTTGTGTGTGAATCTCTGCTCTCTCCAGTTTTTAATTATATTTACAAAAAAGATTAATAATAAAAAATGCTATGATTATGAACTAAAAAGACTATCATTTATGATACTTGATTTTTTGAATAATATATTATATCAAGTAATATTACATATTTATAGATTAAACTTATTTTAAGATAAATATACATGAAAATAATATTTAACCTTGCATCAAATTGATGGTGGGAAAAAATATGCTAGTAATTACAAACTTTATCTACTAATTACAAACTTTGTATATTTGTATATTCAAATTTTGTCTAAGTAAAAAAAAAAAATTGAAAGTTAATAATTCCAACCTACATGTATCCGTTGTGGACAGAAATGTATTTTTATGTACCACAGGAAAAAATAGAAAATCAAAGAAGAGGTTCCCGACAGTAACATGAGGAACGTAGACTCCATCAGCCTGCAACGAAATCAATCCCAGTAATTTGATTGTTTCAATACCTAACATTTAAGAGATGTTTGTTAAATAATTTACACTATGTAGAACAATGTGGAGAGCACTAGAAAACCCCATTTTGCTAGAGGGAGATTATTATTTTTGAGCTATCGGATAATAAATGTGGTTGGGCAGTATATGCCCATCGTTAGCGATGGACATATACTGTCCAACCACATTTATTATCCTATAGCCCAGAAAATATGTATAGCCTTGCTTGAATACTCCTAATTATGTAGACCAACATGTTTTGGTTTCATTGTGGATTTTTGGGATATGCTTTCCAACTTGATCGAACTAAATCAAAAAGGGTCTCCATTTGCAATTCTGCAAAAACAGTGATAGTAATTTTTTTTTTTTTATTATTAATTATTTTTAGATTTCAATGGATAAGAAAGTCATTCAACTATAATCATTTCCATGTCATTCAACTATAACTATTTCCATGAGAAATAGTCGTAACTAACTAATTTCTCATGATTTTTAAATAATCCACTACACACTCATTACATCGAATGATAAATATAATTATATTTTTTATAATCAAATTTACATTTTTAATAAATATTTTATATTCAACTTAAAAAATCAAAACACTAAAAAAAATATAAAATTTAATAATGGTAAACCATGGAAAAATGGAAAAAGGAAAATATCATGAAGTTAACAGAAACAAACGTGTAAAATACTCCCAAATATATTACGAAACAAAATTTTCATTTCTTGATAAACTATTTCTAAAGCAGAAGTAACTTTGACTTATGTCAAAGAGCCATCGTTTCCAATTGTCTGTCACAACTGACACTGTTTTTCTTTTAGATGTGTGCCCTATGGAAATAATCTTTACAACATTGAACTTCATCTGCACAAGCAAATCCTATAAGCATTCCAGCAATAGCATGTTCGGTAAGTATATACAAGTTCTCAGCGCGCAGGCTCATCTCAAGATGTTTACGAACCTCCAAGCGGACTTTGGGGTTTAGCGATGGTATCCAGCCTTGGTTTCCATCGCGAAACGGCCGATTTCTTAGTCACATTTTGGATTAAGGGACGCACCATTACATTTTCCATCACCATGTTAACATTATTGGCTGCAAGAAAAGAAGCGAGATCTTCTTTTCTAACTCGAAGCTTCACACACATCATCAATCCGTCTGTGGATTTGGAAGAAGAAACGATCCTGACGCCGCCTCTATTAATCTTATCAACCACATCATCATCTCCTCCTCCTCCTTTTATTGAATCTCTGCCGATGTGTGCACAAGACATTGGCCGCAAACTGGAACTACAGCTTGGAATGCTATGATAAGAATAAGCTCCTCTTTTCATATTCTTGTTGTAATCGATGAGTTCATCCTCTGGTAGTGGGAGAGGAATGAGGTAATAGAGACGAGCAGCTACAAGCCCTGCCCTTCCTGGAAGAGGCCGACTCAAACTGCCCCGCTCAAGTGGGGGGCCAGTCGGCGCCTCAAACATCTGATGATTTGAGTAATCGATGAGTATTTCCTTCACAGAGAGAGGACTCCGGAGCTTCATGACTGATCCGTCGGCTTTCATGATCTTTATCCGACGACCATGACGGTGAGCAACTCCTCGCAGTAGCATGTTACCCATCTTGCTCTCTTCTATATTCTATGAATACTATTCCTCTCCTCGTACGCTGGAATGTATTTTTACACACAGATGGAGAGCTTTATTCTATATTTCTCGTATGCCTTGCATATATTTTATGCACATATAGAGAGTTGTTCGTATATATACTGAGAATAGAAGTGTTGATTAGATTACTCAGCACAGTAGGAGGATAATTTGACTTCACTGCCGAAGGCGGCTACAAGGAATGCGGCAAGTTGTTGGAAGGTAATTTCATCTTCCCGAACGAACCAGCAGAACAGCACGGCGAACAGGTTGGAACAGCGCAGAGATAAACTGCGAGCAGATGGCCAGCGATCAACGGAATGCGGGGGTTCAAACCGCGCGGAAGTTAACATGCAGCGACCCCCCGTAGTTGACTTTGTGATCAGGATTTGACCCATAATCGACGGCTGTGGTAAGCTGCGGGGGGCTCACCCATTTGAAGTGTACGGGCAGACTTGTACCCCCCGTAACCACCAGCTTGAGGTGGCTCCGCCCACCAGGCAGCCACGCGCCACTAATCTACCACCACCGCGGAAATCTGCCAAACAACACCGAAATTCAAATTTGTCATAAAAAATTTTATGCGGTGCTGACAGAATTTTAATGGCATTTATGAATTTTTCAAGCGGTGATATTTTGGGTAATTTTGTCAATGAATGACATTAATTCCTTTTAGATATTTTGTCTATATAATGGAACAGAATTGTAATTTTTTTTTTTAGTTGTTTTTAATACGCACAGCAGTGCTTTGAATATTTAAAAAAAAGGACAGTGAGAGTGATATGCACAGCAGTGCATTGTTTTTTTTTTTTTAAAAGACAGAGCTGAATTAAAATAATACACAACAGTGTATATTTTATAAAAACACAGTGAGTTGTTTTTTTTAATAGACAGAGAGCTGTTTATTTTTTTACAAAGAGAGACAGAAAGTTTTTTTTAAGACAGAGGTCTTAAGTGTGCATTGTGATAGCAGCAGTCACAATTGTAAATCCCTCTGAGTGAGGAAGAAGTTGTAACAATTTTTTTTGAAGAAATTGATTTTTTTTATGTGGAAATTCTGTTATTGTGAGTGCAAATTTTTAAATATTTTCTTTGTGTTAGAGAGGGAGTTTATTCTCCATTGTTAATTCTGGAATTTTCAAATTTCCAACATGGTATCGGAGCCAATTCAGGCTATTTGAAGGTCAAATAAGCTGAAGAAAAGGAATCCGTTATCGCAGAAGCCTCTCCAGCAGAGTGAAGGTTCAGACAGGAAGAATTCAAAGGTAATTCTCTATATAGTTCTTGTGTTACTGTTGCAGTACAGTTAGTAAATTTAAACACACAGTCAAGTGTTTTTGATTCATAGTTAAGAGTGCAGAATGGCTGGAGCCAGCACTGGTATGGGTATGGGAAATATCCATCTCCCACAATTTAAAGGGAAAAATTATGACTACTGGTCAATAACTATGAGGGCTTTATTTGTCTCCCAAGAATTATGGGAATTTGTTGAGGATGGCTTTGAAGAGCCAGCAAATGAAGTAGAGTTTCTTCTTTTAACTCAGGCAGAAAGAGAGATTCTGAAGAGCAATAAGAAGAAAGATGCCAAGGCTCTTTTCTTCTTGTATCAAGCAGTGCATGAGAGTGTGTTTCCGAGGATAGCAGCAGCTAAGAGATCCAAATAAGCATGGGAAACTCTCAAGACAGCTTACCAGGGCATGGAGAAAGTGAAGACAGCAAAACTTCAGTTGCTGAGGAGAGACTTGGAGACTCTTTGTATGAAAGAGTCAGACACTATTGACTCATTCTTCACTCATGTGATTGGAATGGTCACACAAATAAGATCTCATGGAGAGACTCTTGAGGACAAGAGAATTGTGGAAAAACTCTTGAGAAGTTTACCCTCAAGGTTTGATGTGATTGTCACCACCATAGAGGAGACTAAAGATCTCACAAAGTTTTCAGTGGATGAACTTCATGCATCACTGATGACCCATGAACAGAGATTGGGTAGGAGTGAAAACTCATCTCTTGAACATGCTTTTAAGACCCAGATGTCTTTCGGAAGAGGAAGAGGGCAAGGCAAAGGAAGAGGAAGAGGCAGAAGCCAGAACAGAGGTGGAAGGAACAACCCTTCACATTCACATGGAAGGTGCAACAGTCAAAATCACAGCCACGGCCAAGGCAGCCAGCAAAGTGGACAACAGAATGATCAAGGACAAAGGTATGATAAATCCAATGTTCAATGTTACAATTGTAATAAATATGGTCATTATGCTAATGA
The DNA here is from genome assembly GCA_034641835.2 of Pinus albicaulis. Lineage (NCBI taxonomy): Eukaryota > Viridiplantae > Streptophyta > Pinopsida > Pinales > Pinaceae > Pinus > Pinus albicaulis. Next base: position 1,642,946,990 of record CM076584.1, on the reverse strand, counting down.
ATGTAGAAAGAAGAAACAAGATATGAGAAGTGGAACTAGTGAAAATTTCACTAGAGAAAATAGCAGCCAAAACAATTTGTTTTTAGCTTGTAATATGGCTGAGGAAAAGAATGAGGATTTATGGTTTCTAGACTCCGGTTGTAGTAACCATATGACAGGAAATATATCAATGTTTTCTATGTTATATGAAAGTGTGCAGTCACAAGTCACACTAGGAACTGATAGCAAAGTTTCTGTTATGGGAAAAGGAGATGTGAATGTTTTAACAAGATTAGGTGCAAAGAAATCCATAGCAGATGTTTATTATGTTCCAGGAATGAAATGTAATCTCTTAAGTATTGGACAACTTGTCCATAAGGGGTATAATGTTTTCTTTGATAATGATGTTTGTACCATCATGGATAAACCACCCAGCAAAGCATGTATTGCTGAAGTGAAGATGACAAGGAACAGGATGTTCCCTCTCAGAATGAGAGCAGACTTGAAGAATGGTGAAGAGAAAGCAGCAGTTGCACAAGAGAATTACCAAAGCGAACCAAAGGATGATAATTGGTTATGGCACTTGACATTTGGTCATCTCAACTTTGGAGGTCTTAATCTGTTGAATAGAAAAGGAATGGTAAGTGGCTTACCATTGATAGAGAAACCGGACAGCCTTTGTGAAGGTTGTATTCTTGGGAAACAACACAGAGAAAGTTTTCCTTCCGGCAAAAGCATAAGGGCAAAAGCACCCTTGGAGATTGTCCACTCATATGTGTGTGGACCAATGCAAACTTCGTCACTTGCTAACAACCACTATATCTTAACATTCATAGATGATTTTACAAGAAAAACTTGGGTTTATTTTTTGAAAAATAAAAGTGAAGTGTTTGAAAAATTTTGCAATTTCAAAGCACTTGTTGAGAAACAAAGTGGGCTGCATATCAAAGTCTTAAGGACTGATAGAGGAGGTGAGTATATCTCTAAAGATTTTCTACGTTTTTGTAGAGAAAATGGTATTCAAAAGCAGTTTACAACTAGATATACTCCGCAGCAAAATGGAGTAGCCGAAAGAAAGAATCGAACCATAATGGACATGGCGAGGAGTATGTTAAAGGCAAAGCATTTGCCTAATGATTATTGCGCTGAAGCTATACATTGTGCAGCGTATGTTTTGAACAGGTGCCCTACAAAAGCAGTTATGAACAAAGTGCCGGAAGAGGCATGGAGTGGCACAAAGCAAAGTGTCACACACATGAAGGTTTTTGGATGTGTGGCTTATGCACACATTCCGGATCAGCTAAGGAGGAAGTTGGACAGCAAGGGGGAGAAATGTATTTTCATTGGATACAGTGAGGAATCCAAGGCCTACAGGTTATATAACCCATCCAGCAAGAAGTTCATTGTGAGCAGGGACGTTCAGTTCATTGAAGAGGAAGCTTGGGATGGAAGCATAGAGAAAATAGTGAATGTTAAACACTGTTTATCTCATGATGAGAATGATGATGAGTTGGCTGAAATACATCGCCAAACAGCAGCACCAACACAAGAGCAACAAAGCACACCCTTGAGGAGAAATGAAAGTGCTTCTCCAAGCACACCACAAGGAGGAAATTCAAGTGCTTCTTCAAGTACTTGTACACCTACTGAAAGAGGTAAGAAATTCAAAAGTTTGAGAGAAATTTATGAACAAGATATAGCTAATGAAGGTATCAATTCTTTGTTTGCTTTATATTGTCATGTTGATGATCCTGTTCATTTCGAAGAAGCCATCAAGGATAAGAAATGGATAGAAGCTATGGATGAGGAGATAAATGCCATAGAGAGGAACAAAACTTGGGATTTGGTTGAACTCCCAAAAGGTAAAGATGTCATTGGTGTTAAATGGGTCTACAAGACCAAGAGTAATGTTGAAGGCAAGATAGCGAGACACAAGGCAAGGCTTGTTGTCAAAGGCTATAAGCAAAATCATGGGATAGATTATGAGGAAACTTTCGCACCGGTTGCAAGAATGGAAACCGTGAGAGCAGTGTTGTCCATAGCAGCACAAAACAAGTGGAAAGTTTACCAAATGGACGTGAAGTCAGCATTTCTGAATGGAGTGTTAATGGAAGAGGTTTACATTGATCAACCTCTCGGCTATGAAAAGAAAGGCCAAGAGCACAAAGTATGCAAGTTGAAGAAAGCTCTTTATGGGCTGAAGCAAGCGCCAAGAGCATGGTACAGTAGGATAGATTCATATCTACGGGAAAATGGTTTTGAAAAGTGTGAGGGAGAACCCACCCTCTACATCAAAGAAAAAGACGGTAAAATCTTTATTGTAGTCTTATATGTTGATGATGTTATTTTTACAGGTAATGATGATTGCCTGATTGAACATTTTAAAATAGTCATGAAGGAAGAATTTGAAATGATTGATATGGGTTTGTTGAAATACTTCTTGGGAATAGAAGTAGAGCAAGATAAAAATGGGATTTTTATCTCACAGGCAAAGTATGTTAATGAGGTACTTGAAAGATTTAACATGCAGGAATGCAAAGCAGCAATCACTCCCACAGTGATGGGATTAAAGCTCAGCAGAGAGGACAGCGGCAAGGATTTTGATCCTAGTTTATACAAGAGCATAGTTGGCAGCCTCATGTACTTGACTGCAACTAGGCCGGACATAATGCATGCTGTTAGTTTGATTTCCAGGTTCATGGAAAAGCCAAAAGATGCACATTGGGAGGCAGCAAAAAGAATTTTGAGGTATGTTAAAGGTACTAAAAGGTTTGGTATTTTTTATACTGCTTCAGAATGTTCAGACTTAGTTGGATACACTGACAGTGACTGGGCTGGAAGTGTTGATGATCGGAAGAGTACTTCCGGTTATGTTTTTCATATGGGTTCAGGAGCCATTTCATGGGCTTCTAAGAAACAACCCATAGTAGCGTTGTCTACAGCAGAAGCAGAATATGTGGCAGCTACAACAGCAGCGTGTCAAGCAGTTTGGATGCGAAAAATGTTGAGAAGCTTATGTCAAGAACAGGAAAAAGGGACAGTGATATTTTGTGACAATAGTTCAGCTATTGCATTGTCTAAAAATTCTGTTTTTCATAAGAGGACAAAACACATTGACACCAAGTTTCACTTCATATGTGAATTGGTTAACAATGGTGAGATAGTTTTACATCATTGCAGAACGGAGGATCAATTTGCTGATATCCTCACAAAGCCACTTGCGCAGAAAAGCTTTGAACATTTCAGGAAATGCTTGGGAATGCAGGAAAACCTAGCAGTTGAAATTAAGGGGGAGTGTTGGAAGGTAATTTCATCTTCCCGAACGAACCAGCAGAACAGCACGGCGAACAGGTTGGAACAGCGCGGAGATAAACTGCGAGTAGATGGGCAGCGATCAACGGAATGCGGGGGTTCAAACCACGCGGAAGTTAACATGCAGCGACCCCCCGTAGTTGACTTTGTGATCAGGCTTTGACCCATAATCGACGGCTGTGGTAAACTACGGGGGGCTCACCCATTTGAAGTGTACGGGCAGACTTGTACCCCCCGTAACCACCAGCTTGAGGTGGCTCCGCCCACCAGCCACCCACGCACCACTAATCCGCCACCACCGCGGAAATTTTCCAAACAGCACCGAAATTCAAATTTGTCATAAAAAAATTTATGCGGTGTTGACAGAATTTTAATGGCATTTATGAATTTTTCAAGCGGTGATATTTTGGGTAATTTTGTCAATGAATGACATTAATTCCTTTTAGATATTTTGTCTATATAATGGAACAGAATTGTAAATTTTTTTTTTAGTTGTTGTTAATACGCACAGCAGTGCTTTGAATATTTAAAAAAAAAAGACAGTGAGAGTGAGATGCACAGCAGTGCATTGTTTTTTTTTTTTTTAAAGACAGAGCTGAATTAAAATAATACACAGCAGTGTATATTTTATAAAAACACAGTGAGTTGTTTTTTTTAATAGACAGAGAGCTGTTTATTTTTTTACAGAGAGAGACAGAAAGTTTTTTTTAAGACAGAGGTCTTAAGTGTGCACTGTGACAGCAGCAGTCACAATTGTAAATCCCTCTGAGTGAGGAAGAAGTTGTAACAGTTTTTTTTTGAAGAAATTGATTTTTTTTATGTGGAAATTCTAGTTATGAAAGAATATTGATATATATAGAATGTGCTGCGCCTCTATTTTTATGTAATATGGACAGTTAGCAGCATACTTTTACGAGCTGAAAAGGACAAGAGAATTCGTATTTAAATTATACACAAAGCAGTTGTATATATATATATATATTTTAAACAGAGCTATTTTTTTAAATAGACAAGAGATACAGTTTTTACACAAGAGAGTGTAAAGTCTCAATTACACACAGTTGTGTTTTAGTTTAAATTTTCTGTGAGACAGAGGAGTTTTTGTTTTTGAACCGTACTTTAGAAGCGTTGGCAAAGAACAGTTGTAATCCCTCCGAGAGAGTGAAGAAGTTGTACGCTTTTTTTCAAGAAATTGAATTTTTTTGTGGAAACTCTATCACTGGAGTGCAAATTTTAAATATTTCTCCGTGTTAGAGAGAGAGCTTATTCTCCATTGTTAATTCTCGAATATTTCAATATTCCAACTGCAGACAACATTATCAAAAAAAAAATTAAACGAAATATTTGGAGAAATGCACTACGAATTGACTGATGCATCTGGAATTGGAGCAAAAGATAAGGTAAAATTCTTCTGAACAAGTTATCAAGCAATAATTCTGTACATTGTCACAGTTTTGTTTCCAGTTTTTCATACAACAGTGCCACTTTCCTGAGAAAGGGGGTAGGGAGGACGCAAAAGGCAGGACGATGTTTCCTATTGAGGTTTTTTGTATTTTGTGAAAGGAATATGGGTTATATAAAGCTGTACTAGTCCATAGTAGTTTTACCTCTGTATCAAATACTACAATCAAAGTTTATCCGTAGTAGAAGGTTAGTTTTTCTTTTAAGATATAGTGAAGAACAAAGTGACTGTCTAGTATTATGAGATAAAATTGTAAAATTCATAAAGTTCAGTTTTTTAAATGATCTCGTACTCAATGTAAACCAAGGTTTTTTTTTTCTGAAAAACAAATGTATGAATTTAATTTGATTATACTTTTCAAAATGTTTTGAAATTTGATAGACAGATACCAAATCAAAATTTGATAAATAAGATCAATTATATAATTTCGCTCAATTATTAAATTTTAAAATATTTTTAAAATTTATAATTAAAAAAAAAAAAAACTAACCTTGTAATTTCTCCAAAACCTTACGTTTTCAAAATATCTATTTCATATAAAAATAATTTATTTTTTTATGAGTTGTCTTTAGGCCGTGCAACTTTATACCCTTACTTCAAAACACGGAAAACGTTCTATGTTATTGTTAACGGAAAAGCTGAAAAGCTGATGTGGTCTGATGTGGTCTTTTTCATATTTTTAATAACCGGAAAAGTCAAATGTGCACAGTTTTATCTTTTATTTATTTTTATTGAAATTTGGCTAGATAATTTTTATCAAATTTAAATTTACAAGTTTAACTGTAAATTATTTAAAATAGTTTTTAAATTATTTTAATTATCAAAAATATATATTTAAACTGAAAAAATATTAATTTAGATTATAGTTTATTTAATTTAGATTTTTGTATATTAGTATATCTAGCTGGTAAGTTATTAGATATTATATTTACAAATTATTTATTAGTACGTTATAGGATATTTCCCTGGTAGTGCAGTGCGCTCTGTTTTTGGATCAGGCGAACGGTAAAGAAGTGATTAGTTTCCCGTGGAATGAGATCAGACAGTACGCACTCACATCGAATTAAGCGGCGCAGGAGTCAGGTACCTAGCCGCACTAATTAGGTTTGGCCTGGCCGCACTAATTAGTAATTGTGATGTTGTATGTAAAGCCTAGAAAATCCCTGATACATTTTAACAGAAAAATTTAACTGAGTTCATAAATTTCCACTCTTAATATTTTTATGGCTTAGAAAAAATTTCTATTTATTTATTTATCATATTTATTTTATAAATATGGTATTTGGTTTATTGTATATAGCTCATGATATTAAAATAAGATTTTGCTCATAGGTTTTATGTAAATAATTTTTTTTTGAGTTTTAGTAAATATAAAAAGGTTTAAGGAATAAATATAAAAAGAGGTTTTATTTATTCAGCATACTTCTAGTTTATCTACATTTATACTTATTTACCATAGTTTTATTCATTTATTATATATTTGGTTTATTTATATTTTTATTTATTTACCATACCTCTTTTTTAGTGTTCTTAACCCTTTTTATATTTTAAATTTATATTGTGTTTATACATAATAATAATTAGATAGATTTTTAAATAGTGCCCATATTATATTATATTGCAGTCTAAGTGTACTTGAATGAGAGAAATAAGTTTGATGGGTGGAATTACACCAATTGGAAGTTTAAACTACAGACGTTGCTCTAGGGTTCGAGTGCATGGGCAATTGCAAATAGAGATGAAGCGAAGCTGACCATAGCCGGAGGTAGAACAACTGCACCAATTCAAGATTGGGATAAGAGGGAAAGGAAAGCAAGGGTGTTGTTGAAGATGTCAGTAAAGGACTACATCATCCATCATATCAGAGAGTGCATATCTGCTAATGACATATGGGGGGATCTTAAGGAACTATATGAGACAAAGAACACAAATCAAGTATTGTTCCTGTAGAGTAAGATTCTCTTCATCATAATGGAGGAAAATGAATCGGTTGTTGCATATATCTCTCGAATCAAAGACGAGAGAGACAAGTTGGGCGATATAGGGGATAAAGTGCTGAACTTTGATCCTGTCACGATTACCTTGAATGGTATGACTTATGATTATCACATGTTTATTACAAGGTTGAAAATCAAGGAGAAATCTCCCACCTTTGAAGAAATGATAGGGATCTTGATCCAGGAAGAAGGGAGGTGAATGAACCTGAAGCCCCAAAGTGCAGATCTTGCATTAATGGTAAAGAAAAAGCCTTTCGGATGAAAGTCAGGAGCAATATAGAAAGACGGTGGTACACCTCAGAAAATACCATTACAAGTTATGTCTCCGATAAAAAATGATCCAAGAATCAAGTGTTTTCACTATGGTAAATATGGTCACATTGCTAGGAATTGTCACAAGAAGAAGCTTGATCAAACTCGACACAGACAAAAGAAGCATGCACATATCAATCTTCATGATTTATTGTTGCTTCAAAAAAAAGGTATGGTCAATGGTATCCCTATTTTAAAAAAATGCACATGTTGATGGAGAAGGATGGGCACTTGGGAAAATGCACATGGATGAATTTCCCTCAAGTTTAGATAGAAGGAAGAGAGATATACTAGGACTTGTGCACACTGATATACGTGGGTCGATGCACACAAGGTAATTAGGAGGTTCTTATTATTTTTTTATTATTTGTTGATGATTGCACAAGATATACATGGGTATATTTTCTTAAAATGAAAAGTCATATTTTTGAATATTTTAAAGAATTCAGATTCATGGTTGAAAAACAAACAGGGAAGGTCATCAAGATTCTTCGCTAAGATAAAGGGGGGGAATACAAGCTTGGGAGATTCATCAAATATTGCAAGGACCATGGAATAATTCAACATTTTATAGTACCCCACACTCCGCAACAGAACGGGGTTGCAGAGAGAAAGAACAGAACTTTGGTAGAGTGTGCACGCAACATTATGAAAGGTAAGAACCTATCTAATGCCTTTTGGGAAAAAGCTATAAATATTGTAATTTATTTAAAGAACAAGAGTCCAACAAATATTCTTGATATTAAGACTCCATTCGAGACTTTATATGGTTTTAAGCCTGTAGTTAATCATTTAAGTGTAATTTGTTCGAAATATTTTGCTTATGTTTCAAACGAGTATAGGAAGAAATTGGATTCTAAGGCCATAAAATGCATATTTGAAGGGTATTGTTCTGATTTTAAATCAGAAAAATTGTTCAATCCATCTACTTACAAGGTGTTTGCAAGTAGGGATGTCATACTCCATGAGCAGGTTGATGAATGAAATAGAGAAAAAGGCTATGACGAGGGGCACATGCCTTTGCTGATTGAAGATGGTAATTAGGAAACTAAAGACAAGCATGTGCATCAGCAACAACAAAAAGAAGAATCAAGTGATGCAAGGAAAATCAACAATATGAGTCCACTAAGGAGTGAGCAAGGCAGATTTTTTAAATGTAAATTTGGTAGTTCCTCCCTATTCATTCATTAAATAAAAAAATCAGGTTACAAACATATATAATTGATGGCGTCAACCTACCTGTAGGAAACTAGGTCTATTGGCCACCTCAGAGAGTTATAGGCCAACCAAAATTGATAAAGTTTAAATCTGTCTCTAGCTACCATAGCAGGTCTATTATCTACTATATCTAAAGACTTAACCAGAAAGTAAATGCTATTTGTACTTTTCATCCCAAAACAAAATCAAGGAACCATAAAAATTAGCCATCAAATGATTAAATGGGTGCCAAATCCTTGACGCTTGACCCAGGCATGTCGACTTGGTTTATACTTTGAAGCTATCATTCCATTCGGCTAAGGAGAACGTTCTAATGGTGTTGCAGGAGATGGATTCCCTAAATCTCCATGCGCATTTATGCTAAAATGGATGTTTCTTTCACATCTCCTCCTATTTCTTGAACATTAACAATGGCCTTGGCCAATAATCACTTCATTGTCCGGTATATATGGATGGATTGTTTAAATAAATACAAACTTCCCTTGGTGTTCCCTGGATCTGTCAACATCTCCATCTCTTCATTAGAGATGTATTCTTTCCCCTTTATTTTTTGATCGTGCTCCCATCTTGAAATCAAATATTTCACGTGGCCATGTGTGCCTAACACGTAGGCGTGGAAGAGGTTCTCCATCATTTCCTTCCCCTCTTGCTTGGCCCCACTTTTGAATTTCCTTTATCCTTACACTCTTTTTTCTCAGATTTCCCTTTCACCATTTTGGATTGGTGGTGTTTGACAAGCAGTTGAACAGTCTTTCTGGGCCACACCGGGGTACTCTCCCAACGTGTATTAGCTGAAGAATGAGGTGTAGTAAGAGGACCTGCAGAGGGTAAAAGAATTTCAATATTGAGATTAGTAATATTTCAAAAGATAAAGTCCTACTTATTGAGGTTCACCACCCCAACCATATTCATTTGTTGTGATTCATCCGTCCCTCTTCTTTTTTCCCCGAGTATTATAAAATTTGCAAACCGCGACAGCTTATTGACTGACTATAAAGCATTGTACAACTCTTGATGCTTTCAGTTTCTATAATAGGGTCACACCAAGGAGCCTCAACTTTCCACATTTTGTTTTATATACCCTTCTCAGGAGTTAGATGCTTAACATGTTGGATCAAGCTTTGCAAAAACAAAATTTTCCCATTCAACACAAGCACCAAGACAGACAAAACAGGGACTCGACAGTGACTAAAACCCCAAGACAAAACCTGATAAACATCACAAATGAAACCCACAAATGAAACCTTGTTGTGCATGGTAATAGAATTATGCCCCCTAGAAGGCAACTTGGGATTCAACTTAACATGAGAATTTCCCCTAACACTACCATCATTACCATATAGAGCTTTACCCCTGAGAGTATCATTATTTTCCATGCAGGAAGTTTCATAAAGTTGTCGTGCTGAACTATGGAATTGGAAAACAGGGAAGAGAGGTTGACCTACATCACTATGGCCAGACCTGGTATAATTCCAAAAATTACTACATATGTAGTAGAAATGAGGTGGTAGACTCATAATTTGACTTCCAGTACTATGAATAAGGCTTACAAAAATGAGAGATTGACCAGCAAAGGCCTGTAAATAACAAACAACTCTGTAACCTTAACATGCAAGGTTATTCAAGAAATTCAAATGACATGACGAGTTGGGATTCAGGGTTTCCCCCACACTCTCTCCTGCCACCTCGCCTACATTCTTCAAACCCAAAATTTGCAGTGGCATGACCAACGAATTGACACGAGCAACAAGAATAGAATATAATTTGCATGCAAAATTAAAACCATGGATAAAGATGAGAACATAATTTGCATGCAAGATTAAAACCCAGCACCCATAGCTACCAGTAGTCCAAGGGCTAACATCTAGTTTCAGTATATAAGTTTAGTCTTATATTTTTAACATTTAATAAGGTACACATATATTGAAACAATTTATTTAAGTTCTATATTGAAATATTTATAAGAGAAATATAAGTTTTTTTTTAATTACTTTATCTTACTAGAGTTATATGAAATTATATTATTTATTATAGACATGGGAATAGTTTATTTATAACTCCAAAAGTGAACTTGAAATATTTTTACCACATCTTTTTCATAGTGGATTGTAATATTAACAAAGAACCAAGTGAATAGAATGAAAATGTGATTATTGATGTTTTATAATGCTTTTAATTAAAACTAACCAAATGTGCATAGTCATTTATGTTTGATTATAGCCCAATGTTTTTTTTATTTGAAGTAATTTTTAAGAGACACATGTCAACTCCAAGTTGAGCATGGAGGGAATTAACATTGACCTCATAATGGGTTGTAGAATAAGCTTCTTAGCTCAATAAACGTCTAGGCTCAATAATAGTTTTTTTATTATTGATAATATATCTCCCCATAATTTGGCCAAAAAAAAAAATTCAGAGGAAAAAAAACACTGATATATTGATATATTATATATGTCAATACATTTAAACATCAATTTCATTCTCAGTTGTGCTACAACAGAAAATCTGAAGACATCATTGCCACAATTTAAACCAGATCACCATTCTGAGAAAGAAAGAGGATCACAGTAGATTGGCAAGTCGAATTTCAGAGTGTAGAAACCACTCATTACATATATAACTTAGCAGAATTTGAGTAGTCTCCACCCCTGTAAACATACAAAAACGAAACCAGATCATTATAAGAGGGCACTATTTCATGAAATGGTAGCAATACGTGTAACATCAATGACCGAGAGATACGATGAGCATCAACATGATGGGAAAAAACTGTCTTGCTTGATAATATGTATAGCCTATCCTGAGGCTAGCTTGATATAGTAGATTAGACGCACAGGCTCGCTTGATAGTAGGTCGAGAAAAGTCCGAAAAGGAAGTATGGATATTATGTGCCAAATCAATTCACAAATATCTCTCCAGCTATTCAATATCCCATTTCCCAATTGATCCCCTGAACTCAGCTCCCCTGAACCTCCTTTTATAAGAAGAAAATATGTAGTGGTAGCAAAATTTGTGCCCCTATCATGTATTCAATTCATAACCTATCTCTTGGCAGGGAAATCTGTAAATTAAAGAACAGGCCGAAGCATCATACATCCTCACTTAATTTTGTAAGAAATTTTGGCTAAAATTTTGTTATCTATATTGCTTATTTTTTTTTTTTAAACAATTTACTAAATATTACAATTACGAAGAGTTATTCATATTTTTCCCTTTACCTTTACAACATTTCAATTAAATTTTTAATTGAGGTAAGTTCAAGTAATTTATATATAATTTTCATGCTTATAATTAAGCTTTAAAATTATATATAAATTACTTGAGCTTATCTCAAGCGGTTGAGTAGATTAGCTATAAAATATATAAAATTAATTTTAACTTATCCTAATCCGATAGTTTGTGCTCCACTTCAACACTAGAAAGGCCACATTAAAACAATGTACCCCACATCATTGAGAAAAAGCCATACTAACAAACATTATACCCCACATCAAAACTAATAATCATCACCATGTGAATCTTTACCGGCCTCAAAAGAGGTGAATAAAACCAGACACACATTCTTTTGAAAACGATATAATATAGATAACTCCATAAACATGCCACCAAACATTACATATTTTACTTCAATCTATGGCCTAGCCTGTTTTTTAAATTTGGCAGCTAATTATCTTAAATTTGTTTATTCTGAGCTTCACTAAGTAACAACGTCCAGATTTTAGACAATTATTTGTTGAAGACTCTGCATGTCTGTCTGTCTGTCTCGCAACTTGTGAAAACATTTCATGGAATCTCGTTCAACAGTTAGTCTTCTCCTGCAGGGCCACAGACATGATTGATACATTTGACTATTTGGCTTTTGCGTCACAACAAATCAGTAGTGTTTTGGGAGTGGCCATGCCCTTTCTTGACTTTTCAATTACAGGAAATTGGTAGTATTTTTGAAGGTACTGACAACCTAAGGCTTTTAAGGGCCAATATTTTACCGTCGGCACAAATTGACAAAAGTAGCGGCCCCAGGCCAAATATAGCATTACTTGACGAGATGGCTTTTGAACTTCAATGGTATGTTTAATTTCACGTGTGAAAATCGTGACCCACCCTTTCCAATGAAAAGTAAAGTGCGACAATACGAACATCCTTTGACTATGAAGGGAAAGAAATAGTTGAATAAGGAATTTTTTCAGGGATGTAATTTCGGTGGCGAAAGAAATGGTATTATTTTCTCCCTCTGGTATGATATTTAGTTTTGCATGTAATATGTTAAGTCATAATTAGTATATTTTATGTATGAAATTAATTTGATCATGGTTTTAATATGTTTTGAAATTTGATAAAATAGAAGTTTATGTATGAATTTAATTTGATTATAGTTTTCAAAATGTTTTGAAATTTGATAAATAAACGCAAAAGTCAAAATCTGATAAATAAAATCAGTTATTTATCTTCCTTCAACCATCTAAGTTTAAAATATTCTTAAAATTTATAATAATAATAATAATAAAATTTAACCTTGTAATTTCTCCAAAACCTTATTATTTCATATAAAAATAAATTAATTTTTATAGGAGTTGTCTTTAGCCCGTGCAACTTTACAGTACCCTTACTCTGAAACACGGGAAAACGTCTATGTTATTGTCAATTGAAAAGCTGATGTGGTCTTTTTCATATTTTTAATATGCGGAAAAGTTAAATCTGCACCGTTTTTATTTTTATTTTTTTGGAATTTGGTTAGGTAATTTGATCAAAATTACAAGTTTAAGTGTAAATTATATAAAATGTTTTTTTAACGGATTTTAATTAAAAATATCTTTATGAACCGAAAAAATATTTTTTTATTATAATTATGTTGGATATTAATTTAGAGTATAGTTTATTTAATTTTGATTTTTTGTATATTCGGATATCTGGTTGCTAAGTTATTAGATATTATATTTCTCTATACAAATTATATTTATTAGTATATCTAAATTTCAGGTTATTGGATATTTCCCTGGTATTGCAGTGCGCTCTGTTTTTGGGTCGGGCTAACGGTAAAGAAATGATTAGCTTCCCGTGGAATGAGATGAGATAGTAAGGACTCACATCAAATTAATCGGCACAGGAGTCATGTACCTAAGCTGAGGTCTGCCCTGGGCGCACTAATTAGTGATCCTAATGTTAAGGGAGTAATTGTGATGTTGTATGCAAAGCCGTGAAAATCTCTGATAGATTTTTTTGATAGTGTTGAATCTATTTCTACTATCAAAAATGCAATTCAAATAATTCAAATATCTAATTTTTTTATCTTTTTTTACTAAATTACCAAAAAAAATGCCATCCAAACTATTATGTTAAGTCCATAGACAATTCCCATATTTACTTATAAAATAAATCCAATCACATCCGTCTGTAGTTTAAATGGTTATTTCGGTAACCTGAGTTGAGTCAAAAATTAATATTAAAGATAAGAAGTCTATGGTTTAAATGGTTATTTCGGTAACCTGAGTTGAGTCAAAAATTAATATTAAAGATAAGAAGTCTAGGCAGAGTGTTTAGTTAAAACTTAGTAATTATGATGGCAGAGTATTTATTTTTTCGATAGAGTTGTGCGTCTCTTTTTGGGTACGAAGCACATCGTCCCTTCCAAAAAAATTGAAATTGGGAGGAATAATTTGGTTGGGTTTTTAGCACGTAGTTTTTTCCGTCCGAAGGATTGAAATGGTTTTGTTTTAATGTAATTTTTTTTTGTTATTTGATGAATAATAATTGGGTCAGGTTTATATTCATGTGACACTGTGATTTTAGGTACTACTATTATATTCCTGAAATTTATGACATTTTTTTCTCCATAAATCAGGGTATTTAGAAGATTTGAACTTTGAATTTTTTAATTTACTTAATACTTCATATCAAAGAGATAGCTAATTAAACTTTCTCTGGAACTAATATCATGATAAATTTATTAAAATTTTATAAATTAATTTTGTATGTTTTCAATTGTAACTTACTTTGAATAGTTTTATAGATTACATAAAACCAAATTTAAATTTATTATTATTATTTTAATTTAAACTTAATTTGTTTTTTTTTAAACATAGTATAGCTATAAAATTTTAATATTTAAGGAAAATGGAGGTGAAAAAAATATTATAGAAAAATAATTTAAGTGTTTTTTTGTATGTAAGGGGTGAGGGTGAGAGAAAATATTAGAAAATAATTATGATTTTTTTTATTTTTCAATTTTTTTTTTTTTTTGAAGGATTAAGAATTTTTTGGGATTAAAACTTGGAGTTATATTCTACATAATCCAAGTGTTTTAGGTTTTTTTTCACACACAATTTATTTATACATTCAAAAGCATAGTTAAAATAACAAAATATCAAATTTAAAAAAACAAATTATAACAAATTCAAACCAGCATCACTTTTTTTTTTAATTTTAGAAGAATTTGGATATAAAAAATTAATTTGGAAAACTTTAACATATTTTAAAAAGATAAAAAAAAATTTGAAAACAAAATATTTTATTTTTTTAAAAATGATTTACCTCTTTATTAATTAAAATTAATTTATTATATTTATAATTATCAAATTCATAACAATATTAAAAATTAATATATTATTAATTCAAAGAGAAATTATTCCACTAAAAAAAATAAACTAAATTATGCTCTAAAACTGCTTTTGTTTGGCTAAAAGTGTCTTCCTAGTTAAACCTATTCCCTTACTTTTTCCTTGAATGATTTATCCTGCATTGGCTGATATCCAAAAATGGTTGTCCTCACTACTCGTTTAAAAAACTACCACTAAGAAAAAAATTTAACATAATTAACAATGGAATAATCTAATTTATAGACTAATTCCTATTTCACTTGAATATGGTGATACAATTTCAATTAATAATGATTTTTTTGTTACTCAAAATACATTTTTTATTGCATAAATAGATTCAACACCTTAAAAAACTCTTAGAGCACTCTATTTTTACAAATTAAACAACTTAAACACAAATTTTTAAAAATATATACCAAATTTTAATTAAAATTTACTCATTAAAAAACTATTAATAATTATTTATTCTAAACAAACATAAATAAATAATAATATTTTTTTAAAATTCACTCTTAATTAATTAAAAAAAAAAAAAACCAAAAGTTTCTGGAATTTCCTCTCTAAATGTTCTCGTGAGCATAGAAACACATGGAATTTCTTCTCTAAATGCTCTGGTATAAAAAACAGGTTTAGGCAGCATTTTAATATTTTCTTTGGGATAGATGTATCTTATAATAAAAAGGGTATACTTATTTTTTTTTAAGTAATTTAAAAACCGACAAATAAAATTTGAAATTACAAACCTATATATTTGACATTTTGAAATTCAAAATAATACTTCAGCAATTGCACCGGGAGTTGCAAAGGAACGCTGAAAGGAAACCTCCCAATGATGCAAGAGGGGCAAAAAAGGTAGATGTTGAGTTAAATCTTCTCCAACTCCCCCTAGGAGAACAGAGGGAGAAGAATAAATGGCCTCCAGGGACTGAAATCAACCGAATTCACTATCATGCCGTCTCTAGTAACATAGCAATGGAATGTAGGTTTTCGGGAGGGCGTATACTTGTTATTGCTTGGGGTTATGGTCTAAGAAGTTCGAACATCAAAATATAATGAGAGGATATTGTCTTTTAATACAGTTTACAAGGGGAGGATTTCTATTAATATTCAAGCACTTTATAAAAGAGAGAGATAGCCTCTGTGCATTATTCAAAGGATATTCAATTGTTTTTTATTATTATCGAATAAATTAAATGTTAAAAGTAATTAAATAATAATTAAAGTTTGAATTTATATATTTATTTTATTTTTAATAATTACATGCTAGGATAAGAAAAGATTTCAAAACCAATAAAAAAAGAAGAAAAATAAAAGTAAAAATTAATTAATTAAATAAATAAATAGAAATAAAATAAAATAAAGATATAATTAAAATTAAAAATAAAATAGATAAAAATAAATAAATAAATAAAATAAAATAAAAATTAAATTCTTAATTACAAAAACAAGAATATAATAAATAAATAAATAGAAATAAAATAAAATAAAGATTAATAAATAAATAAATAAACAAACAAATAAATAAAATGAAATAAAAATAAAATTACATAAATAACAAATGAATAATATTAAAATTAGAAATAAATATTTTTATTAAAATAAATATAAATATTTAAAATTCAAAATATAAAGTTTGATTATATTCTTGACGAGTGTTGCATATAAGTCAACTTTTATATTGTATTTAGTATATTTAGTAAATCGGAAATTCTTCACGATTGTCCTAACTAAATTGTAACCCCACCGCAACCCGTGATTCCAAGCGTAAGTTCATATTTCTCGTTATTTTCTAAAAATATGATAAACTAGAAATTCTTGACGAGTGTTGCATATAAGTCAGCATAAATTGTATTTAGTAAACTAGAAATTCTTCACGAGCGTCCACCTAACCCAATTCTAAACCACCGCAACCCCTGATTTCATATTTTTCTTTATTTCCTGAACCTTCGAAAATACGCTTAAAAAAAATGGCGGCGACTTCGGAATATAGAGGCCCTGCTATAAAACTGCAACGGTTCGATCATTTTATGTGTGTTATCGCAGTCAGCAAATCTTAGGCATCGTGTCAGCAGGAGGGAACTCAAGCATGAAATTGGGCAGAGTATGAAGGAAAGCATCGAAGCCATGCCTTCTTCAAGCAGTCCTTCTGTAACCACCTCCCAATCTCTTGCTTCAACGGGATTCTTCATCCAGGAACCCCTTATAGTCAGACAAGATAGAGCTTTTGCAACACTGGAGAAGCTAGTGATCGATTCAAAGTTCTCGTGCATTGGCGTGGTTGGCAAGGGTGGATCCGGAAAGACTCTGCTTTTCAAGAGAATCTTCAACAGTGAAATGGTGCGGAATGACTTTAGCGATGGCTTATTGATTTGGCTTACTGTTTCTCAGTTTCCATCATTGAAAGGTCTTGGAAAAGAACTCTGCCAGCAGATAGCAATCCAGACAAATGTAAAGGACCTGGAATATAATACGAATCCAGAAGGCGTGAAAATCAGGATGAATCAGAGTATGCAGGCAAAGAGATTTGCCTTATTTTTAGATGACGTTTGGGGACAGGGTGCAAAATTGCTGGAAGAATTAGGTGTACCGTTGCTAACTGACCACTCGACCTCCAAAGTTATTGTGAGTTCCAGGAATCACAGAGCACTGTTAGAGATGGGGGTTAATGCAGAAAGGTCCACAATAAAAATGGAGGATTTGCTCGAAGATGAGAGTTGGGCGTTGTTCGCTCATCACGCTTTTCCATATAATAATAGAAATCCGCCAGTAAGCATTGAGGAGAAAACAGCCAAGGTTGTGTGTTCCAAGTGTGGTGGGCTTCCCCTTGCGATCAAAGCAGTTGGGAGGTCAATGGCAGGCATTACTGATCCAAAAGAATGGGAGTTCGCAGTCGGGAGGCTGCCAAACGCCGACGGGCAATCGCTTGTTCGCTGTGCAGTTCGATACGACCAGGAGCGTGGAATTGGAGGACCCCAACCCCCGCACCGTGAAGGAGCAAACGACTTGACAACAGCACGACCCAGTTTGTGGCTGCGTGGCAAATAGCGTGACGGCAAATGTCAAATTTTGAGTGGCGGTAAGAACGATGAGAACGCGCTCTCATTGGCTGAGCGAACAATCGCATTCGGAAAGCCAACAGTGAACGTCACGTAATTATTTAAAATTAAAAACTTTTAATCATAATTAGTTGTGGGGTTCATGTTTGGGATACTATCTGGGATTTCTGACATAATCCTACAAGTGTAAAGGGAGGGTACTTCACCTTATTGCACATGCCATTCAATTAATGATCTTGTTTGATTGATCAACGTTTAAGGTCACGTGCCGCGAATTTTTAGCGAGAAGAGTGGTGTCCGAGACAGCTTGCAAGAAAACGATGTTCTTTATCGGCGTAGGCTCGTGGTTTCAAAACTGCCAAGATTGGTTCTCAGAACCGTACAAGGTGGTCAACCCACGCGTTTTATATAGGAGTTGTGTAATGTATCGTAATAAAATAGCCCAAATCAGCTTTTGCCAAATCAAGTAAAAAAATTTCAAACCAGGTAATGGAAATCTTGAATGTCTTTGATGGTGGAAATGGATTCAACACCATCAAAAACCCTAAGAGCACCCAAAACACTAAATTTTAACAATTATAACCCAAATTTTCATAAATTCTGCTCAAATTTTTACAAAATGAGAGGAGCATTCTACAAAATTTCAGTATGACCTCCCGATGTAAGTATGTCGGAAAGCCAAATAAAAAACCATATTTAAAAAAAAATAATATATAAATAATGCTCGCTTTTGGGATAATTTACATAACAATAT